>OY735281.1:1413780-2613780 GCA_963457715.1 Argyresthia albistria
CCTTGTTAGGTCGTTCAAGCGGTGTGCTCCTGAGAGTGAAAGAGCTAAATTATTTTTTTTGTTTAACTTCAAAGCAAACACAAAGCGTCACGCTTTTTCCCGTACGGGGTGGCAGTGGCATCACTGTACCCAATTTCAGCCAGTGATTCAATGATCTATTTTGCGTGACAGGAGGCTAGCCTATCGTCGCAGCTATGTAGTAATGAAGGTTTCCTCACAATGTTTTTTACCACCATTAGAGTGTGCGTATAACGTACTTAAGATAAGATAAAATGACTGATTTCATTGCTACATAGTCAGCACCAGGATTCGAACCTTCACCTCCTGCGTGAGAGGCAAGCATGAAACCCACTAGATGACGGAGCTCTTTTTTGCAGTAAAACCTTTTTAAGAAACATGTGTGTGTTGTGGGACCACCACATATATTTTCAACATTTGATTCCATTTTCAAACTCTGAATCGAAATGCAGTTGTATCGTGAAAGATTAAGTTCAAGTCCGTGAAATTTATTTGCTCTCATTTTATTAAATAGTTAGAATATATTAAGTTTGTCATGATTTTGTAATAATAACTTTTTCAAATGACAACAATATGATGTTTTTAAACACTACGATACAAATAAGAGATTTTTTACTTATCACATCTTAAAAACACAGTTTGATAAATATTCTGAATCAAACTTTTTGTGAGAAAGATTGTAAATACTTTTGAATTATATAGGTAACAGATTTGCAATTTAACCTTTTTCACGACATATGTGTGATGTGGGAATACCACATATTTTATAACATTTGATTCCAATTTCAGACTCTGAACCAAAATGGAGTTGCATCGTGGAAGAATAAGTTCGAGTCCTTTAAATTACTTTGTTCTCTGTATTTTAAATGGTTAGAATATATAAAATTTGTCATGATTTTGTAGTAACAACTATTTCAAATGATGACATTATGATGTTTCTTTAAATGACAACGGCAGTTTAATATCTCATCTTACTAAATCATCTATGAAAAAAAACTTTACCAAAGAAAAACATTTATTTCAATTAAAAAAACACTATTACAGAAGACATAACACACCACATAAAACATATTTTATTAATTGTAAATTCAAATGACTTTCTTCGTTATTATTCCGAGTAAAAAATGCAAAGGCTATTGTCACAGAGTACATTTATTTTATTTGATATTTGAGGTTTTTCCAACCAGTATTTATATTATCTTTGGTTGTTTCGTTTGATTGTTTTTGTCCGTACATTTTTCTTTAAAAATATTTTGCGATGTCTGTATAAAATATTATTAAAGAACAAATCTGTATCATAAATTTTACCAGAAAGATTTTTAATACTTTCATATTATATAGGTAGCAGATTTACAGTAAAACCTTTTTTAAGATACATGTGTGATGGATGTGTGAACAGTAAACACCACATATTTCATCAACATTTGATTTAAATTTCAGAACTTGATCAAAATGCAGTTGAATCTTGAAATAATAAGTTCGAGTCCTTTAAATTTCTTTGTTCTCATTATTTTAAATATCTGCATGAAGAAATTTTAGTGAGTGAGAATATAAAGTTTGGAATTTTCGTAATTTCTTTATTGTACTCACATGATAGTAAAAATAGCTTAAGATAGAAAAAATATTGTACAAAGACGAGCTTATCTCTAATAAGAGATTGTTATGATTTTGTAATTAAAACTATTTCAAACGATTACATGATTACATTATGATGTTTTTAAACACTATGTACGATACAAGGAAATAGATATTTTACTTAACACACCAGAAAAAACACAATAATATGTTGATAAATATTCTGAATCATAAATTTTGTAAAAAAGATTGTTAATACTTTTGAGTTCTATAGCTAACAGATTTACAATAAAACTTTTTTAAGATACATGTGTTGTGTGATGCGGGAACACCACATAATTATTTTATCAACATTTTAATTCAATTTCAGACTCTGAATCAAAATGCAGTTTTATCTTGAAAGAATAAGTTTGATTCCTTTAAATTTCTTTGTTCTCATTATTTTAAATACCTATATGAAGAAATTTAAGTTAGTTAGAATAGAAAGTTTGTTATGCTTTTGTAATTAAAACTATTTCAAATGATTAGATTATGTTGTTTTTAAACACTATGATACAAGGAAATAGATGTTTTACTTAATACATCATAAAAAACACATGTTGATAAATATTCTATATATGTACTACATTTTGCACGATTTTTTAAATACTTTTGAATTATATAGGTAACAGATTTGCAATAAAACTTTTTTCAAGACACATGTGTGATGTGGGAACACAACATATTTTATCAACATTTGATTCCAATTTCAGACTCTGAATCAAAATGAATTGTATCGTGAAATAATAAGTTCGAGTCCTTTAAATTTCTTTGTTCTAATTATTCATTCTCATATCTACATGAAGAAATTTAAGTAAACTAACTTCTAACTAGAATAGAAAGTCGTTTTTCCTGATTTTGTAATTAAAACTATTTTAAATGATGACATTTTTTTAAGACACTTTGATACCAGGAAAGAGATGTCTTGTGCTATTTGATATTACTGCGATGGAAGCAAGATGCAAAATCAGCTACGTTTCTCAAACAAGAATGATTGTCTTTTACCAAAAAAAGCACTCACAAATGTATAATGGGTAAAGTTATCTGTACAGATAATGATAGTAGATAGAAAAAATAAATGAGAATCTTCGGTGACATTTGACGATGATATTGATTTGTGTACAAAAATAAATAAATTTATAATGCAAGTATAGATTTTTTATTTTTCAATGAACTCATGGGTGATTTCGTCTTTATCGACCTCGATAACAAAATTGATCCCATTATTTTTATAGCATTAAATTTTAAGTAATTATTTTGTTATCTACACTAACATATTTACTATGTAAATAGAACCGTTGCGAGGGTGTGATTCAAAAGTATTTTTTTCCAATGCTTAGTAGTCTTATTTGCAAAATATATTTAATATATTGCAAAACAAAATTCTAATCCATAACCCATATCATCATTCGTAGCTTTTCTAGTACACAGTCGAGCAAAAGTATGTTTATTTTATATTTTTAACCTCGCTTTGCTCGAAAATCATGCATGATCCATGCGTTGCCTATTCTTCAACGATTATTTAAAGTAAGAGTTAGCTACTACAACAGATCCAATGACGTTTCTAAACTTAGCTATGTAGTATTCTTATGTGTCTCATATCGACAATCTAGTTGGATATTTTTGTCATAGTAATTTATGTATACCTGAACTCATCTCTCTATCTATCTATCCGGCCTCCAGCATCCAATGTTGAGTAAAGATCTCTTCATCATCACGCTTAGTTAAAGTAAGAGTTAGCTACTACAACAGATCCAATGATGTTTCTAAACTTAGCTACGTAGTATTCTTATGTGTCTCATATCGACAATCTAGTTGGATATTTTTGTCATAGTAATTTATGTATACCTAAACTCATCTATCTATCTCTCTGTTCAGCCTCCAGCACCCACTGTTGAGTAAAGACCTCTTCATCATCACACCATTTGCTGCGGTCTTGAGCCAACCTTAGATCTTTATGTAAGTATATACAGCACACATTGGTTAAACACCTCGGTTTTGAGGTATTGAGGGATTTTAGACTTTAAGACGTCTTCTAATTTACCAAAGGTGTCCTAACCCAGCTATAGGCACGTGGAAATCTCTTTCACCTGAGAATCTCAGTCAAAGGATAAACTGTGTCCAAGGTAGATGTATTCGTCTACTATCTCTAGATAGTTTCCTACTATCATGTCTAATTTAGGTTTAATCTTAAGTGATGTAGGTATGTAACATACTCACATCTGCTAAAGAGTATCTAAATAATAGGATGGCTATAAATTAAGTTATTGAAATAAAAAATAACGTACTTAATGTAAATTAGTCATTGAAATACTTTATTATTTAAAACACACCATTTTTTTATACACATAACGTTTTTTAATGCACATATTGTTGGATGATAAATACAACTATAAATATCAGAACATAAATTATACTCTTTATACAAATTCAACAAATTAGGACATCCATATTCCTCAACATCATAAATATTATTATTATCTAAAATAGTTTTTAACCATAACACTTTTTCAAGACCCTTACAATAAATTTCTTTATTTTTGAAAAAAGATAAAAAATAAGATGTATGATATTCGTATGGTATGATTCCTTCACACCATGAAATTTTCCTGTTCCTCTCTATCCAACTAACATGTTTTTTTTCCATATCTGTTAAATCAGAGAATGGATACGGAGGCTTAATTAAAAACACTTGAACATTGTTATCATATAGTAAAGCTAATTCTTTTAGTATAAAACTATTTTTTTCTGATTTAAATCCCTGAACATCTACAAACACTTTCATAATAATTTCCACACAATGTTGCTCAATGGTTTAATATACTAAGACGATCGTTGATGATTAAACAATAAGCACTTGTTTTGCTTGGTAATTCCTTAGAAGTTTAAATTTTTAGTCTTATGAGTACATCAACTGAAACAGTTTTTAGAATTGCATTCAGTCTCGAACAGTCAATGACGATTAGAATGGCCTTCTTCTTAAAAGTTCGAAGAATGTTTTCTTCATACAGCATGTCACCTACAAATAGTAAACACAATCTATAGTACATGGTATATAGGTGATAAATAAAGACAACTCAGAAGAAGTTAATAGGTATTGAAAATGTTACTTACATCCTTGGTTAGCAAGAACAACGATTCAGCGAAGTAAGATAGCTGCTAGAACTCAGCACCGAAAATGTAGAGTAAAGTTATGGGTCTGTGGATTTTATACTAAATTTAACAATTAGTAAGTACTATTGATTGCTAATCCCATTAAATAGTAATCAAATTAGCGAAAATCAACATCGCAAGGAACAGGTCCATGGATGTTATGAAATAGAATGTTGTTATTCAAGATGACTAGGTACAGATTAGGTTAAATGATGAAATGTTGTAATCAACATAATTGCAATAATGAGCTGGATCCTACACAATGGACCTACCTACATGAATGGTTTGCCCTCTATCATGCAGAATAGAGCATTGAATCACTGGCTAAAAGTGGGTATTGTTGTGCCTCTGCCACAGCGCATGGTAAAAGGCGTGATGTTATGTTTATACCACCGTGTCTCTGCCACCCCATCTCTCCACAGCTTGTCTTTTTAGGGTTCCGTACCTTAAAAGGAAAAAAGGAACCCTTATAGGATCACTTTGTTGTCCGTCTGTCTGTCTGTCTGTCTGTCTGTCTGTCTGTCCGTCCGTCTGTCCGTCCGTCTGTCACGACCCCTTTTCTCAGGAACGTGTGGAGGTATAATGTTGAAATTAATATCGATTACTCAGGTCTATGGTCCCTTGGAGCTGTGAAAAAATTAAACTTCTAGGTCCACGCAATCAAAACATACCGCGATATTATGTCATAATTTTGCTGGATTTGTATGAACTCGCGTGGAACTCGCAAGGGAATCAAAACCTATAGGGTACTTCCGGTTGGCCTAGGGTCATGAAATTTGGAATGTAGGAAGGTCTTATAGCACAAGTTAAGGAAGAAATCCGAAAACTGTAAATTTCTGTCTGTCTGTCTGTCTGTCTGTCTGTCTCACCGTCTGTTAAGACTTTTTCTCAGAAACGCATGGAGGTATAAAGTTGAAATTAATATCGATTACACAAGTCTGTAATCTCTTTAAGTTGTGAAAAAAATAAACTTATAGGTCAACGCAATCAAAAGATACCGCAACTGCATTTGGTTTACATGGATGACATCACGCTTTAGTTTTTCATGTGGAAACCTAATTACACGTGTTACGCTCTCCAAGTGTGATCGGAACCCTTGGTGCGCGAGTCCTACTCGCACTTGACCGGTTATTTAAGAAGAAATACCTTCACTAGTCCGTAGTTGCTACAATGGGTTTGCCCCCTATCATGCAAAACGGAGCAATGAATCACTGGTTAAAAGTGGGTATCGTTGTGCCTCTACCACAGCATACGGGAAAAGGCGTGATGCTATGTTATAGTAATAAAAGCTCGACAATGGTGTATGGTGTTTCATTGAACCTTTAGCTTACACTCAACAACGACAATGGGTTTACCCCCTATCATGCAAAACGGAGCATTGTATCACTGGTTAAAAGTGGGTATCGTTGTGCCTCTGCCACAGCATATGGGAAAAGACGTGATGCAATGTTATAGTAATAATGAGTTGATGACGATATCGCGACGAATACCGTGAGGTGATTAACGCGAGTGAGGTGATTAACGCGAGTGAGGTGATTAACGCGAGTGAGGTGATTAACGCGAGTGAGGTGATTAACGCGAGGCGAGGAGATGATTAGTAAATCATCTAGGACAGAATCCGCGAGATCTGTAGCTCTAAAACGGTGAGAGCAATCGAGTCGGGACCCAGCGCAAACGATTCAAATGGGGGGGTTTCACTTTTTTTTTTTTTTTAGGTTTGGTTTGCCAAGAAACCGAGTTCATAGAGGGAGTTTTGGCGCAACCGGTTTTGCGCCAGAACTCTCATATCCCTACTACTCCCGTTTGGCACCCTTCGGGCACGGAACCCTAAAAACATTAAAATTCACAAAAGCTGAATCGACGATAAAATTCAAACATACATTTTATAAATTATCAAACCCCATTTCACGAGGATCGGTCAGATTTTACCTGAAAGCCCACGCTGAAACGGAGACGCTTCGCTCGCGTTTCGCGCTTCCATATAACTTATAGCGTCACGCCTTTTCCCATACGAGGTGGCAGAGGCACAACTGTGCCCACTTATAATCCGAATAGTTTAATCGTATGATGTGCCACATTGTAACTCGGACTAAATTGTCCGGCGAGGACCGTGACGTTGAAGTACAGACAGCACTTATCCAGTGGAGAGCGCATAGATACATTTTCCTTTGAAACACAACTCACCAATTTACGGGCGGCGGGGGACGTGGTAAGAGAGCTGTAATTGGTCAGTCGCTGCGAAACTGTCTGGCGGCCCGTCATTGTACATAGGTTGCGTATACGAACGTTTGTTGAATACAACAAACGTTTGGCGAGCCGCATTCCCCCGCAGGCGCAGTCAACTGGATATATAGTCTCTGTTGAAGTATGAACAATTTGTATGCCATAACTACTATTATGGAATTTCAACCTTGAATTTTACGGTCTATTACTATGTGGAACTTAGATAAACACGTTTTATTTAACCATATGACGGTTGTTTATGAGCTGTAACATTTTCCATCATGGAAACGTTAAATCTTGAATTTGTCTATTATTTTGTCTATCGATAACGACAGACGACCTCTGTGGTGCAGCGGTTGCGCGTCTGCCTACCATGCGAGAGGTCCCGGGTTCGAATCCCGGCTGGGGACAAAAAAAACGCCAGGTCTTGGATGTTTACATGTTTGTGAATTGTGATATCGCTGTTCCTGGTTCCCACGACACAGGGTATCCTAGTGTGGGGCTAGAAGCAATGTATGTTCCTGTATGTAACTGTAAAGACAAAATACCTAACCTAACACTTTTTGACCTGAAGGCCGGGAATACAAAGTCAAAGTCAAAAATGTTTATCGACTATAAAATCATACAGGGCCCTAATGCTGCTCTGAGAATTTCACTTATATTTCATTACTATTCCATTGCAAACACCCAACCAAGGAGGACAATAATTTAGGAGAATACCAAATGACGCCATTTTGGGTGTTTGCAATGGAATAGTAATGAAATATAAGTGAAATTCTCAGAGCAGCATTAGGCCCCAGATTGCTAGTCAACGTCAACATAATATTAATATTTTTGTATACTACCGCCCGTTCGGAAGTTGTGGGCTTAGGGATGGAGCAAAGAAGAGCAATACATGGATTAGTATGTTTTAGTAATCTGAGATTGGTATATTCATAAGGTGTAGTGAAATGCCCATGTATTTTGGACAAGCAACAGTCGCAACCGCAGCAAAGTCGCAATAATAGACAGCTCGTGTTCTGATTGGTCGATTTTTTAGGGTTCCGTTAGATAAACAAGGAACCCATATAGTTTCGTCAAGTCTGTCTGTCTGTCGGTCCGTATGTCACAGCAACTTTATTCCAAAACTATTTGGACTAGACAGTTGAAACTTGGTATGTAGATGTATTCTGTGAACCGCTTTACAATTCTTGTACAAAAATTTAAAAAATTAAATATTAAGGGGGGGCCTCCCCATACATGGAACTGTCACCAAATTATTTGACGATGGTTTCATCAAACCTATATGGGGTTATATACCTAGTGTGTATAACCTATATAGTGTGGGGTGTCTATAGACAGGTCTATGAAAATTACGTTAAGGTTTCAAAAACCATTTTTCCCTAAAGTCAATCATAAGGAGACAGACCCTTCCAAAGAGGAAAAATTGTGTCCCCCCCCTCTAACTTTTAAAGTAAGAGTGAAAAATCCAAAAAAATATATGCGGTGTATCTCAATACAAACTTTCAATGAAAATTGGTTTTAACAAATATAATAAGCAGTTTTTAAGATTTAAGTAAAACATTTATTAAAATCCGCAAAGATAACTTCGTTATTCATACAAACACTATGAAAAACCAATTTACAACACAAACATTCAGTCTTATAATTACTTACTACTACGGAACCCTTTATGGGCGACCGACGCGCGCTTGGCCACTTTTTTATTTGACAAGTATTGCGATTGATATTAGAAATACATAATTAGAAAACAGAGTCTAGCAACTGTTTACACTCTTAATTGATTTAAATCAACAATATATTATTCAACGAATCTCAAGGCATCGTTGAAGGCGACAATCCATATAAGAAATTAGTTAATTAGGAAATCAGAATCACTATTGCTTGAAGACATAATTGCCGGGTCCGTCCATCCGTAGGCGATATTATCAATTAAGGAATCAATAATCAGAATGCGGATCTAAAGGTGATTAAGATTAGCTCGGCTGTTTTGGTTAGATTTTAACTATCTTCTATCTATATATATAAAATAATGAATTGCTGTTCGTTAGTCTCACTAAAACTCGAGAACGGCTGAACGGATTTATCTTATCTTAGTCTTGAAATGTTCGTGGAGGTCTAGGGAAGGTTTAAAAGGCGAGAAAAAATCGAATAATTACTGGGAAAACCCTAAAAACAGCCGTTTTCTATTTCCCATACAAACGTTTTCTCGAGTCAATCGTTTTCTAGAGTCAATTTGAACTTTATTGCTATTCAATAAAGTTCATATTAAATTGAGGCAGCACGAAGTCTGCCGGGTCAGCTAGTTAGATATTATAATTCACCAAGTTCAAAACTTAACCCCCCCCCCCCCCCCCCAGTCAAGCCATTGTCATTCTCCTGGCCGAAAAGGGAAAAATATTGATTTTAATGTCAATATTGTTCAAAGGACTCTTCTGTCCTTAAGCGAATTGGCGTGTTAAAAAAAAACCGACTTCATGACCTATCACTTAGTCCTCATCGCTCGGTACACAAATGTCGTCTATAGACCCAAAAACGAGCCTAAATCTGTCTCCTGACAGTGAAGTCCATACGTAGTACATAATATAAACGAATACACGATTTTAAAAAAAGAATTTGCCAAATTTGTCCAGGCGTTGTTGAGTTATGCGCTTACCAACACATTTTGCATTCATTTTTATATTATAGATGGTACGGAACCCTTCGTGCGCAAGTCCGACTCGCACTTGGCCGGTTATTTAAAAATGGGGACCAAACTATTGGGCTACCCTTTCGAACATTTAATAAATACTTAAATCAACTTAAATCAACACTAGTTACTAGCTGTAACTAGCTTTTGTTATAATTTTTATGTTTGTAAGTATAATTGCTAAGTACGTCTGTCTTATAATATTTTATCAAAAAAATGTAAATCCGTTATTGGCTAATGTTAAGATTTTTTTTCTTGTCTTACTTATCTGTATTAGCTGTGGATTTTTTAAGATCAATAAATAAAATAAAATAAAACAAAGAAAAAAAAACGGTTCATAAATAGTACCAGTTTCGATGTAACAAACATTAAAAAATAATGATAAAAAAAAAATATTCGCGTGTAGCACCGTACACGTGTTAGAAGTAAAACTTCTGTAGCTAGATCATTAAGTGGTACCTATACTATACACCTATACCTACCTATACTAAAAGAGATTTAAATTTCCAATTTTGAGATCCAATCTCTGCTTCAAGTTACTTTTATGTTTCAGACGTCCGATTATTTGAAATTATTTTATACTTGTACTTACTTTTAATACGTCATGTCATTTATTTCCCACCATTCCTTATCTACAATTTGTCGCGCTCGTGGTGATATACTTAACTCATTCAATAGTGTCACTACTATTTGCATCTCGCTAAGATTATATACCATCTGACGACGTCACGTCTTAAAACCGTCTCGCTCAAATGTATGCATTGCTTTGCTTGTCTCTGTGCCCAGTCCCTTTATTTAATTGATTGAGTACGTATTTTCAACTATTCCAAGTTAATGTGTACCTGCGGGGCTACCATAAGGCTTGCCACTCACCTCAGTCGCGCAGATAAATGACAAAGAAGATGGCTAAATCAATATATGGACGACTGCCCCAGACATGTACAAAGACTTCTCAACAGCCAATAGCATTTAAATATTCATTCATAAATTTAATTTACTGCGTCTGTATTTAGTTTGTAGAACTTGAAGAAAAAATAATTAAATATAGGTAAATAAGAGTTGTTACTCAATACTCCGTGATTCCAATATGATTCCGTGACCTTTGCCGTCGCTAGAAATAAGCACCATTTTGCAATAACATGCAACATAACGCCATCTAGCCACTCCTCTGAAAACCTCCTGTTTTCAACAGTTTTGCTAGTTGGCAATTATGTTGCATGTTATTTTTAACGATGGCAAAAGTCACTAATCAATGGCGGAATCATAGAGTATGAAGTGACAACTCTTAATTATTTAATCATTTCCTTCAAGTTCTACAAACTAAAGACGCAGTAATTTATGAGAGAATATTTAAATGCTATTAATTGGCTGTTGAGAAGTCTTTGTACATGTCTGGGGCAGTCATTTTGCCAAATTGCCAACTCCTTTCGCGTCTCAATGATGTTTCTCCATAAAATAGCGCGCATTCATTATGATATGACATTAAATTGTGACAAAATGCGTGGCTGGGGTGACTGGCGTGCCTTATGCTACCCCCGCTAACCTATACATACCTACTTTGCTAGGATTTTTTAGGGTTACTTCATCGCGAAGCGTTTATTTAATTTTATTCTTGACATTTCCTTAGTCCGCCATACGACATACCTCGATTTTGATATTTTACTTCAACATTATTGACTGGCATGAAGCATTAACTTTAAAATTACAACAGCTTATTAAAATCAAAATCGTATAATTTCAACAGTTATAACAACAATTCAACTTTAAAATATGTATTACAAAAATTACATACAAACAAATAAGCGAAACAATAAGCCATTAAACTTATGGCTCTGTAAGCTGTAGACCTCGCTTTGGCCGTTTACTACAGATAAACATTAAATAGGTAGGTATAACACGTACTTAGTAGCTAAACTGCTAATTTGTGACTTGAACTGCACTATATAATAAAAAGTGGCTTTAGAACAGTTCTAGGTACCTACTTATTGTTTTCAAGAAGTCTTAATGCAGCCATCCATCACATCGGAATTTGCTTGAAAACTAAATATCACATTTGGATGATTCTAAGTGACTTTATGCGATTACTAGCTGCCCGTTGCGCGACTACGCAGCGCGTTTTAGGTACCTATTCCATAGTTACCGGCCACAAAACGATTCGTTCATCATTTTAGAAATCCATATCGACCCGTGTGACATTGATGAAACTCTTTTCTTACAAACTGTATGGATCGCATCGCACAACTGTCAAACATAAGTTCCGGTTCCAACAAAGAGGTTGAACGAAGTAGTTTTTGGTCACGTCACTGGTTTTGGCCTTTACCGGAAATCAAGAACTCGTGGAAGAATGCTTAAAATAATTTTTATTTGTTAACGTTTCATCAGGTTTTTCTCTCACTAATTAACATTCTTTATTGTACGAATGTATTATTATCTTATCTGATTAGTTAAAAACCGTATTGAAAATAGTTGCGGTTTTAAAAGTCTTCAGCCGACCCTGACGTCACCGATTCCAATTTCCGTTACATTTCTTAGCCACTCGTGATAGCAGCCGGCTAGTAGTAATTGAAAAGCAAATATATGAATAACCCACAGTTGAGAGGTTAAATAAATTTTACCCCCGTGCCCCAAGAAGTTTTACTTCAAAAACATACAACCGAATTGATAACCCCCTCCTTTTTTGAAGTAAGTTAAAAATAAGGAAGCTCGGTGACAATTGCCGCAATTAGTTGGAATTGCAGTAGCCGGGCAATTATTGCTCGAAAAATTGACCGTGTAAGCGTACCTTAACGCAAAGAAACATAGAGTTTAATCAAAGATATCACAAGATTGTACTCAATTAAAAATACACTCAAAACCATTGTTTTGTAACACACAGCTCTATCTTCATTTAAAAACAAGAGGGGGCGTGATGCTGAATATAACGTAATCTCAAATCTGGGGCATTCATTGAGCAGGCCTTAAAAAATCATTTTTGTTTGTTCCACTTGGCAGTGATAAATTAGGTTTTTGGCTGCATAGAGTTCATGTTGCCTAGAGAATTTGCTGTCATAAAATTAACATGATGTGATGTATTCAGAGACTTTATATCCAATTGACTGCGCCTGCGGGGGAATGCGGCTCGCCAAACGTTTGTTGTATTCAACAAACGATCGCATACGCAACCTATGTACGATGAAGGGCCGCCAGACAGTTTCGCAGCGGCTGACCAATCACAGCTCTCTTACCTCGTCCCCCGCCGCCCGTAAATTGGTGAGTTGTGTTTCAAAGTAAAATGTATCTATGCGCTCTCCACTGGATAAGTGCTCCCTGGATGTATGCCACAGGTAGGATCGTAGCAAGTGGAGGTCTATAGTGTCTGCCTACCCCTATTCCAGGAAATAGGAGTGAGCATATGTATAGTAGTATCACGCCAGGTTCACTTCAAACAAATCAGCGAGAACAGCCGCACACACACAGCTACATTGCATTCCGTATAAGCACGCGCCGCCAGACGCACACATTGCCGAATCTCGCGTCCTTAGCCTGCTACGAGACAGGGCTATGCAAGCAATGCATGCGACGACTCAACGTCATTCGTCCGGCGCGGCGGCGGCGCGATCCAACCCGCGGCGCTAAGCGACAACCCTAGCCGTTTGAGCAAGAGTAGGTAGTTATCATGCGAACAGGGGCCTAGTGAACTTAATATTTCTTATTTATACTATGGTAGTATGTTATATTTATTGGACATTTTTACATTTTAAGTCGTGAGGACACCTTCAATACTTCAACAAATAGAGCGATGGGCTCTGCATAATGGAGTATTGAATAAAACGCGTGATGCTCTGTCATATGTCACATTTTTACTTAGATTACAAAAGGCTAAGATTCATAAAAATACCATAAATTAATGAAAGGTTTAACAATGCCATCCAAATGAATTACTCTATCACCCGTGTGTTTACTTAAATTATGATTAGAAGTTAGCCTAATGTAATGACACAGCACAGGTATGAAGATATGAAGAAAATACAAAGACGCAAGTAGTTTAAACTAAAGAATTGCAGCTGCTCTTGAATAACCACTCGATGTTTTCAACATAATAATATTACACTTTCGATATCATTTCAAACTGGTTTTTCCCTTTTTCGTATTTTATGGCTCACATAAACCGTTTTGTGCAAAAAAAATATAGCTATTTACAATACTATGGGTTGAATTGAAAGTAAGTTATTGTTGTTTTGTAATATGCACAAGTTTTAAAGTTTATTGATAATTGAAACAAAAAGTAAACTTTAGAAAAAACCGACTTCCACAAACCCTATTTGATTAGATTGAGTTTAAAACTAACTGTAACCCCTTATCCCCCCCTCCCTTGGGGAATTAATTTTGTCAAATGCTATATCAGTGCTACCCCACGCGACTAAGGAACCCCTGTACAAAGTTTCATGGCTCTAGGTCCACCGGTTTAGGCTATGCGTTGCCTGCCCGTCAGCCACGCATTGTATTTGTACCTAGTATTGAGCAGATCTGGTGGCCATATGTGGTCTTCATCAGCAGTTCCGCATCACAATATTATGCTTACCATGTGCATTTGCACGAGTTATTATGAAAAACACAAAAATCACTATAGGTCTGCCTATAATATTTGAAGAGTTCTCTCGATTTCTCCAGGATCCCATCATCAGATCCTGACCTGGTGTCAATGGGACCACCCTTGAGGTATTACCTATACGCCGAAAAAAGATTTGTTCAAATCGGTTCATAATTGGCGGAGCAATCGCGTAACAAACATAGAAAAAAAAAAAAAAAAAAAACATACGGGTCGAATTGAGAACCTCCTCCTTTTTTTGAAGTCGGTTGAAAAATATTATGTTGTCCATTATTGCAATATTTGCTCAGATCTGCGGGTCGATTCTCGCGCCTTCTATATACGGATATCGAGACCTATATTGACAGATTCCCTTACAAAATCACTCGATATAGGTGTAGATATCGTATATCGAATGCGCGAGAATCATGCTCCTGTCTAGTCTCGGAAATAGAATAACAATAGTATGTCGATTGATGCCCAGGGCACAAAATGCCTTATTTGGCTTGTCGGTGTCTGGAAACTGACTGCCAAATACGGCATTTTGCGCCAATCGGAGCAATTGTTTTGCTATCGAAGTGCGTTTTGCATAGAGCATTGGACCAAGCGTTTGTCTATGCGTGTATAGACCAATGATGAGATGAGAAATGATGAGATCATGTTTTAAAGTAGTAAAATTGATGCACACATAAAATAGTTGTGCTGATTGTCGAATAGGGGGCGTAGGTGGATCAGATTACTTGATGCTGCTGGCACAGAATATGTATTATCAAAGTCATTTATTTTTTTCAAAAGCATAGCTTAAAGATCTGGTAATCAGGGGCCGCACCACAACGTTTTATAAAGTTTATCGCCATGGTGTCTTTTTTGTATGACAACCATTTTTAACCGACTTCAAAAAAGGAGGGGGTTCTCAATTTGGTTTTATGTGTATATTTTTTATCATTATTATTTTAATGTGTGTTACATCGAAACTGGTACTATTTATGAACCGATTTCAAACATTCTTTTTTGTTTGAAAGGGTTACTCATAAGCTTGGTCCCATTTTTTTAAAATCAGGATTCGGTCCAGTAGTTCGATCACTACATCAAAATATCTGAAAAGTAACGTATTAACGGTAAACAAAATATTCGTCTAACGGCCAATCCCAAGAACCTATCTCGATCCGTGATCTGCAGATGACGCGTTACATTTGACAGTTGCGCTATGGGATTTATGTCAAAATTGACACTAGCAATCTCAAATATGCAGATTAAGGATAGAAGATAGGTTATTAATTTCGGCAGTAAGTGTATTGTGTAATATCTGTGGACTTAACAGCCACAACACACATGTAGGCTCGTGTTCGTGTTTTTAGACGAAATTCGCATTCTCCATCAACAAAAGAATTTCAAAAGGTTGCAGAATAATGATTGGCATTTTACTTTGGTCTGATTTAGGTACTACCCCAGATTTACGTACAATACAAAACCAGGTACGGACGAAAAGCCTAACTATAACCTAACTAGAGGTCAACGACCGACCTCCGCACAAATCGGTGACGTTATGACAGTAACAGTTATCGTAATTACTGATGTCAAACACCGCTAACAAGAACAACTTGGTTACTGGACCAAAACGGAAATAATGAACTGACCTCTGTCAGCGCAAAATTTTGGTTCACTTCCGGACGGGGCGACAAAGAAAAAATCCCCAGGTCATGCATGTTTGTGATGCCGCCGGTTCCCACGACACAGGGTATCCTAGTGTGGGACCAGAAGCAATGTATGTGCCTGTATGTAAATGTTAATGTTGTTTACTTTAGGTGTTGTGCTTAGTAGCCTGGGGGTTTAGCACAACCTTTTTTAACCGACTTCACAAAAGGAGGAGGTTTACAATTCGTCAGTTTTTTTATGTATGTACGTACACCGACGCCTAGACGGATGGACCGATTTGGAAAATTATCTTTTTGTTTGAAAGGGTTTTTGCGATTTAGATTAGGTGGGGTGGGCCCGAAATCAATAGCCCGCGATTTTAAGCCTTATAACTTGGAAATACAGATCAACAAATAAAATAATAAGCCGATTCCCGGGGTAATACAGTAAAAAACTTACCTCATAAGCTGGTGTGTGCAAGCTGTCTTTGATAACCGGCGCACTATTCCTAGGTCCGATGTACGCCATGATCGCATTGTAACCTAACGTTTTGACAACGCGTTATTTCGACAGCGCGTTATTTCGACAGCGCGTTATTTCAACAGCGCGTTTAGGTTACAAACGAAGTCTGCAGCATTCATACAGTTATGACCGGATTAAAAAATTACTAGTTTTATTTTACTTTTGTAACTAGTTATCATGCCACCACTTGATACACTTTTTTAAACACTTTTTGGAATACACTCCTATTCTTCAAATATACACTGGATTAGCACTATAACAACACTATAATACCCATATCCTCAGGATTATGCCACTACCCGTCGATTATACAACGTTTAGTCGATATTCACGGTCACACTCATTAGCGCTGTTAACGTTATAACGTGAAAGTTACTGATGGGATAACATAACAGGATATTTTTAACACTTTGTTATTGCTGTATAGCACAGTATTCGACAAAAAATAGGTAATCCGATATCTTCTTAGGTCATCGGACTCTTTTTCGAGGAATACTGTATCACGGGTTTGTTTTTCTATGGTATGCCAGTGCAATACTAAGCCTATGCCTTATAGCCAACCAGGGAGCACTTATCCAGTGGAGAGCGCATAGATTAATTTAGAAACATTCCTCCAGCTGTGGAGTAATAGGCTTGTGGCCTGTCAAGTCAAAATAGATACTTTTTATGAACTGTCAAAACGGAACTTTTGTTCCCGAGTTCTATGAAATAACAACAGAATGACGACATGTAAAAGTGCCGTCAAATGCTGTCTTTTTGTGCAAAAAATTTACTTTATAAAATATATCTGCTGGAAATATACAATTCTGAGAATGTCAAGCGATTTAGTACATAATGCTTCAACTTAAGACTTGTTCCTAGATTTATTGGATTACCTTGGCCACAAGCCTATTCTGCGCGAGTCCATGGAATGCACGACCCTGGAATGTACATGTACAGCTCGTACTTCGCGTCGCGTATTGCACGACCCGTATTTCGTGTACCTGAAATGGTCGCCAAGTACGGGCCGTGCTTTCCAGCCTGTTCACTTTTTCCAGGATTCCAGGGTCGTGCTTTCCGGACTGTGTTTTCCTTGGCCGTGCATTCCGGACCACCATTCGACGCTTCTGCCACCCCGTATGGCAAAATTCGTGACGCGTGTTGTGTAAGACTTTTGACCCAAGGTTCAAAGTTACGTTGCAAAGATGTTGAAAGATTACTCGATTGATTAGATCTTAAGTTCAATCCGATTTTTAATGATCTCATTAATGATGTGTAACAATTTGTACGCACGGTTAAGAAGGCAATCACGTATCAATATCAAGACACAATAATCGGTCAAGTGCGAGTCGGAATCGCACAAGAAGGGTACCGTACCATCGCAAAACAATAAAACATAAACAAAAATAAAATTAAAAACACGTCTCTTGTGGTTTAATTTGTAATATCTATCGTATTTCAGTATTTGTTGTTGTTGTGGCAACAGATATACATTCTGTGAAAATTTTCTTTCTAAAACTTTCTAGCTATTACGGTTCGTGCTCTAGGACGGACCCGCTGACGGACGGACAGACGGACAGCGGAGCCTTAGTAATAGGGTCCCGTTTGGCACACTTCGGATACGGTACCCTAAAAACAAAACATAAGTCCGAGTGCGAGTCGGACTTGAGCACCGAGGGTTCCAACCAAACCTCATTTGTGAAGGAACTAAAAATTCTTAGATTTCGAATTTTTCACTTGTGCTGTATGACCTTGCTTCGTGTCTTTCATGATTCTAGGTCTAGCTAGGCCAACCGGAAGTACTGTAAGTAAGTAATTCAATAGTCTATTTTGCAGAACTTGCTTGGGGGATTACCCATCGCCGCAGCAATCAAAATAGGGAGGGTTAGTGCACGTGCAACTTAAAATTTGGTGTTATTTTAAGTTGCACGTGCACTAACCGATGCACTACAAACATCGATGTTTGACTGTTGTCTATAAATTACTATGGATCTGACATTGCCTGTGACCTTCCGGTGACAAATGCGGGAGAAAGAGCCAACACGTTATCTAGCAGGGAGCACTTATCCAGTGGAGAGGGCATAGATACATTTTCCGTTGAAACACAACACACCAATTTACGGGCGGCGGGGAACGAGGTAAGAGAACTGTGATTGGTCAGCCGGTCCGTCATCGTACATAGGTTGCGTATGCCAACGTTTGTTGAATACAACAAACGTTTGGCGAGCCGCATTCCCCCGCAGGTCAAATGGATATATAGTCTCTGAGATCTAGAGAACGGCCAAAAGCGGAACTACTGACGGACGCCCGCCACTTTGAAAATCTCACTTCGCTGTCAGTTGTTGTAGTAAGTATGGTGTTCAGAGCCTCGATCACGAATGTTTTCGTGAGCGTTAACGTTTTCGAGAACGCAGGAAATTATATTTTATATCATAGAGAATCATATTATATCATATCGGCCCAGGAGCGCGTTGCATGGAAACGGGGAAGAGAGGCCTTTGCCCAGCAGTGGGATGCTGTAGACTAAACTATAATTTAAAAAAAATAGAGAATAAGAATCACTGACATTTGACGTCTCGATAGTTTTCTATCGAATCTTTATTCGTAAGTAATTGGGCTTCAGTTGGAGAAGAAGGTAAAGCCATCGCTCATTCTACAAACAAGATGGTGGCACTATAGGGACGGTGGACGCGTTCCATAAGAATTTACAGACACCTAAAATCTGTTAACCTGCCTGCGTTGCTCGACGGCTAATGCCCGTCCAGTTTTAGGCACTTCCCTTTTAATTGGAAAGTCATTTTACAACGAACATAAAATCAATGAATTCAAAGATACGCTTTCTCTTACTCTCAAATTGATTTACTTATCTATTTTATTACATCTACAAGAAAGCATCTGCAGCTAACGTTTATAGATTTTATTGTTTTCGTCCAGTCGTCTTATAGATTTTATTTTTTGTTGTTATAGCGGCAACAGAAATACTCATACTCATATATTTATTGCGTCATTGTGGTACACGGACGGACAGCGAAGTCTCAATAGGGTCCCGTTTGGCACCCTTCGGGTACGGAACCCTAAAATACCAGTTTCATTCGTCTGAAAATGTCTACTTGTACGCAGGCAAATGAAAAATTATTTAGGAATACCAAAAGGCTCCTTCGTGAAATGACTCTACAGGCACTTATAAACTACTTTGAATACTTACACATGATTGTGGGGAGAGAGAAAATATTACGTTTGCTCTTTACTCGACTTGGCGGGGGCGCTGTTCAATGTTTATGCATTTATTTCTGCCTAAGAAGCATAAAAGTTAACGAATAAATAATATATAGATAGGTGATAAATTATTTAGGTGTATGTACCCACAATAGTAAATAAAATGAAACTCCGAAAGATTTAGCGGATTTAGCAATACCACAGATAGAGCTCGTCTAAGCTGAAATGACGCGCCCCACTCCTTAGTTTCGTATTTACTTGTCATACAAAACCAAGGAGAGGGGTGCGTCATTTCAGCTAAGACGAGCTCTACTATAATATTACTTATAGCAATACTAAAGAAACTATCTTTGTCTATGACGCATCCACCCCATTTGAATACCTAGGTAGGCATCAAAAAGTTTGGATGAAGACCTACACAAACAAATGCCAGATATCTATAAATCCATGAGTTCTTTTTACCCTACGTATTGAAAACATACAAATACCCCATCAACACCATACTTTTCCTATCCCACAGCTTTTTACCCTACAAAGCCGCTAAAAGCATACTCAAAACGGCATTCACCGCTACGCCGCCGGAAGTAAACTCCGCCATATTTGCCACAGCCGGAAACGGTATGCGTTCAGCGCGGGAAATAGACGCGCCATATCGCCATATTGAAAATCTTGTTCTTGCAATCCCTTTGCAAGTTATGTGCACCTTTATATGGAAACAATATGGATAGAACCTCTTTGGTGTTCGTGAAGTCATACGATTCGAAGACATTTAGCTTTTTCAACCGGAAAATTCTGCTATTCGTACTGTAATGTAAGTGGCCGAGAGTGGATTGATTGGTTGTGCTACTAGTTTTTGTGTGGTACTAAATTGCTTTTCAATTGCTGTCAGGAGTACCAAAATACTTAAATGGATACTTAGTAAATAAATTAAATGTCCGTCTTTGGTTTAAACGCAGTTTATCATTAGAATTTACTCATAAATTTAGTACCACTGGGGCATATTAAGTTTGGATTTGTCAAAGTTTATTCGAGTTTATCATTGGACGTCACTGAAATTTCTTTTTAGGCCTCCACGATACAGGTTATAGGTACCTAGTATGTGGGTCATAAGCATAATACTAAACTGTGTATACATAATTTGTTTTGGTATATTTTTCTTTTAGTTTAGCACACACACACACACACCCTCTCACCCTCTCTCTCACACACACACACCCTCACACACATTCTAATGTAGCTACTGGCACAAAGAGGGTTATTAAAGGCAGCATTAAACATAAGCATACTTACTCTTTGCTCGAGATTAATTAATCTGATGCATTGCTATATAACCTTAGAATGTCTTTGTTAGCTGGACAAGCACTGACCGACACGCAACGCAGGCAGGATACTGATTTTGATTCTGTCTATAAATTTCTATGGAACCGTGTCCGCCATGCGCCCGCATCTGTCACCGGCAATGTCAGATCCATAGGAAATCATAGACAACAGTAAAATTACGATGTACGTCCTTCTAAATGCAGATAAGCATAAACATTGGCTCTATTAGAACATGTTTCTAGTTATTACGAGATTTAATAAAATTGAAAAAACCTGTGCCACTACAGATAAGTACTAGTGGAAATTGTCAATAGCACAGAACTGCACGTAATGTTGCATGTTTTCATGTAAATAGAGTGCATTTATTGCACACTGACAGACGTTTTTCTCATAATTAATAAATTTTCTAATTATAACTCACGTTGGTTAATTTATATATAACACAGCGCACAGAAATCCAAAGAGGGGCGATGGACTGAGTCAGTACGTGGCTCCTCGGTGTATTTCTCTAGACTTAAGTAGAAATACATAACATTGTATTTTTAAGGCTCTGATATTTTAAAAGAGGTACGGGGGAGTTTCTTGCCCTTCTTTGCTCCATCCCTAAGCCCACAACTTCCGAACGGGCGGTAGTATACAAAAATATTAATATTATATTGACGTTGACTAAGTAATATGTATGATTTTATGGTCAATAAAATTTTTGAATTTAATTGAATTGACACACATAGTTAGTATTTAGGTTTAAATATATTAAAACACGGATATGGATTTAGATATCCATGAAGAAATTCTGCAAATAATTTGATTTTATTATGAGTTTCATTGTTCTTTTGTGAACTTCTTTCTTGGGGAATGTTGTTTAAAATTATGGCTACTATCATTCACCAAAATATGCTAATTAAATGTCACCCTGTATGAACTGAAAATGTTTGCCAACCAGTCCGCCAGACTTAAGTTTCAGCCAAGCTGAGTAGTAGTTGTGCATCCTGCGCATACGCATAAAATGATATCGTATCTTATTTTAATGGTATAAACAAAACAAACATAGCGTCACGCCTTTTCCCGTACGGGGTGGCAGAGGCACCACTGTGCCCACTTTTAGCCAGTGATTCAATACTCCATTTTGCGTGACAGGGGGCTAGCTTATCGCCGCAGCTATGGAGTAATAAAGGTTTCCTCACGATGTTTTCCATCACCGTTAGAACATCCGCATAACGTAATAAATAAAATAAATGTAGCCCATTAATGTCCCCACCGAGGGGCACAGGCCTTTACCCGGATCCGAGTGAGATTGAGCCATACTCCACCACGCTGGCTCAGTGCGGGTTGGTGGAGGGGTTTTACGACTACTACATACTACGAAGTAGTGATAGTAGCCGGGACCTACAGCTTAACGTGCCATCCGAAACACGGAGTGTCCGATAACTTAAGACAAATTAATCATCTCATTGGTACATGGTCAGCACCGGGATTCGAACCTGCATCTCCAGCGTGAGAAGCAAGGTGAAACCCACTAGACCACGGAGCACACGTATAACGTACTTAAGATAAATGATTTATATCATTACACAGGACTCTCAATATAGAAGAACTAAATTTTCTAAATTTTCTGGTTCCTCGCGATACAGGCCCAGCCCAGTGCGAAGACCGCTGGCAACTTCTTAGTTTATAAGTTAGCGTATGCACAAAGACCGTAATATCTTTAAGTTTGTACCTAAATGTAAATAAAATTGTTAGTGCAATAATTATAATATATTTTTTACTTTTTACTTACTATTGGTACATGGTCACCACCGGGATTCGAACCTGCATCTCCTGCGTGAGAGGCAAGCGCATGACACCCACAAGACCACGGAGCACCTGATATTTTAATATTATGTTACTTGCATTAGCTAATCTACCCACGTAGGCACGATAAAGGTTGTCTGTCTGTCTGTCCATACCTCGTCCATACATAGCAAAACGATCTAACTAAAGTCTTCACAAAATAAATGCCCCGTATTGACCGTACACGCCCATGAAGTTTTAACCCTTAATGCGTAGGTAATAAAAGCCAACTGTTGCGTACAAGCAAAGCGTACAAGTAGCACCTACGAAAATCGCTTCTATTACCTACGCGTTAGGGGTTAAAACTTCATGGGCGTGAACTGTCAAAACGGGCCTTTTATTTTGTGAAGACTTTAAACGAAGTTTTTAAAAGAACTTACTATACTGAGGTCCATTGGCACCAAAACTCTAATTACGATTAGAGTCTATTTAGCAGCTGTCATAATGTATGAAATATGTGAAACTTAAAAGCGATTAGCGCAAATCACAATTGAAGGGTCGGCAGAGAAAAGAACATAAGTCATATAATTGAAACAAAAAGTAAACTTTAGAAAAAACCGACTTCCACAAACCCTATTTGATTAGATTGAGTTTAATACAAAATGTAAACCCTTATCCCCCCCCCCTTGGGGAAATAATTTTGTCAAATCCCATATCAGTGCTACCCCACGCTACTAAGGAACCCCTGTACAAAGTTTCATGGCTCTAGGTCCACCGGTTTAGGCTATGAGTTGCCTGCCCGTCAGCCACGCATTGTAATTGTACCTAGTATTGAGCAGATCTGGTGGCCATATGTGGTCTTCATCAGCAGTTCCGCATCACAATATTATGCCTACCATGTGCATTTGCACGAGTTATTATGAAAAACATAAAAATCACTATAGGTCTGCCTATAATATTTGAAGAGTTCCCTCGATTTCTCCAGGATCCCATCATCAGATCCTGACCTGGTGTCAATGGGACCAATGGGAAGGTAAACCCTTTCAAACAAAAAAATAATTTTCCAAATTGGTCCACCCGTTTAGGCGCTATCGGGGAACATACATAAAAAAAAAAAACATCCGGACGAATTGTAAACCTCCTCTTTGAGAAGTCGGTTAAAAAGTCAGCTCAGCTATCAACCTCTCTTATCGAAAATTGGTTTGCTGGAAGAGATCTCAGATCTCTTTTCAACCGACTTCAAAAAAGGAGGAGGTTCTCAATTCGACCCGTATGTTTTTTTTTTTTTCTATGTTTGTTACGCGATAACTCCGCCAATTATGAACCGATTTGAACAAATCTTTTTTCGGCGTATAGGTAATACCTCAAGGGTGGTCCCATTGACACCATACCATACCATATGGCCACCAGATCTGCTCAATACTAGGTACAAATACAATGCGTGGCTGACGGGCAGGCAACGCATAGCCTAAACCGGTGGACCTAGAGCCATGAAACTTTGTACAGAGGTTCCTTAGTAGCGTGGGGTAGTACTGAGATGGGATTTGACAAAATTAATTCCCCAAGGGTGGGGGGATAAGGGGTTACAGTTAGTATTAAACTCAATTTAATCAAATAGGGTTTGTGGAAGTCGGTTTTTTCTAAAGTTTTTACTTTTTGTTTCAATTATTAGAGATAAACTTGCCATTGTACACTTTATATTACCTACCGTGCTTTGTTAACTTTTTTTTGTGTGCAATAAAGAAATAATGAAAATTATGAAAAGTGAACTTTACAGGAGAAGGAAAAAACTGAATAAAAAACTATGTGTGTTTCTATATTTTATGCATATGTAATGTTGTATAATTTAGGCAAAATAATACTGTAATTACACTTGCATAAAATATACAAACAACACACACATAGTTTTTCATTCAGTTTTTTCCTTCTCTGTCTGTCCGTCCGTCCGTCCGTCCGTCTGTCTGTCACCAGGCTGTATCTCATGAACCGTGGTAGCTAGACACTTGAAATTTTCACAGATGATGTATTTCTGTTGCCGCTATAACAACAAATACTAAAAATCAAAAGAAATTTAATATTAAGGGGGGGCCCCATACAACAAACGTGATTTTTATGCTCATTTTTGCTCGATATTGATAAGATAGACGCTTTAAATGTTCACAATATATTGAGTATATTATTTACTTAAAAAATAAATAATTAAATTAAAATTAAATTAATATTTAGGGGGGCTCCCATACAATTATTTTTTTTGCGGTTTTTTATAGGTACCTAGTGGTACGGAACCCTTCGTGCGCGAGTCCAACATGCACTTGGCCGGTTATTTATTCAGTTTTTTCCTTCTCCTGTAAAGTTCACTTTTATGACTTATGTTCTTTTGTCTGCCGACCCTTTTTATTGGTCCAAGTAACACTTGTACAAATGCGTTGTGCTTTGCTTACATGAATAAACTTACTTACTTAGCGTTTGCCTTAAGGCCCGTGCCCCTCGGTGGGGACGTTAATAGGCTTCATTTACTTTACATTTACTTAGCGTTGACGACTGGTCAAACTCTTGTCAAATTGATTTCAGCCAATCACGTGCCGCTATTTTGAATTAATTCATCACAATTAAGAAATTACATAGCGTCACTCCTTTTCCCAAACGGGGTGGCAGAGGCACTGTGCCCACGTGTATCCAATTATTCGACTACTGTAGCACAATGTCACACCTAATTAAGAAACCTATGTTTCTTAACACATACCCACACAGGTGTTTACGTAACCAAACAAAATTGGTTAAGAGCGTGTCGGACACCCATACTAAGAGTTCCGTACCATCGTACACACAAGAAATAGGTCTACTTTTTGTTAAATAATCCTGTCCATCTCTTTTACAGATAAGTTTGCCTTTGTCTATGCTTTTTCCATGATTAAGTGTCTGCATTCAGTTTTGTGACATATGAATGAATGAAGTACATATTAAAGTAAATAAGACAAAATCTCGTCCCTTGTAGGGACCCCCGTTTTTTCATAGAATTTCGTGAGGTTCATTGTTTTGTTGTTATAGTGGCATCATAGAATTTAGAAATACACACTCGGTGAAAACAACTCTCTACTTAGTTCGGTTTTTCAGATAGAACCCGCACGGACGGACAGACGGACGGACCCTTTGGCAACCATCTATTACGGAACCCTAAAAACCCTCGGGCGAAATATGGTAACAACCATTGACAAATATTATACTATTGTATTGACAATTGTCTTTATGTGTATGGGACAATAGACGAAATGTATGACAGAATGTATGAGTTGTATGAAAGAGTTAATTAAGTCTTCACACTTCGTGATTGACACTAATAAGTTTCGCTAGTGAATTGTTTTAATTATTTACATGCACTGTGACTTTTAAGTTGCAATATTTTACACACCGAACTGAGCCAGCGTGGTGGAGTATGGCTCAATATTACTCTTTGAGTAGGTACATTAATAATCATGAAAGATAAATAGAGTTTTTTTTTTGTATATTCTTTACTGCACAAAATAACACATTTTACAATGGAAAGTGGAGAACACATGACAATGGCGAGCTTATTTAACTGGTGTATTGGAATGAATAAGTGCCAACTTGTGCCTTGAGCCTTTATAAGTAAGGGGGAAAGTCTCTTGAGTTTGACATACATTATATGGATACTTAATTTGCCTGGTGTAAAATACTTTTATACGAATAGGTAAATGAAAGATTTTATTGTATAAAGGGTTTTGGGTAACCTACTATGGACCATTGGCGTCACTCTTTAGGGTACCGTACCCGAAGGGTGCCAAACGGGACCCTATTACTGAGACTTCGCTGTCCGTCTGTCCGTCCGTCCGTCCGTCCGTCCTGTCTGTCACCGGGTCCGTCTGCACGAACCGTAATAGCTAGAAAGCTGAAATTTTCACAGAATGTGTATATCTGTTGCCGCACCAACCACAAATACTGAAATACGAGAGATATTGCAAATTAAAGGGGGCCCCGATACAAGAGACGTGTTTAGATACACTTACGCATTTCAAAATGGAGATCTTGACTGAAACTGTTTATTTATTGTCATAGCAACCATGTCATAGACACATATACTACACATTTAAATATGATAGCATATTTCGCGTCAACCCACATGGTTGTGGTAGCTCAGCCGGTATGATGTAGACTCTCAATCCGGAGGTCGTCGGTTCAAATCTCGTGAAGGCATAAACTTTTTAAATTTTCTTTTTGTTTATTTTTTATTGTTTTGAGTGCTTTTGATTTGTTGTACGATGGTACGGTACCCTTCGTGTGCGATACCGACCCGCACTTAACCGATTTTTTTATTCGCGGCCACCGACATCTTTATCATTATTTGGTAGCAGTATCATAAATCATAATGTATTATATTTAATTAGGAAGCATTGCTGTAAACCATTTCGAAGCTGAGATAATAGAGCTTCAAGTAACACTTTTTGTACTGAATAATTGAAACAAAAAGTAAACTTTAGAAAAAACCGACTTCCACAAACCCTATTTGATTAGATTGAGTTTAATACAAACTGTAACCCCTTATCCCCCCCCCCCCCTTGGGGAATTAATTTTGTCAAATCCTATATCAGTGCTACCCCACGCTACTATGGAACCCCTGTACAGAGTTTCATGGCTCTAGGTCCACCGGTTTAGGCTATGCGTTGCCTGCCCGTCAGCCACGCATTGTATTTGTACCTAGTATTGAGCAGATCTGGTGGCCATATGTGGTCGTCATCAGCAGTTCCGCATCACAATATTATGCTTACCATGTGCATTTGCACGAGTTATTATGAAAAACACAAAAATCACTATAGGTCTGCCTATAATATTTGAAGAGTTCCCTCGATTTCTCCAGGATCCCATCATCAGATCCTGACCTGGTGTCAATGGGACCAATGGGAAGGTAAACCCTTTCAAACAAAAAAAAATATTTTCTAAATCGGTCCATCCGTTTAGGCGCTATCGAGGCACATACATAAAAAAATAAATAAAAAAAAAAAACAAACATCCGGACGAATTTTAAACCTCCTCCTTTTGGAAGTCGGTTAAAAATCTTTAAAGTGAGATATCTCAGCCCCGAAATGATTTAGCTATGTGTAGTAAGATTAGCTTATTTTTAATTGCTCTTTCAAAATTTATAACTTTCGTGAGTGGCCGCCAAAACTCAAAATCGACCAAACTCTATGGAAACGTCAAAACGACGCCAACATTACCCAATGCCGTTTGAAGCGTCTTTTTGTCTGTGTGTCCGTGGCACCGTAGCTCTTAATCAGGTTAAGTGCTTTTAAAGACGTTTTTTAAATTGATAAAAGAATTCACTAAAATTGTGCTTATCAATGTTTTATCAAAATCAGTTAGAACCCTATGGTTCTAACCATAGTTCTAGAACTATGGTTTGAAGGTTACAAAGGCTCGCAAAAGATATACAGAACTAACCTACTTATTTTATCTCTATAACTTTCAGTTTAATATGTTCACGTTATGCTACACCATTTAGACTTAAGCTCTTATATCTCATAGCGTAAGGGCTGGAATAGTAGAGTTATTGATGTAGGTTTCCATGAACGGCGCGTGCGTTCATCTTTGCTAATGTTTAACACATACAAAGTAACCAAATAAGGTTACATCATTATCAGAAACTGCGTAAAACCACAGATATAAGTATAATATTATACTAATACAGATAGACCATCTAGAACAAATAAGACACCGGCGGGCGGCGCGGCGGCGTAAACTGAGATGCTACGGAAGCTTCTTTAGTTCGAAGCCATCATCGCTTGGTCTTGGTGCAGCATCATCGAAAAATTGCAAATACCACGAGATGGCGCTAAGAGATAGGATTTATTCTAAGATTAGCGCCACCTAAAAATATATTAACTGAAATTATGGCGTTTAAAGTACAAATCTTACTCCTCACGCCCCGCATCTGTTGTTACGAAGGGTTACTAATTCTAATTTGTATGGGATGAGCACCCTGTGGTAAAACATAGCTACTTTAATTAATAGATTTAACCCTTTAATGTACCCACCGAGGGGGACGGGACTTAAACCGGACACCTGTGAGATTGAGCCATACTCCACCACGCTGGCTCAGTGCGTGTTGGAGGGGTTTTACGACTACAACATACTATAAGTATCGGTAGTAGCCGGAACACGGAACGTCCGAATTATCTTATTGGTACATGGTCAGCACCGGATTTCGAACCTGCATCTCCTGCATGAGAAGCAAGCGCCAATCCCGCTATACCACGGACCCATGCGTGCCGAACCTTGAAAAATCATTGCAAGCATACATACGAAGTTTGTAGAAAGAGCTCTCCGTCCTTAACTATCTGTATTTACATAAAACCTGTCCTACGTCGCCGTGTGGTAATATGCAAAGTGAACACAACCTAGACAAGTTATGATGAAACACTCTATACTGGTTAAGTTGTACTACAAAAGTACCACTATTTAAAACATTTATTACAAAGACAGTGAATAACTGAACACACTACAATAAGACAGAAGAGAAACAATAATTGAAACAAAAAGTAAACTTTAGAAAAAACCGACTTCCACAAACCCTATTTGATTACAAACTGTAACCCCTTATCCCCCCCCCCCCTCTTGGGGAATCAATTTTGTCAAATCCCATCTCAGTGCTACCCCACGCTACTAAGGAACCTCTGTACAAAGTTTCATGGCTCTAGGTCCACCGGTTTAGGCTATGCGTTGCCTGTCCGTCAGCCACGCATTGTATTTGTACCTAGTATTGAGCAGATCTGGTGGCCATATGTGGTCTTCATCAGCAGTTCCGCATCACACTATTATGCTTACCGTGAGTAAATGCACGAGTTATTACTAAAAACACAAAAATCAGTAGGTCTGCCTATAATATTTGAAGAGTTCCTTCGATTTCTCCAGGATCCCATCATCAGACCCCGACCTGGTGTCAATGGGACCAATGGGAAGGTAAACCCTTTCAAAAATGGGCAAAGGCCTCTCTCCCCCTCTTCCACTCTATCCGATCGTGAGCGGTCTCCCTCCAGTCCTTATCCCATAGAGCCAACTCATCACTCCATCTCTTGCTGGGATAAAGAGGATGGACTTGATCAGTGGTGGATTAAGTGTACCCAGAAATATTAAAATGAGTATCCTCTCTCACACACTTATTTACGAGCAATAAGCGCGATAAATCCTACAGATTATTAGACCAAGCTATACTAAACCCAAAGGTCGCCAACAGTAATTCATACCACTTATCTACCTAGTGTACCTAGGTAACGCAACCTTTGATACTAAAGCTAGACCTAGACTCTAGGTTTCTCTGTATCCATTTCCTAGATTTCCCTTTCAACAGTAGAAACCTCTAGAAGCTAGATTATTACAGCGCAAAAACAATCATTATGCCTGCATATGGAAGAGAGTTATGCTTTGAAATAAAGCCGGGCTTTCGCTAGTACTACCTAGATTGGACTAGTTTGCTAGTAACCCTCAAACTCGAGCCATTGTCATTCTCCAAAATTATAAAAAAAAAAAAATACATTAAAATTAGTTTGACAGTGGGTACCAACGTCAAAAATTAGACATTCATTGACGTCTTGGTACCCACTGTCAAAATAATTTTAATGTCATTTTTTTTTATAATTTTAATGTCAATATTGTTCTAAGGACTCTTTTGTCCTTACGCTACCGTGGGTGGTAACCATACATAACAATTCTATGGTCGAATGCAGAGACTATCATTGGTCAAATTCAATACCGCTTAAGGCGAGGTATGAATAATTACAAACCAAGGTCAACGAAGATTGCGGAAGTGAGAAGCGAATATAACTCGGGAACAGGAATAAGTGGGATGGCAATTGTGCGCTCGCGCCTAATCTGAATCAACGTAAGCGCCAAAACGAAAATAAAATACATAAAAATAAGCTATTTCAGGGAATTACATTTCAATCTTCAAATCGCTACTAACAACAATTCCCCATATATTACAAATAATAGAAAGATCATATTTACTACTACTGCGGTATAATAGGAAAAAATATTGGAAAAAAGGGTTGACTTTGAATTTATTTTCTATCGAGAAAATTTTATCCAAACATGTTTTCCTTCATGAGAACCCCAGATTATATAGACAAAATTATGTAAACCAGAAATTTATTACGATTTGTCTAGTATTTCTTGAAATGCACATGAAAAAAGCACCCCTAATTCATTCATGTGGCGCCCTGAACAAACATCCAAACAATAGGCTTGTGGCCTGTCAAGTCAAAATAGATACTTTTTTAAACTGTCAAAACAGAATTTTTGTTCCTGAGTTCTACGAAATAACAACAGAATGACGTCATGTAAAAGTGCCATCAAATGCTGTCTTTTTTTTGCACAAAATTGTCTTTATAAAATATATCTGCTGGAAATATACAATTCTGAGAATGTCAAGCCATTTTGTGCATAATGCTTCAACTTAACACTTGTTCCTAGATTTATTGGATTACCTTGGCCACAAGCCTATTAGCTGCGGTGATGAGCTAGCCCCCATGCACGCAAAATTTCAGTAACCGGCTAAACGTGGACATCTGTCACCTCGTATGGGAAATGGCGTGACGCTGTTGTCATCATACTTCAGAAGTCAACATCATCATCAACATCAACAGTTTCCCACAGATTCGTTTCACTTTCCGTAATACATGCTTAGAAGTTAACTTTTCTTTACGGAGGTCTTTGTCTTACAAATATTTAAGGAATTCTGAGGAATCTTTGCTCATTATTCAGTAGGAAGAAATTCCCTTGTTATTGTCGCCATAGTGCAGCTAGGGACTTTTTGCGGGTGGATCAGAAAACACCAGAAATACTACGCTACAGTCTTCACAAAATAAAAGGCCCCTTTTTGACAGTCACGCCCATAAAGTTTTAAACCCTAATGCGTAGAAGCGGTTTTCCTAGGTGCAACTTGCACGCTTTGCTTGTACGCAACAGTTGGCTTTTATTACCTACGGGGGTTACAATACAACTTCATGGGCGTGAACTGTCAAAACGGGCCTTTTATTTTGTGAAGACTTTAAATTACAGATCTTGGTACGAAAAAGGATGTGTGTAAGTAGTCTATTAATTTAATATATCGTTGTACACATATGTGCTTAGGTCTTTCTGTCCATCCTGGGTTTTCTGGAAGGGATCTCCAATTAGGGATAAGCTCGCCTTTGTACATGTTTTTTAGTGTCTGTATTCTGTTTTTGTGCAAAAAAGTATAAAATAAAGTAAGTATAAAGTGTGTGTGTGTGTGCCACATAATACATTCACAATTCACAAAGATATATAATTCTCAAGATATTTTTTTAAGCAAATCCGTAGGTAACTGACATATCTATATATATATAATAAGCCGAAATCCATTGGTAATTTAAGAACAACTGTTGTTATTAACAAGGTAACATTGTTATTACAAAATAAACGAACATAACGCAACGTAATAGAACTATTCAAATTTTGCACTCCGCAGTCGCAGGTTACGTCGCAAAATATGGCAAAATGAAATTATTTCCTGTCCATCCTAGGTTTGCTGGAAGAAATCTCTTAATAGAGATAAGCTCGTCTTTGTCATGCGTTGTCCACTTTCAATTGTAAAATGTGTTATTTTGTGCAATAAAGTAGGTATAAAGATAACTCCATAAATCAATGTCAAAGTAAATTGACTCCTTTGACGACACTGACTCAAATTAAGTATCTACAACGATAATTAAATATGAATAAACCTACGACAGTATTCAATATAGCATATTCAAGGTTCTGTGACTACGAGATGATATTACAAGGTTAGGTAAAACAGTAGGATCGAAACGTGATACTAGTCATTCGAAATTGATCTTTATAGCATTAGCTACAACGATGAAAAACTCTGTATTATCTTTTAAACACGATATGGGGGATTTGGGGTCAGGCCAGATGCCCCTGGGTGCAATTCACAGGTTAATTTTGCTAAACTAAATTTGTATTAATTAATTTGACAGCAAGTGGCCTCGTAATTGAGATACTCAAAATAGCACGTTTTTTTTTCACGCAATTTGTGTCCAAGTTTATTCGATAAGTAGGTACTCTATTTTACTGACTAGAGATTGAAGGATTTCTCATGAGTATTTTTTTTACACCTATGTTTTTCTTTGCATGCTGTCGGTATCTAACCTAATTAAAACAATTCTTTTTTTTTATGACTCGATATCCCTAGATTCCACACTAAAGATCAGTAATTAAGATGTTAGGACATAAAGTGCCGATTGCTAGAACCTAGAATTTAAATGTCTGATTAGGTATTTATCTGCATACTATGCCATGGGAACGTAAGGTCAAACAGCCCTACGCACGTTGCTATCACTTAGCAGGATAACTATGCCGTGTGCTATTGCCATGTTAGTCAAACTTTTTCAAATATATAGATTATTTCATCTCAGAATAGGAGTTGGTTTGAATTTTCCGGAAACGAAAATTCTGGGAAAGAAACTTTGAAGAAAACTTATTCGACCATTTATGGTATTATGAAAGTTGAGATAAGTACATAATTAACATACTTATATCAGCAATTATAAGTATGTCAACTCAACGTTATGTATGACAAAAAAGTTGCACCTGGACTACCTACTTAAGAGTCCGTAATCACTAAGATGACATTTTGTCTTTCAAGATTTTTTGTTTACTTAGCTAGTTCCTAAACAATAACCTAGTGTTGGCTTCTTTTAATTTAGATTTGGAATGATTATTTTGTTTCCTAATTTTACGTCAAAGAGGTTAGGTTAGGTTTAGAATAAGGCCTTTTGCTCTTGAACTTTACCAAGACCTCCCAAGATCCAAAGTCGGCCTATCTCAAAATCGCGACCTTGCAAACACCTAACACCTACCTACATTGCAAATTCGACACTAGCCATGAACCAAATCAATTCTTGTTAAAAACACTGGCATACCATAGTCAACACCTCCGCCTTTTAGAAGAAAACAATTAAAAACAAAACACTGCACATCACTGACCAATCACGGAACTTCAAACACGCGATTCGAAATTTAAATCACTACGTACTCTCACATCGAGAGAAATTAGTATTAATTCGTTTTAGACAGACATGGCGTCCGTTTCGATCGAAAGTCCACACGACACTGGGATAGTATAGTATGTGCTGTAGTGTTGCCGACTGCTGTAGGAAATAATACGCTATATTTTGGCGTTAGGAACAATCCGAACAATCGTCATTGGCTGTTTGGGAGGTGTCAAAACCACTAAACTAAAGGAACTAAAGTCACTAAACTGATAACCTCAAATCCGACAGCTCTTACGCGGTGGCCACAGATTCCATTTTCAAACACACCATTTTAATTAGTTTGCTTAGTTCCTGCTATAGTTCGTTTCGCCTCCCAAATCGCAGGCATTGTCTAAATAATTTTCTACACATGAAATATTCTATGTCAAAAACAGAATAAAAATGATCCTCAGAACATCTAAATCACATCAGATCGTCAACTTATGTTCCAAAAGAAGATTCTTCATTTACGACTACATAATTTGTTGGATCTTTTTACAAACGAATTTCTAAAAAGACCAAAATAGCAGAACCGAGTTAAACACCAAAAGTTTCCAAAGGTCATTTAACCTTTTAAATGCAGAGATTGTTTAAATGTTTGTCTTGGTACCTACTGTCAAGCTCTTGTACTTTGTTGTCCACAAGCCACAGTAAAAAGGAGACCAGTCAGATGATCAAAGGTTTACAAAGGGCTGTCTCGTGAATTCTCTAGAACAAAACATACCATCTCGCCTAACACATAAAGTAAAGTAATTGTAGCCCATCAATGTCCCTAACGAGGGCTCCGCATACGAGTAAGATTGAGCCATACTCCATAACGCTGGCTCACTCATATTTGTTCTGAATCCCCTCTAAAACAATTTTCCAGAAATCAAAACCGCCACATCCAGAGCAAAAGCCGTCAAGCTGGCAACACCACTACATAACTCGGTAAAGGGTGGGAGATAATCTGTATTCGTATCGAGCCAGCTTATTAGGTTCATGAGACCGCGGATGTGTTAATTTTAAATTAAAAAGGTGCTTCCTTCTATTAACTAGTGGCTGTTATGGGCTGTTTACATAAGTCAAGGACAGTGGACCGTGGACATTTGACAGTACAGTGGTGTAAACCGATCGGACAGTGGACAGTACAGTGGTGTAAACCGATCGGACAGTGGCGAGTCAACTTGACTTTCGTATAATATCGCCACTGTCCACTGTACTTAACCAATGTAAACAGTCCATTAGATGTGGACCTCGCGAATCTGCATTTCTCACCCCCTCACCCACCGAACCCTTGAAAGTTAACCGGATAAAAAAGTAGATCTGACAACAGAGAGATGATCTCATCTCTCATAATTCATAATCATAATTTCTTTATTGCACGGAAAACAATGTGATACATAGTCTTAAAACAAAGGTAAATAGGCAAAGGCGAGCTTATCTCTAAAAAGAGATTTCTTCCAGCAAACCTAGGCGAGATAGGACAGATCTCGATTCTCTCTGTTGTCAGATCTACTTTTTTATGTAAGAGATTGTTCAGATAAGTAATTAACATGACGGGGTGGCAGAGGCGTTACTTTGACCACGTGTAGCCTGGCAGAATACCAGCGTCACAGATTCGTCTGTGACATTGCTGAGTCAGGGCCATTTCATTGTCGCGGTACATTCACAATACCACATAGTGAAAATGATTATTTATTTGTAAATTGTTTTGTGTTATGTTCTTCCAGGTTTTATTCTATTTTGTATTTCTTTTTATTATGTGTCTGTGTGTGTACCTTTTCAGTGAATAAATGAATTTATCTATCTTATCTATCTATTTTCAATGTTCAGGGCTGACAGAGGGCTAGCCTACCGCCGAAGCTATTGAGTAATTAAGGTTTTCTCGCGTTGCTTTCCATCACTGTCAGAACATCCCTTTCATCATCATCATCAATCAGTCCGCACCTACCCACTGCTGGGTATAGGCCTCTTCTCTACCACGCCATTCGCTCCTGTCCTGTGCCTCCCGCGTCCACTGCCTGCCGACTATGGCGGTGATGTCATCCGTCCATCTGGCTGGTGGTCAGCCTACTTGACCGTCCCCTTAAGAGGATCGTGTACTCGCGAGCTTCCATACAAAAAGCGTTAACGTTTTCCACCCCCTAAACCTTGTCCGATTTTCACAATTTTTTTACATGTTTGAGATACTATGGAAAACTATGCTCGTACGTTTTGATTTTTTTGAAATATTAGATATTTTAGGAAATATAAGAACATAACCCAGTCCATATAAAAATATAAGTTCCAATATTTCCTAAAATATCTAATATTTCAAAAAAATCAAAACGTACGAGCATAGTTTTCCATAGTATCTCAAACATGTAAAAAAATTGTGAAAATCGGACAAGGTTTAGGGGGTGGAAAACGTTAACGCTTTTTGTATGGAAGCTCGCGAGTACACGATCCTCTTAATGACCGTAAATAACTTCTTGTCGACTCGACGGTCATCATACATGGGCAGCCCAAAATGCCGCAATAAATAACTTATCTCATTGGTACCAGCAACGGATTCGAACCTGCATCTCCTGTGAGAAGCAAGCGTGAAACCATATACCAAGGAGCTCGAACTACAAAACTGTCTTGATTATTCGACTATATTCGAACTACAAAACTGCGTCTTGATTATTCGACTATTCGAACTACAAAACTGCGTCTTCATTATTCGACTATATTCGAACTACAAAACTGCGTCTTGATTATTCGACTATTCGAACTACAAAACTGTCTTGATTATTCGACTATTCGAACTACAAAACTGCGTCTTGATTATTCGACTATTCGAACTACAAAACTGCGTCTTGATTATTCGACTATATTCGAACTACAAAACTGTCTTGATTATTCGACTATTCGAACTACAAAACTGCGTCTTGATTATTCGACTATTCGAACTACAAAACTGCGTGTTGATTATTCGACTATTCGAACTACAAAACTGCGTCTTCATTATTCGACTATATTCGAACTACAAAACTGCGTCTTCATTATTCGACTATATTCGAACTACAAAACTGCGTCTTCATTATTCGACTATATTCGAACTAGAAGTGCGCGCCGAGTAAAAAAAAGCCAGCGGCGGCGCGCCGTCAAAATACCTTCAGCGGCGGCGTGACGCCGGCGGCGTCAAACATTCGATATAATTTTTGAGAATATGAAATTAGGTTGATAAAGACAAACAAAGTAAATTAATAGGTAAAGTATTTAATCAATAAACAAGAGCTCAAGAATCATTACTTGGTATTTTCTTTACAACTATTGTAATTGTCATGAACGAAAACTATTTTGTTCAGTCTATGAGGACTTAGACGAGATCTTTTTGCCGTAATAACAACTTTAACTTCAAAGAAGGATGAGTGTGGCGAGGACATCTCATTGGGATCGTAAGGTCTCATCTCCTTGTGTTTATATGAGTGAAGTGAATGAAACGTCAGATTTATCTCATTGTTTTGCAAGATTGACTGTAACGTCTGCAACATACCTTCATGTAACGTACATATTTATTATTTATCCATTATTCACATTTACGTACGTAGTACGTATCTTACAGTTAAACTTGCAAAACAATGAGATAAATAACTTAGAATCTGACGTTTCATTCACTTCACTCATATAAACACAAGGTATAGGTACTTACGATCCCAAATTCCCAATGAGATGTCCTCGCCACACTCATCCTTCTTCGAAGTTAAACAAACATTGCAGAACACAAGGTCTTCCAAAACTTTCTTTTTCTTGTTCTCATTTTCATCGTGGAGAACCAAATCCCAGAAATATTTCCAGCATGAACTACTTTTTGTTTTAGCATTGAAAAGAATTGACACCGTAAACCTTTTTAATTTATAAGTTTCAATATCTTTATCTGAAGCCATATTTGAAATCAAAATCACGTTAGTTAAGTATTTGTCGCCTACCTAATTAATCAAAAATAAAGGTTAAGTACGAGTTGGATCCCGGCAGCAGGCAGCAGCAGCCGACAGCAATACTGGTTTCTATGCATTTCTATGAAATACCCTACAAACCCGGCAGCATTCAGCTCGGCAGCATGCTGCCGGGCATCCGACTGCATGCTGCCCGACTGCAGACCAGTAGTGCCCGACAGTAGTGCTCTCTCTCTCTCCCGCTCCCGCGTCGGCTGTTGCTGTCGGCAGTCGGGTTCCAAATCATAACCTCGGCAGCATGTCGCCGCGTCATGCTGCCGGGTGCTGCTGCTGTCGGCTGCTGCTGCCTGCTGCCGGGTTCCAACTCGTACCTTAAAGGTACGAGTTGGATCTCGGCAGCAGGCAGCAGCAGCCGACAGCAAGCAGCCGACAGCAATACTGGTTTCTATGCATTTCTATGAAATACCCTACAAACCCGGCAGCATGCAGTCGGCTCTGCCGGGTTTGTAGGGTATTTCATAGAAATGCATAGAAATAGAAACCAGTATTGCTGTTGGCTGCTTGCTGTCGGCTGCTGCTGCCTGCTGCCGAGATCCAACTCGTACCTTTAGATACACACACTCGCTGGTCGCTGGCTGAGTGAGCTATTGATGAGCTTCGATTCGACGCGAGTTTGCCGTAGAAAAGCCCCGCGCCGCCCCCGCCGCGCCCCTCGCTTGTTCTTGTCCCGCGCGCCCGCGTTGACATTTCACTCTCGGCGCGAAATTTCAAACGGTCGGCGGCGGCGGCGGCGCGCTGGGTATAGATGGCGGCGGCGCGCCGCGGCGGCGCGCACTTCTAATTCGAACTACAAAACTGCGTCTTCATTATTCGACTATATTCGAACTACAAAACTGCGTCTTCATTATTCGACTATATTCGAACTACAAAACTGCGTCTTGATTATTCGACTATATTCGAACTACAAAACGGTCTTGATCCACTTACACTTAGTTAAGTTACAACCATCATGTTTGGTTGCAATTAAATATAGTTTTCGAGCATTAAACGTTATTACTCCCCTAACCCGACTAATTGGGAGATTAACTAACCCACAGGTCAAAAAAAAATATACAAAAATACAAAAAACTTTATTTTGAAAACAACAGTTTGCGAGATTAAAAATTACTGTTGGGATCCACAGTAGGTCTAACCTGTATCGTGGACCCCAGAGCTTGGTGATTGGCGGTAATGTTTATTTGTGCAAACACTCGCGATTTACTTAATATATTTTATGGTATTATTTAAGACCTACATATAAATTGAGTTATTTAGTGTTATTTGTAACGTGTAGTTTAGGTATTTATGTATTATGTAGTAATATCAGGGACAGAAAGGACAAGTTAACTGTTAACATGCACTTTGCTGCGTTTTAATTGAAAACCAGCGATTAAATCCGAGTTTTATAAAAAAAATATATGATAATATTGCACTTTTATGGGCCTCTTAAGGGCTCATAGAAGTGACTATTATCTGTGACTTTTCACAAAATATAAAATACTTAGCAAGATAAAAGGGGGAACCCTTTGCTTCGCATCATTTTGTAAATCCTATTTGCGTAACGAGTTTGTCATAACTAGTAATGACATAATAGTACCTACCTACTTATTTCGTAAAACATTAGATAAAAAGTCAAGAAGAGGTCAATCAGAGGCAGAGTTAATCATCATTTTTCGGTCGGTTATAAAAGGAAGAGTTTATACTGGTGATGGGCTGATGCTGATGGCTAAAGCGGGTGTGCGAAGCGAAGATACGTTCTGTGTATTATATTATGTACATTTATGTATATATAGTCTAGTTTCCCTCGCCGGCCGTTTTAAGCGCTTCTCAAGCAGCACTTCAAGCTACGCGAAATACATACTTGCCAAAGTTCAAACGCACTTTCATGTTTGCTTCTCTGTCAAAGGTTTCACGATGTGACGTCCAGGTTCGCTCTCATAAGCACACCGGTCGAACAATTTTAGTAATGTAGAAGCGTCTGAACAAATGACACTCTGGGTCCCACAAAACGCAAGGCGAGGTCGAGGCCGCCCTAGAAAACGTTGGAGTGACGAGCTGAGGGACCACAACAAGAACTGGTGGGAATCGGCCCAGGAGCGCGATACATGGAAACGGGGAAGAGAGGCCTTTGCCCAGCAGTGGGATGATATAGGCTAAATATAATAATATAATAAAGAAGCGTTGACGAAAGGGTGTATTTTGTAATAAGTGTAACTGTGTAACACATGTGTTTTTACTGGTTTCTATGTTGAGATTAATTAGAGTTTCTTTGGAGTCATAGATAAATAGAATACTTATAGCAATCAAGATTGAGGTTGGTAAATTCAATAGTCATACTAAAGTCGATAATTCAAAGTGAAAATCATGAGAAAAGCCGAAATGAACCTTAGCCCCATTTATCAACCTCTTTAGGTTAAACTATATACAGAAGCTTCTAATGTATGTCATTTTCAGATTTTCAGCAAAAAGTTCACAGATCACTTACCCGATCGGAAATGGCTTCCTCCATTTTACCGCGCTTGAGTCCCGGTGCCCGAATCACGTTTCCCGTATTCGCCATTACGACCGGCGGCGCTGCCATCGCGGCATTAGAACCTCCTACCGGAATATATCCGGCCTCCATGCTGTCAAACACTTAACATCTCCGCTACTGAACAACAGATGGCACTGTACACATGTTCGCACTAAAACTTGTAAAACTTTTCACACATTGCGAATAATCACGTGTAAAACTAATCAATTCTACTGGGCGTCGGACGTATATTTTATTCACTAGCCATATCAAGGAACGATTAAAGTTATTTGAGCATTATTGAACGGATTTGGACGAAGCTGTTTGCAGTTACACCTTTGCACTTTGCAAATAAAAAAATAGGTACTTTTCTTTTTCTCAAGAAGCGTGTTTGCGCGGCAACTGTTGACAGAAGACTATTTTGTTTTGGTTTGCGGTTGAGCGTGCCTTCTCGCTAAACACGATACCTGTAAAAGAGACAAAACATTAATTAATTATTAATTATGCAAATCAAATATCGTGCGAGCGAGCGAGAGTGAGCGGATTGACAAGTCTGCTATTAAAATAAACTGAGCATAAATCTAGTTTTGCCCGAGCCTGTTATTAGCCTTTTATTTTAGCGACTTGTTGAATGAAGAATACTCGGTCAAAGTTTTTGTTTTAATAAGGCTCGATTTTACCAACAAAAAGTTATGCGAAAATAACTATACCGGGGATAATTTGTATGAAAATGACAGTTCAAAATGAGGTCATTCTAGGTACCTATGAAAAAGAACATACTCTCGAGTAAAAAGTTACTCTTCGTCGGTAAAACTCGCTCTTAGTTTTTTTGTTGTCTAGCTAACTACTACCACTTCTGTTTTTATGATAACTCTAGGCAGCTTGACAACTTCTGACAGTCGTGTTAGTGAACCCTCATTGAGCCAGCACTGTAGAATGTGGCTCAACCTTACTTTATCGAGTACGAGCCTGAGCCTGGAGACTGGAGACAGATTCAGACTTCATAAAATGAGATTTCTAAATTACTCTATAGTATGGAGTCCATACCAGACGCTCATATTACGTCAGGGGCTCCAAAAATTAGGCATTACCATGAAAATACTACCGGTGCCAAATCTGTAACTCAAAACCTAACATAACTGCAGAGACTATAATAACTAATTGACTGCGCCTGCGGGGGAATGCGGCTCACCAAACGTTTGTTGTAACAAACGTTCGCATACGCAACCTTTGTAATGTACGGTGACGGGCGGCCAGACAGTTTCGCAGCGGCTGACCAACCACAGCTCTCTTACCTCGTCCCCCGCCGCCCGTAAATTGGTGAGTTGTGTTTCAAAGGAAAATGTATCTATGCGCTCTCCACTGGATAAGTGCTCCCTGCATAACTGTAACCTACACAGTCCGTAACAAATAGTTTGCTTATCTGTAACAAGCTAGTTTTGCAACTTAAGCATGACTTGAAGTGCATTTGCATACAAAACCTGGGTAATTATTTCTACTGTACAATTGAAGAGAGTATGCTAGGACAGCTTTCGACTCTATTGCCAGAAGATATGGGGAATGGAGAGGAATGATTTTGTGTGACAGTACATTGTTAGCTACCTTACAGTGTTATAGTGTTACTGGTTATGAATGGAGTGCATTCCAAGATATCCCCCAGATTCTGAAAGTCGTGTCAAATGTAACAGGCGATAAAATGAAGATTTATTCAAACTACATCGTGAGGAAACCTTCATTACTTCATAGCTGCGGCGATGGGCTAGCCCCCTGTCACGCAAAATGGAGTCTTGAATCACTGGCTTAACTCTTTCACTCGCAGAAGCACACCGCTCGAACGAGCGAACATTGGCGAACTATTTGAAATAGTAACATCCGATGATACGATCGATTACTGGCTAACAATCGAGTCGTAAAAGCGATACGATTACGAATGAATCGATTACTCGCGCTCATTCGCGCGTGTCGAGTGACAACGTTGGAGTCTGAAGTTCAATTCCCGTTATAGTCTGAATAAAAGTTGGATTCAACAATCTGTATCATCTGTATCTTCTGTATCTTCTGTAAGGGGGCTGAAGTGCCTGCACGTGGCCCACAAATCTGAAGTGCCTGCACGTGGCCCACAACCTGTACATGAAATAGGTAAAAAAAAAAACCGTGCGGGGTGCAAGAGGCAAATTTAGCATGACAGGGGCTAGCCCATCGCAGCTACGGAGATAGTATTCCTCGGAAATAAGTAATCGGACCTTGTAAGATATTAAGGCTGGATTTTACGAACGAAAGAGTAACTTTTACTCGAGAGTATCTTCTACTTTTTCATAGACACCAGTGACACCTAGATCAGATCACCTCATTTTCAACCGACTTCAAAAAAAGGAGGAGGTTCTCAATTCGACCCGTATGTTTTTTTTTTTTTTTTCTATGTTTGTTACGCGATTGCTCCGCCAATTATGAACCGATTTGAACAAATCTTTTTTCGGCGTATAGGTAATACCTCAAGGGTGGTCCCATTGACACCAGGTCAGGATCTGATGATGGGATCCTGGAGAAATCGAGAGAACTCTTCAAATATTATAGGCAGACCTATAGTGATTTTTGTGTTTTTCATAATAACTCGTGCAAATGCACATGGTAAGCATAATATTGTGATGCGGAACTGCTGATGAAGACCACATATGGCCACCAGATCTGCTCAGTACTAGGTACAAATACAATGCGTGGCTGACGGGCAGGCAACGCATAGCCTAAACCGGTGGACCTAGAGCCATGAAACTTTGTACAGGGGTTCCTTAGTCGCGTGGGGTAGCACTGATATAGCATTTGACAAAATTAATTCCCCAAGAGAGGGGGGGATAAGGGGTTACAGTTAGTATTAAACTCAATCTAATCAAATAGGGTTTGTGTAAGTCGGTTTTTTCTAAAGTTTACTTTTTGTTTCAATTATGAACTGTCATTTGTCATACAAGTTATCCCCGGGATAGTTATTCTCGTATAACTTTTTGTTGGTGAAATCCAGCCTAAATGGTTTTGAAGCCAAGGACCTTATCGAACGAATATGACAGGAAACCTTCCCGTGACTGACTATGAAATAGACAGTTTCCAACTTAGGTTGTGTTTAAACCGTATTCAGCGGCTGTGAAAAGTCTAGTGCAAATCGCCCTAAAATTTCTTCTGTTTTTTTTTTAATGTCTATTGTAAAAATTACTTCTGAAAATTACTTCACCAGTGAACATTGATGTTTCTAGTTTTATGCAGAACGAAGATAAATGAGGGTGATTGTAGTGTTTAGTATTTGCTCTGGGTAGTCTTTGGTATTCGCTCTCTGGCAACACTGCTGTCAGCTGAGCTCTGTCTGTGAACGAGCCGCCATGTGGTGACATGGTGTCTTGTAGAATGGTATCAATTTGTATCTAATAATTGAAACAAAAAGTAAACTTTAGAAAAAACCGACTTCCACAAACCCTATTTGATTAGAGAGTTTAGTACAAACTGTACCCCCTTATCCCCCCCCCCCCCCAATTAATTTTGTCATTGTCAAATCCCATCTCAGTGCTACTCCACGCTACATAAGGAACCCCTGTACAAAGTTTCATGGCTCTAGGTCCACCGGTTTAGGCTATGCGTCGCCTGCCCGTCAGCCACGCATTGTATTTGTACCTAGTATTGAGCAGATCTGGTGGCCATCTGCTTCATCAGCAGTTCCGCATCACAATATTATGCTTACTATGTGCATTTGCACGAGTTATTATGAAAAACACAAAAATCACTATAGGTCTGCCTATAATATTTGAAGAGTTCCCTCGATTTCTCCAGGATCCCATCATCAGATCCTGACCTGGTGTCAATGGGACCAATAGGAAGGTAAACCCTTTCAAACAAAAAAATAATTTTCCAAATCGGTCCATCCGTTTAGGCGCTATCAGGGCACATACATAAAAAATAAAACCGGCCAAGTGCGAGTCAGACTCGCGCACGAAGGGTTCCGTACCATTATCTATATAATTGAAACAAAAAGTAAACTTTAGAAAAAACCGACTTCCACAAACCCTATTTGATTAGATTGAGTTTAATACAAACTGTAACCCCTTATCCCCCCCCCCAGGGGAATTAATTTTGTCAAATCCCATATCAGTGCTACCCCACGCTACTAAGGAACCCCTGTACAAAGTTTCATGGCTCTAGGTCCATCGGTTTAGGCTATGCGTTGCCTGCCCGTCAGCCACGCATTGTATTTGTACCTAGTATTGAGCAGATCTGGTGGCCATATGTGGTCTTCATCAGCAGTTCCGCATCACAATATTATGCTTACCATGTGCATTTGCACGAGTTATTATGAAAAACACAAAAATCACTATAGGTCTAATCGGTCTAATTTTCCAAATCGGTCCATCCGTTTAGGCGCTATCGAGGCACATACATAAAAATAAAATTAAAAAAAAACAAACATCCGGACGAATTGTAAACCTCCTCCTTTGGGAAGTCGGTTAAAAAAACCGCAAAAAAACACGTTAATTGTATGGGAGCCCCCTTTATATTAAATTTATTTTGTTTTTAGTATTTGTTGTTATAGCGGGAACAGAAATACGTCATCTGTGAAAATATCAACTGTCTAGCTACCACGGTTCATGAGATACGGCCTGGTGACAGACAGACGGACGGACGGATATCTTGAGATTTTAAGGTACTTTCCCTCCAGGGCCCATTCGTTTTTCCACCCTGTATATGTGTGATCTGTAACTGTATTTTTCATGAAATACCCAAAAAGTTTTGTTCAAATTATCATCTTATGTTAGAATAACTTTGTAGCTAGTTGAAAAATAACATTTGAATTGATTCAAAGCTTGCCGCGCTTTTAGGGCCTTTAGTACCTACTAAACGCCGCCGTAAGCAGCACTGTCTACAACCTACTCCTACTGGAAAACGTGAGACACCCATCTACAATTTCCGTACAATGAGGTTCACTCACTCATTATGTCAATGTCATGCAGACTGCAATACATCATTTCAACGCACCAAAGAGTATTTAATTAAAACATCACTGGCAGCCAAACTTGAAGTGGCCAAAAGGAAAAAATTAATTTCTGAGCTTTGCAAAAGTAATTAAAAACTATTAATTTTATAATTATTTTCTAAAAGTTCTACAGACTAAATAGAGACGTCGTAATTCATCAATTAATATTTAAAGTCTTTGTAGAAGTCCGGGGACGACATTGCCATATCATTTAAATTTAGTTTCATTAAAAGAAGGCTTACCTACCAAAACAAAATGGCCTTGGTATAAACTTTTCAAGCGTGTTGTGAAGACGTATCTTGTACCGAGACCACTTTCAATTTGTAATATCTCTCGTATTTCAGTATTTGTAGTTGGTGCGGCAACAGATATACACATTCTGTGAAAATTTCAGCTTTCTAGCTATTACGGTTCGTGCAGGCGGACCCGGTGACAGACGGACGGACGGACGGACGGACGGACGGACGGACGGACGGACGGACGGACGGACAGCGAAGTCTCAGTAATAGGGTCCCGTTTGGCACCCTTCGGGTACGGAACCCTAAAAAACATCCGGACGAATTGTAAACCTCCTCCTTTGGGAAGTCGGTTAATATAATAAACCGTAATGATCACAACGAGAGATACAGAGTTTGAATTCTACACTGATGCCCTGAATAGCCCACTCTATCCTATCAATGGCCCTTTTCAACCTCGATTGCGACATAAAATTAAGTCCAAAACCTATGAAAAATAATCGGTCAAGTGCGAGTCGGACTCTCACACCAAGGGTCTCGTTTGGCACCCTTCGGGTACGGAACCCTAAAAAGGGTCTGATATGCCCTGAATAGCCCACTCAAGCGTCTATCCTTAAATCAATGGCTCGCGATTTCAACCGTAATAGTTCAAACCTATGAAAAACAAACAAAATAATTATCTCCGTCCTTATTTGACTATTTACAATAGTGAAATCCTTAATTGGCCTAGTTATTTCATCTATATTATTGTTTAATTAGGGTTCCGTACCCGAAGGGTGCCAAACGGGACCCTATTACTGAGACTTTGCTGTCCGTCCGTCCGTCTGTCTGTCTGTCACCAGGCTGTATCTCATGAACCGTGGTAGCTAGACAGTTGAAATTTTCACAGATGATGTATTTCTGTTGCCGCTGTAACAACAAATACTAAAAATCAAAAGAAATTTAATATTAACGTGATTTTTTTGCTCGATATTGATAATGGTAGCAGGTAGACGCTTAAAATTTTCACAATATATTGAGTATATTATTTACTTAAAAACTAAGTAATTAAATTAAAATTAAATTAATATTTAGGGGGCCTCCCATACATTTTTTTTTTTGCGTTTTTTTATAGATACGGAACCCTTCGTGCGCGAGTCCGACTCGCACTTGGCCGGTTATTTTTAAGTACGGCTGTGGATTTTTGTTCAATAAATAAAATAAAATAAAATTCGCCAGCTCTGTGGGTAACTACAGTCGGAGGGTTACAAGATGGTACCTATACAAAGATTAAGTGCCAGTCAACCGTGGATGGATAAATCCTTATTTCTGCGGTATTCAATGCAACTGTCATCGATCTATCATCGACATAGCAACGGACGAAGTAACAACAGCCGACCTCGAAACAAGACGGTATAGTAGAAGAGACCACAGCCAAAACGTTCGTTCGTTTACTACTAGAATAGCTCAATAATAATGCGCTTGTTCTGTTTGTAGAATAGAATAGAAAAGACTTGTAAAGACAAGAGCTGTATTTTCTTGATAGCAAGGCAAGTTGGAGTGCACTAGACTTCACTAGGAGTACTTTAAAAACCCACAAAATCATGTCTAGCGGCTGGCTGACCTTTTCTGAAATATTTTTTTTTGTTCATTAATAAAATTAAAATAAAATAAATCTAAGCATACCCAACCATATAGACGCGATAATAAAAAATATCTGTATTACAAATGTTCCGTGGTCTAGTGAGTTTCACCTTGCTTCTCACGCAGGAGATGCAGGTACGAATCCCGGTTCTGACCATGTACCAATGAGATGATTAATTTGTCTTAAGTACATTATCGGACACTCCGTGTTTCGGATGGCACGTTAAGCTGTAGGTCCCGGCTACTATCACTACTTCGTAGTATGTAGTAGTCGTAAAAACCCCTCCACCAACCCGCACTGAGACAGCGTGGTGGAGTATGGCTCAATCTTACTCGGATCCGAGTAAAAGCCTGTGCCCCTCGGTGGGGACATTAATGGGCTACATTTACTTTACTATTACAAATACTAGGTTTGCTGGAAGAGATCTCTTATTAGAGATAAGCTCGCCTTTGTACATGTTTTTTTTCTTTATTAAGTGTCTGTATTCTGTTTTTGTGCAATAAAGTATAAAGTAAAGTATAAAGTATGTATTTCGGTATGAATCTCCACAGTGATTGAATGCCATTACATCAATGAGTAGTAAAAGTACGCACCATATCGCTGCCAGCTCCCACACTAGCGACAACGGATATCGAAGACCGCGGTTACGCTCCAATTGTGCTGAAGATGTCTCAGTCTTTGTTATAGGTTTATAAATGCAATTATTACAAGTCTGCCTACCCCACTTCTGGGAAATGGGCGTGAGCATATGACCTCTGTGGCGCAGCGGTTGTGGCTCAGCCTACCATGCCAGAGGTCCCGGGTTCGATCGAAAAAAAATTTTGGGTCTCCCATAGTAACTTGAAATCAGCTGATCGGGGCAATGTACTGAGAGACGAAATTTTTTTTTCGTTTGCGACTATAAGTTTTATGGTGAAAGCTAGTTGTTCATAATGATGGGTACTATCATTCCCCAAAATATGGTCAGCTAATTAAATGTCACCCTGTATAATAGGGAGCTAGCTCATCTCATTACCGCGTCTATGTAAATATGTAAATTTTTCTCACGATGTTTTCTATCACCGTTAGAACGAACGTCGATATTAATATAAATATACCTCATTATAATGTTATATACCTACGTAGGTAATACTTATATCAAATGCCATAACAATAGAAGAAAGTTGCTTCTATCTGCCTGCAGTATGACAATCGATCAAGGGTATAAATGATTTATGCAATCCGAACTACAAGTCACGATCTGTGATTTATTCAGATTGGGCTACCTAGTCATTACAATAATTCGCCAAGTCAAAAACTTAATAATTGAAACAAAAAGTAAACTTTAGAAAAAACCGACTTCCACAAACCCTATTTGATTAGATTGAGTTTAATACTAACTGTAACCCCTTATCCCCCCCCCCACCCCTTGGGGAATTAATTTTGTCAAATCCTATATCAGTGCTACCCCACGCGACTAAGGAACCCCTGTACAAAGTTTCATGGCTCTAGGTCCATCGGTTTAGGCTATGCGTTGCCTGCGCGTCAGCCACGCATTGTATTTGTACCTAGTATTGAGCAGATCTGGTGGCCATATGTAGTCATCATCAGCAGTTCCGCATCACAATATTATGCTTACCATGTGCATTTGCACGAGTTATTATGAAAAACACAAAAATCACTATAGGTCTGCCTATAATATTTGAAGAGTTCCCTCAATTTCTCCAGGATCCCATCATCAGATCCTGACCTGGTGTCCATGGGACCACCCTTGAGGTATTACCTATACGCCGAAAAAAGATTTGTTCAAATCGGTTCATAATTGGCGGAGCTATCGCGTAACAAACATAGAAAAAAAAAAACATACGGGTCGAATTGAGAACCTCCTCCTTTTTTTGAAGTCGGTTGAAAACCCGACGTCATGACCTATTACTTGGTCCTCCCCGCTTGTTTTACAGTGTCGTCAACTCGTCCATAGACCCGAAAATGAGCCTACAAAATCTGTCTCCTGAGTAAAGTCCATACGTATTACATAATGTAAACAAATATGCGATCCTAACAGCCAGGATATATCTCGTGACTATGACTATAAACACCGAGAAGTTACAAAAAATCTGGATGTATAATGTCATCCATGTAACAAATTGAACTTCACAGTTTTTTCATATAGAAACCTAACTACGGGACCTATTCCGGATTTTCAAAAAATGGGACTAAACTATTGGGCTTGTCTTTTGAAGAAAGAAAGAATTTTTGGAATCGGTTCATAAATAGTACCAGTTTCGATGTAACAAACATAAAAATAAATATATGATAAAAATTTCGATGTAACAAAACTTAAAAATAAATATATGATAAAAAACAAACAAACAAACAACAACAAACAAACAAACTAACATTTGGTTTTGTGGGATGTATGTGTAGCCTGTAAGATTATAACGCAATAAACGTCTATTCTATTCTATTCTATTCTTAATTTATATTTATGTGTAGTTCATTATTTGTTGTTGTAGTGGCCACAGATTTCTGTCATTCTATAAAAGAACTTCAAACCTCTCTGGAATAGGTACTTGATAGGAGTTGAAATTCCCTAAAACGACGCTTTTTACACGTCTCTAAGTAGGTACATATTTTTCCGCTACCCACTAATTAAATCACATATTGACCAATTTTTTAACCGACTTCCCAAAGGAGGAGGTTTACAATTCGTCCGGATATTATTTTTTTTATGTATGTGCCCCGATAGCGGCTAAACGGATAGACAGATTTGGAAAATTATTTTTATGTTTGAAAGGGTTTACCTTCCCATTGGTCCCGTTGACACCAGGTCAGGATCTGATGATGGGATCCTGGAGAAATCGAGGGAACTCTTCAAATATTATAGGTTAGCATAATATTGTGATGCAGAACTGCTGATGAAAACCACATATGGCCACCAGATCTGCTAAATACTAGGTACAATACAAATACAATGCGTGGCTGACGGGCAGGCAACGCATAGCCTAAACCGGTGGACCTAGAGCCATGAAAGGTTCAGAGGTTCCTTAGTAGCGTATGGTAGCACTGATATGGGATTTGACAAAATTAATTTCCCAAGGTGGGGAGGGGGGATAAGGGGTTACAGTTTGTATTAAACTCAATCTAATCAAATAGGGTTTGTGGAAATCCGTTTTTTTCTAATGTTTACTTTTTGTTTCAATTATTTCGTAAATATTCATGTTTATCCAACCTTCGGCTAATCGACAAGGTCCTCTCAGCTTATTGACATTTTAACATTCTGCAAATAAACTTATCATTAACTCAACTTGTCTTTTGGCGGCCTGTTATACATACAATCTAATTAAATACAGTACGAGAATTTGTTGCTGTTGTGACTCTGCCTACAATGTGAGAGGTTCTGGGTTCGATAACTGGCTGTGGATACAGAAAAAAACCCCAGGCCTTGGATGTTGTTCACATTTTTGTGACGTCGCTAGTTCTGGTTCTCACGACAGAGGTTATACGGCGTGGGGCCAGAAGCAATGTATGTGCCTATATGTATATGGTTATGTATCCAATTGACTGCGCCTGCGGGGGAATGCGGCTCGCCAAACGTTTGTTGTATTCAACAAACGTTCGCATTCGCAACCTATGTACGATGACGGGCGGCCAGACAGTTTCGCGTTTCGCAGCGGCTGACCAATCACAGCTCTCTTACCTCGTCCCCCGCCGCCCGTAAATTGGTGAGTTGTGTTTCAAAGGAAAATGTATCTATGCGCTCTCCATTGGATAAGTGCTCCCTGTCATGTCAATCAATCAAAATTAATCAATCAAACTTAGTTTATTTCAGTAAGTACAGCAGCACAGGTCGTGGGACTCCCCTTTTAATAATAAATAAAATAAATGTAGCCCATTATGTCCCCACCGAGGGGCACAGGCCTTTACCCGGATCCGAGTAAGATTGAGCCATACTCCACCACGCTGGCTCAGTGCGGGTTGGTAGAGGGGTTTTTACGACTACTACATACTACGAAGTAGTGATAGTAGCCGGGACCTACTGCTTAACGTGCCATCCGAAACACGGAATTTAAGTTAATAAAAACCTGTGGTAGGGGAGACCGCTCATATGTATTACGATATTGCACCATACATGTATGTTGACATCATTTTAACATTTTCGCTGATGTGAAGATGTTTTAATCCCTCTTGCTCCCACATTCTGAAAACCTGAAGACTCAAAACCCCTAAGATACAGGTTCATTACCTAGTTTAGGGGCTTGAGTCTATATTGATGACACCGTGTACAACAATTTGACTGTAATCTTTAAGTAATAATTGAAACAAAAAGTAAACTTTAGAAAAAACCGACTTCCACAAACTCTATTTGATTAGATTGAGTTTAATACAAACTGTAACCCCTTATCCCCCCCCCCTTGGGGACTTAGTTTTGTCAAATCCCACATCAGTGCTAACCCACGCTACTAAGGAACCCCTGTACAAAGTTTCATGGCTCTAGGTCGACCGGATTAGGCTATGCGTTGCCTGCCCGTCAGCCACGCATTGTATTTGTACCTAGTATTGAGCAGATCTGGTGGCCATATGTGGTCTTCATCAGCAGTTCCGCATCACAATATTATGCTTACCATGTTCATTTGCACGAGTTATTATGAAAAACACAAAAATCACTGTAGGTCTGCCTATAATATCCGTCTAGGCGCTATCGGGGCACATACATAAAAAAAAAACCGGACGAATTGTAAACCTCCTCCTTTGGCAAGTCGGTTAAAAATTGTAGAAAGTACGAATAAACTTTATCTTTACATCTATTGTTCGCTATTGTTGGTTTGTTCGGCCTGTGTCCTTACGCGAGAATACCGATTAAATATTTAAGAAGTGCAGACGGAGGACACTTTCTTCTCACGCAGGATGCAGGTTCTAATCCCGGTGTTGACCGTGTAACAATTAGAGATGAGATAAAACTCACTCGTGAGTTATAAAGTAATTTATTGGACTGCTAATCAAAATATTGTATACTTAAGATAAGATAGATATATGCGATAAGCTCGCCTTTTTACATGTTATTTCCATTTTTAATTGTCATAATGTATTGATTTGTGTGCAATAAAGATATTGATACTTACTTCTTACTTACTTTCTTTTTAGGAACTGTCAAATCGGTGATATCATGTTAGAGTTCTTAGTTAGATTGTTTGAGTTAGTATCTTGCGTGGGTATCACAGTTTTTTTTATATATATTTTTTTACTTAAGTAGGTATTTGATGTTGTACACTTGGATCTACCTATTGTTGATTTATTTACCTTTCCATCCTGGGTTTTCTGGAAGAAATCTCTTGATAGAGATAAGCTCGCCTTTGTACATGTTATTTCCATTTTTAATTGTCGTAATGTATTGATTTGCAATAAAGTATATTTATTGAAAGTATTGAAATATATCCGATGCTGAATGAAAGGCGGGATTACATCTAACGTAAGATTTCTTCCAGCACACCATGAATGGAAAGGGAAAGGTTCAATACTTTATTTTGCGTGACAGGGGGCAAGCTCATCGCAGCACTTTCGCCAATTTTACAAGATCACACGATATCGTGTGATGTCGTGCCTTTTGATTTAAATCGGTGAAAGCTAATGTACTTTTGGATCACGACAGTAGTCATGCCATTTTCGACCTTATTACGATAGGAAAGCAGTCTCTTTTGTTACATCAAAGTTGTAAACCGGTAAGGCATAAGCAACCTTATTGGTAAATGTTATATTGTAATGAATATGGGGTTTGGCTTAGCAATATTTGACCTTATTTGGATGAACATTGTATTGGTTTTTCTTTGCAGAAGTGTATGCATCAGAGAGATATAAAAGACAATCTAATGGTAGGTAGTGAAATAAATGCTGATTTGTAATATCTGAAAGCTGCACTTTGATGACAAACATATAAGTAGAGAAAATATTTTCATAAAATAGTTGTTATTGCATAAATGCTGCCAAATCGTTGGGCTAAGAGAACCACAGACTGGCTCCCAGTAAATGCAAAGAAAAAGCGTGGCCGGCCCAGGAAGAGATGGAGTGATGAGTTGGCTCTATGGGATAAAGAGTGGAAGGAGACCGCTCAGGATCGAATGGAGTGGAAGAGGGAGAGAGAGGCCTTTGCCCAGCAGTGGGATATTACAGATTCATAATAATAATAAAAATAGTTGTTATTCTATAAAAACTGGCGGAAGACAGAACTATTTCACTCTACAGAACCAGTTGGCTTTACCTACTTGGGCCCATCTCTATAAATAACCCAAAATATTGATAAGATTAGAAGCCTTGATTTAATTCCAGCCCGTTCACGACCCCGGCTTTTTAAGGTTCCGTACCCGAAGGGTGCCAAACGGGACCCTATTACTGAGACTTCGCTGTCCGTCTGTCCGTCCGTCCGTCCGTCCGTCCTGTCTGTCACCAGGCTGTAACTCATGAACCGTGGTAGCTAGACAGGTGAAATTTTCACAGATGATGTATTTCTGTTGCCGCTATAACAACAAATACTAAAAATCAAAAGAAATTTGATATTAAGGGGGGCTCCCATACAACAAAGGTGATTTTTTTGCTCATTTTTGCTCGATATTGATAATGGTAGCAGGTAGACGCTTAAAATGTTCACAATATATTGAGTATATTATTTACTTAAAAAATAAATAATTAAATTAAAATTAAATTAATATTTAGGGGGGGCTCCCATACTTTTTTTTGTGGTTTTTTATAGATAATGGTACGGAACCCTTCGTGCGCGAGTCCGACTCGCACTTGGCCGGTTTTTATTAACTGGTTCGCCGACAAATCTTATATATAACAATAGTTCGCCATTGCTCGGTCGTTCGAGCGGTGTGCTTCTGAGAGTGAAGGGGTTAAGTGCCTAATTTAAAATGTTTTGTTTCGTATTCACAATTTTGTGACTAACTGACATTTGGCACAAATCCAGACGTTATTTTAACCTTAACTGGACATTTTCTACCAAAATAAGACTTCTTCATCAACAACATAAACTAACCATTATGTGATCAGCAATAAGGGTGAATTGAGCTGTAAATTCGAGATGGGTGAATACCATAATGCGCTGCGGCTGACGGATTTAATGAAAAGTTATATATATATAGTTAGATTTGAATTCGGCGCGAAAAATATAAATGGCGGTAACGGAGAGGCTGACAAATATAATATTCGGTGAAATTCTGACAAACTGTAACAAACTAAACTTTAACTTGAAATCCGAAACTGAAGCCCTGTTCTCGCCCATTCTCTACAAAATTTCATACGATCATAGAAACAAAAAGTAAAACTGTAACCCCTTATCCCCCCCCCCCTTGGGGACTTAATTTTGTCAAATCCCATCTCAGTGCTACCCCACGCTACTAAGGAACCTCTGTACAAAGTTTCATGGCTCTAGGTCCACCGGTTTAGGCTATGCGTTGCCTGCCCGTCAGCCACGCGTTGTATTTGTACCTAGTATTGAGCAGTTCTGGTGGCCATATGAGGTCTTCATCAGCAATTCCGCATCACAATATTATGCTTACCGTGAGTAAATGCACGAGTTATTACTAAAAACACAAAAATCACTATAGGTCTGCCTATAATATTTGAAGAGTTCTCCCATCATCAGATCCTGACCTGGTGGTCCACAGTACCAATGGGGAGGTATAGCTTTTCAAACAAAAGAATAATTTTCCAAATCGGTCCATCCGTCTAGGCGCAATCGGGACACATACATCCTCCTCCTTTGGGAAGTCGGTTAAAAATTAGGGGAAGTTATATTATTATAGTCACAGCTTGGTGTCACCTGCCATGCACCCTATGGGGGGTGTCAAGGTAGTCAGAATAGGCTTGTGGCCAAGGTAATCCAATAAATCTAAGCATTATGTACAAAATGGATTGACATTCGCAGAATTGTACATATTTCCAGCAGATATATTTTATAAAGTCAATTTTGTGCAAAAAAAGACAGAATTTGATGGCACTTTTACATGACGTCATTCTGTTACATAGAACTCAGGAACAAAAGTTCCGTTTTGACAGTTCATAAAAAGTATATATTTTGACTTGACAGGCCACAAGCCCATTGCGTAAGCTTAAACCACTATTTATGTAGGTATTGGGCTGAGCGTATGAGACTTCACGCAAACTGTACCTCATACCTCATACAGTATAATATTATAGTATCTGTGCTCATACTCAGCACATTAGGCCGAAGCCCGGAAAATCAACCTTTGACAGGCACACGACCTGCCAACTGTCTCTTCTCTGCTCTAAAATGACAGCAACCGTACGACTTTTAAGAACCACTTCATTTGAGCAGCAGTATAAGCATTATGTTGTTAGTTCCTCATTACCACGTCATTTCTACACACAATTACCGTAATAAGCTGAGAAAACTTTTTATTCACCAACTTAATTTGTGCTGCGAACTAAAACCTACCATGTGCACAAAGCAATGGAGCGCAAATTGGCAATTCCAGATAAAAGGGCGTAATAAACAAGATTTCTATGAAATGGGAAGTGATTTTTCTGTCTGACATCTCATCACCATTACTAACGTCATCGAGCGAGGCTGAGGTGGAGATCTGTACAATTGGCTTGGCGGGATGACGACGGTTGGTGGACCAAAGCAGTTACAGAGTGGTGGCCAAGGGGAGCGACAAGGCCAGTAGGCAGACCACTTGGCCGATATCGCCAAGTCAATGGATACGGTTGATGCAGGACCGTGAGGAGTGCTGTATAGCGCGTCCACTAGTGTGTACATATAATTGGTGTTAATTTTAAGCATATATCTGTTTTGTAACGCTGTTGATTACCAGAATAAATAAATAAATAAATGTCGATCTTTAATCAACGGTCTGATATAACCAACTAACTGCGACATATGTACTGTTCATGTCATGCTTTGCGATATACTTACGATTGATGAAGCCGTAGTTCACAAGAAGATTGTCTAATCTTCGAAAATTTTGTCACACTCATAGGAGGCTTTAGTATAGGTACAAGAAGTTACCTAATACATACGACCTTCAAGGTATTTTAGGGAAGCCATATTAGTAGTTTTGCAAACACAATAGGAACTTAGCATGTTTGTTTACCGATAGCCTGGTATTGATAGGCGTCGGAAAAATATGACTGAATTGTTTGGTACTTACTTGCCAAGCCCTATTGAGTAATAATTTTCAACTGGCTTACTTTATGACCTGGAAACTGAAGTATTTTAAAAACGTCAACCAACAGGCATGATCATTTTAACTTGACATGACTGCGCCAGGGGGAGGCAGTTGCTCACATCCGAAGGAATTACTTGGAACCTACAGCCCTTCACGTCCTCCCCGGGTAGTGCTAACGAGCGACAAAACATCCATCTTCATCATCATCATCAAATCATCTCAAGACATTAATCTCCAGGTTCTCAGAAGAGAACCTGACCACTTGACACTGGCAAAATTAACCTCAAAAGAGGTTTGGACGCCATTAATAAAAAGAAGAAGAAGAAGAAGAAGACTGCGCCAGAAAAAAAAACAACTTAAATAAACTGGGTAGTATTGTATCGCGTAGATGACACAAAAACATTACCCTACTTCTGGCGCAGTCAAGATAATGATTGTTGGAAAAATTAAACATTGAAATGATGGAAACTACACACATAACTAAACTAACTAGCTTACCACTAACACGCATAATATAAATAGACATTTAAATCTTTACTCACGAAGATAAGACAAAGAGATGACGTATTTCCACGTGTAGAGGTACTCGTGTTACCATCATTTACACCTATTAGGTTGTTGCATCTACGGTAATTATACAATGGACTGCCTACCTTAAAATTGTTACAGCCAATCGTTAGAAAAACTAAGGCCTTTCACCCAAAAACGAAAAAACAGAAACAATAAACATACAGAGAGAAAGAAAGGGAGGGGTAGGGAGAGAAAGAAAGGGAGGGGTAGGGAGAGAGAGAGAGAGGGAGAGAGTTAGGAAAGAGAGGAGATAAAAAAGGAGAGAGATAGACCCCTATTATTATTTTTGAATCTTTTACTAGTAAGTAAGTATTTACAAGTAAGTAAGTATTTTATATATATATAGTATATTATGTTGTGCACATGGGTCTACCTGTTGTTAAATTATTTCCTGTCCATCCTAGGTTTCCTGGAAGAAATCTCTTAATAGAGATAAGCTCGCCTTTGTCATGTGTTGTCCACTTTCAATTGTAAAATGTGTTATTTTGTGCAATAAAGTATAAAGTATTTTTGCATGATCCGAATTTTGCTACGGAAAGGCGTCGTCGTTTCGCTTCGTCAAGTAATCTATTGTTTGGGCTACTAAATAATTAAATGCAAGCACATTCGCAATAGAAGTGTTAAAATGCTAGTCGAGGTTAGATGGATTAATGATAAGAGGATTAGTTTGACATCCAATTAAGATTAGAATGGACTTCAATTAAGTGTGGAGGGGGATAATATTTAAATATAAATTAACACATAGAGAAGCGGAAAACTTAGCTACTGAATGCCTGACTTCATCATCATCATCCATCAAAATAGACCATAATATGTGGGAGGGAAAGCTCATTTTGTGTTTGCATTGGGGACTTAAGGATTTAAAAAAATCGGCCAAGTGCGAGACGGGCTATCACAGGGAGGGTGCCACAGCCGCACTATCGTACCAAAAATGTACATTTTTTGACGTAATTAGTAATGGAGAACTAACAGAGACACAAATTAAAATGATATAAATAATGTAAACCTCTAATTACTTTAATGATTCACGTCAAACAACTGATAACATACTGATAAATATTTAAATTAAATACATACAATTCTAATACATAGTACACAATTCTGAATACAATTTATCTGTAAAAAATCACTCGCATCAATAAAATCAATCTGTTGTTGACTGGTAAAACAAAATGGTTGTAACAAAACACAATGATATGACCTGTAAATATATATTTCTGAAGGTATTGTGCCAGGCGAGCTTAAATCAGTATTCTTATATGAGCTGTTTTTGTATATTAAGCAGGTATATGCTACAAAAACAAACTGGCTCCTGGTTCCTGGTGGGTTCAGCTGACAGCCGACTTCCGAATGTAATAAATTATCTCTATTCTTACATGATTACATGGGCAATTATTCGAGCAATATTTGCTTGGCAACTGTCGTCTCAACAAATTACGGCAATTGTTTCCGCAATATTGCTTCTCATTACGCATTAGTTGTTAAAACTTCATGGGAGTGAACTGTCAAAACGGGCCTTTTATTTTGTGACACCAGTTTCTTCAACATGTTGGAAGTGGAAAGGAAGGATATCTGAAAAGGATAAATGAGTAGGGGTCAGGGTCACACAGATATTTTATTATATTCAAATTACTATTCACTCCAGTTGGTAGAGTTTTCCGTCCATACAAAATAATATGTTAATTCCGAATTCAACGAAACTTAAATACTTATGTTGTTTGTGGCTATTCAGTAATGCTCCCACCAATTTCCAGAACAAATAAAGCTTGTGCTAACGAGGAGGAGGGCGAAAACCCAAATTTATTTTGGACGTCTTCCCAGTTTCTCACATTTTATTTTAAATCAGTCATTAATTATAAGAAATAATGTATGAGTGAATCAAAGATGACAAAATTTCACTTCACTTTCACTTTTATTGGGGTCCAAAATACTCCCAAATCAATCAATCAATAGTGTTTCATTTCTTGTCTTTTTCAACGGTATACTACATCACTATTGCCATTTCCAGCACATATTCCAGGTCCAAAACGTTTTGGGCCTTACCCATTCATTCTATGGATTGATTGTTTTGGGAATATTTTGGATATATATCAATAAAAGTCAAAGTAGGTACTGGACCAATTTTAGTATTTTTTTATGTCATTGATGCGAAACTTTGTCATCTTTGATTTACTAATAGGTAGACTATTTCTGAAAATTATTGTATGTTTTCAAATAAAATGTGAAAGACTGGATAAAGTCCCAAAAAAACGGTTTTTCGCCCCTCCTCAAGTTAGCACAAGTTTTATTTGTTGGGAAAATTTGGTGTAGCACTATTGAATAGTCACAAACAAAAAAGTTTCATTGAATTCATAATTTTGGTTAGTCTCTGCCGACTGTGGTAGTTGGGAAATGGGAGTGTGATTTTTTGAGGCTATTACTTAAAGTATAAGTTAACATAATGTTTATTGACACAAAAAAATGGTCCTATTTCAGAGGATGCTAGATTAGATTTCTCATGAAAAACATTGTAGCATCTGTCGCTGAGCTAGGCGTAAGACCTGTATTTCAGCAAAACAGCGCCCCCATTCCCAGTATTTTAAATACACATAAAAATTCTAGCTTCTAAATATGAAGTTTGGATAACAATATTATAATATAACTATTTGTCAATGCTTATATTATACAAGCAAAAAAAAACGCAAAATCAGGTGAACAGTTATAAAATGTTGTTGTACTTATATGTATGTACTCCTCTCTGTGAGTTTGAATGTGGTGTTTGTATGTGTGTGAGAGGCTGTGTTAAATGTAGTTGCTGAACTACTTGTAAATTTGTCACTGCCATGTGTTTTGGTATTTTTAGTATTTTGGTTTTGGTATTGTGGTCTCCACATATGTAGTACTTTAAGCATTATGAACCCAATGGTCAGTCTCATATCTTACAAAAACATTTCCAAAACAGTGGAACTTCAGTAACCATGGATAGAACGTTAGGATTAGAAGATGATTAGCCAATAGCTAACCTGGCAATAAAAAAAAACTGCGAAAACAATGGATCAAGTTATGCTGTGTGAAATAATGCAAAAACTATGGACGCACATCCGATAGGTAGATACACTTTCATTTTTCCACTAGACCAGGCTGATAATATCTCGCAGAATCTGGTCAGACCACCTACCACCGTGCAAAAGTGGTTCTTGCTACTTTTTCTACCTGGATTGTCAGGTAGAATGAAAGCGCCCGTTGCGAACGAAGAAAAGAAGGAAAACAAGAATAGGTAGGCACTTACTTGAGAAAAACCGCTGATGAAGCGAGGCTAACGTAGGCGATGCGAACCACTATTATCAGCAAGATTATTGATAAATCCTTTGGATGGGCGAGAAAAACAAACACACACTTTGGCTTAGGATTCACGTTTTATGAATTATTAGCTGTGCGAGCGGGCTGTATGATCAGTTTAATAAACACGGGGTTCCAATTCCAGCGATTACTATCACAATAAACACATAAATTCACGGACAATTCATCAAATCTGTTACCTACGGAGATGTTGCACTTTTTCTTGTGTTTGATTGATTGATGATTGACGACACGTTCAGTTCAGGCAGGGGGACGTTCGAGATTCTTTCAATCAATTTTGATATCATTCGGTCACTGGGTTAGATGCGTTCAAGAAACGCTTTAAAAACCGGTAAACAAGCAACAAAACAGCTGTCCCTCCTCACCTCACTCACCTGTGTTTTTTTTAGAACATCTCTACAACTGTCATATTTCCAAAAAAATATTGTTGTGATGGAGTTGTGTTTGCATTTTTTGACTTTATTGTTAAAACTGGTGTTAGAGCCATGAAATTACTGCTGTAATCTTAAATTTTTATATTCATTCATAGTTCTTCTGGGTTCTTTTGGCAATCCATTGAAAGTGATATCTTAGTAAAACATAACATAACCTATAAACATGGAGGAAGCCCCAAAAACTGATGAAACCTCAACAAATCCCGAGCAAAACCCTGAATTCAAAAAACCAGTACTCTTCGGTCGTGTCGGTAAACTACCCAAAAAGGTTAAGACCGATATAGACAATGCAACAGTGAAGAAAGAGTCTTCATCAACAGAGGACAGGCCAAAAGATGAATCGGTAGATAATGCAAGCTCTAAATCGAAGTTACCGCCAGCTGTGCTGCTCAAAGAAATTTCAACACCAATACCATATAAGGAACCTAAGTGGTCAGGCCTGTGTCCTGATGGTAAGCTATTTTGAATATAATCTGCATCATGTACACCTTTACTATGTATTTATATCCTGTGTATTTTTTTCTGCGTGCAATCAAGAAATTATCAATTATGTATGATCTGCGTTGACAATCTCTGTGTTGCAGCAGTTGTGGCTCTGCCTACCATGGTCCCTGGTTCGATTACCGGCTGGGGATAAAGAAAAACAAAAAGAATATCCCCTGGTCTTGCATGTTTGTTTACTGTTTCTGGTTCCCACAACACAGGGTATGCTGGTATGGGTGTGAGGCCAGAAGCATGTATGTTTATGTTCCTCTTCTATCATTCCAATGCCTGATTATAGAAGCCTCATATTCACTTTAACACGCTGGGTAGCGTAAGGACAAAAGAGTCCTTGGAACAATATTGACATTAAAATTATAAAAAAAAAATGACATTAAAATTATTTTGACAGTGGGTACCAAGACGTCAATGAATGTCTAATTTTTGACGTTGGTACCCACTGTCAAACTAATTTTAAAGTATTTTTTTTTTTACAAAAAAAATAAAAAAAATGGCTCGCGCCAACCGGTTAAGTTTTTAGCTCAGATGGCCAGTATAATTACTTAGTTTCACAATAGCATGAAGCAGATGCCACAGAGCCAAGATGACTATAGGAGCCCTATTGATGATGAAATGATGATGATTGATGGAAATATTTTGAATTGATGGATTTGGTTAGTGTCTGCCACGTCGCTCCGTCTATGGAATAACTAGGCAAAAGTGGCCAATAGTACCTCAATTATGTTATTTGTTTGTTCTTCATCTAATCAAGTTGACAGTCATCTCAGACACAGGCAGCCCAAAATGCCGCAACCGTGATAGCTTGCTTGGTAGCCTTGTACAGATGTATGCCAAGAACGTAGCAAGTGGAGGTCTTTAGTCTCTACCAGGAAAAAGGCATGAGCATATATGATATTTGCTTAATTCCATTCCAGGCTCAGCATACAGTCTGGAGGTCCTCAAGTCCGGCATGATCGTGGAGACGGTGGATCTCACCGCGAAGCCCTACTTTGTGTTTGGTCGGCTCGCCAACAGCGATGTTGTGATGGCACACCCAACCATATCCAGGTTATACTTAGATAGATGATGAGGTGTCGCGCCCGCTGAACACAGGCGTGTGATTGGTCCTCTATTGTGACTATTTCACCCAATACCTGGAAATCTTTTACATTGCACGTTCATGTATGGATAGCTGGAAGGGCACAAAATGCCGTATGTGGCAGTCAGTCTCCAAACAAAACCCATTGGAGCGGTAGTTGCCGTCAGCGTCAAGCCAGTCTCTGGCTTAGTCTAAGCTAAGCTAAGCCAAATATGGCATTTTGCACCCTAAGGAGCTATTGTCTGATTGATGGTTTCAACTCCCTGACTATGAAAATGAGAAAAATCAGTGTACCAATTTTTTTTTGTATCCCAAACAGTTCAACTCTTAGGGCGTGGACAGACGATGACGCGCCCGCTCCGTCGCCGCTCCGACGCCGCTAAGCCTCGCTCTCACCGCCTTGCACCGATTTGTGTATTAATGCTCGTTAATAAGTCTCTTAATACTTCGGATGGAGCGGGCGCGGCGCGGCGTCGGAGCGGTCGCAGGGCGGGTGCGATAGAAACCATCCGATGTAATAAGAGACTTATTAATGAGCAATAAGACACAAATCGGTGCAAGGAGGTTAAAGCGCGGCTTAGCGGGCGCGGAGCGAGCGCGTCATCGTCTGTCCACTCCGTAAGGCTTTTCTTCACTCCATAGACACCACGCAGTTCTCCAATACAAGGCCTTCGCCGACTCTGACGAGCCTCCCTCAGGCTGGTACCTCTTCGACCTCGGCTCCACACACGGCACCTTTCTGAACAAGGACCGGCTGAAGCAACAACACTATACCCGGGTGCGGGTCGGGCACCAGATTCGGTTTGGGAGCAGCACTCGTACTTACATTATGCAGGTAAACTAAAGTAATAAATGTATTGTTTTAAAAAACCCCACTATTGTGTACTTCTATTGTGTATTTACAGAAAACTGCATCAAAATCCATTCAGCTATTTGACCGCTATTCCTAGTCAGATAACTTTCGAACGGCTGAACCGATTTGAATAAAACACATCTAAGAACCACCGCAGGAAAGTCCTCTGTCATTTACAGAAAACCGTATCAAAATCCGTCTACCCGTTTGACCGCTAGTAAAACTCAAAACATTCAAAGCAGCTAGGCACAAGCCGAAGTGACGGAAATTCTATTAAAGAACTGACTAAATTTCGGTTTAGCTGTGCCTCTGGCAACTGGAGATGGGAAAAGGTGTTGTACGGCCAACCCGACAAAATTTATGTATGTGACTGTTTGTAAACGCTACTGTTTGTTCCCAGGGCCCAGATTTCGACTGTGAAGGCGAATCGGAGCTTACAGTGACAGAAATCAAGAAAAAAGCGCTCGATCTCAAGTTAGGCAGAGACAGACTGATCAAGGAGGCCATAGAGCAGAGAGAGAAAGAGAAAGAAGAGGCGGAACGAAGGAGGGAGGAGCAAGGCATTGATTGGGGAATGGGTAAGTTGTTATTAATATTTAGGCGATAGGCTAGTAGCCTGTTACCTAGGGTTTAATATTCACTGAAAACAATACCCATGCTCTCATAAACACTTCTGGGAATATTAAAAACTCACCATCGCGATGCAGGTTTGTATGAAAATAGAGTTTCGTAACACTACCGCCATCTATGTTGAGCATGTGGCACTTTTAATCACCAAAACTATAACTTTTCCCACAGGCGAAGACGCGGAAGACGAACCGGACCTAGCAGAAAACCCATACGCGGTCGCGTCCAACGAAGAATTATACCTGGACGATCCAAAGAAGACCCTTCGAGGGTACTTCGAGAGAGAAGGCCACGAGTTGACATACGACTGTGAGGAGAGGGGCGTAGGCCAGTTTATGTGCAAGTGAGTTAAAAAAAAAACTATAAAATCATACAGATTGCTTAGTCAACGTCTACAATAATATTTGTTGTACAGGATGTAACAGAAGGGTCTAGTTATATTTTAGGAGGTTGTTCATAGTGAAAGTTGCTCAGAATGATGTCCCTGACAACCCCCTAAAATATGACTACACCTTTCTGTTACATACTGTATACTACCGCCCGTTCGGAAGTTGTGGGTTTAGGGATGGAGCAAAGAAGGGCAAGAAACTCCCCCGTACCTCTTTCGTGAGTGGATGTGAGGACCTCTGCCACCCCGTTTGAGAAATGGCAGACGCCATGTTTTTTTTTTGTTAAGTGCAGTTGGTACCAAAAAGTACCGAAGTTCCTATTGGTACATAAAGTTGCATTGTGACACCAAATGTCAATTAAATTCTTTATTGCACACAAATTTTTGAAAACCTACCTACAAGAAAACACGTACAAAGGCGAACTCTAAAACGGCAAATGTCACTAGACTGCAAAGAAAAAGTTGTTTTATTCAAAGCCCGTCCGTGGCCTAGTGGCTACAAGCAAAGTGGCCCAGTGGGCACAGTTGTGCCTCTCCCACCCCGTATGGGAAAAGGCGTGACGCTATGTTTTCTTATGTCATATATTGGTTCCAGGGTAGAACTACCGATGGACGACGCAGCTGGCAGGCCCGTCATGGCAGAAGTTCTTCATAAAGGCAAGAAGAAAGAGGCTGTTATTGCGTGCGCGCTGGAGGCCTGTCGGATACTCGACAGGGCTGGGCTGTTGAGGCAGGCGAAACATGGTGATTGCAGCTTATTATTTATTATTATGAAGAACCCACTAAGTCTCACTGCTGGGCACCTCACCCTCTTCCACTCTATCCGATCCTGAGCGGTCTCCCTCCAGTCCTTGTCCCATAGACCCAACTCATCACTCTATCCGAACCTGAGCGGTCTCCCTCCAGTCCTTGTCCCATAGACCCAACTCATCACTCTATCTCATCCTGGGTCGGCCACGCTTTATTTATTACTATACTACATTATGAGTTAACTCGTGAGTTTCTCAAATTAAAAACACATTTCAGTTTTCGCTGTTAACCATCACACAGGTTTTACACCTAGCTTGGTTAACAACGCTGTACCGAGAGATATTTGTCAATGTACCCACTATAAAACACATACTTACTTGCTTGCACTGAATAAAATGTACCGATGTCAGTTATGCAATAAATTTTCATTATTTCATTTTCATTATTTCAGTTTAGGTTCCCATACAAAAGACACAAACTTTAAAGGTCTCTTTGACCTTCTTAGGGTCAGATTTCAGCAAAACCGTTTCTTAATCGTAATTCGTAATTTCGTAATTTCTTTATTGTACTCACATGACAGTAAAAATAGCTTAACATAGAAAAATATGTACAAAGGCGAGCTTATCTCTAATAAGAGATTAAGAGATTATCTTAATCATGATAAGAAGATAAGTAAGAATGAGACAGGTTGATTGCTGAGAGGAATAGACCCATATGTACAGTACCAACATATAATTATTACTATCTAACTATAAGACTGCTGAAGAGGAAGCATGTATGGGACGCCTGTCTAACCCAGACTTATTAGGCAACCCGACAATGGAAGGGATTGCCTAGCACGCTACTTAATCATGCACAAGAACTGCTTAAAGTGTACGCACTGATTGCACGTTAGCACAAAAATATGAAGAAAAAAAAACTATCTAACTAACAAAACCCCAGAATCGCGGCGAAGAAAGCAGCGCGACTGGAGCGCAGACGATTACTACGACTCGGACGACGACAACTATCTCGACCGCACCGGCGCCGTGGAGAGCAAGCGAGACGCACGACGGAGGAGGCACGGCGAGGACAAGAGGGAGGCGGAGAAACCGCTGACGTATGATGCTCTGGTGAGTGTACCGAGTGGTACCGGTCGTGTACTAAGTGGTACCTATCGGTACCAAGTGGGACATATTGGTACCAAGTGGTACCTGTTGGTACCAAGTGGTATCTGTTGGTGCCAAGTGCTTTGTTACACGTGTGGTAACAATATAAAAGCACCCAGCGGTACCAGCTCAAGAACTGGTTAGGTTAGGTAAAGTTAGTTATTAGACTCTCTGTCGACGACAACTATCTCGCTCGACCGCACCGGCGCCGCGGAGAGCAAGCGAGACGCACGACGGAGGAGGCACGGCGAGGACTAGAGAAAATATGCGCCGCTCACTTATAATGCCCTGGTAAGCCATTGCGGTTGAAGCGTGTTGGGTACCACTTGGTCCCGTTGGGTACCACTTGGTCCCGTTGGGTACCACTTGGTCCCGTTGGGTACCACTTGGTCCCGTTGGGTACCACTTGGTCCCGTTGGGTACCACTTGGTCCCGTTGGGTACCACTTGGTCCCGTTGGTTACCACTTGGTCCCGTTGGGTACCACTTGGTCCCGTTGGGTACCACTTGGTCCCGTTGGGAACCACTTTGGACCGGTTGAGTACCACTTGGTACTTAGTTTGTTCATAATTCATAATTTCTTTATTGCACACAAACAGTTACATAGGACAGTAAAAAACATAGAAAACTTGTACAAAGGCGAGCTTATCTCTAATAAGAGATCTCTTCCAGCAAACCAAATAGGGATGAGACAGGTGGATTGCTGAGCAGGAGTAGACCCATGTGTACAATACATATAATAATTACTTACAAATTTGTTATACGTGTTGGGTAACAATGAGATTATAAAAGTACCAAGCGTTAGCTTAATTACCGGTTATTACCGGTTAATCGTAGTACCAGTTATCGAAATTAGATACCCAATTTTAAGAGAGCCTTATGAATACTTAGACATTGAGAGATTTATGTCAAGACCAAGAGAAAAGGCAAGATCATTCTGTATGTACCTATAGTGATTTTTGTTCTCAGTTGAAACAAGTCTCCGAAATCGAAGCCAAAATAGCGATCGAAGAGAAAGGCCTGGAAAGACTGCGAGCTCTCGGCAAACCCAAGGAAGACACCAGTGAGGATGGAGACAGCCTCGACAACTTTATGTCCAGCTTGGGCCGGCAGGGACATAGTATGGCGCAGAAGGCTGAGATCAGTAATACTAAAGTTAGTTTTATAGTCCGTTACTGCCTGTAATATTCATATGTTTTCAAATACAAGAGAAAGTTCGTATTGCACAGAAACATAACACTGAAAGTGATACTAGGGGCAATTTGGGAGGTGTCAAAACTACTAAAATAATGCCCGATTGGACCGTCAGTTTAGGGACTAGGGGGTCCCCTGGGAGCCTCGATGACCCTTATGGCATATCAAATTGCCTTAGATACATTTGGAATGCGGAACCAACTAAAAAGGAGCGTCCATGGCTACCCTACTCGTAGCACTAATATAAATAAGATCAAATACATTATTCCAAGACACATAAACTATTTTGGGTCTAGAACAGCTTGTAGGGTGCTGCCTAAGATACTAAATAATATGCCAGATAAGTTCATTACAGATGCAATTCCCAAGAGAAAGTTTAAATGTATGTTGAAGCAATATTATATTAAAAACCTTTAAATGTCATTAAAAATGGAACGGGGGATGGGCTTAGCATTAAAAAAAGTACATACTGTTATAGTTAAGAGCTAAACCAACCTGCCGACAAACTGCCTAGCAGTTTGGCAGACTTAAATTACTTAATTAAGTGCTTTTTTTCATGAATAAACGTTATATAAAAAAAAAAACAACCGATAGGTGGCCCTGAAAAAAATAAAGTGTCCCCTAAAAAATAGGGATCGTTGGTGAAATAGGCAATAAGGCACTCAAATGACAACCTCAAATCCGACAGATGCGCTATGGCCACAGATTCCATTTTCAAACACACAATTTTAATTATTTTGATTAATTTCGCCTCCCGAATAGCAGACAAACTAGTGTGTGGTTAAAACATGGACACCTATTTTCCAGATGACAATAAACAAACTGAAAGGTGAACTAAGCAAGACGCAGCGGCTCTTGTCGCTGGCGCGGCCGGCGCATCTCCCGCCGCTGGTGAAGCGCGCCGAGACAACTGCGACGGTCAAGATGGCCGCCAACTCTGTTGTCTATGGGAAGAGGTGAGACCGTTTTACCGGGTAATTGCGAAAATACCATTGAATATCGCCTTTTTTGACAACTCCGAGAACGAACGTACTGTGCTGGGGTGAGACAATAGAGGAATAGACATTTACTGGGGGATGGTTCTGCAGGCGAATCGCATGTCAATAGCGAGAGCGTGCAATAACAGTTTGTTTGTAGCCCGGCGCGCGCGGCACTAAAAACGGATTTCTGCGCCCTTGCTATAGCAATTGGCATGCGATTGGTTAGTAGAAATAGGGGCCAGATTTTTGCACGCGAATCGCATGTCAGCTACACCGAGAGCGTGAAATATCGGTTTTTTTGTAGCCGGCGCGTCTCGGCACCGTCGACAAGCCAAAACTGGAATTCTGAGCACTCGCTATGGCCACTGTCATACGATTTGCTTGCAGAATCGATCAGAATAAATGAACGTTTATTTCAGACATAATTGAACAAATAACCGGCCAAGTGCGAGTCGGACTCCCGCACGAAGGGTTCCGTAACAATATCTATTAAAAACCGCAAAAAAAAGAACACGTTAGTTGAATGGGAGCCCCCCTTAATATTAAATTTCTTGTGTTTTTTAGTATTCTGTCTGTCACCAGGCTGTATCTCATGAACCGTGATAGCTAGACAGTTGAAATTTTCACAGATTATTTGATGATTTTTTTGCTTATTTTGCTCGATATTGTTAATGGTAGCAGGTAGACGCTTAAAATGTTCACAATATATTGAGTATATTATTTACTTTAAAAAAATAATTAGGGGGGGCTCACATACATTTTTTTTTTGTTTTTTGTAGATAATGGTACGGAACCCTTCGTGCGCGAGTCTGACTCGCACTTGGCCGGTTATTTTTTTACTTAAAGTACCAACTCAATACAATCAACTGAACGTACCAAGTTGGTACCAAAGGTACCAAACTCACGCAGTAAAATTACCATGTCGGTACCGATTGACGCTCTTTGTCTGACCCGCAGAATACGGCTGAAAGAAGACAGTGCGAAACGGATCAAATCGAGAACGACTGTCCAGACTAAAGAAGAAGAATTCGTGGAAGAAGTTGACTCGGAAGAAGAAGAAGAGAAAGAGAGCAAGAGTGAAGAAATTCAGGCGACGCAGGTAACCTTAATAACAAGATAAACAAGTTGATTAATAACAAGATAAACAACTTCGAGATTTCTTTATTGTGCCCTTAGCATAATACTTTACTTCCATATCCAAACCTCAAGTAATATAAGTTTTTTATTTTGTTATTATATTAGGTATTTTTTTTTATTGTATAATGATTTTGTTGTAATTTTATTTCTTATTGTTTTACTGATTTAGCCCCGAAATTTGTCAACCTGTAATGGGGCTAAATTTTTAATATATATTTTTAAATAAATAAATATTGTTTATAGCCACGATAAGCTGGCGTCGACTTAGCGACACGCAACGCAGGCAGGTATTTTGATTGCTATCTATGAATTCATAAGAAGAGCTCCGTGGTCTGGTGGGTTTTATGCTTGCCTCTCACGCAGGAGGTTCGAATCCCGGTGCTGACCATGTACTAATGAGTTAAGTCATTTATCTTAAGTACGTTATACGGGCACTCTTGGTTATGGAAAAATATCGTGAGGAAACCTTCATTACTCGATAGCTGCGGCGATGAGCTAGCCCCCTGTTACGCAAAATCACTGGCTTAAAGCGTTGCGCCTCTGCCACCCCGCTTGGGAAAAGGCGTGACGCTATGTTTTCTATGATTTCCTGTGGATCTGACATTGCTAATATTTGCCGGTGACAAATGCAGGAGGCAGGGTTAGTGGACGCGATCCTATAGTCATAGATAGCAGTCAAAATCCGTTGCGTGCCTGCGTTGCATGTCGCTAAGTCCCCGTCCAGCTAAAGGCCACTGCGTTATCTTAAAATAAATCTGTCATTCCATAATATACTTTTATCTTTCACAGGAAACAGCAGAAGAAATCAGCAAAGAGGTTACAAAGAAAGTTGAAGAATGCAAAAAGGATTCTAAAAGAGTATTCGGACCGATGCGACCGCCTGAAAACTATGTCATACCGGAGAGTTACTACAACCAAGAATCGGATAGAGATCTGCCTGAGATCATGGAGAATGATGCATAATATTTTGAGGGACGGATGATTAATTAATAAATTAAGTATAAGTTACTTTGGGTTGGTTTTATTTAATAAGTTTTATAGTGCCGACTTAGGGCCTTTTAAATAAGTGTCTGCGCCGGACCAACCTCTGCCTTTCAAATAACGCTGTTAATAAGTGCCAAGCGCGAGCAAGCGAGGCGACCTTTGCGTGAACCCGCGATCAAACATTTGGATACTTTGTGCGACGAATTGGATTTTTCTGTCATGTTGTACGAATTTACTTCAAAATAAATAAATGTCGATTAGGTGTCGTAAAATGTTTAGTCGATTCGCGCGATGGTCGCATCGCTGGCTCGCGCGATAATCGCGAGGTCGCGTTCTATTGGGAAAACGCCTATGACGGCAAAGAAAATCGTCAACAACATCTCAAGTGCCCCCGTTATCTATGGTGCCCTCAAAGATAATATAAACACTACGGATGTCCCCTTATTATAGCGTAGAGTTTGTTTCCAGTGAGCATCCATTAATCCAGGGTAACGATTTATAAAATGTGAGTTATTGGAGGCTATTTGGGTGGTGTCAAAACCACTAAACTAGAGGAACCAAAGGCACTAAACTGACAACCTTCAAATCCGACAGCTCTTGCGCGATGGCCACGGATTTAATTTTCAAACATACCATTTTAATTAGTTTAGTCAGTATAGTTCGTGTCGCCTCCCAAATCACAGGCAATGTAATAAATGCTAAAGTCCGTTCACAGTTATTTTACCTCTAGCTGTTAAGTTGGCCTACCTGAGCATTGTGTTGCTATATTTAGCTTCTATGATTCCCGATACAAAATATGAAGATTGTAATTTTTTACTTAGATACCAAAACGGATTTCTTGCCTGCATTAATAGTATTATAATTTTCAAAGCTATGGTTGTACTTAATAACATTAGATAACGGCACGGTCGATCGCATTTAAATTAATTTCCATAACTAATCTGCTCAATTGTATTAAAATTTGCTTACCAAAGATTACCTCGTGTCTATTTGATAGATAGACAACGGTATATTTTACATACTATGATTATTATGATTAAATAGAAATAACAACTGCAATTTGATTTCCAATATTTATTTAGAATAAGAATGATCTATGCGGATTGCCAATGCTGGATCATCACAATCTGATGAACTTGAATCTTCGCTACTGCTGTCAGATTCTGTATCAGACTCGTCGTTGACTTCTATAATGAACCTGTCCATTTCGGCGTCTATACAGCCATCTCTTTCACGAAACTTGTCTTCAATGTGACGCACATGTTCGCACTGTTTTCGCCAGTCTTCTGCAGTGATAGATTGAAAGGCTTCTTCAGTTAATTTCAAAATTTCGTTGGCATCTTGTCCTACATTTTTATTAGCTACTCGCCTTTTGGCGAGACTCCACATAAACTCAATCGCATTGAGCTCACAATGGTATGGCGGTAACCTAGCTACTTTGTGGCCATGAGCTTCAAGCATTTGATCAGCTTCATATATTGGAGCTTCTTTATGCTCTTTTATAATTTCATATAGTTGAGCTTTGATCATGGTAGGCAGATAGGATAACCCCTTATTTTTGATCCAGATTTGCATTTCTGCTTTGGTAGAGCTTGATGTTGGTGCCTTGTTTAACTTGACTGTATGATAAGGGGCATTGTCCATAACTATTAGACTGTTCGGCGGCAAATTAGGAATCAGTTTTTCCTCCAGCCACTTCATGAAATTTGTCTTATTCATGTCATCATGGTAGTCACCTGATTTCGACTGGGATTTAAATATTAATAAAGAGTTTGGAATAAATCCCATTTCTCCACCCGCATGAACAATTATCCATCGCGCACCAGCAGAATCGTTTTTTAAGACACCTTCTTCATCATCTATTTGCCAACATTTATTTACTGTGTAGAACTTATTAATATAGGTCTCGTCCAAGAACACGACAGGTCTGCCTACATCGCGATTTTGTATTAAAGTGCTAATGTACCTGTATCTCCAGGCAACAATATCATGCCTTTCCATAAGTACTTTTCGCTTTGACCCACATTTTTTAAATCGAAAACCAATTTCTCGGATGATTTTCCACAATGTGATACGACCTCCACGAAAATTTATATCATTTTTTAATTCGGCTAAGAGTTTCCCTAAAGTCGGTACCTCCTTTCTGACGGTATACATTTCGTGTATTTTATTTCGGATCGCGCACCGATCAAACTCATCTAATATAATTTTCTTTTCATGGTTACGTTTTTTTTTTGGCGTGGAAATTTTTTGAGACGTGGAAGCGGCAACTTCGCCCTCTTTGGTGATGGTACTTATGGTTTTTTCAGATATGCCTGAAACGAGAAAAAGCCTTAGTGATAACAAAGGTATTAGTCAGACCGCTATATTATTTCATCACAATACGGGACGGGCGGGACGAAAAACTAAAAAAATATATTGTTTCATGTTCTTCTTTATCTACTTCATCTTTTTATATAAAAAAATCAGTTAATTTTAATGTGGAATAAAAAACCACGAATAAACAAATCCTTTGTAGTTAGGGTTTCCACTAAAGTTGGGTAAAATGTTATAAGCTGGTATCCCTATTTTACACACCTGTCATGGCGGCCACCCTTTGGCGAACATTTGCAAATGGGATTAGAGGACCATTATTTGCTTTTTCTCTTTCACAAAAAGCACGCACTGATAGAACAATTTTTCTTCCACTACTCTGAATCCTTTTCGGCATGATACCAGATGAAATAATCACAAATAATATAGAAAAACGCTTGGAACTTCACAGGACGACTCGACCGGGAACACCAACATAAGGAAAGGATAGAATGACACCTGTCAGAGGTAAAATAACTGTGAACGGACTGTACGTGCTAGGGCTACAATAGAGATGTTCTCAAATGAAAGATCTAATATATCGTTAGATTACCGGTTTTATAATATTCTCAAATAGCAACACCAGAAGTAACCGTTCGTTCATAAACTTGTTTATTTATTGCCTTGCTCTGCTCGTATCGTAGGTTAAATTGAATCCAGTCTGCCTTTTATTCATGAATTTTTAAATAAAGTACCTACAAGAAATAACGCCCATACCTGCTAATGAAGAAATGATGAACAATCAAAAGCCACTCACTTCTTTTCATTATCATTTTAGTTTTCTGACCTAACATATTTACGAAAGAAAACATAACATAAATAACATTTCAGAACATATTTTCAGTCGATTCGATGGCGTTTGCTCGGCACGGCTTGTCGTAATTTTTCCAAATATTTGCCTTTCAAAGCAATACGCAACCGCAAATTCACACATAATTCATGGAATAATTGTTGTAGTGTTGAAAATTACTTTCAATTTTAAATTTCATCTCGTAGTTTTCGTAATTTTGTGTTACAAATTACAAACAAAACTCATCATGACAGCAAACAATATGGATGTTACAACGGAAGAAAATCCTGAAATTGTAAGTAGTTAGTGATCTTCAATAACTTTCTACGTAATATTCTGCGTCTATTATAAGATAAGATAAGATAAGATAAGCGTTTATTCAGACGTCACAATACACAAAATAGAAACACAGTTCAAAGCAGAAGTAAAATATATAAGTTAACTGAATATTTTGTGGCATTTATTATTGTTTTTCGATTTCCTAAAAGCTAACCTCAAAATACCGTCGCCTTTTTGTTCGTTTAGATTAGAAAGAAGGCGATTAGTATATGAAATAAGATAAAAAATACAGGTTGTCTCAAAGCGAAAAATTAGTTGGGAGTGTGTGTAGATAAGGGGGCGCCAAGAAAAAAAAAACTAGAACATTTTTCGCCGTGAGACAACCTGGTCGCTATTATAAATGATTGAGTATTGAGCCAGCAATTTTCAACTTTAGATTCTGTAGCTGGTGATTGGTCTATCTATAGTTTAATGTGACTATTTTACTCACTTCTGAGTAACACAAAAATCATCATCCTCACACAAGACACTTTAAAAAATGCACTTCTCTTCACCTCCAGGACTGGGGTAATGAACGGTTGAGTCGAGCTCAGCGAGCGGTGGAGGCCAACATCTACGATGTGGACTCCTGGTCGCTGCTCATCCGGGAGGCTCAGACGAGGAACATTGCTGAGGTCCGGACTATGTATGAGAAGCTTATAACGGCTTTTCCTACTACTGGGCGGTATTGGAAGATTTTTATAGAGCAAGAGGTAAGTTATTGTGAGTTCTTTAGTATGAGTTGCATTTTTTATAGTAAATAGACACTTGAATTTTCTGTTCAAATATGAGAAGCCTAATGATAATGAAGAAATCAACATAAAAAAGATTTACCTATTTTCCATTGTATAATGTATTGTTTTGTAGGTACAATAAAGTATATTGAAGCATTGAAGTGATAAATATATAAAATGATCAGAATCAGTGATAAGATTAAAATGATGCACTACAAATGTGTATTATTATTGCTCACACAAACTTATTGAATGTAAGGGGAAGCCATCGTTTGTTTCATTAAATTTATCCTGACTTAAAATTAAAACTACTACAAAACTAACAAGATAATTTTTATTTCCAGATGAAATCCCGAAACTTTGAGAGAGTCGAAAAGGTTAGTATCGAAAGGTAATGGTTACAATAAATGTTTAGTCATAGCAGAAACCCAAGTATTCCAAACCTGTGATATTCTGATGAGACTGGGACAAACATAAACGAATTAGATTTTAAACATCCTAGCCATAAGTTTAAATAAAGACAAAACGAGGAATTGATTCTTTTCTTTCGGTTAGGGTGTCTATCTGTGTTCGGACATGACGGAGGCGATTTTCTTCAGCGAGTTCACATTTAAAATCATATTTTATATGAATTCCAATCATTTCTGTTGATTTTGCTAAGGAAGATCACTTTTGACATGTAATTATATCCCTAAAGTGTGTATAATGTATTGAGTATGGGTAGTAAGTTATGAAATTAAAAAATAATAATATTGAGTTGAATATATGAGAAAATGTTCATGGTGATTTAATGAAATAGAAGCATCATTTAAACATGTTCACATTGACAGTTCTGTTCTACTCTATATTTATATCTATAAAAAAAGATGTTATAATTTTTATTGGGTTGGGCCTCTGAGAATCAAAGTCATAGAACCTCATAATATTCTGCCATGGCCAATCAATTTTGCTATCACAAGTCCTGTACTGCGGTCCAGATATAAAAGGTGTGTATTGGTTTACTGTTTTCATTTGAAATAAATCTATGTAATAAACATCATGTTATATTCTAACTCTTAAAAACTTCTGTGTTGTGTTCGCTCGTGTGATATGACTTGCGCAACGAGTGGTTCTGACCAATCATTGCAGAGCAAATTGAATATAACCAACGATAATTGAAACAAAAAGTAAACTTTAGAAAAAACCGACTTCCACAAACCCTATTTGATTAGATTGAGTTTAATACAAACTGTAACCCCTTATCCCCCCCCCCCCCCCTTGGGGACTTAATTTTGTCAAATCCCATCTCAGTGCTACTCCACGTACTAAGGACCCTCTGTAGGTATAAAGTTTCATGGCTCTAGGTGCACCGGTTTAGGCTATGCGTTGCCCGTCAGCACGCATAGTAGATTGTATTTGTACCTAGTATTGAGCAATTCTGGTGGCCATGGTGTGGTCTTCATCATCAGTTCCGCACCAAAATATTATGCTTACCATGTGCATTTGCACGAGTTATTATGAAAAACACAAAAATCACTATAGGTCTGCCTATAATATTTGAAGAGTTCCCTCGATTTCTCCAGGATCCCATCATCAGATCCTGACCTGGTGTCAATGGGACCAATGGGAAGGTTAAGGTTAGGAACCCTTTCAAACAAAAAAATAATTTTCCAAATCGGTCCATCCGTCTAGGCGCAATCGGAGCACATAGGTACATAAAAAAAAACATCCGGACGAATTGTAAACCTCCTTTGGGAAGTCGGTTAAAAATCGGTAGAAAAGAGCGCTCGTTTGCAAAAGGGCGATTGAGAAATAGAGCTCCTGATCTCGCTGCATTTATATCAAGGCAGTTTTAATACTTTTAGACTGTGCGTATAATGAGTAGCAGGGCCGTAAGTCGCGTACGTAATCGCATGTCAATGGTAATAGCGGGGGTTCAAAATTCAGTTTTGTTTTTAGTCGACGCGGCGAGTCTCGGCACCATCGACAAGCCATAACCAGCTATAGGTATCTCCATGCGATTCCTTACGGCGACTTCCGGCCCAGGACTGTGCGTTTTAGCCATAGAGTAACTCATACAAGGTGTAAAAGAATTAACGCAAAATGAGAAACTGCTTTGTTACGGACATCATTCTGAGCAACTTTCGTTATGAAACCGATTTGATCAGAGCAACTTGAGCACTTCCCAGTACATTTTCGCCTGAGTGGATCAGCTGATTTGTACGGAGAAGTGAAAAATAAAGTTGCTCTGATCAAATCGTTTTCATAAAGAAAGTTGCTCAGAATAATGTCCCTAACAAAGTATTTTCTCATTTTGCGTTAATTAATTTACACCTTGTATATAGTTTTAGCATTCGCAAAAGACTGTAATATTCAGCGTGTTGATGAACGTCGCTGACCGTCACACGCAGAGTTTAGTGGTACGAGGGCCGCCGCAAGTGTTGCCAACACGAATATAGCAAAACAGGGACCGAATTCTGCAAGAGTATCGCATGTCAATAGCTCTATAGCGGGAAGCGAAATACCGGTTCGTTTGTAGCCGGCGCGGTCGAGAAGCCAAAACCAGAATTTTGAGCCCTTGCCATAGCCCACTGTCATACGATTGGCTTCTTCGCTCCATCTGTAAGCATATAACTTCCGTACGGGCGGTAGTATACAAACAATATTAATATTACAGGGTGACATTTAATTAGCTGACCACATTTAGTGGCAAATGAAAAAAAAAAACATCTCCCAGCAGTACATATTGCCCCGATCAGCTGATTTTATGTTACTACGTGAGACCCAATTTTTCGTTTGCGACCATAATTATGTTCCTTGGGGAAAGTTGTTCATAATGATGGGTAGGTACTCTCATTCCCCAAAATATGGTCAGCTAATTAAATGTCACCATATTGACGTTGAATAAGCAATCTGTATGATTTTATGGTCAATAAAAAAAAAACTTTGAACTTGACCTAGAACTTGACCTTGCAGAATCACGTCCTTGTTTTGCCATAACCAAATAGACCAATGAAACTGTTTTATCGTCCCGTGAAACCGATTGAAATGCCCCGTACCGCTGGCCCCCACAGCTCTTCCAGCGGTGTCTCATGAAGATACTGAACATTGAGCTCTGGCGGCTGTATCTCAACTACGTGAAGGAAACCAAGTGCATGCTGCCGACGTACAAGTAAGCCACTTTATCAACTCCCGCCGTCATGAGTTTAGTAGGCAACTACTTTGCCACTCCCCACCGACATTACAGTGAATATTAATTGGTTTAACTAAATCATTTGACTACTGCTGACCATGTTACCAAAGAGATGAACAACGTTCTGATGGTGATGGAAAACGTCGTGAGAAAACCTTCATTACTTCATAGCTGCGGCGATGGGCTTGCCCCCTGTCATGCAAAATATTCAATATTCATGTACTTCTTTATGTAGTATATTCAGTAGATTAGTAATATTATGATTTATTTATGTTTTATATTTCACTTGAGCACATAGGCCTACTTGTTCTGTATTTTATTTTTCTCTGTCCATCCTGGGTTTGCTGGAAGAGATCTCTTTTTAGAGATAAGCTTGCCTTTGTAAATTACTTCTCTGTATTTTCTGTGTTTTGTTTTTATGTGCAATAAATATATACGAAATATCTCATTGGTACATGGTCAGCACCCGGATTCGTACCTGCATCTCCTGAGAAGCAATCGTGAACCCACTAGACCACGGAGCTCTACACAGACAGAGTTACCTGTGCCTGCAGACAATGTTAAACGCTAAGGATAGCGAAACGAAACGATAACTTTTTATGTATGCGATTTGACATTTGGAATCGCTACGTGACGTCACCTTAGCGAAGCCAAATGTCAAATCGCATACATAAAAAGTTATCGTTTCGTTTCGCTAGCGTTAGCGTTCAACTTTGTCTAGGGGGGCTGGGGGCCGAATGCCCGATTACAGCAACAGTTAGGGGTCACTTAGCTGTTTTTCTTAGCTGTCTAGCGACTGTTTCGGAGGCCGGCCTCTTAAAATTAGGGGGTGCCCTAGTAGACTAGATGAACGTTAAACTTAGGTCAAAGCGAATCAACCGTTAGGTGGTCCCTGAAAAAATTTAAGTGATCCCTAAAAGTTAGGAATTGTTGGTGAAATCGGCCATAATACCAACTCTTAAAGCGGGACCTAAACAGTACTGTCCTGTGTTTACGTACTGAAACGTAACGAAAAAGCAGGGCAGTACTGTTTAAGGCGCCTCATGAATAAATTAGGGGTGCTTTTTTCATGTGTATTTCAGGAAATACTAGGCAAATCATAATCAATTTCTGGTATATGTAATTTGACTATATAATCTAGGGTTTTCATGAAGGAAAATGTGTTTATTTTTATATTTTATAAAATTTTCTCGATAGAAAATAAATCAAACTCAACCCTTTTTTCCAATATTTTTTTCTATTATACCGCAGTAGTAGTAAATATGATCTTTCTATTAATTGTAATATGTGGGGAATTCTTAATATTATTTTATGATTTTATTCTTAAAGCTTATTTTTTATGCTTTTTTTCTGTTTTGGCGCTTACTGTGATTCAGAGTAGGCGCGAGCGCACAATTGCCATCCCACTTAATCCCGAGTTATATTCGCTTTGGACTTCCGCAATCTTCGTTGACCTTGGTTTGTAATTATTCATACCTCGCCTTAAGTGTTGGTATTACAGTCTTCACAAAATAAAAGGCCCGTTTTGACAGTTCCGCCCGTGAAGTTTTAACCCCTAACGCGTAGGTAATAGAAGCGCTTTGTTTGTACGCAACAGTTGGCTTTTATTACCTACGCATTAGTGGTTAAATTAAAACTTCATGGGCTCCACCTGTCTCATCCCTATTTGGTTTGCTGGAAGAGATCTCTTATTAGAGATAAGCTCGCTTTTGTACACGTTTTCTATGTTTTTTACTGTCCTATGTAACTGTTTGTGTGCAATAAAGAAATTATGAATTATGGGCGCGAACTGTCAAAACGGGCCTTTTATTTTTTGAAGACTTTCGGCGTCCAGTGACCCTGTATTGTTGTTATTGCAGAGAGAAGATGGCGCAGGCCTACGACTTCGCCCTAGAGAAGATTGGCATGGACATCCACGCGTACCCGATATGGAACGACTACGTCACGTTCCTGAAGGGGGTGGAGGCCGTCGGCTCGTATGCGGAGAACCAGAAGATCTCTGCAGTCCGGAAGGTGAGGACGGCCGAGCGGGCCCATTCTGATCTCGTGCGAATGGGGATTAAGGACTTAAACAGTCTATTTTATTTTATTTTATTGGTTAAGGTCCGCCAACGGACAATACATGTTTACTTAATTGTTACATTTTGTACTCATTGTAGATGTTTGTCCACTTATAGGCAATATCACATGTCTATATAAATCACCTTGCATCGTTAAAAGGCCAAGCAGGGGATAGTCGCAAAGGATTTGTAGAATAAGCCATACAAGCGTCACGGCTTTTCCCATACGAAGTTGCGGAGGCACCAAGTATTCAATTTCGTGTAGGAGAACTAATCTCAAAAATTCTAGAAAACGTTTATGAATAAAATGTTCATGATTCTGGATATCCAGCGAAAATTTGTTTTTCGACAACACTCGATAAATCCCGCCATGACTGGATTACTCAACCTTGAATATCTTTGGGGTATCATGGGCACAGTTGGCTATTTATTCCATAGTCCACTCTACATCAAGACCATTTAAATACATTAATATGTTCCGCAGGTTTACCAACGCGCTGTGATCACGCCTATCATTGGTATCGAGACACTGTGGAAGGACTACATCGCGTTTGAACAGAGCATTAATCCGATTATTGGTAAGAATATATCCTCCACCCCACCCCTCTTTCATTTCGTCTTCAGTTCATCTTCATCATCAGATCAGATCACTGTTGAGGGTGAACAACACACGACCATGTTTTTCTGTTATCCTCGCTATGTCGTCTGACTTCTAGCCTTGACAATCGATAGACCCTAGGGCCGTAATCTGCTGCAAGCTATGGAGTAATAAAGGTTTCTTCAAGATGTTTTCCATCACCGTTAGAAGTCCGGACAACGTACTCAAGATAAATGACTTACATTTGATACATGGTCAGCACCGGGACTCGAACCTGCATCTCAAGCGTGAGAAGCTAGCATGAAACCCACTAGACCACGGAGCTCTTTTTACAAGTAATCCCTCGTATGACGCAGCTGAAAGAATGGCGATGGAGCGCTCCCGGGACTACATGAACGCGCGTCGCGTCTCCAAGGAGCTGGAGACAGTCACGCGCGGGCTGAACAGAAACATGCCGGCGACGCCGCCGGCGCTGGACCGCGAGGAGATCAAACAGGTAGACGGACAGATAGACAGACAGACAGATAGATAGGTACACAGACAGATAGGCAGATAGATATATAGACAGATAGATAGACAAACAGACAGTTAGACAGATAGTTAATGTGGGTAAACTCGCAGACGGATAATGGTGGTCTTTCAGTCCATGAAACGAGCAAAGTAAAAGAGTCCCATTAATGTCCCCACCGAGGGGAACAGGCCTTACAGCCATACATTTTGAAACTAAAATTAATTTCATATTATAGGTGGAGCTGTGGAAGAAGTACATATCCTGGGAGCGGTCGAACCCGCTGCGGTCTGAAGACACTGCCCTCGTGGCTAGGTATTATGAATGAATACACACTACCCGACCACGCTAAGTTTATACCTCGCGTCCATTACATTACATTCCAGCGAGGTGCAAACTTAGCTTGGTTGGGAGATACATGCGAGAAAATATTAGGTAAAAGTAGTAGGAGTACATATTGGGTAAAAAGTTTCATCGTGTTTTGTATGAAAAATTGTCGGTAACAACATTTGATTATATTTATTCTTTTTTTGAAATATAACCTTTTTAATGACATCAAAACCAGCCAGATACAATTAATACATCCAAAGATATTTAGTTACAAATATACACATACAAAATACAAAAAACTTTTTACCCGACCTATTACTTATGCCTTTTTCCCCGGAGAGGGGTAGGCAGTAAAGACCTGTGCCTGTTGCTGCTCTGAGAAACGCACGTATACGCTTTGCTTGCAATCTATTTACGATCTATTTGGGATTGGGATTTGATTCTTTAGGAGCATACCAAATGACGCCATTTTGGCTGTTTACGATGCGATAGTGATCCAATATAAGTGCGTTTCTCAGAGCAGCATCGGGCCCCTGCACTTGCTGCGATCCTGGCATACATCTCTCGCGTCCTCAATATTGATGAATAAGAATAAGAATAATTTATTGTTCAAAATAACAGGGTTTTCATAATTAAGGTCCCTGCCTCCCAATAAATGTAGCCCATTAATGTCCCCGCCGAGGAGCACAGGCTTTGATAAGATTGACTACTCCATTACGCCGGCTTGCTCGCCGATGCGGACAAATGACAGAATAGTGCAATAATTCCATGACAACTGTCAAAAATCATGACACCTGTCAAAACTCCCGACTATTCCCAACACCTATCAAAAATTATGATTATTTCCGACCCCCTGTCAAGAAACATGACACCTGTCTAAAATAACGACACTTGCCAAAAAGCTTCACTATTGCTGACACCTGCCTACAAACAAAACATCACCTGTATAACTAACTCCAAAACACGCTTGTCAAATAGCTTGACTAGTCCTGACATCTGTCAAAAATCATGACACCTGTCAAAATTTCCGACCGAAATGTGAAAAATCCTGACTTTCTGACACCTGACAAGAATCATAAGACCTGTCACAAATTCCCCCCCCCCCCCCCCCCCCCGCTGAAAATCCTGACTATCCCTGTCACAATCAAATGACGCCGTGTATTTACACTGCTTGTTTCCCCAGACGCGTCATGTTCGCGATAGAGCAGTGCCTGCTGTGCCTGGCGCAGCACCCCGACGTGTGGCACCAGGCGGCGCAGTTCCTGGAGCACAGTGCCAACCTGCTCAGGGAGAAGGGGGTGAGTGCCGACATCGGTGTGACCACATTTCTGTGCAGTCAGCCCACGTCTTACGGCGCGTTCCCACCGTGTTGTAATAATGAAATGATGAAAATTTATTGCGTAACTGACATCGGTAAATCATAGTTGCTCGGAGTTGCACAATTTTAGTTGCCAATGTAAGCGTACCTTTAGACAGTTACAATAGAATGATTTTGGTAATAGGTGAAGTCTCAAGAGGACATAGGCCGAACAAATTAAAAATGAAGAACAAAAGAGCGAGACGGATTGAGCGACAATGATTCAGATTTATTTAATAGGCTTGTGGCCTGTCAAGTGAAAATAGATACTTTTTATGAACTGTCAAAACGGAACTTTTGTTCCTGAGTTCTATGAAATAACAACAGAATGACGTCATGTAAAAGTGCCATCAAATGCTGTCTTATTTGCACAAAATTGACTTTATAAAATACATCTGCTGGAAATATACAACTCTGAGAATGTCAAGCCATTTTATACATAATGCTTCAACTTAAGACTTGTTCCTAGATTTACCGGATTACCTTGGCCACAAGCCTATTCCATAAACACCTACCATAACAGCCTAAACCTTATGCGGTAAGCATATAAATTTAGCTTAAATATTATCAAATGACGACTCAACAGGACGCGAACTCCGCCCGGCTCTTCTCTGACGAGGCGGCAGCGGTCTACGAGCGTGCGACTAGCGGACCGCTCAAACACTCCACGCTATTGCACTTCGCGCATGCGGACTACGAAGAGTCGAGGCTGCATTACAACAAGGTAAACATAATAGTAGACTGTTTACCAAGGGAGTGAAGAACTATTTTTAAGGCGAGAGTGTTTGTTGAATCCTGAGCGAGCGAGGGATTCAATGTATATCACTCGAGCCAAAGGGCGCGCCACTAGCGGACCGCTCAAATACTCCACTTCGTGCATGCGGACTATGAAGAGTCTAGGCTGCATTACAATAAGGTGAACATAAAGTAAATGTAGCCCATTAATGTCCCCACCGAGGGGCACAGGCCTTTACCCGGATCCGAAGAAGATTGAGCCATAATTCACCACGCTGGTTGAGTGCGAGCTGGTGGAGAGGTTTTACGACTACTAAATACTACCAAGTAGTGATAGCAACCGAGACCTACAGCTTAACGTGCCTTCCGAAACACGGAGCGTCCGATAATGTACCTAAGACTTAATTAAGGTGATCCTGTTTGACGAATGCAATAGTATAGTTAAATCCTGAGTGCAGCGAGCGATTCAAGCAGTGCCAGATAATTAATTATTAGTAATAACTGGTTAAAGTGGGCACAATTCTGCCTTTGCCACGTTACGTGACGCTACGTAATGTAACGTTTCTTCCTCAGGTCCACCAAGTATACACCCGCTATCTGGACATGGAAGACATCGAGCCCACACTGGCGTATGTGCAGTACATGAAGTTTGCAAGACGTGCCGAGGGGATCAAGTCTGCTCGGTCGGTGTTTAAACGCGCCAGGGACGACCCGAGGTCAGTACCAGACACCTGTCAAAAATCGTGACAATTTTTATAAATAGTGACACTTGTCAAAAATCTTGACACCTGTCCAAAGGCAAAACTACCTTCAAATAACGTGACACCTGTCAAAAAGCAAAGAATCTAACAAAAAATCTTCCAAAATCATGACATCGGTCAAATTCTGTTATGTCAGCCGTCAATATTGTGGCACCTGTCAACATTCGTGACACCTGTCAAAAATCGTGACAGTCTCCATAATGAGTTGGCAACATGGAAGACATCGAGCCTACACTGGCGTATGTACATGAAGTTCGCGAGACGCGCCGAGGGGATCAAGTCTGCTCGGTCGGTGTTTAAACGCGCCAGGAAAGACCCGAGGTCAGTACCTGTCAAGTTCTGTCAAGTTGACTACTGGCAACAATGATGATAACTCTAAAAATTATGACTATTGTTTTTAAGGTGGGAAACTTGGATTTTAAGGTGGGAAAAATTAGAACTGTGGCCTTTCTTGCGCCCTTAAACAGAATAAATAAAGACTTCCAAAGAGTTGAAGACTACCAAGATACTGAAACGCCATCAGCTGAACAGCTAAGTCGGTGTCACTGTAGGTATACTGTCAATTACTGAAAAATCACCGGTCAAATGTTTATGTACTTAATGGAAGCAATAAACTTAACTTGAACTTGAACTTGACGGCTGTAAAAATCATGTCAAGTTGTCAACTGTCGAAATCAATGTTGCAAGTGGACTGCCGGGACCGTTTCTGTGCAATGTCGCGTAGATCGTTTTTGCCTCTCTATCGGGCCTTTATAGACAAGTGACGGAAAACATCGTGAGGAAACCTATAGCTCGCGCGTTATAAAAAGAACGTTAAAAGTGAAGTGTTCGCGGCTTCGCGCATGATGGGTACACTCGCGCACGAAAGTACTATTCAGTCCTCGGCGCGCTCCGTAGCTTACCAGTCGCCCGCGCGCAACCACTCCTCCGCCTTTCTACCTTACCTATACTCGAGACTGCTTACGCGTAAAACTAAAACTACCTAATCAGTTTTTACTCGATAATTATGTAATTTACTGAGAAGCAATGGCTAACCAGAACATTATTAACAAACATTATTTTGTTGCCTCGGTGGTCTTTTTCATCCATTGCTCATTATTATGAGCCTCTCTCTTCATAAAACAATATACTTCATAAATATTTTTTCTCACTTTTCTGTGTAAAACCATTCCGTAACCAAACACATTTGTGCGCGAAGATATTTGAGAGCCGACTTGAGCCGAGCGAGACGTGGACACAGCGCAGACAGCAAAGGACGACTGACGAACCAATAGGGAGCAAGAAGCATGATGATCAATATAACCATCAACCATTAAAATTAACTAATATTTTTATATATCTATGATATTCAATAAACAAACTTAACACAATCGAATAAAAATATCAACTAATATTTTTATCAACTCGTTCCGATATCGATAATTATCAAATTGACAAATGGCAACGTCTCGTGCATTCCCGACTTCCCGCACGTGCCGCGCTGCTTCTTTCGTCGGAGCGGCAACGTCACAGGCACAGGTGTCAGGTGTTCAATTTCGTTCGTTACGCGTGCATTCAATTGTAGGCGCTATCTCTCTTACGATAACACACATTATTTACTGTTGGGGATATTTGATATCAAATAACCATTTGATAATATTAATAATATTCGATCGAACGGTGAATAAATGATTGTTCAATGTATGCTCTATTTCTCTTATAATAAAACACATTTACTGTTGGGGCGATGTTCCTTACGAAAGTGATATTTTTATTGATCGGTCGGTGGTCGGTGAATGGTTGATTGTTTGTTTTATTCATTTTATTGTGTTAACTAATATTTTCAACCAAAATAATTATCGATATTTTTATTTATCAACTAACCATTAACCAATAAAAAAAATCAACCATTATTCTCATCTTTGAAGCATGCGGCTCGCGTTACCCGCCCGCCCCGCGCCCCGCTCATACCACCAAAACAGACCTATAATCGCCTACTGCGCAACTTCGCCGCTATCGTTCTTCTTACAACGCGCGATCTGGTACATGCCTACAGTTCGTGACCCCAACTGTGTCACAGATTACTAAAGATTTACTACGTAACAGATACTTCACTCAGTAGGAAATTTCCAATACCTACTGCTATAATAGCCTACTCCGTCGCGTCAGCAACCGCTGCATGCTAAAATGTGCTTAAATGCTCAAGCGTATTGTGATCGCCTCGCACCGCGCGATCTCACACTATCGCAGGGCTGCTGCCTCGCATCGCAGATACTCGTACGATACGAACACAGTTCAAAACGTGCGTGCGCTTGGCTTGTGACAACCATACTGACTTGGCTATGGCCCGGCTGCCCGAGAGCTCGGGCGGGCGGTAGGTAATTATAGCGCGCGAGTACATTCAGTGACGGAGGCCTGACTGTGTCTTTACGTACGTGAAAACGCGTGACGCCATATTGCTTTTCAAGGTCGCGCTACCACGTGTTCGTCGCCGCCGCCCTCATGGAGTACTACTGCTCGAAGGACAAGAACATAGCATTCAGAATCTTCGAGCTGGGACTGAAGAAGTTTTCGAACATTCCCGAATATGTGCTGTGTTATATCGACTATCTATCGCATTTGAACGGTGAGTACAGCCACAGATACTATAATGCTTCCGATTTTGAAGGCAGATGCACTAAACTAAAAGGGGAACTAAGCTCTCTCGTCATCATGACGTCATCTTAGTTGCTTAACTCTAATCGGTAATTGGAAGGCGCCAAAATAAATCATTTTTTCTTTTTAAAAGTTAATTTTAATTTGTCTAGTTTAGTGTGTGCCAATTTGTATCGATTTCGTATTCGGAAGGCATTTTAGTTGGCCGATTTTAGTTCCTATTTGACAGATAGCAGTTAAACATAACGGGCATGTTATACAAATACAGATAGACCACCTAGAACAAAATATGACACCGCCGTAAACTGAGATGCTATGGACGCTTCTTTAGTTCGAGGCCATTATCGCTTGGTGCAGGACCATCGAAAAATTGCAAATACCACGAGATGGCGCTAAGATATATAGGGTTTATTCTAAGATTAGCGCCACCTAGAAGTATGTTAACTGAAACCATGGCGTTTAGTATAGTAGTTCGCCATTGTTCGGTCGTTCGAGCAGTGTGCTTCTGAGAGTGAAGGGCTTAAAGTACAAATCTTACTCCTCACGCCATCTCTTTTTTAGGAAGAGTTACTAATTCTAATTTGTGTGGGATGAGCACCCTGTGGTACAATACTCGTACGCCCGTCCAAAGTCCACGGCCCGCGATTTTGAATCTACCCACATCGAGATAAAGTTCAAAACCTATGAAAAAACAGTACATAGGATCGTCGTCTTTGGACGCTGGACGTACAGTCGTCCAACGATCTTTTGGCGTGTGAGTGAGTGACGTTTACAGGGGGGGTGTCACTGCTACGCAACCTAATGCTAAGAACCTGTCAATAACCGTCAGTTCCGCCTGTCACCGCACACCAAAATACTGTTGGAAAGCTGTTTGAGTGTACAAAAGCCATAGCATAGAATAGAGTAATAAGCTGCTCATTCCCTAGAGCTTAAAGTTAGTAACATTTCGTAATACAGAGATGGCGTTAGGAGTAATACTGCAACCAGCGGAGTGAGCGAAGCGAGCGTAGCTTGCGTACTTTAGCTAAAATACCTTATGAGTAAACAGTAATTCAATACAAACGTTTCGGTTAATTATTAACCCGAAGGACTTTACGCCATTTAATTAAATAACAGCCCTTGCACGTCCTGGTTTTTAATTAAGTGCCACATTAAAATGGCTGCAACATAACACAACTCCATATATTCCAGAGGACAACAACACCCGGGTACTGTTCGAGCGGGTATTGTCGTCGGGTAGTCTGAAGCCCGAGCACTCCGTGGACATCTGGAACCGGTTCCTCGAGTTCGAGTCCAACATCGGGGATCTGGTCAGCATCGTGAAGGTGGAGAAACGCAGGCAGGCTGTCTTGGAGAAGGTGATTATATCTATGTCGCAGTTGGTTGGTTAAATTAGACACTTAACTAACACCCTACTAGCTAGACCGTTAATTAAAGACCGACATTTAACAAAGTCACTATTTCGATTTAAATAAAGCATCGTCATTTTTTTTAATAAATCTGTCTTACAACATAAATCTGTGTCAAAACAAGATGGCGTCACGACAATAGTTGATTACTTAGGCGGCTCGGGTGGATATGATATACGTTTCGGGTAAAATGGTGCGTTTTATCACAGATACTATAATATTATGGTAATACAGACCACCTAGAACATAATATGACACCGGCGTAAACTGAGATGCTGCGGAAGCTTCTTTAGTTCGAGGCTATTATCGCTTGGTGCAGCACCATTGAAAAATTGCAAATACCACGGGATGGCGCTTAGATATATAGGATTTATTCTAAGATTAGCGCCACCTAGAAGTATGTTAACTGAAACAATGGCGTTTAAAGTACAAATCTTACTCCTTACGCCATCTCTTTTACGAAGGGATACTAATTTGTATGGGATGAGCCTGTGGTTTTATTTATGCACTTGTTGTACAATCTACTATTCTTTGACAATGACCATGTGTCACTCCTCAGATCAAAGAGTTCGAAGGCAAGGAGACGGCGCAGCTGGTTGACAGATACAAGTTCCTGGACCTGTACCCCTGTAGCATCGCCGAACTCAAGTCCATTGGGTACACGGAGGTATGAGCTGGATTTATACCGAATTTCACCTGCAGTTAGGGGACACTTAGCTCTTTTTTAGGGTTCCGTATCCGAAGTGTGCCAAACGGGACCCTATTACTGAGACTTCGCTGTCCGTCTGTCTGTCTGTCTGTCTGCCTGTCTGTCTGTCTTTCTGTCTGTCTGTCTGTCTGTCTGTCTGTCTGTCTGTCTGTCTGTCTGTCTGTCTGTCTGTCTGTCTGTCTGTCTGTCTGTCTGTCTGTCTGTCTGTCTGTCTGTCTGTCTGTCTGTCTGTCTGTCTGTCTGTCTGTCTGTCTGTCTGTCTGTCTGTCTGTCTGTCTGTCTGTCTGTCTGTCTGTCTGTCTGTCTGTCTGTCTGTCTGTCTGTCTGTCTGTCTGTCTGTCTGTCTGTCTGTCTGTCTGTCTGTCTGTCTGTCTGTCTGTCTGTCTGTCTGTCTGTCTGTCTGTGTTTCAGAGCCCGGCCTCTTAAATTTAGGGGCTCCCCTAGTAGCTAGATGGCCTATAAAATTGGGTCAAAACGAAACAAACGCTAGGCTGGCCGCTGGCCCCTGAAACAACCGCTAGGCTGGCCGCTGGCCCCTGAAAGGAAATAGAGTGTCCCCTAAAAATAGGTATTGTTGGCGAAATCGGACATTAGAGTCTATTCGTGATAATCTGACAGCACAGGACACAACCTTCGCGTTCGAAAGTTTGCCTTCAACTGGTCACTGTGAACTTGGTTACGGCACAGAAGAGATAATAGTACTCCGTACAGAACGGCCACTCCCTTCCCCGCGCTGATTCAGATACCGCACCCCACCCCTGGCGTTAAAAGATTGGTTAAAGGATCAATAGACAGGGCTGAACGCCGGACGAGTGACGACGCGTATACTTTAATATCGCTGCATTTGCCGCGCCACCAGCCCTACCAAAGTTTACGCACACATTTGCACGTATACAAATATCATTTGGTTATGTAGTAGTAATAGGTGATTATTTTACGAGCGTTCTATGGAGTGTCCGAGGTGTGGTTACGGGGCGTGGCTAGGCCGCCGGACAGTGATGACTTTACTGCATTCTTATCACGAATGGACAATGAAATATTACAACTTATACAAGGTGTAACAGAAAGGTGTAGTCATATATATTAGGGGGTTGTTAGGGAGACATTCTGAGCAACTTTTACTATGAAACCTTTTCGATCAGAGTGACTTAATTTTTCACATCTCCATAAAAATCAGCTGAAGCTCGAGTCAAAATTATATTACCCAGATCGATTACTTTTTCCATTATTATTATGATGATGATATTTTAAAAGTGTATAATATTTTAAATGTATATCTTAATGTTTTTAAATGTTTTTAATTTTTTAAAGTATCTTAACTTTTATTTTTTGTTTGTAAATTACTACTAAGCACAACAATTCCCACTCTGCTAAGCATACGATGGCACCCACGATACAGGCTCAGCCTAGTGTGGGGCCGCAGTCAAACTCCTGTTTATATTGTTTTTGGATAAACTTGTAAACCTAGCTTTAAGTCTTTCTTTCTAAATAAATATATTCTTATTCTTATGCTGTTGATAATGACATTGTCGTTGATGACAATACTGATGACGGCCCCATGTCTACAGGTGGCTTCGATGTCAAACAAGTCATGGGCGCTGGGCGGGTCGCTCGCGGGCGTGTCGCCAGAACTAGCCGCCGTCATACTGGGGACCATGTGAGTATTGCTCTGGGTTCCGTACCCGTGCCGACGGGACCCTAAAACGCACGGACTATAACCGGGCCTCTGCCATCCCGTCTGGGCACGTCACGGAACCCAGCGTGTGCGACTGACGATATTAGACTAGTATTCAGTGTGTCCAAAGAATCCTATTGCTTATTTATACTCCAGTTATTCCATTGGATATTTTTTTTTACTTTTTTAGGGTTCCGTACCCGAAGGGTGCCAAACGGGACCCTATTACTGAGACTTCGCTGTCTGTCTGTCCGTCCGCCCGTCCGTCCGTCCGTCCGTCCGTCCGTCCGTCCGTCCGTCTGTCTGTCTGTCTGTCACCAGGCTGTATCTCATAAACCGTGGTAGCTACACAGTTGAAATTTTCACAGATGATGTATTTCTGTTGCCGCTATAACAACAAATACTAAAAAACAAAAGAAATTTAATATTAAGGAGGGCTCCCATACAACACACGTGATTTTTTGCTCATTTTTGCTCGATATTGATAATGGTAGCAGGCAGACGCTTAAAATGTTCACAATATATTGAGTTGATTATTTAGTTAAAAAATAATTAAATTAATTAAAAATTAAATTGATATTTAGGGGGGGCTCCCATACAACATGTTTTTTTTTTTTGCTGTTTTTTATAGATAATGGTACGGAACCCTTCGTGCGCGAGTCCGACTCGCACTTGGCCGGTTATTTTATCATATTTTCAATCCTATGTGGACATTTGGCTAGACGGGACGACGGACGGTGGACCAAAGCAGTCACGGAGTGGTGGCCACGGGGAGCGACAAGGCCAGTGGGCAGACCACCGGCCCTATGGTCCGACGATATTGTCAAGTCGTCGGAATCCCACTGGGTGCGATTGGCACAGGACCGGGGAGATTGGCGCTATAGAGAGGAGGCCTATGCCCAGCAGTGGGTCGATGTGGGCTGAGGATGATGATGACGATGTGGAATTAGGTATGGTATCATTACGTTGCGTTGTCCGTGTAAATGAGCCTTACCACACTTTTATAACTGAATTCCATATAGTATTGAAAATATAAAGAAGTTTTTTTTTATCCAATGTTATATGGAATGGAGTATAGGTACGCAATAAGAAATTGTAAAAAAGTTCAATATCTGGCTAAAAGTCTGCCACCAAGTATCGGTAAAAGGCGTGACGCTTTATTATTATATATTAAAATGTCTGCGTGTCTGATAGATTTGTTCACCATGTGTTTTATTGTATTTATGTATGTACTTTTGGGTTAAATAAAGAAGTTTGTGTTTGTTTGTTTGTCTGTAGCGACAACGACCCACACAAAGACATAGTTCGGCCCGACACGAGCCAAATGATCCCGTACAAGCCGAAAATGAACCCGCTGCCAGGCGAACACCCGATACCAGGTAACCCAACGGCAAGGAGATTTTAGTCAAACGTGTAAATTCGCCAAAGAACAACGGCGGCTGGTGTACCGCCTAACATTTTGAATGGTTCGAGGTCGCATTTTCCGAATATATCAATTTCATTACTAGGAGTTTTTGTAAGTTTTTCGTATATTTTATAAACCTGGGAGAAAGAAAATAAATGCAGGTAAAAAATGCAAAATCAAAACGTAATTAGAAAACAAAAACGGAACGCGACATGGGCTGGTGGGCCATGATTGGGCGTTTTTTGACCGAGCGAGCGAAGCGTCTCCGTTTCAGGTTTGGGCAAAAATGCTTTCGTATGTCCGGTTGTTCTCCTCTAGAGGTCGCATTTATGAACCGATTCTCGTGAAATTTTGTGAGCAGGTTGGAAAAATAAATAGAATTTTTTACTCGAGCCAGTTTTTTGATTTTTTTCAAAATGGCGGAGATATGGGGTTTTAAAATGTAAAAAAATCGCTACAACCCAAACGGCCCTGATGGATATTAACAAATGAGGTGTCGTTGGATTCGTAAAGACCATGAGAGTGAAACTGATGAGCGAGCGAAGCGAGCGAAGCGTCTCCGTTTCAGGTTTGGGCAAAAATGCTTTTGTATGTCCGGTTGTTCTCCTCTACAGGTCGCATTTATGAACCGATTCTCGTGAAATTTTGTGAGCAGGTTGAAAAAATAAATAGAATTTTTTACTCGAGCCAGTTTTTTGATTTTTTTCAAAATGGCGGAGATATGGGGTTTTAAAATGTAAAAAAATCGCTACAACCCAAACGGCTCGATAGATATTAACAAATGAGGTGTCGTTGGATTTGTAAAGACTATGAGAGTGAAACAGATTATATAATCTTAGTAAAAAGTCAATAGGTTGTATAAAAGATCGCGAAATGTAGTTTACAAAGTTATTGGTGCGGCTACTTTCATACTGCATGTACGTAACCAGGTACATTCATAAGTTTGTATGTGTTATTGAAAGAAAATTATTTGGGTTATTTTTTTTATGTGTGTTAGCAGTTCAGCTTTCCCACCGACATACTCGCGAGGTCTACAGCTCACAGAGCCACTAGTCTAAACGGCGGCCCGGCATGCGGTACCGGCACGTTATCTAGTGACGAATTTGGAACTAATGAAGTTGTTTTTTTTTAAATCCCCCATTGACGTTTTCATTCATTGTGCCTTCATTCATTATTACACTACTACCCCTGTTCCGAGTCACGCCAATCGATTACAGCGTCTGTCTGTCTACGAGACGCGATGTCATCGTTTTGTATCGCTTAGGCCCGTTTGTCCTTCAGGCATTATTCAATTTGACATGTACGAGTGACATTAGCGAATTGCATCTTGTCCACGTTCGTCCACAGATACTATATTATTATACTAATACAGATAGACCACCTAGAACAAAATATGACACCGGCGTAAACTGAGATGCTACGGAAGCTTCTTTAGTTCGAGGCCATTATCGCTTGGTGCAGCACCATCGAAAAATTGCAAATACCGCGAGATGGCGCTAAGATATAAAGGATTTATTCTAACTTACCCCTCCAGAAGGCAAGAGCGTGCTTATCATTAATTATATTACAGGCTATTAATTATCCTAGCAATGAAAGCACTAACTATTGCTACATTACTGCTATAATCAACTTGTATTACTAACTAACATTTGATTGGATTCTTAGAATGTAATGTACACAAATTTATTGTACCCACCTCTTGTTCAATAAATTATTTTTGATTTGATTTGATTTTCGAGATTAGCGCCACCTAGAAGGATTTTAACTGAAACAATGGCGTTTAAAGTACTTATTTATTTATTTATTCAGGAAGCCAACAGCATTTATCATTACAAAAATGTTAATACGAAAACTTAAGAGATGAAGCCAATTACAGGTTTCCATCGATTACAAATCTTACTATAAAGTACAAATCTTACTCCTCACGCCATCTCTTTTTTACGAAGGGTTACTAATTCTAATTTGTATGAGATGAGCACCATGTGTTTCGTCTATCTGATTTAACACATCGTGTTGGCTTCCAGGCGGCACATTCCCGCTTCCGCCGGCCGCGGCGCACCTCTGCACCATGATGCCTCCGCCGGCGTGCTACCGCGGACCCTTCGTGGCAGTCGACGCGTTAATGGACCTCTTCAACAGAATCTCGCTGCCGGACAAACGTGAGTCTCTTTTAACACTTTCGGTACCAAGTTCCCGCCAGGCTTTGTCGAGTTTGGTCGCCGACAACCCGCGTTGCGGGTTCAAACTGTCACTTCCCAGATCTTCCATGTTTATACAGGGCAACACTGTAAGTGAAGCAGCGACGTCACACTTTAACTTTTCCTTACAAATCAGCTGACCCACTCAGCTGACCCACTCAGGCCAAAATGAACTGGGAAGTACAAAATAAAGTTGCGGTTTCTTAGTGAATGTTGCTCAGAATGCTTTAAAATGTAGCTAGGGGTTTCACAGTCACCCTGTATATTTGTGACGTCGCTGCTTCTGGTTGCCATGACACAGATATCTCTAGGATATCATTGTCTCCTAGTGTGGGGCCAGAAGCAATGCATGTCCCTGTATGTATGTCCCTGTTTTTATATATATTTTTCTTCAATTTTTTATTTTTATTGTCAATATGTAAAAATGTAAAATCAATGCTATATTTGTCTTTAAATCCCGATCGTAATTTTCTAATGGATTTGTTCCGTAACTGGCATTACCTGTTTTGTTTATATTATTGTTTTTTCTCATTGTGTCTACTACATGCTGTGAAACATCAACAATTCATAAATAAATAAATAAATGTAAATGTTATGTTATCCTAGTATGCTGTCAGATGCAATGTATGTGCTTGTGTGTAAATGTTTATATGTTCGCAGCGCCCGCGCCGACGCAAGAGAACGGATGTGACACGAAGCTATTCGACCTAGCTCGCTCCGTGCACTGGATCGTTGATGACGAGGGGATAACTACAGTCGCTAGCAAGGTAAGGGTATAAGGACCAATACGGACGTAGTGATTGCTAGCGACACCTTCACATTAGTGTACGTACTACTAGCGACATATACTGTTAGTTCGTGGTTCCATGGTAGATGGCGCTAGTAGTCATCAGGAACACGGACGCTATTTGACTTAGCCCGATCCGTGCATTGGATCGTTGATGACGAGGGGATAACTACAGTCGCTAGCAAGGTAAGGGCATGAGGACCGATACAGCCTAAGGACAAAAACAAGACTTAGTTGCTAGCGACATCTATACATTACTGTATGTTAGCGACATCTACTGTTAGTCCGTGGTTCCATGTTAGATGGCGGTAGTAGTCGTCAGGAACCTGAATGCTATTTGACTTAGCCCGATCCGTGTATTGGATTGGATCGTTGAATGACGAGAGGATAACTACAGTTGTAAGCAAGGACCTAGGGTCGGATTCTGTAAGCGAATAGCATGTCAATAGCTATAGCGCGAATACCGGTGCGGCCTGTCTCGGCGCGGTCTCAATCCAAAACTGGAATTTCGAGCCCTCGCTGTCATACCATTCTCTTGCAGAATCATGGCCCTGAGGACTACGAGACATAGTTGCCAGCGACACCTGTACATTAGTGTGTGTACAACTAGTATATGCGTTAGTTACTATTGAAATGGTAGATGGCGGTAGCAGCTGCAACTCGGAACATAAATGAAACGAGTATGAAATAGTAAACGTGCAATTTACCCTAGCCCTATGACTGTGTGAAACTGTTTTTGTTTAATTATTTTATTGTAGTTTTTAAGATGTATGTCATACTATATGTATAAGTGCTATAATTGCTATGCCCAAAGGGCAAAATGGCATTGTAAGATTACATTGTACAATGGCAATAAATATACTAACTAACTAAAAATACCTGATTTACCTAACCAAATCTGAGTTCTAAATGACAACAAACTAATTTAATTTAGATTAACTAGCAAGCTACTCTGTCATCATTAGCCTGTCAGGATTTAAAGCCACGCCAAACGTACACGCCATAAAAATTAGGTCCTGTCCATTGTTTACCTGCTATCCTCGCTTTGTCATCGGAATATCTGGCTGGTAGTCTGCTAACTTATCTGGCCTTTACACTATGTATAAACGATAGACGAGAGTAGCTACTAACGCCATCTGTTGCGTTAGTACGTGTACCTGTCGTAAATGACGTTAGTAGTAATAGTTTATTAATTTCATTTGTCTGTTTGATTAATAACGGTGGTGGTGAAAGACAGGCGGAGACCATACAGACAGATGATCCATCTACTAGTTCGTCCGTCCAAAGTCCACGACCGCGATATTCAATCTCCCACACTCCCACATCGAGATAAAGTGCAAAACCTATGAAAAAAGCATCAAAAGATCGTGTTCTTTTGTGGAATCTGGACGTATGAGTACTTATGAGTTATTGAAGTGCGGAGCCCTAATATATGTGTTTATTGTCCCGCAGGGCCGCCGAAGGAAGGGTGACGACAGTGACGATGACGACCTTGGCGTGGCGCCGCCCGCCAACGACATCTACCGGCAGCGCCAGCAGAAACGCGTCAAGTAGGGTAGAGCAGCAAGAAGTTCCGCGAGGCGCCGAAAGATGGCGCTAGTGTCTATGTTGCGTACAACAGTGACATCTTTAGCAGGCCGAGTGTAGGGGGAGGTTTTGTCGTGGCAGGTGAGAGACAGGGACATGTAAAACGCGTGCTCTTTCCATTACTCTCGCGTCGCGACCACCCGGGGTAGGCATGCTATGGGTGCAGGAGCGGGTCAAATAGTCTTAGTTCCACCGCTAGATGTCGCTGGTGTCTATGTGGAGTACTACCAGTAGCAGACATACCTTGAATAAAAGATTCAAAGATTTGAACTGTGGCTATGTCTGGCGCCTGCATAACAGTGACGTCCTTTGAAATCAGGATTGCGTCAAATAATCGTAGTTCCGCCGCTAGATGTCGCTGGTGTCAATTTGGCGTACAGATATGTACTGGTAGTGGTCATTAGACATAAGACAGAGTGGAAATATATAGTTTTAAGTTGAAATAAGTATGATTTTTTTATTTTAATTACTTAACCTTAGTGTGTAATGTAATGACATACTATGAATAAATTGTTTCGAGCAACAGCATCGTATTTTAATTAATAATTTAATTAAACAACTAAGTAAAAAAAAAACAAGACAACCAAGCGATAAATATTTTAAATATTGTTTTATTTAAATAATCGTTATAAATATTAAGGACGTCTTAGGTAGGTACACAATATTAAAATATCCATTCAAAATTTGATGAAGTACGTATCATATTATTGCATGTACTGGAACATTACTCTTCTTTACGAAACATTAATATTTAAACAACGATCCTCATTCGATCTCAACCTCCATGCCAAAAATACCAAACTCCTGGCCGCCGATAAACGAAACAAACGAATACAACCACGACACAACCAGCCAAATCAGCCAAAGATACACAACGTAAAACACAAAATTCGCTATCTTCAACCATTGCTGCTTTTTATAGGCTTCCTCGGTATTTTTTAAATCGTCTTTGAGTATGTGCTTTCTCAGCCCAAGCCACCAGTAGGTCATGAAGGCGGGAAACTCGACAGTTGTCATTTCAAAGCAGAATATCGTTTTGTCGGTTTTCGAAAGTCGGTTGTAGAGGGATAGGGTGTTGTCGTCTCTCATGTCCCAGGTTTGAAGCATGAAGTAGCCTAGTATCGAGTTGAGTTTGTAAGCTTTGTCGTAGATCTTGTGGACTCTGAAAGGAAACGTGGGAAAGTATTGAAGTAGTATTATTAGTACTAAGGCCCTGTTACAATTGTTCCCGATATGCCCTATTGAGCAGATGAATGTGACATTTTATATACAATAGTAGATTGTACAACAAGGGCATAAAACGCACCATTTTTAAATGGGTTTTATGTACGAGTTATACACTCTTCTTTTCACTTCGATTGTGAGGAAATTAAACAGAAATATTGCAAAAAAAGTAAATATTATGAGATAATTGCAAATTGAAATTACCGAGAAAAAATAAGGACTTCCCGCCATTAAACTTTTTTTTTTGGACGTGCCTCCGTAGCCGACTCTGGCCGCCGGCAGTGGCACTTAGCATAGGTGTATGTGGCTGTTTACCTGACGACCTTTGTCAGAGTCTGAGATTTAGACGAAGATTTTACCCGACATAAAGACGAACTTTACGAGCATGAGAAGTGAAAAATTTATTATTTATCAGTTCCATAGGGTTTATCGAGAACAATTGAAACTCGGCCTTATTATTATAATAAGTCTAGCATAAAATTAATTTGAAAATTCGAATCTTGCAAAACTTTACTCTTATTTCTGACATCATTGTGTTTTTCCATGCAAGAAGTTTTACTTCAAAAGACGATATTATTCCAACTTATCTCCACTGCCCCTCGAGTGTTTTATATTACCAACTTATAAACTGTTTTTAGATTACACTTGTTCCCACTTTTTCCACCCTTAAACTGTTTTTATATTACCTTAACTAGTTACGACTTATTCCACCCCTGAAGCGATTTTATATTACCCTAACTGGCCTAACTTATTCCCACTGCCCCTCAAGTGTTTTTATATCACCCTAACTTACTCCCACTGCCCCTCAAGTGTTTTTATATCACCCTAACTTATTCCCACTGCCCCTCAAGTGTTTTTATATCACCCTAACTTACTCCCACTGCCCCTCAAGTGTTTTTATATCACCCTAACTTACTTCCACTGCCCCTCAAGTGTTTTTATATCACCCTAACTTACTCCCACTGCCCTCAAGTGTTTTTATATCACCCTAACTTATTCCCACTGCCCCTCAAGTGTTTTTATATCACCCTAACTTATTCCCACTGCCCCTCAAGTGTTTTTATATCACCCTAACTTACTCCCACTGCCCCTCAAGTGTTTTTATATCACCCTAACTTACCCCCACTGCCCCTCAAGTGTTTTTATATCACCCTAACTTACTCCCACTGCCCCTCAAGTGTTTTTATATCACCCTAACTTACTCCCACTGCCCCTCAAGTGTTTTTATATCACCCTAACTTATTCCCACTGCCCCTCAAGTGTTTTTATATTACTTTAACTTACTCCCACTGCCCTTCAAGTGTGTTTATATTACCTTTACTTATGCTACTGCCCCTTAACTGTTTTATATTAAGTACCTACTTTAAATAGTTACCTAAAGTGTTTTCAATTACCTCAACTTATTCCCACTGAGCGCCAGAACAGCATCAATGGCCAAAGCCGGAATGTAATGTAGGAACAGGGAGTAAATGAAGAACAAGAGGCGGCTGGCGGTTGGTAGGGCGTAGCAGTACCAGACTGAACGCGGGGAGACATACTTTCGAAGTACTGTCTCTGAATGCTCTCTCATCTTTTCTGTAACAAGAAAATGTCTTTTAGTACACCCAGGTCGGAGAGAGTACCCATTTGTATAAATCGGTTAAGTGCGACTCGAGACTCTCACATGAAGGGTTCCGCACCATCGTACAAGCATATGTTGGAATCACCAGAGAACATTCTTATTAAGCAGCCTCGTGACAGGTGGCCAGCCTAGAAATGAGGTTTTCTCTCGACAGTTTCCTTTACCTGAACTTTAGGTACCTCATATCATAGGTCAGCACCAGGATTCGAACCTACATCTCCTATGTGAGAAGCAAGAATGAAACCCATTAAACCACGAAGCTCTTAGAATTTGTTTTTTTAGGGTTCCGTACCCGAAGGGTGCCAAACGGAACCCTATTACTGAGACTTCGCTGTCCGTCTGTCCGTCCGTCTGTCACCGGGCTGTATCTCATGAACCGTGGTAGCTAGACAGTTAAACTTTCACAAATGATGTATTTCTGTTGCCGCTATAACAACAAATATACAATATTAAGAGGGGCTCCCATACAACAAACGTAATTTTTTTTGCTCGATATTGATAATGGTAGCAGGTAGACGCTTAAAATGTTCACAATATATTGAGTAGGTATATTATTTACTTAAAAAATAAATAATTAAATTAATATTTAAGGGGGCTACAACAAAAGTTTTTTATAGATAATGTTACGGAACCCTTCGTGCGCGAGTCCGACCCGCACTTGACCGATATTTTTTTTGTTTTAAATATGTATGCGGCCAGTTTTGCCTGTATTAAATGTTATATTTACTCACGCCAATCCACCCTATTCCTGAACCTCGACAGCGTATACACGCGGCAGTCCTCATGGCTCTCTTGGGTCTGATGGGTCCAGCGGGTCGCAGTCTCCCATGAGGCCGCTACGATGAGGTTGTTCACGTAATCCACTGGGACCACATCCACGTTTGTCCTCTTGTCCATGAGCATTGTGTGGACAAAGCCCACGTGGGTGCCGAGAACTATCTGTTGACAGACAAATTTAGATTAGTAATAGCCTGCGATTTGGAAGGCGACACGAACTCTACTAACTAAACTAATTAAAATGGTGTGTTTGAAAATGGAATCTGTGGCCACCGCGCAAGAGCTGTCGGGTTTGAGGTTGTCAGTTTAGTGCCTTTAGTTCCTCTAGTTTAGTGGTTTTGACACCTCCCAAATAGCCTCCTCATGTTTTATTTATGTTTTATTTTTCACTTACTTGAGCACACAGGCCTACCTGTTCTGTATTTTATTGTTCTCTGTCCATCTTGGGTTTGCTGGAAGAGATCTCTTTTTAGAGTGTTTTGTCCTTTATGTGCAACAAATATATACGAAATATACGAAATTATAACGAAAATCGTGAGGAAACCTTCATTACTCTAGAGGGTATAACAGAAAGGTGTAGTCATATTTTAGGGGGTTGTTAGGGATATAATTCTGACCAACTTACACTAGCAAACCGACTTGATCAGAGCGTTTTAATTTTTCACTTCCCAGTATATTTAATAAATATGTAAATAAATAAACAGTGATTTAACCAGTGTATACTTATTTCGAACACAAGATATTTTCCTAACGAATAAACGATAAATAAATTAATAAATTTTGGCCCGACCTGTCAGCTGATTTGCATGGAGAAGCAAAAATAAAGTTGCTCTAATAAAATCGGTTCCATAGTAAAAGTTGCTCAGAATGGTCTCCCTAACAACCACCTAAATTATGACTACACCTTTCTGTTACACCCTGTATAGCGGCGATGGGCTAGCTGCCGCAAAATGGAGTATTGATTAGCTAATTGTGCCTCAACTCTTTATTAATCTGTGGCCTCAGTCAGCTATATGGGTAAAGGCGTGATGGTATATTTATTAACCGACGACGTCCCAAAGGAGGAGGTTTACAATTCGTCCGGATGTTTTTTTATGTATGTATGTGCCCCGATAGCGCCTAGGCGGATGGACCGATTGGGAAAATTATTTTTTTTGTTTGAGAGGGTTTACCTTCCCATTGGTCCCATTGACACCAGGTCAGGATCTGATGATGGGATCCTGGAGAAATCGAGGGAACTCTTCAAATAATATAGGCAGACCTATAGTGATTTTTGTGTTTTTAGTAATAACTCGTGCATTTACTCACGGTAAGCATAATATTGTGATGCGGAACTGCTGATGAAGACCACATATGGCCACCAGAACTGCTCAATACTAGGTACAAATACAATGCGTGGCTGACGGGCAGGCAACGCATAGCCTAAACCGGTGGACCTAGAGCCATGAAACTTTGTACAGAGGTTCCTTAGTCGCGTGGGGTAGCACTGAGATGGGATTTGACAAAATTAATTTCCCAAAAGGGGGGGGGGGGGATAAGGGGTTGCAGTTTGTATTAAACTCAATCTAATCAAATAGGGTTTGTGGAAGTCGGTTTTTTCTAAAGTTTACTTTTTGTTTCAATTATAACTTTTAAGCTTATGAACTTACTCCGCTGGGGCCCAACACATTGCTGAAGTCAAGCCACCCCGGGGTCGGCTCTCTGTACGATGGGATAACTGTAACAAAACAAATCGGTCAAGCGCGAGTCGTAACACTCACATTTTTTTATTATTTATTTATTTATTAACATAAATTGTTGTGCCTTTACAGCCGAAGCCAAGACGAAACATGAAGGGCTCCGGGAGAAAAATAGGGGTCGTTTCGTTTTTAGGGTTCCGTACCCGAAGGGTGCCAAACGGGACCCTATTACTGAGACTTCGCTGTCTATCCGTCCGTCCGTGCGTCCGTCTGTCACCAGGCTGTATCTCATGAACCGTGGTAGCTAGACAGTTGAAATGTTCACAGATGATGTATTTCTGTTGCCGCTATAATAACAAATACTAAAAATCAAAAGAAATTTAATATTAAGGAGGGCTCCCATACAACAAACGTGATTTTTTTTTGCTCATTTTTGCTCGATATTGATAATGGTAGCAGGTAGACGCTTAAAATGTTCACAATAAATTGAGTATATTATTTACTTAAAAAATAAATAATTAAATTAAAATTAAATTAATATTTAGGGGGGCTCCCATACATTTTTATTTGCGATTTTTTATAGATCGGATTTTTTATAGAATGGTACGGAACCCTTCGTGCGCGAGTCCGACTCGCACTTTAGTTTATACCTGGGTTTAAAAAAACATGTTATCATTTTAATGGAAGGAATATCTGTTCAAACAGCTACTTATTTTTAATCATGCGATTACCTAATGTTGAGATTAGTTGCGATTTTGCTAACGGAAAATTAAAGACGTTTTCGTGCGACTCGGCGGTATAAGTCGGTTTTAAAGTCGTTGGAATTGGAACTGGCACTTGAGCTAAGAACTCTACAACCACAATGTAGCAATAAATAATTTGGAATTGGAATTGGAATCGGAGCTTGAATTCGAAATTGCAATTGATTTTGAACTTATAAACTTGAACTCCAATTTCTAACTTGAACTTGAGATCTTACCTATAGCAGGACGAACGACGCACGCAGGCAACCCCCTCCCCATAGTCCTAACGGCCTCTTCTGCGATGGCCTTGGAAAACGTGTAGGTGTTCGGCCAACCCTCTATGAGCCTGCAATGTATGAAAAAAAAAAACATATTTTCCTATAGAGGCACCTGTTTAATCAATACTCTTCTATGGTACGGACCTACCAGAAAGGAGGTTCAAAAACTATGTCAAAAACGGCCTATTGAAGAAGTCTTATTACAGTGTAAAAGAATATTTAGATGACAAAACTGCATGGTCTTTACCATCTCAGCGCACAGAAATCCAAAGAGGAGCGATGGACTGAGTCAGTACGTCTCTCCTCGGTATATTTCCTTAGACTTAAGTAGAAATACATAACATTGTATTTTTAAGGCTCTGATATTTTAAAAGAAGTACGGGGGAGTTTCTTGCCCTTCTTTGCTCCATCCCTAAGCCCACAACTTCCGGGCGGTAGTATACAAAAATATTAATATTATATTGACGTTGACTAAGTAATATGTATGATTTTATAGTCAATATTTTTTTTTAACTGAACTGAACTGTAAAAGTTCTTCTTATTACGGCGAGCGTGTTATTGGAGGAAGTAAACAAACAATGAATTTCTAGTAATGTGTTGAGTAGGTATGTTGTGTTGCTTTCTAGCTCTAACCCAGGGAGGACGTGACATGCTCGGACGAAATTCTCGAATACTAGAAAGCCACTAGTGACAACCGTGATCCAGCGGGTCGATTCTCGCGCCTTCGAAATACGGATATCGTATAGAGACCAATATTGACAGATTCCCATACGAAATCACTCGATTAGGTGTAGATATCGTAAATGCGCGAGAATCATGCTCCCAGGCCCCAGATAAGTCTATCTATAGTCTATTCGTGATAAGAATGCAGTAAAGTCATCACTGTCCGGCGGCCTAGCCACGCCCCTTAACCAATCAAATCGTTTCCAATTATCAAGCCAAGTTCACAGTGACCAGATGAAGGCAAACATTCGAACGCGAAGGTTGTGTCCTGTCCTGTGAGTGTGTGTTAAAATGTCACTGCATTCTTATCACGAATAGACTGTACACGAATTTCATTGTTATAGCGAGGGTACAAAAACCAGTTTTGTTTGTTTTGGCGTCGTCGTCGTCGCCATACCCAAGAACGGGTTTTTGCGCCTTGGCCATAGCAACTGGCATGCCATCCGTTTGTAGAATTAAGGGCCTGGTCTTACGCGGGTGTCAGAGCGTCGATTCTGGCTTCTTCGACGTTTTCAACGAAGTCTATCATCGTCTGCGGCGGCACCGGCGAATCGTAGAACTTCTCTGCGATCTCCTTTCTGTTAACATTCAGTAAACTGATAATTGCTAAGTTGTTCGTGAGTGTACAATTTAGTCTAGGTAATCCTGTGGTTAAATTAGTAAAGTGATCACTAGAATTTTCACTTTAGAACCACTTAGCTTGTGTAGATTCGTGGTGTTTGTGCGCACAGTCATAGTAAGTAAATGAAGTTATCTTCATCAGGTCATCATCCACCCATCACGCTGTCCGCAGGATTAGAAATACTAGGATGCTAAAAATACGAGATCGAGAGCTCCTTTGTCTAGCGAGTGGGTACGCAGGAGATGCAGGTTCTAATCCCGGCGCTGAGTAATGACTAATAAGATCGTTAATTCATCTCGTACATTATTAAACGTTACACGTTAAGCTGTAGGTAGGAAAAAAACACCTTCACCAACCTGCACTTAGCCAACGAGGTGGTGCACGGCTCAATCTGACTCATATCCGTGTATATGCCTGTGCCCCTTGGTAGGACAGGGCTAAATTAACTAAGTATACACTCGGGTTGAAGTCGAAACTAGGTATATTGATGACACCGTGTACAACAATTTCACTGGTTCAAAACAGGAAGCGCCGCTCCAGACGCAGCCGCAATTCAATCAGCGTGGCACCGCCCCCGCCGCCGAGTGCAGCCTCAAAGCTGCCGCTCCCACGGCGCAGATATACCTTTCCAGGCTCGACGTGAATATGACCAAAGAGGACATTGAGCGTCACATCCAGGAAAGGATTAAGAAAGTCCAGGTTCCGCCATGCGGTCAGAAGACGGTGATGCTACAGATAAGTCCTTTAGAGTCAAAAAGACCAAAGGACTTCCTGTCGTTCAAGCTTCGGGTGCCGGCGGAACTCAAGAAGATGTTCCTGGCCAAGGACTATTGGCCAGAAGGCATCGTCTACCGACGCTATAGGGAGGCGAGACCGACGAGGAAGAAAATCCCTAGCTAGGCTTAAGTTAAGTTAGGTTAGTTTCATAAAATGTTATGTATCTCTAGTTTTAAGGTATTTGTCAATATGGGTTTTATACCTGAAATAAAAAGATTATTATTATTATTACTAGTGGCTCTGTGAGCTGTAGACCTCGCGAGTATGTCGGTGGGAAAGCTGAACTGCTAACACACAATACACTGCTAATAATTTTCTTTCAATAACACATACAAACTTATGAATGTACCTGGTTACGTACATGCAGTATGAAAGTAGCCGCACCAATAACTTTGTAAACTACATTTCGCGATCTTTAATACAACCTATTGACTTTTTACTAAAATCATATAGTTTGTTTCACTCTCATGGTCTTTACGAATCCAACGACACCTCATTTGTTAATATCCATCGAGCCGTTTGGGTTGTAGCGATTTTTTTACATTTTAAATTTAAAACCCCATATCTCCGCCATTTTGAAAAAAATCAAAAAACTGGCTCGAGTAAAAAATTCTATTTATTTTTCCAACCTGCTCATAAAATTTCACGAGAATCGGTTCATAAATGCGACCTGTAGAGGAGAACAACCGGACAGACATACGAAAGCATTTTTGCCCAAACCTGAAACGGAGACGCTTCGCTCGCTCGGTCAATTATTCACTGTAATCTTTAGGTAAACATTTGTAGAAAGTACGAATAAACTTTCTTGCTCACCTGTTACAATGGGAGTAGGCCGTCGACACATGCACGAAACTCCTTAGATGCTGGCACTCTCTCGCCAGTGTTAAAGCCTCCTTGGTGCCGCGAACGTTCGCCAAGATGGCCGTCTTTAGGGGCTCGTCGAAGCGGACGGTTGCCGCCACGTGGTAGATGAAGTTCACCTGCACAATTAAACATAAACATTGAAATACAGGCACACAGATTGCTTCAGCGGGGCTACCATGAGACATGCACGCCACTCACCTCAGTCGCGCAGATAAATGTCAAATTTCGCGACACAATGACGTTTCTACTTACTTGCGCGCATTGATTTTGACATAAAATTGTGACAAAATGCGCGACTGAGGTGAGTGGCGTGCCTCATGCTTCGCTGGTCTGACACTAGGATACCCTGAGTCGTGACGACGAGAAAAGAGTGCATCACTAACGCAAGCCTAACTGTGTTTCTGATCGCGTATGGGAAAATACGGGGTACTACATATGGTATGTTATGTCTATCTACCTAAGGGAATCGTACCCCATACTATGTGACCCATTTCTAGGATTCCGTACCCGAAGGGTGCCAAAGGGGACCCTATTACTAAGCTTACACTGAACATATTTTAATATTAAGATCCTCCACTGTTTTCTGGCAAATAAAGAATCATTTCATTTCTTTTTTTTTTTCATTTTATTTCCGCTGTCTGTCTGTCTGTCTGTCCGTCATCGGGCTCTATTGCACGCACCGTGATAGCTAGAAAGTTGAAATGTTCACAGAACGTGTATCTGTTGCCGCTATAGCAAAAAATACTGAACTATACGAAATATTTAAAAACATTATGGTGTCCCGTGTCCCTATAGTAATAGGGCATATACATACATGAAACGTGATTTTTTGTAGTTTGTTGGTGCGGAACCCTCCATGTGAGAGTCCGACTCGCATTTGGTCAATATTAATTTATTTTCAATGTTGTATTTCATGTCGTGATAAAGCGAAGACTTACCTCCTCCATTAATTTCTTCCAGTCGTCGTCTTTGATGCCGAGTCGGAGCTCTAAAATGTCGCCTTCAACAGGAATGATTCGACTCTCAAAGTCCGGGACCCGCTCCCTTACTTGGTCGAAAACCTGAAGTAAAGTTAACATTTACATACAGGCACATACATTGCTTCGGCCCCACACTAGGATACCCTGAACGAAACAGCAACAGCGGCTTAAACATGTAAACATACAAGACCTGGGAATTTTTGTTTTCTTTTTCCCCAGCCAAAAAAGTGATCCGTAGTCTAGTGGGTTTTACACTTGCTTCTCACGCAGGAGATGCATGTTCGAATCCCGGTGCTGACCATGGGTACCAATGAGATAAATTAATTTATCTTAAGTTTATTATTTATTATTCGAACATTCTGACGGTGATGGAAAACATCGTGAGGAAACCTTCATACCTGCGGCAATAGGTTAGCCCCTGCCCCCTGTCACTCACAAGGATGATGGCTAAAAGTAGGCATAATAGCACAATTATTGCCACTCTGCCACCCCGTATGCGAAAAGACTGACGCTATATGTAGGTGTATTATAGTTTCCCCAGCCAGGATTTTAACCCGGGACCTCTCACTTGGGAAACAATGTCTCGACCGCAACACCACGGAGGTCAGTTAAGAAAATCAGGCACTTGCCAAAAAGGACCAAGCTTATGGTATGGACACTGTCCCCGCCTACCAACAGATGTGGCACTAGTTTCAACATTATTATGGGGTCCAATTAAAATTCAATTCAATTCAATTCAAAATTTTTATTGACCATAAAATCATACATATTACTTAGTCAACGTCAATCATACATATTACTTAGTCAACGTCAATATACTAATATCCGATTTCGATATAAAAATCGATGGCGAGAAGAAAGCCTATGGATCTCTTCTGTGCTATGGCTTCGAATTAAACAAAAAGACAGCAATACAAAAGACATCAACGAGTAACTTTAGGATATTCGACTTTTATGGCAATCTGTCTTTTGCCGTTTGCCAGACAATGTCCGCCAGTTTTGTGTTGTGAAATGAGACTTCAAAAGAGATTAGGTTAGATTTTTTTTATCACACCTGCTCTGAAAATACATACTAATTATACCAATTAGAGGGAAGAAACGCCTTTATCCCGCCCTTCAAATCCTTTCATCCCAAGGTATGGAAGTTTGTATGAAAATCCTTCCGACCCAAGGGTGGGAAGTATGTATGAAATTCCATTACATACCCGGTTTTTTTTTATTTTTATTTGTCAGCAGTCATACTGCAAAGAGACAATACGTCTACTAATTAAATTTCAAGTAAATTGTTACTGGCCACATACAGTTTTTTTTTACCAGTTACCAACCTCCTTGGTGCATACAGAAAATTAAAAACGAAATTATTTTTGTATATAAAACGCGCGGAATCACGGAAGAAGTGGCTGCATGACCTTATGATCTTAGCCTACTCCAGAAACGGGCGAATAAAAAAAGGAAAAGCCCGCGCATTTTCGCAAAAACTTCGAGCAATACATTTTCAGAAAATGAAGTCGTTTTCTTTTCCTTTTGCCAACGTATGAAATTTTCATAAGTACTGCAGATTTCTATGCATTTATGTCTATAATTTTCCTCGTAGGTGTAATAAAAAGCACTATACATACCTCAGGATAAAGTACAGTTCCATACCTCAAATGGTTTGTGCCCCTCACAAGCTCGTGGCGCAAATGCCATAATCTCGGTATGGAACTGTCACTTTCTTCCCTCTGAAGTAATGTACTATTCTAAACGTTATACTCACAGGGTCTCTCAATGTCTTGGTCAGGCGCTCCTGCATAGTTTTACCCTTTTTGCTCCGCGATAGAAGATACACCTTCTTGATATCACGGCATGACCTGACATTTAACGAAAGCATTATTAATTTCTGTAATTTCGAAAAAACACCGACTACAGTCTATTCGTGATAAGAATGCAGTGAAATTTAAATTTAAATCTGTTAACACATACTCACAGGACAGGACACAACCTTCGCGTTCGAAAGTTTGCCTTCAACTGGTCACTGTGAACTTGGCTTGATAATTGGAAACGATTTAATTGGTTACGGGGCGTGGCTAGGCCGCTGGACAGTGATGTCTTTACTGCATTCTTATCCCGAATAGACTATAAGTGTGAGTCACACTCCATAACCCTAACTAAGGATTTTAATTTGTAATTTCTATATAGCACAATTAGCACACAACCAATTAACAATTAAGTTGCTTTGATCAAATCGAAAAAAAATAATAAAATTAACAATTAAGTTGCTCTGATCAAATCGGTGTCATAGTAAAAGTTGTTCAGAATGACTCCTTAAAATATGACTACACCTTTCTGTTACACCCTGTAGAAAAGAGGCGTTTGCCCCTCAGTGGTTCGTCGTAATCTGAGATGATGATGATGATGAGGCTACTTACCTGAACAGCTTTTCCGTTAGCTGTTTCCCGAGGAAACCTGTCCCTCCGGTGATGAACACAACAGCTCCTTTGAACAACGTCTGAAAAAAGAAAGTTGTTACAAAAACATAAAAGTTCTATAATTTTGTTCGAACGGTTCGGTGGATGAATATGATACGTATTACGTATGCAATAAAGGAAGTAAGTGCCTTCCGCGTCTTGTACAGTGGACCTAGGCCCGGTTTCTCGTACACCTTTTTTCCTCAAAATTGCGCGACAGATTGTCAAACTCCGTTTAAATGTATTTTTTGGGTTGCTGGAAGATTCAACTGACAGACTGTCAGCAGTTTGTCAAGATCTCCAATTGAAACCTCAGATCAATGAAACTCTTTGTTCCTCCTTCCTCCAAGTTTTCAACAAACTGTCTGTCAACAACTCAACAGACCAACGTGTATTTGAGGATAGAGACAAAGCTATGTGCTAGAGGGAAACAGTGACGGAATGAAAATGAGCGAATGGGCTGAGTTACATTGCGATTACAAAATAAAATCAGCCGTCAACAGTAGATTACACATTTTTCCAATAATTTGCGTTCTAGAAACTCAAAGACTGTCAACAGATTATTGATTGTGACAAACTGCTGACTGATTAGTTTTTAGATTATTCCTTTGATCTTAACTTACTGCGAGACGGTCTCTGACCAGTGCAGAAGTTAATGTCATACTTTGAATAATATTTAGAACTTACTTAAGCTTTAAATATAAGTAAACCTGTAATTAATACTTGATTAATAAACACTTTGAACTTTTATTCAAATTAAAATCGTACGAAAAACTGGCCGTTAAAGTGCTGAGTTTGTATGTGGGCTGAAACTTTACCCTTGACTTTGACTTTGACTTCGACTCTGACTCACCTGTATATCAGAGTCTCCCTTCTCGTCTGCCTCTCGAACCTCCCTCCATTGTGATAACGCTTTGATTTCCAATGCCAACGCAGGGTCCATCGACGACATTTTGCAAACTGCAAAAATTAAATTTAGTGGAATGAAAGTTAAAAACTAAAAAATAAATGGTCAAGTGTCACACGTGTAATTAGGTTTCCACTTAAATAACTACAGTGTGTAATGTCATTTTTGTGAACCAAATTGAATATTTTTGTAGAAAGACAGAAATTTCCAGTTTTCAGATTTTTTCCTTTACTTGTGCTATAAGACCTTACTTTTTAGGGTTCCGTATCCAAAGGGTGCCAAACGGGACCCTATTACTGAGACTTCGCTGTCTATCCGTCCGTCCGTCCGTCCGTCCGTCTGTTTATCATCAGGCTGTATCTCATGAACCGTGGTAGCTAGACAGTTGAAATTTTCACAGATGATGTATTTCTGTTGCCGCTATAACAAAAAATACTAAAAATCAAAAGAAATCTAATATTAAGGGGGACTCCCATACAACAAACGTGATTTTTGTGCTCATTTTTGCTCGATATTGATAATGGTAGCAGGTAGACGCTTAAAATGTTCACAATATATTGAGTAGGTATATTATTTACTTAAAAAATAAATAATTAAATTAAAATTATTTTAATATTTAGGGGAGGCTCCCATACAATACGTATTATTATTTTTTGCGGTTTTTTATAGTTAATGGTACGGAACCCTTCGTGCGCGAGTCCGACTCGCACTTGGCCGGTTATTGACATCCACGGGAAGTACCCTATAGGTTTTGGGTACATTGCTATTACTATGAAAGTCCAACAATTTTACAGCATAAACGGTCGTAGCGTTCGATTGCGTTGACTTAGAAGGTTGATTTTTCACAGCTATATGCGACTACAGACCTTAAAAATTTATATAAATTTCAGTTTGATACGTTGACGAGTTCTTGATGTGAAGGTCGACACACAGACGGACGGACAGACGGACGAACAACAATGTGACGGTTCCTTTTTTCCTTTTAAGGATCGGAACCCTAAAAACGACGTCAAGACGCGTGACTCTTGCGCCTTCGATATACGGATATCGAGACCTATACTGACAGATTCCTCTACAAAATCACTCGATATAGCTGTAGATATATATCGAATGAAATGTTTATTCAATAAGAAATGTACAGTTGCATGTTATAATAACTTAACTAAAGATACATCATCTGTTTATGAGTTATGGTGTTGATATTAAGCACAAGATAACGTCAGAGTCGATACTAACCAAAGTAGGGTTTACCCTGTGTTTTGGGATAAGTAGCGAGGATCCTCCCCTAAAAAAATGAACAATGAAAGTTAACAAACGCGCGAGAATCATGCCACTGCTGCTTCCTACCTCTCGATATAAGTGTTGTCTATAACAGAAATATTAGTCGGAGAGCTCAGGGACCAAAACTGCAACAGTTTAATAAAGGCTGATTTTTTAATATTAGGTCATAAATAAGTTTAATAGCGAGGCGACGGCGGCAGTGATCCGGCTCAAATTTTCTATTTAAATTAACTTCTTCATTTAAAATTATTATTTTAATTGAAATGTATATAAACTTGTAATTATGTAAAAATAAAATTAATGATAAAATTTATTGAACAAAAAAAAAAAGTAATTTGTCTAACAATAGTCAGGAGCATGATTCTCGCGCATTCGATATACGATATCTACAACTATATCGAGTGATTTTGTACGGGAATCTGTCAATATAGGATTCGATAACCGTACATCAAAGGCGCGAGAATCGACCCGCTGGTCGTTGACTAAGTAATCTGAATGATTTTATGGTCAATAAAAAAAAATAACTTGTATTTCTTGTATTGCACATAAAAGACAAAAGCAAGAAAATACAAAGATGTAATTTACAAAAGCAAGCTTATCTCTAAAGAGAGATCTCTACCAGCAAACCCAGGATGGACAGAGAAAAATAAAATACAGAACTGGAGCATGATTCTCGCGCATTTGATACACGATATCTACACCTATATCGAGTGATTTTGTATGGGAATCTGTCAATATAGGTCTCGATATCCATATATCGAAGGCGCGAGAATCGACCCGCAGGTACTTGAACTTGTTGACAGTCAGCCGTGTTAATACACAATAGAAACGTGGGTCAATCAACTTTTAAATGTCCGATCTTGAAATTTTTTGTTTTTCATGTCTTATCTTTGTTTCTTCAATTTAATTATTTTATTTAATAGATCATTTAATAAACATAACTATTCTACAAAGAGCAGAGCACTTCTCTTAGGATTTAGAAAGTTATAGCAAAAAAATCCAAACTTACATAAATGATCCTAACAGCCAGAATGTATCTCGTGACAATGACTATAAATGTTACTGTAAAAACCCGAAAGCTATTTAGTGCTGCAGAGATCAGAGCAAATTCATTTTGCACTTCTCCATACAAATCAAAAGGGCAGTATTCTGCATACGAATCGCATAAGTTTATCTTAAATACCTACATTAACCGGTCATCAGTGGGTAATTTACCCACTGAATTACTAGTTGAGTACTGCATTTTGCGTGTCCAGGGGCTGGCCCATCGCCACACGTCTGGAGTTAAAAAGGATATATTAAACAGCGACTTACCGTGTTGCAAAATAAAACTATACTATTAGCTGTTTGTTGTAAAAACGTGATGAAATGCCAGTTAATTGAAACGACAAACTTGTACATTTCTTACAACGTCGGCCAAACGCGAGACGGACTCGCACGCGAAGGGTTCCGTTCCATCGTACAAGAAATTTATTTATTTATTTATTTATTTATTTATTTCCATTCACACCTACCATTACAGGCTAAACCTTATGCGGTAAGTATAATTATTTAGGAAAAAAACACCGTCGTCGTTGTTTAAGGGTCCCAATTGTCTGTTACAATGATTTTGTTTGGTTTTTTTATTTTTTATTATGGTTTACCAATTACACACTACACACAAATAGAAAAAACAGTACATCCTGCTATAGTTAGAGCCAATTATAAGTGAACACAACATACACTAAAAAATAAAACAGTTCTACCTACCTAAAATCTACAGTTACTTAATTATTATTTGCAAAAAATAAAAAATAATTTTAAAACTAAATCACTCGGCAAAAGCCGCTGCAATGTTCTTTTTGAATTTACTTAAAATAAAATAAAATAATTACTTAAGTAGAGTTCATTACTTAAGTATATAAGTCGTTATACAGAATGTACCAGAAAGGTATAGTCATATTTTATGGTGTTGTTCGGAACAAATTTCTGAGTAACTTTCATCAGAGCAACTTTATTTTTCATTCCATACAGATTTATTTATTTTATGTTTTGGGCGGTCAGCTGATTTGTATTGAGAAGTAAAAAATAAAGTTGCCCTGATCACATTGGTTTTATACAGAAAGTTGCTCAGAATGATGTTCCGAACAACAATATGACTATACCTTTATGTTACACCCAATTAACCCACACTAATAATTAATTGGTATTTAATAAAATACCAATTAATTATTAGTGTGGGGCCAGAAGAAATGTATGTAAAAAAATAATCATATCAATAATGTCAACAGTACACAAAAAAAATAAAATTGTCTGGTATGAACCAAAAATGATTATTTGTGGCTATTTACTCTGTAAAATATTCAACTCTCACCTATTTCGGTTTAGACAGAACCCGCTAACGGACGGACGGACAGTGGAGGCAGTAACAGGGTCCCGTTTGGCACCCATCGGTTACGGGACCCTAAGACCACAATTAACCTTTTCACTTTTACTAGAATTTTGATTCGACACCGCATAGAAATAAGGCGCAAAGTCCAAGAGGAGTTTTTGTTGCTGATTTTACTTTTGTCGGTCGCGGCAAAATGTCGACTCAGCTTGTCATACGTCATTATTAACGTGTATAACTACATTTGTTATGAAAACAATGTATTTTATGTATGGTACAGGCCAGGGTGCGTTCAGAGAGGCGCTGTTACTAAAGCTGCCGTTCCATGTCTAATTAATTACACGGTGTTTCGTTTTAAGGGTTCCGTAGAGAAACAAGGAACCCTTATAGTTTCGTCAAGTCTGTCCGTCCGTCCGTCCGTCCGTATGTCACAGCAACTTTATTCCAAAACTATTAGGACTACACAGTTGAAACTTGGTACGTAGATGTATTCTATGATCAGCTTTACGATTTTTATACAAAAACTGAAAAAAATAAAAATTTAAGGGGGGCTCCCCATACATGAAACTGAAACCATTTTTTTTTATCAAACCTACATGTTTGGGGTGTTTATAGATAGATCTTTAAAAATAAAGTGGAGGTTTTTAAAATCATTTTTCCTCAAAGTCAATCTTTAAAGAGACAGACCCATCCAAAGTGGAAAAAATTGTGTCCCCCCCTCCAACTTTTCAAGTAAGAGAGTGATAAATCAATAAAAATATATATCTCAATATAAACTTTTGATGAAAATTGGTTTGAACAAAATATAATAAGCAGTTTTTAAGATATAAAACATTTATTAAAAACCGCAAAGATAACTTTGTCATTCATACCAACACTACTGAAAAACAAAGTTACAAGAAACATCCAGTCTTATAATTACTTGCTACCGCGGAACCCTTCATGAGTGAATCCGACTCGCACTTGGCCACTTTTGAACAAAAGGTTTCCCTGGCAGGATTGGTCTGTAGGTCCAAAGGATGGATTTAGGAAGTGCAGTTGGGTGGCTCTGAACATTTCCGTAATTACAGTTCAGATATATTTTCTATCTCTAAAGCGCAGCTATTTAAAATTTAACCTGCCAGGTTCCATGATTTAAATTTTAAATCATGGAACCTGGCAGGTTAGCCTTCAGCTCCAGGGCAGATTCTATGGAGACATCCAGGGCCCGAATTCTACTGTACACAAGCCTGGCACAAGCTTCAATACGACGCATTTGGTATTCTACTAAAACCGGAATCGCAATTCACAAGCGCCAGCGTGACGCCAGCCTACTTCGTATTCTACTGTCGGACAGTAGGCTGGCGTCAGGCTGGCGCTTGTGAATTGTGACTCCTGTTTTAGTAGAATACCAAATGCGTCGTATTGAAGCTTGTGCCAGGCTTGTGGTATGCTTGTGTACAGTAGAACTCGGGCCCAGGATACGATCCCTCTGAAACCCGGGTACTTCAAATTCCGCGCCTCGGATAAACGCACCACATCTACAATTTGCCGTCTTCGTCTAGGTCGTTCCTGCACTCCGGTGCACCTGGCTAAAATTAGGGTCAGGGATACTCTTTGTGAGTGTGGTCTGGCAGAGGGCTCTGTTGACCACATCTTTTTTGAATGCTCTAATCTTAACGTTCCTTGTACAACCTTCTTCCTCCTTTTATTCCCAGACCTTCAAATTTCAAATCCCTTTTATTAACCGACTTCCCAAAGGAGGAGGTTTACAATTCGTCCGGATGTTTTTTTTATATTTTTTTTTATGTCTATACCCCGATAGCGCCTAAACGGATGGACCGATTTGGAAAATTATTTTTTTGTTTGAAAGGGTTTACCTTCCTATTGGTCCAATTGACACCAGGTCAGGATCTGATGATGGGATCCTGGAGAAATCGAGGGAACTCTTCAAATATTATAGGCAGACCTATAGTGATTTTGTGTTTTTCATAATAACTCGTGCTAAGGCACATGGTAAGCATAATATTGTGATGCGGAACTGCTGATGAAGACCACATATGGCCACCAGATCTGCTCAATACTAGGTACAAATACAATGCGTGGCTGTCGGGCAGGCTACGCATAGCCTAAACCGGTGGACCTAGAGCGATGAAACTCTGTACAGGGGTTCCTTAGTAGCGTGGGGTAGCACTGATATGGGATTTGACAAAATTAATTCCCCAAGGGGGGGGGATAAGGGGTTACAGTTTGCATTAAACTCAATCTAATCAAATAGGGTTTGTGGAAGTCGGTTATTTCTAAAGTTTACTTTTTGTTTCAATTATCATATGTCAATTCCCCATTTATCCAAATCTTGTGTAACTTCATTAATGTTAATAACATCAAACTCTAACCGTAGTTGTGTTCTTGTTGTAGACTAATTAAACTAAAACTATTATATATTTATTTGTATATTGCTTTGTCTTTTAGGGTTCCGCACCCGAAGGGTGCCAAATGTGCCTTTGTGCCATTACTGAGACTTCGCTGTCCGTCCGTCCGTCCGTCTGTCTGTCTGTCTGTCTGTCTGTCTGTCTGTCTGTCTGTCTGTCTGTCTGTCTGTCTGTCTGTCTGTCTGTCTGTCTGTCTGTCTGTCTCATGAGCCGTGGTAGCTAGACAGTTGAAATTTTCACAGATGATGTATTTCTGTTGCCGCTATAACAACAAGTACAAAAAAAACATAAGAAATTTAATATTAAGGGGGCTCCCATACAAATAACGTGTTTTTTTTTTTGTATAGGTCGACTCCCACTTGACCGGTTATTTGTTCTAGGTTCCGGAAATGTTGAGAAAAAAAATCTTAATATACGTGCCACCTCTGATACCTGACATTGGCAGTATCATCAACTCGATGGAAGCCATTATTTAAGAAATTGATTGATTGATTGATAGGAAGTGGAGCCTACTAGTTGCAGGCATGCTTCTCACTCGGGTATGCAGGTTCGAATCCGTTGCTGACCTAACCTTGTACCAATGAGATAAGAAAGATATCATAGCTTACCCACAGATGTCAAACATTCAATAAATCATACTAACATAAAATGGAAACTCAAGAAACATTTCTCCCTTTCCATCCTTAACCCCTAATTATAAAACTTTGTGTGAAATAAAAATACTTAATGTTCTTGTATGTAATATACTGTAATAACTTGCTAGTTACTTGCTAATAGTGTAAATACCTACTTGTATTATTTCTGCGTAACTCGGAACCACGCACAAACCTACGTGGCTTTTTGTGGTTCTTGCAAATGAATATGGTTTTTAATTAAAATAAAAATAAAAAATAAGTAAAACCTACCTTTCGTTTTATTTTCTAACACCCATGAAAATTAGACCAAAAAATCAAAAATTGGGAACAACTTTTATTGACACAACCACCAATAGACAAGTCCCAAAATTCTGTAACTCTCGTCAATAAAACTAATTAATTATAAATAAAACACTTAACTTATTCAAACATTTTAATCAATTCTACCATGAACAGTTCGGTAGTATATGTCGTAGGAAACATGTACGATTCGTTCGTTTATGAACTAGCTAGTCTTTGACTAACCTTATCATCATCATCGTCATCATCATCAAAAATCGTAGTGTATATTCGTCACGCCAAGTTTCTTTGGTTCAGAGCTGTTTTTCTAAGTATCTTTCTCTCTCCTTTTCTCTTTTAAAACCAAGAAGCCTTTAGTTGATTGCTAATATAAATGGGTTTCATATCTTAATTTTTAGTAAATTTTTGTTTGATGAAGCTCCTTAGTTTTATCAAAACCATCCAACATCTTTTTATCGGAATTCTTTATTGAGAAACTACCTATGCTTACCACACTAAATTAAGTCCCGTGTTTTCGGTCCTATTAGACTACGCTGTCGGCAGGGTCCTGTCCGACTCACTGTCTCTTTCTCGTCGTTCCACTCTATACAAATCGTGCCCTGCCGACAGCGTAATGTAATAAGCGCTTTTATCAGATTGAATTGATTATTCATTATTTATTTATACAGTTATGCCTTTTAAAGTATCTACACTACATATCGATCAGGGATCAAGACATTGAACTACGGTGATGGAAGTAATGGTAGCTCAATAGTTGAAGAGGAGCACATTTACCGACAATAACAAATTTACGAAGCTAAAAAAAAACTATTTCAAGGTGAAAGTGACTTACGCGATCTGCGTTACAATTAAATATGATGACACTAAAATCTACACATATTACACGACACAAACGATTAACAGTCTTTAAAGATGCTTCGTATACGTTCGTACGATTATTAAACACTACAAAGTGTATTTTGATTTTGCGCAATAAAAAGACGAAAAAAGGCAAAAATTGCTAGTACCTTTTTTTTGTTTAGAATTTCTTTTCTCCCCGCATTGTACTGAGAGAGCGTCACATATGCTCCCTGAGTGAACATGGCTCATTATTGCTAGTAATAGTACTAAGTAGTTACTAGTTTAAAAAACTACTTAGGTACTTTACTGGTGGTTTATATATTAACAGTCTTATTCATAAAAACTTATGAGAGGTTTATAGGCTTGTTATAGGGTTGATTATAAAGAACATTATTCATAAACGATCAATAGCACTAAAACGTTCTATAAACCTTCAATAAAAACTTCATAAGTTATAGAAGGCCGGACCCTACTATGAACCTCTAATAGAGAGTAAAATGGCCGACTTTATGAACAGCTGATTGTCAGGTCAAGTTCTCAGATCAATGTAACTATTTACTTTCTTACTCCATGGTTAGGTTGGTTGAACTTGACGTTTATGACCACGCTCAAGGAATACAAAAGTAAAGAGTTTCATTGATCTGAGACCACACTTGTTGAGCAATGGGCATCGTAACACCCATTTTTTTTATTCTATAAATCGAAAATATAGACAAATATAAGAAACTAATTTGAATATTTTTTAATTTTTTGATGTCATTATTTTTTTATTAATTATTTAAAATTTCTGAATTTTGTAAGTATGACGTCACCACTGGCATAATTAGGTAAGTTCCTTTGCATTCAATCATGCTTTTAAAAAGTAAAAATACGTTGACGTATTACAAATGTCAACAAGAGTTAATATTTAAATAATAAGTCGTTGTTATCCGATGGCGGTAACGAGTTATAACATTTTAATTTCTAAAATTGCCAATAACCAAGAATTGAATTGAGTTTATTGATCTTTTCATGTAAATACCAAGCCAGCGAGCGTCTCGTTCGTAATCTTACTTATTCAAACTAACTGGCAATGAGTGATAACTTTGTGAAAGCTGACTCGCGAAATCTACCGAAGGTGGAAAATATTATGATTATAGAGTATGTGGCAACAAGTAGCCATCATAACTTGGCTGAAATAAGGGGAGCAAAGATCCTAATGTAAGTTAACCATGGCGCGCATGGTCGCCCTCAGCGTCCATGTCGTAGCACCCCCTCGCACAAAATTATCAGAGCCCGGGTTGCAAGGAATAGTCTTGGATTACAGACACAGGTACAAATCACAGTGTCTTTATTTTTTTTAGGTCATCTCGAGATTCTTATATTAGTACTGCTTGATTATTTTAGTATTATTCGGATGTTTATTTGTTGCGATGCGAAGGTTATTTTCAGTGGTCATTTCTCTGTTTGACACTTTTGACAGTTGTTGTTGTTGACAATTGTATTTTTTTAAATATTTGTAGGCAATGGAACTACCGCATTAGAGCCAACGATGACGTATTTGAAAGAAAATGAAATTAACAGTTTTTGCGATAAATATTAATATTCCGTTTTAATTTTATTTATTTAAACCCCTTATAGTAATCAGTATCCCTATTCCTCTAAATGGTTTTCACTTTACGACAATCGATGCCTCCCTGATCAATGCCCATTGTCAGATTTTTTATTTTTTAGAGCGTAATTGACTATGGTTTTGTCAGAACGACAACATAATAACGCCAAAGTATCTTATAAAGTCATGTTAGCTATCAGAGGTTTATTGAGCGTTTATAAATAATGAATTTTATGATATGTTTAGAGCATTTTAACTATTGAACGTTTTAAACCTATTATAAGGGATTTTTATGAATAAGACTGTTAATCTGGGTGCACGGCAGTGCACCACCAAGTCGAGCAAGCACAGCCGTACCATCCTTTTCTCGAAGCAATTCAGGCTATATTCGACCCCCCTAAAACTTCGTTGTGGATAAAACAAGAAGCCTGATTTTTCTGTTACTAATTAGGCCTTATATCAACACGATATATTAAATTTTTTATTCAATTTGAACCAGTAGTTTAAGAATTGTAACATGTCAAAGTTTCCTCATTTTGTCACTGACTGACCGATCATCAAAACTCCCAGGCACTTCTAGCAGACATAGAACCTTCAAATTTGGGATATAAATAGTAATTAGTATTCTTATCAAGGGAAAACTTAAACATTTCAAGCTTATGTTATAGTTTTCCAGAAAACCCATCTGCATCAATAACTTTGTAATCTTATATAAAATGTATAGGATTACAAAGTTACATTTGCAGTTTATGAATCATTGAATGCCCCTAGGAAAATATGCCTTTACAAACAAGATTCTATAAACATATTATGTAATACATACATAATATCACGCCTGTTTCCTAGAAGAGGGATACGTACATCCACCAGGGACCACCACTTACCACGGTCCAGGCATACATCCCTCGTTTCCTTTGGTTACCATTATGCTTAAATTATATATTACTAGCTGACCCGGCAAACGCTGTTTTGCCATATAAATAATTATAACACTTAGGGGTATGAAAAATAGATGTTAGCCGATTCTCAGACTACGAAGACAAACACTGTGACACGAGAATTTTATATACAGGGTGTAACAAAAAGGGTTTAACTCCCGAATGTATGTGGTTACTATGGGACCAACTTGATCAGAGCAACTTGATTTTTCACTTCTCCATATAAATCAGCCGAGCGCCCAGACCGAAATGTATGGGGAAGTGAAAAATCAAGTTGCTCTAATCAAGTTGGTCCCATAGTAAAAGTTGCTCAGAATGATGTCCCAAACCACATACATCCGGGAGTTAAACCCTTTTTGTTACACCCTGTATATATGTATGATGTACATTCCCGACAAAATGCTTCAAATATAATAAAACTATTCAATCAATAGAACAAATTGCGTTCTAATGCGACGGGAGTGGTAGCAGATTAATCCAATTGCTCGATAGATGGCGCTGCCTGTATTTTAACTCACGCTATGGTTTGAAACCGTCGCTAGCTTAAGTAGCGGAGTTGCTCGCCAGCGATTTCAACTAGTTGTTGATAATTTTTGTATCTGCATTAATTATTATATTTACTACCTATTTGGATTTGTTCATCTAGCACATTTGCCAGAACTAGTAGTCGCAATGGATTCGGAAATAGTGTATGTGAATGACCAACCATGCCCACACCGGATTGTACGGATACCTGGCGATGGGTCGTGTTTGTTTCATTCTTTGTCATTCTCTATGTATGAGAATATTGAGTCGTCGTATGAGATTAGACTTGCTATAGTCGAGTATGTGGTAGCACATTGGGAAGAGTTCCAAGTTTATACTTGTGACGAGCATGGAGACCCCTACATTAACGCTATGTTTTTTATTGTTATTGTAAAAGTACCAAAGGTACCAAATTTTAAAAAGTAGAACTTTACAAAAAGAAGTGAGATCCCATCAAAAACATCCTGTAAAAAATACCAAGTCTCGCAGCTCTGTGATTCTACCGTAAAAAGTTGTGAGATCCATGTTATACCAAGTCGGTTAACTGATTTAGTCCCTACTTAAGGGGCCTTCTGTCTTAAGTTAATACGTAAGATATTTTCATATCTATATTCAAATCTTTTACTTTTTAAATAAAAATATCGACTTGGCCATCGCATGAAGGCACAATGTATCTTCGAAATCATATCTACATTATATTAGGTTGTTTAGAGTATAATTGCGTTCTACACGATTAAAACTTGGTTCCAAAACTAATATATGTATACCTTTAACAAGCGGCAACAATAGAAAATGGAAGACTAGTGCAACAAAATTACTAATGCTCTAGTTATTTTCAGTCCATTAAATTCCAGTACCTTTCACTTCTTTATGCATTCGGAAGGAATTTGATGAAAAACCAGGTTTCTGGCTCTTAGTTCTGTGTGATAGATAACGTATTTGTATATATTTATTACACGATACATGACAGGACATAAAAACAGAAATAACATGTACCAAGGTCAGCTTATCTCTAAATAGAGATTTCTTCCAGCAGACCCTGGTTGTAAAGGACTAAACAAACTAAGCATGCGATGGCCAAGTCGATATTTTTATTTAAAAAGTAAAAGATTTGAATATAGATATGAAAATATCTTACGTATTAACTTAAGACAGAAGGCCCCTTAAGTAGGGACTAAATCAGTTAACCGACTTGGTATAACATGGATCTCACAACTTTTTACGGTAGAATCACAGAGCTGCGAGACTTGGTATTTTTTACAGGATGTTTTTGATGGGATTTACATTTTCAAGTCCAACGTCACTTCATGAACCATTTTGGCAACGTGACTTTTCATTTGTTTGTTTATTTGGGAACTGAGTCCACAGCACGTTAAACATTCAACTTAACAAAAAAAATGGCTCACAAAATGCCGTTGACACGATAACAGAAGTCTTTTCCTTGCCCCTTTTCTCCGACAAAATAGAAAAAAGTCATTTCTGAGTAAGTACTGTACATTTGATAAATATACGGAAATAAGGAATTTTGACATTAAAAAAACACATACCCCAGCGCCCCCCACACTAGTGCCGCCGCCAACCCAACCAGTACAGAACAAATAAAGTAATGAAGAGCCCAGAGTAGGTTCATTCGACTACGCGCCGCTGGTAAAGTGTCCGGGGGGTCGCTCAGCAGGTACTGCCGAACTCCGTGGCAGAATGTCTTGCTGTATTCCTGTGAAAAAATAATAATTAGTCTAGTGCGAGTTGGACTCCCTACGAAGGTTTCCGCACCGCGTCACACCTCGGACACTCCATAGAACGCTCGTAAAATAATCACCTATTAGTACTACATAACCAAATAATGTTTGTATACGTGCAAATGTGTGCGTAAACTTTGCTAGGGCTGGTGCCGCGGCAAATGCAGCGATACCCCCTAAGTCGAGCCATTGTCATTCTCCTGGCCAAAAAGGGAAAAATATTGACATTAAAATTAGTTTGAAATTGTGGGCTATTCTTGAGGTGTCAAAACCACTAAACTAGAGGAACTAAAGGCACTAAACTGACAACCTTCAAATCCGACAGCTCTTGCGCGGTGGCCACGAATTCCATTTTCAAACACACTATTTTAATTAGTTTAGTTACTATAGTTCGTGTCGCCTTCGGAATCACAGGCAGTGGGTACCAACGTCAAAAATTAGACATTCATTGACGTCTTGGTACCCACTGTCAAAATAATTTTAATGTCAATTTTTTTTTTATAATTTTAATGTCAATATTGTTCCAAGGACTCTTTTGTCCTTACGCTACAGTGGGTGTTAATTAAGTATACGCGTCGTCAATCGTCCGGCGTTCAGCCCTGTCTATTAATCCTCTAACCAAATCCTTTGACGCCAGGGGTGGGGTGCGGTATCTGAATCAGCGCGGGGAAGAGAGCGGCCGTTCTGTACGGAGTACTATTATCTCTTCTGTGACCGCGTCGTACACGTTCACGATACAAGTGCCTGACACTTATAACGCGAATATCTTTAATCTTCGTCCCGTAACCTTGCTATTCAGAAAATGTCAGGCGCTATTATGTTTAAATTGACTTAGGTAATCGGTTGCCTCGCGTTAACTATTTAATTCTAAACACCCCTATTTTTCGTGTATTTCTGTATTTGTTGCTGTAGTGGCAACCAGATTCTGTGAAAAATTCTACTTTCTTTGTTTTTATGTTTTACTTACCTCCCAGTCAATTTCATCAAAGTCGAAACGAAACAGTTCCTTATCACACCGTGATAGGGAAGAGTACAATCGGCGGGAGTTCTCGTTGGAGAACGTCCACTCCTTATTGCCAAAGTACTCGATGAGGGACGCGAACTTGTCCATTTTGCTGATGATCTTTCTTGCGCTGAAAATTAAAAATAATGGTTTTGTGTAGCCGCTCAGTGGCATCGCCTCCGGAAATTATCATGCGCCGATTGCCGGCGGCGGCGGCGCGGCAAGAGAAAAACCGTTGATTGCCACAAATAACACTTGACACTGGCGTGAATGATTGATACGTTGTCGTATGTCAAAATGAAGGTTATTTTGGCCGATCCCAATAACCTATCTTCTATCCATAATCTGCAGATTTGAGATTGCTAGTGTCAATTTTGGCATAAATCCCATAGCGCAACTGACAAATGTAACGCGTAATCTACAGATCACGGATAGAGATAGGTTATTGGGTGGGATCGGCCGTTATTAACTGAGAACGAGATGGAATACCGTCCTTACGGAATAAGTCATTAGTGTAACATAGACAACAGTTTTGTCACACTGTCGTCACACAATGCCTTTGGGTTCTTAGGGTACCCAATTGCAATCTACGGTAGAAAAATGCTTGGGTACTCTGGGTACATACCCAATTAAGATTCCACATTCATTGTTTTTTAAATTAAATATCTACTATTGGATTCGTTTAGATTGGAGTGGATTAGATTGGATTAGAATACGTTAGTTAAGACTAGATTTAGTTCTTTGTTTTGTTCGATATCACATTAGATTGGATTTTTAATTACAGATGTAAGTAGGTCTATCTTTTGTTAATTAATCCTGTCCATCCTAGGTTTGCTGGAAGAGATCTCTTATTAGAGATATGCTCGCCTTTGTACATGTTTTTTCATTATTAAGTGTCTGTATTCTGTTTTTGTGCAATAAAGTATAAAGTAAAGTAAAGTATACAGATTAAAAGATTATGCTACAAAAATTTGATTATGTACATCAAATCGTGAAAAAGCTGACTCGTATAGGCGCAGGGCAAACAGAATTGCATAGCTATAGTTATAGCGAAGGCGCAAATACCCGGTTTATTTGTAAGCGGCGCGGCGCATCTCAAATTTTGTTTTTAATGAAATTATTTATATATTTTTTTTAAATATAAATTATATAATTTTTATTATTTAACTTGTAATTTTTATCATTTTATTTGTTACCTGTATTCATGTTATTGTAATTTAATCAGAAATAATTGAATTATAATTGAATTTTGTATATTTGTGCCGACTGGGCATTCGCTGTTATGACACAAATTATTAATATCTATAAATAAATAAATAAAAATAAATCTCGGCACACTGGCACCGTCGACAAGCTGAAATCAGCATTTTGCGCCCTTGCTATAGCTATGCGATTCCTGACGCGAATCCCGGCCCAGCTAAACCTACTTCAGTTTTCGCGACAGGGGGCTTACCTATCACCTTATCCATAAACAACTCACCCCAACCGTCTCCCAACCAGCAAGCCAGTCCCATCGACCAAACAGGCCGGCAGCCAGTGGAACATCAGCCCCAGCAGCTTGGCCCGGAGACACCCTCGCGTGATGATGAGGATGAACGGGTACACCGCTCGCAACGAGGGTATGGAGCGGGTGATCCGGCTGCAGGTGGATAAGTATGAGCCTGGAGGGAGATTGGATTAGATTTATTTATGTTTGAACACACACATTGGATTAGATGAGATTGCATTAGGTTAGATTGAGTTAGATTAGATTGGATTAGATCGTATTGGATTGGACTATATTGGATTAGATTGGGTTAGATTGGATTAGATTGAGAAAGATTGATAGATAGATAGATAATCCATTTATTTACTGTAAGAGTACACACAAATACAATAAAGATCCTTACAAAACTAAAAAAAAATATAGAAAGAAACTATACATGTGCATATTCCACAGTGAATAGGCCCTGGCTCAGCATGTGTTGCAGATAACTGCAACGCTGGTAATTCTGCCAGGACCCAATTAGATCTGGATTAGATTGTATTCGATTGGACAATGATTAATTAATTGATTATTATTAAGTTACTGTGCAATAAAGAATATGAATATGATTAAGTTAGCGTGTTGATGTTGAAGTGACTTACCCCAAGTGATGGAAGCGTTTTGTGATATTCCACACATGTACACTGTCGGTGGTGTGTGTTGTGTCGACGCCCCAACTGACTGAGAATCAATCAAATGTTAATATTAGAGCTACTATGTAGAATTTGAGATAAGGTTAAGCTTTAATAAATATAACTCCATATAAAGGGAATGTGCTGATGTGGTCCGACCGGGCTCGCAGGTGGCATATAGGAACCCAATCTCCTGTTTTATAAAGTATGCATCAAAGCACAGTGCGTGGTGCGAGGACGACAGTACCTATAGGATACGCGATCAAAGTAGCCTCACGTTTCATTATACGACGGAAATTCCGACGACATCCATGCTCAGAAGCAACTTGACAGATAACCTAAAACTTCATAAAATCCACTTTTTAAACAACGTATGTTACCAAAACAATTGGAAAGAATCGAAATTGTTTATTCAGTTGAACTAATAGAAGAGTTGTCATCGTCATCACTGCTATCCGTACTTAGGGATATAATTAGTTCATTTTCAACTATCTAATGTCTCTTTGCAAATCTTGTAAAATTATTCCCGATTCACAAATGTTTAAAGGATGTATCGATTCTTTTGATTAATCGATTTTTATGAGCAATATCCCCTCACTAACAGGCTAAGATTGACATCAGTCAAGTTGCCTGTTATATTAGATACACTATAGTCCTCACCCCCACTACCTTGGAGCTGAAACACTGGCGAAGAAGAAGATCACCCAAGAACGATGTCGTTGCCTGCCTGCGTTGCGTGTCGGTGTCTATCGGTGTGCACAATGTGCTAATTTCATAACATTTACCAGGCGGCCGCGCTCCGAATCCTTCGCCAGCCGCCAGGCGACTCCTACGCAAGTGTTGACGACTGCATCAGCTGGGACGACGTCCACGCGCAGGTCTGGGTCTGTGTGCAGGACGTGCAGGAGACCTGCTGCTGAGGCTAGGCCCACCTGGTGGGGGGAATATATAGCGTCACACCTTTTCCCATACGGGGCGGCAGAGGCACAACTATGTCCTGTTTTAGCCAGTGCGGTATAGCCACAGACATCAATGTAGTTAGATGCAGCAAATGCACCTACTTCGCTTGTCTTGAATAGACCTGTGGCCAAGGTAATCCAATAAATCTAAGAACAAGTCTTAAGTTGAAGCATTATGTACAAAATGGCTTGACATTCTCAGAATTCTATATTTCCAGCAGATATATTTTATAAAGTAAATTTTGTGCAAAAAAGACAGCATTTGCGATGGCACTTTTACGACGCCATTCTGTTGTTATTTCATAGAACTCAGGAACAAAAGTTCCGTGTTGACAGTTCATAAAAAGTATCTATTTTGACTTGACAGGCCACAAGCCTATTGAGTGCAATGCAATGCACATTTTTTTGTTCCTAAAATGAGCTCGTGACGTCACTTTTGATAGTAAAAAATTTACACGCTTGGTTCTTATGCATTTCACCGTCGTCCGTGAGTCGTCTATCTTAATCTATGGTCTGTGGCTGTAGCTATGAAAAAAATCTCACTCCACTTGGTCCATAGATGTTGTCACACCATCCTCCTATGGGCTCCTTGGCTGTGCAAGTAACTGTTTACAACAAAAAAAATAAATATAATTCACCAAGTTAAAAACCCCCTCGAATGTCGTCTACAAGCATAAGTCTGTCTTGCAATGAACTCCACACCAATATTGATGAATATAAGTACCTACGATCCCTCTAGCCAGAAATCACCTAATGACAAAAAGTCACAAGAAGACAAGAACTCTTCGGTTTTCAATTGGTTTATAAAAAAACTCCGCAACTTACTAATAGAAGGTCTGACGACGGCAATGGGAAGATCAACTCCATATTTTAGCAGAATGTTCTCCGCAGCAGCCTTTGTGTATGTGTAGGTGTTTGGGTATTTGCCGATCATTCTGCAAACATAACATTCATTCATTTCATTTTTATTTTTTTTACTTTTTTTCATTCTTTTTTTGTATTTGTATGTATTTCTTTATACCGGTTAAATTGGTTGGGTTGAAATAGCATGAATACCACATAGGGTAGGATAGAGATATTTATTCCCGGTTTTTGGAATAGCGATCAAATGTAACTGTTAACTGTTAATCTCTTGTTAAATCCATTTCAGCCAATCACGTGCCGCTATTTTGTGTTAATCTCCGATTAATCGCCTGGTTTGTGTCACATTTTACGCTAATCTCGAGTAAGTAAGTTAAAAAATAATAATATTGCACTAACAATTTACATTTAGGTAAAAACTTTAAGATATTACGGTCTTTGTGCATACGCTAACTTATAAACTAAGGAGTTGCCAGGAGTCTTCGCACTAGGCTGGGCCTGTATCGCGAGGTTGGAAATAATTAAATTATTTGAGCACACAGTAATAATAACAATAACAGTAAAAGTAAGCTCCGTACATATCATATCATATCATAGCTCCATAGCTAGTGGCACTAAGTAAATGTAAATGTAGCCCATTGATGTCCCCACCTAAGGGCACAGGCCGTTACCCGGATACGGGTAGGTAACATTGATCAATACTCCACCACGCTGGCTCAGTAGTAAAAAAATAAAGTACGGATACAAATTATCCAAAATATACAAATGTAGCCCATGGGCGTATGCAAGTTAACCAAAATAAATGTTTTGTAGCCCACCGAGGGGCACAGGCCCAGGCTTACCCGGATACGAGTGAGATTTAGCCATACTCCTCCTCCTGTACCTACCCAGGTGTGATTGCCAGAAGAGTGTCTTCATCCAGGTCTTCAACCAGGTCTATCAGTCTATCTCCTGACAGGTTCACGGGGTAGAACTTTTCTTCGATCACATCTAGTGGGGCGTTGCTGGAAGCACAACAATTTTGTCTAACATCTTAGGTTAATCTTAGGTTAAGGTTGTACTTCTTTTTTCTAAATTATGTAATCCTAATTGTGCATAACGGGAAGAAACTGTCTCCCAAGACACAGGTTACCCTAATTTGGGAGACAGGGAAACCCTTCTGCTAAGTACTTGTGTGAAGGCCAGCTCCTCCACGGATGTAGTGCTGATGGACTGGATGAGAAATGGAATGTAGGTCAATGGGAGGTTATAGGAATGATGAAATACCTGGTAGCTTCTTGAGCGGTGGCTCTTTCGTCGTCGGCCGTTGAGCTAGATTGCACGTAGAAGTCACGGGCAGACCCTCGCTTGGGTCCTGGCCTCGTGGCGTCGAGCAGGAAACATGGGCTGAATGTTTGTGGTGGGAGCGTGCACTATATTTCGCTCGCGAACGCGACGGGGCTAGCTAGCCTTTGGGCTGTGCGATAAATGTGCTGATGAGGTTTCGAGGCTGATGGGAGACACGCGGTTACATAGCGTGTGCGATACGGTGGGAACCCGAGAGCCGACGCGCGCGTGGCCGCTCTGGTCGAGTCACGGACGCAATGTGTTGAGAAAACTGATGACGCGCCCCGCCTCTCATGCTTCTGAGATGCTCGGCTTTATTGTTCTGAGGCTCGGCTACTGAATGTGACGTCACGTCTACTGCGTTTCGTTTTCGCTGTGGTCTGCGTATGATGATGATGATGAACCGTTTGTATTGTTTACCTATATGCAGTAGACATATGCACCACACCTCTCAGCTTAGTACAATGTCTCGCCAGCGCCAGCAGTTCTCTCGTGCCACGAACATTGATCTGGACAGCTGACTTCAGTGGCTCCGAGAATCTGACGGTGGCTGCCAGGTGGAAAATTAGGTTTACCTGAAAATAGGGACTTTGTGCAGTGGGAAAGATTTTTAGAGCGCCTGAAGTCTAGTGGTTTCCTCCCTTCCAGAAAGAAAAATAAGGGCTTGAAGTCATTTTTAATACCCTTTATGATTGTAACAAAATAACATCCCGCAACAAATCTACTTATATGTATAGGAATGTTCGTCTACTTCTAGTTATTCTGTCATTTCAAAACTTGGTATGTGTACGTTATTCAGATGACAAATACAACAATAGATATGGTATACCATTGAGCTGGGGCCCGATGCTGCTCTGAGAAACGCACTTATATAGGATCGCTATCGCATCTAAAACACCCAAAATGGCGTCATTTGGTATGCTCCTAAAGAATCGCAAATAGATCGTAAATAGATTGCAAGCAAATCGTATACGCTTTGCTCAGGCCCAGCAGAGCAGCATCAGGCCCCCGGTCTGATGATGGAGCTCAAAGGTGGCAGAGGGAACCATTCATTAGATTCGTCGTGTAAAGTCCTTTTCATATTTTCCTAGGGATATTCTCATCATCATCACCTGATGATGGAGTCGGATAATGGTCGACTGCAACCCTGGGATTGTTCCTAGTACAACCCATCTTGTTTGGGCTCATTAAATTCATCTTCCTTATGAAGACTCTTGATTTTGAAAAGGTGTATTTAGTTTTTAAACTTCTCTAATCATCTTCTGACCGTGGTGACGGTGTTAGTATATGGAAACGAAATATGCTCAATATTATGCTTGTTTAAGGCGAAGTATGAATAATTACAAACCAAGCTCAACGAATATTGCGGAAGTGAGAAGGGAATATAACTCGGGAATAGGAACAAGTGGGATGTCAATAGTGCGCTCGCGCCTAATCTGAATCAACGTAAGCGCCAAAACGAAAAAAAAAAACATAATAACCGGCCAAGTGCGAGTCGGACTCGCGCACGAAGGGTTCCGTACCATTATCTATAAAAAACCGCAAAAAAAAAACATGTTGTATGGGAGCCCCCCCTAAATATTAATTTAATTTTAATTTAATTACTTATTTTTTAAGTAAATAATATAGTCAATATATTGTGAACATTTTAAGCTTCTGCTGCTACCATTATCAATATCGAGCGAAAATGAGCAAAAAAATCACGTTTGTTGTATGGGAGCCCCCCTTAGTATTAAATTTCTTTTGTTTTTTAGTAATTTTTGTTATAGCGGCAACAGAAATACATCATCTGTGAAAATTTCAACTGTCTAGCTAGCACGGTTTATGAGATACAGCCTGGTGACAGACAGACGGACGGACGGACGGACGGACGGACGGACGGACGGACGGACAGCGAAGTCTCAGTAATAGGGTCCCGTTTGGCACCCTTCGGGTACGGAACCCTATAAAATGAGCTATTTCAGGGAATTACATTTCAATCTTCAAATCGCTAGTAACAACAATTCCCCACATATTGCAATTAATAGAAAGATCATATTCACTACTAGCTGTTACCCGCGGCTTCGCCCACGCCCTATTCACCTCCTTCTGGTGCAGTCGAATAAAAAGTACCCTATATGTTAATCTAGCTCATACACTATACGTGTATTAAATTTCATTAAAATCCGTCCAGCCGTTTCAGCGCTAAAGACTGACAAACATATAAACACACACACAAACTTTCACGATTATAATATTAGTGTGACTACTGCGGTAAAATAGGAAAAAATATTGGGAAAAAAAAAGGTTGACTTTGGATTTATTTATCTATCGAGAAATTTCCATCATGAAAACCCTAGTCAAATTACAACCAGACATTGATTGCGATTTGCCGTGTATTTCCTGAAATACACATGAAAAAAGCACCCCTAATTTATTCATAAGGTGCCTTAAATAGAAAGAAAGAATCGAGTATTACAAGGACAGAAACACACCAGACAAAGGAAAATGAAAGAAACCAAACTTAAAGTAGGACACACACAATATCATTAATAGTTGGAAACACCATCAATGACGGTCGTGGTGTGTCACTGTCATTATAAATGGCAACTGACTCAGCGATATGCTGAAGGCCAGGCCTTCAGCGCTGATTTTCAGTCAGCGCCAGGTGTTGCTCCGCGAGCGTCACAGGCTGCGGCGTGGTACAATCAAGAATAACAAGAACAATTAAGAATAATTTAAAATACTATAACGTGTATTTGTAATGGCTGATCATCATAAGAACAGCCTTACCTCCTCAGTCAACATCCTCCTGTCCTCCTCAGATATGCCAAGTCCGACGCTCTGACAGTCCCCAGCGATGGCGGTGATCTTTGCAGTGAAGTGCGGTTGCAGCTCTCTAAGATTGTTGTACAACTAGGAAAAACAGACGAACTTTAGAATATAAAATGGCTATTTGTAAATATTAATTAGGAATGTAGTAAGTCTTAGGCTGCTTTTCCACCAGAGATGTGCTATGCTACGATGCTATGGATGCGTTTGATATCCACCAATCATATTCATTGGTGCACATAGCTTAGCACTGGTGGAAACGGATTCAACTAAGATATGTTTTTTGTATGGAATGATGCGTGCTATGGATGCGTGCTATGGATGCGTGCTATGGATGCGTGCTATAGATGCGTGCTATATGGCTCCCCTCACCGCGCCTCCCCCGCCGTGTCCCTACTATCGATACATAGCATAGCTCGAGATGCGCATCTTTCTCGCACAGCTAGGTACTGTGCGGCGCATCTTCGTAGCGCATCTTCCTCGCACAGCTACCTAGCGTAGTATTGGTGGAAACGGTCACATATTTTCGTAGCGTAGATTTCACATCTTCGCAGCATAGCTGCATAGCACATCTCTCTGGCGGAAAAGCAGTCTTAGTCGTAAGTAGAATATAAGTACCTATCTCGTCTTGCAAAGGTCCAACTTTATAGAATGTCTTTATTGTTTTGCTGAAATCTAACTCCAAGGGCGTCACCCTTGGAGTTAGATTTCAGCAAAACCGTTTCTTAAGGGCTCTAGTGCTCTACTCACGATGCAATCGGTCGCCTGCAACGTGTATTTCCCTCTCTGTCTATCTTCCTGTTCCGTCCTTCTCTAGCGGTTGCGAGGCAACCTGCCTTCTGCGACCAATTGCAAGCCAGGTTGCATCGTGAGTGGATTCCTTTAGTGGATTCTTGCATCATAAAAGGAAGCTGCCCTCCAAATTTCAGCCTTCCAGCTTCAGCCGTTTGGCTCCGGTGGCGGCGCGCCGCACTGTGGGACGAAATCGGGGTGGAGGAGTCACAGCCACTTTGGATTCAAGTGTCCATTTTTCTTATCGATATTATTTATTATTATTTTTTAAAAACTGATTTAAAAAAACGCACTAGTGCCCGCTATATGGAGTACTCTGGAGTATGTCAAAAATCATAAAAAAATAGTTCTAAAATACGCTCCGAGGATATAACGGCCCGTCTTGCGATTTAGGAGATATGGCCAGTTTTCACTAATTCTCCATACATTAATTTTGAAAAAAATCTTATCCACGTATTTTCGTGTAAAATCTACACAGTCACTATTTTTTGGCTTTGTATTGATTAACCTAAGCATCGATAAATCGATGAACCTAAGCTATATCGATAAGAAAAATGGACACTTAGAATCCAAAGTGGCTGTGACTCCTCTACCCCGATTTCGTCCCACAGTGCGGCGGTGGCACTGATGACTGTCAGTCAGTCAGTCAGTCAGTCAGTCAGTCAGTCAGTCAGTCAGTCAGTCAGTCAGTCAGTCAGTCAGTCAGTCAGTCAGTCAGTCAGTCAGTCAGTCAGTCAGTCAGTCAGTCAGTCAGTCAGTCAGTCAGTCAGTCAGTCAGTCAGTCAGTCAGTCAGTCAGTCAGTCAGTCAGTCAGTCAGTCAGTCAGTCAGTCAGTCAGTCAGTCAGTCAGTCAGTCAGTCAGTCAGTCAGTCAGTCAGTCAGTCAGTCAGTCAGTCAGTCAGTCAGTCAGTCAGTCAGTCAGTCAGTCAGTCAGTCAGTCAGTCAGTCAGTCAGTCAGTCAGTCAGTCAGTCAGTCAGTCAGTCAGTCAGTCAGTCAGTCAGTCAGTCAGTCAGTCAGTCAGTCAGTCAGTCAGTCAGTCAGTCAGTCAGTCAGTCAGTCAGTCAGTCAGTCAGTCAGTCAGTCAGTCAGTCAGTCAGTCAGTCAGTCAGTCAGTCAGTCAGTCAGTCAGTCAGTCAGTCAGTCAGTCAGTCAGTCAGTCAGTCAGTCAGTCAGTCAGTCAGTCAGTCAGTCAGTCAGTCAGTCAGTCAGTCAGTCAGTCAGTCAGTCAGTCAGTCAGTCAGTCAGTCAGTCAGTCAAGACTTGCATTTTATAATATTCATGACTTATGAAGTGTTACGCACCATGTTACAGAATTGGTCGTCAAATCGTTCCGATACGTCCATCTTCTTCTTGGGTCGTATCAGCATGTAGATCTTTTTGATGTCGGGGCAAGACCTGGAAAATATAAGTATTATTTACTACAGCTACAGGGTATCATAAAAAAAATAGAAATACATACTAATACGTTCATATAACTGTAGCGCCTGCGACATTCTAAAGGCAAAAGCGATCCGGTAATAAACATGCCGACCTCAGCCCCCGTAGACAAGACGCAAAACGCTATAATCGTTCGCACGAAACGCTAAGAATATGTATGCGATTTGACGTTTGGTCACGCTACGCTAGCGTCACCAAATGTCAAATCGCATACATTTTGAGTTTTCGTTTCGTTATTAACTTTGTCTAGGCCTAAAGGAAACCCAGACAGTGTGATCGACCGACGACTGTGATCCCATTCCTTTTAGCTAGGTATACATACCATTATATTCGCATTCGCATATATGTATTAACTTTGTCTAGGCCTACTGGAAACCTCCTCCTCTTTTGAAGTCTGTTAATAATGAATTATGAATACGACTTGGACACGGACTACAGAGCTGTTTACCTCAAAAGTTTCTCAATCAATAGTTTCCCCACGAAGCCAGTGCCACCTGTTATGAGAACTGTGGCTCCCGCAAACACCTGTGAACAGACATAAACAAAGCCTTGTTTACCGACGAAGTCACACTTTTTCGTATTGAAAGAAAATAAGAAGAATAGAAAATAATTTATTGGCAAATAATAAAGAACAATATCTACAAAATAATATTAATAATGCTGCCCCCGATCGTTAAAAAGACGCATCTACTAAAAAGTAAAAACTGAGAAAATCAGGTTTGAATAAAAAAACTGGAAAATGGATACTGTGATCAAATTTGAAAATTTATCGTATTTCTGTAAGTAAATATTGGCCTATCATGTTTTGCTCTTTCATTGCAATGTGTAAAAAATTTCATAGCTATTTTATTTATATTTTTAATAATCAGAAATGCGTTTTTTCTAAGCAATTTCAATATATAGTATATTTTTTTAATAACTAAGTAAAAAAGACGCAAGTAGCCATATATACGACTCTTTTACGAAGGATAAAAATATAAGACCTTTTAACCTTTTTCTTTATGTGTCATTATCTTAATTTCCTACATTAAAGTGGCGCATACACATTTACGGCTTTTTTACTTATGATGAGACGAAGGTTTAACACCTTAATGTTCCTATAAGAAAGTGGTTATCTGCCATATAGAAAGTAAGTTTTACTTCCTAAAAACATCATTTTGCATGAAACTTTCATCGTGAAAGAAGCAAAGTCAAACATTGGTTAAATAAATCAGCATTTATTGCAAACAAAAACCATATCTTGCATGGCTTACAAATAAAAAGGAATTAAATTGTAAACCTCCTCCTTTGGGAAGTCGGTTAAAAAAGGAACCCTTACTATACGATCACTTCGTCCGTCTGTCGCACCTGACCGTTTATCTTCTTAACCGATGGTACGGAACCATCTATAACACCCACTGTAGCGTAAGGACAAAAGAGTCCTTGGAACAATATTGACATTAAAATTATAAAAAAAAAAATACATTAAAAACGTCAATGGATGTCTAATTTTTGACGTTGGTACCCAACTGTCAAACTAATTTTAATGTCAATTTTTTTTTTTATAATTTTGGAGAATGACAATGGCCCGACTTAGGGGGGTGAGTCCAAGTCGCACTTATCCTGTTTTATTTTACCTTTTGTATCTGCGAACCCCCGATGTCGTTTGTCTCATTCATACTGAGTTCTTATTATATATATTTTAGATTAGTAGAGTAGGTGTTGTAAGTGATAGATAAGTAGATAACTGTAAAAAAAATCTTTAAATATTTACTAATTATTTCACTTGTTATACAAAAACACTGTATTCACTTCGTGGGTACTGCACCTAAACTAACACTTTACACTTCCTATTTTAATTATAAAACAACGGTCAAGTGCGAGTCGAACTCCCACATGAAGGGTTCTGTACATACCATCGTAGAAGAAATAGGATAAAAATGTCTCTTGTATAGGAACTCCAGCTTTTTGTAAGAATTTAGTCTGGTTCATTAATTTTATTGTTATATATAGCACAATAGAATAGAAACTCTGTGAAAATGTCAACTCTCTACCTAGTTCTTTAGATAGATAGCACCCGCTGACAGACTGACAGTCGGTCAGGGGGAGACTGACGGCTGGTTTCTCGTAGGATTTTAATTTGACATATCAGTCAGCAGTTTGTCACAATTAATAATCTGTTGACAAGCTTTGAGTTTCTAGAATGCAAATGATTGGAAAAATACGTAATCTGATACTGTTGACGGCTGATTTTATATTGTATGTGGTAACCCAGTCTTTCACGCGCCAGCGCCAGCAATTCACTTATCTTCATTGTTTTCATTCAGTCACTGTTTCCCTCTAGCACTATGGGCCTATTAGACTACGCTGTCGGCAGGGCCCTGTCTGACTCACTGTCTCTTTCTAGTCGTTCCATCAGAGTGAGACGTCTATACAAATCGTGCCCTGCCGACAGCGTAATGTAATAAGCTCTATAGCTTTGTCTCTATCCTTAAGCCAAACCTCAAATTCACGTTGGTCTGTTGAGTTGTTGACATTTTGTTGAAAACTTGGAGGAAGGAGGAACAAAGAGTTTCATTGATCTGAGGTTGAAAAGTAAATGAATTGGAGATCTTGACAAACTGCTGACAGTCTGTCAGTTGAATCTTCCAGCAACCCAAACTACATTTAAACGGAGTTTGACAATCTGTCGCGCAATTTTGAGGAAAAAAGTTGTACGAGAAACCGGGCATTAGGGTCGCATTTGGTACCCTTTGGGTTCGGAACCCTAATAAATTTTGAATTTTACATTTTATTTATGAATGCAACATGTTTAATTGTTTGTTTTTCTCATATTTACATGCAACTTTGTATGGTATGTACTTTTAGATGTCTGTGATGTATATGATTAATAATAATGATTTGATTTCATTCATTAAGTAGATATACCTAAAACCAAGTGAGTACGTGTTTTTTAGGGTTCCGTACCCGAAGGGTGCCAAACGGGACCCTATTACTGAGACTTCGCTGTCCGTCTGTCCGTCCGTCCGTCTGCCACCAGGCTGTATCTCATGAACCGTGGTAGCTAGACAGTTGAAATTTTCACAGATGATGTATTTCTGTTGCCGCTATAACAACAAATACTAAAAATCAAAAGAAATTTAATATTAAGGGGGGCTCCCATACAACAAACGTGATTTTTTTGCTCATTTTTGCTCGATATTGATAATGGTAGCAGGTAGACGCTTAAAATGTTCACAATATATTGAGTATATTATTTACTTAAAAAATAAATAATTAAATTAAAATTAAATTAATATTTAGGGGGGGCTCCCATACATTTTTTTGCGGTTTTTTATAGATAATGGCACGGAACCCTTCGTGCGCGAGTCCGACTCGCACTTGGCCGGTTATTTTATTTTTTTGTGCAATAAAGTACAAAAGAAAACTACATGTAGGTAGGTACTTCTGTTGTAGCAAAAAAAACACAGAATTAGGTAATTCAAATTCTGCAAATTATCTTTTCAGCTAAAGTGACTGAATAAAATTAAATCAGCCGTCAACAGTAGATCACCTATTTTTCCAATCATATGCGTTCTAGAAACTCAAAGCTTGTCAAAACTGTGACAAACTGCTGACTGATACATCAAATTAAAATCGTACGAGAAACCGGCCGTAAGAATCGTAGAAATAACTGATACGCTTTACAAATGGACAAAATCCTGCATAGTAGCTTAAATTATGTGTTGTTGTTCAATAGTTATGCATTACCTACATTTTAAGTAGGCAAAACACGTGAGGAATGTTATGTCATCGCCACACGACATCAATGAAGTGTGACCCCACGATATCGACTGACTCAACAGAATATAAACTTCACACAGCGTCACACCTTTTACCCTACGGGCTGGCAGATGCACAACTTACATTACATTTGTAGTACTTATCCGCACTCCCCCCTCCAGAAGGCAAGAGCGGCTATTAAACTAGCCTAGCAATGAAGGCATCAACTATTGCTACATTACTGCTATGCTCAACTATTGTATAACTAACACACACTCAAAATGTAATGTACATGTACCCACCGTTTTGTTCAATAAATGATTTTGATTTTGATTTGATTTGACATTGCCCGACTCTTGCGAAAACAAAATACTGCTCAAAAGTCCCTAAATCATAAACGTACATTACACGGACGTTCTCACGGTCTATGTCACGGTGACGTAAAACATCGCGAGGAAACCTTCATTACTTCATATTCGACGACCTCTGTGGCGTAGCGGTTGTGCATCTGCCTACCATGGGAGAGGTCCCGGGTTCGAATCCCGGCTGGGGACAAAAAAAAGCCCCCAGCGGGTCGATTCTCGCGCCTTCGATATACGGATATCAAGACCTATATTGACAGATTTCCATACAAAATCACTCGATATAGGTGAAGATATCGTATATAGAATGCGCGAGAATCATGCTCCAGGTCTTGGATGTTTACATGTTTGTGATGTCGCTGTTTCTGGTTCCCACGACACAGGGTATCCTAGTGTGGGGCTAGAAGCAATGTATGTGGCTGTATGTACATGTTTATGTTGATGTTTATGTTTATATCTGCGGCGATGGGCTAGTCCGGTCACGCAAAATGGAGTGAAATGAGATGAAAATTGTATATTGACAGATAACGTGGTTTACACAGATTCTACTTATTAAAATAAGGAGACATCTAATTAGGATTCTTTTTCGTAAAATAGGAGGGATCAGTGACAACCGAACTAGTGAAAACACTGTATCTCGGTTGTCAAATGGTGCTCAATAAATTACATGAAAGGGATGAGCAACTTACTTCTCAAGTAGATTGTGTTTGGTGCTAGGTACTGGGGCGTAAAACAATAACCGGCCAAGTGCGAGTCGGACTTGCGCACGAACGAAGGGTTCCTTACCATTATCTATAAAAAAACCGCAAAAAAAAATGTGCATGGGAGCCCCCCCTAAATATTAATTTAATTTTAATTAAATTATTTATTATTTAAGTAAATAATATACTCAATATATTTTGAACATTTTAAGCACCTACCTGCTACCATTATACTCGTACATATATATTTTATATAAATTAGAACTACCTACTGTAGAACCATATATCTCCCTCTGTTGGTAACTTTATATACAAATTCAAGTACCTATACATTTTAGTGTTGTTCTGAGTACCTTTGTCAATTTTTTTTGTGAAAACTTTATTGGCTTGTGTGTTAACTCATTGTTTTTTTTGTTATGTAATAGATTAAGCTTTTTGTTTTCCTAATAAAGAAAATAAATAAATAAATAAATTATCAATATCGAGCAAAAATGAGAAAAAAAACACGTTTGTTGTATGGGAGCCCCCCTTAATATTAAATTTCTTTTGATTTTTAGTATTGTTGTTATAGCAGCAACAGAAATACATCATCTGTGAAAATTTCAACTGTCTAGCTACCACGGTTCATGAGATACAGCCTGGTGACAGACAGACGGACGGACGGACGGACGGACAGCGAAGTCTCAGTTATAGGGTCCCGTTTGGCACCCTCCGGGTACGGAACCCTAAAAATTATGGATATAGAATTTGACAAAAATAGGAAGTATATAGGAAGTATACTCCTATTGTACAACTGGCTGAAAGCGGGGACCATTGTGCCTCCGCCACCCCGTATAGGAAAAGGCGTGACGCTATGTTATTATTATATTATTGCTCAAAATTCCTACCGCCGCTTCCGGGGCTTGAGGTAGTTTATTTATATTTATTTATTTATTTATTGATCTTAAAAAATCCACAGCTAATACAGATAAGTAAGACAAGAAAAATAACACAACACAAACACACATGCATAGGCTTTGGCGTACCTGGCTATGGCAGAATTAACCTTTGTCTTCACCTGTTCTACCATACAGATGCCAACAGATGGTACTATTTAGGACATTCCTACTGTTTTTAATCTTAACATTAGCCAATAACGGATTTACATTTTTATGTTAAAATATTATAAGACAGACGTACTTAGCAATTATACTTACAAACATAAAAATTATAACAAAAGCTAGTTACAGCTAGTAACTAGTGTTGATTTAGGTTGATTTAAGTATTTATTAAATTGATGAGTTGAGATGTGGTGTGTCGGTTGTGTAAGTAGTGTAGGTTGTATGTGTGTGTGTGTAAGTGTACCTGCTTAGCCCTAGTACTGATTAACTTTGAGTGTCCGTTAAATTTGAGTTGTCGTTGCGTTCCCGCATGTTAGACTCGGGTCAGTGTGGGTAGCTGGAAAAATTACGCATCGAAAAAGTAATGAAATTGAAATGTCAGTGGCTCTTATCATATGTACATTAAGGTTTATTTCATCTGAACTTGAACACTTTTTCGATGTGGTTAATATTGCTGCTTGACCCACTGTTAGTATATCGTATGGTTCCGCCATAGTATAAATAAGAAATAGTAAGATCACTAGGCCGCTGTTCGCATGATAACTACCTACTCTTGCTCAAACGGCTAGGGTTGTCGCAACGAGTTAACACGTGTCGCCCAGCGCCGCCGGACGAATGACGTTGACATGCATTGCTTGCATAGCCCTGTCTCGTAGTACGCGAAGGACGCGAGATTCGGCAATGTGTGCGTGTGGCGGCGCGTGCTTATACGGAATGCAATGTAGCTGTGTGTGTGCGGCTGTTCTCGCCGATTTGTTTGAAGTGAACCTGGCGTGGTTCCGCTTTACTGGCAATAATGATAATAACACATAACGCCTCGTCAGGCCTCCGTCACTGAATGTACTCGCGCGCTATAATTACCTACCGCCCGCCCGAGCTCTCGGGCAGCCCGGCTATGGCCCGGCTGACCAAGTCAGTATGGTTGTCGCAAGCCAAGCGCACGCACGTTTTGAACTGTGTTCGTATCGTACGAGTATCTGCGATGCCTTCTCGAACAGGCAGCCCTGCGATTAGTGTGAGATCGCGCGGTACGAGGCGATCACAACTGTACGCTTGAGCATTTAGGCACATTTTAGCATGCAGCGAGCGGTTGCTGACGCGACGGAGTAGGCTATTATTGGAAATTTCCTACTGAGTGAAGTATCTGTTACGTAGTAACTATTTAGTAATCTGTGGCCTCGCCAAGTCACGCCTTTTCCCATACGGGGTGGCAGAGGCACCACTGTGCCCACTTTTACCCAGTGATTCAATACTCCATTTTGCGTAACAGGAGGCAAGCCCATCGCCGCAGCTTTAGTAAGTAATGAAGGTTTCTTCACGATGTTTTCCATCACCGTTAGAACATCCGCATAACGTCGTAAGATAAATGATTTATCTCATTGGTAATATGGTCAGCACCGGGAGTTGAACCTGCATCTCCTGCGTGAGAAGTAAGCATGAGACCCACTAGACCACGGAGCTATCGGCAATAGTGATGACATAACTGTTTCTCACGTGTCTTACCGAGAGTACTAGGGATGTTGGGAATATATTATAAACTCGATAATAATATAGTTTAAAAAAACTAAAAAACACGCTTTTAAACAACATCGAACTAAAAAGTTAAAAATAATTTTAAAAATAAGCTTAAAACAATAATGAACGAAAAATACTATTAAGTATTATTGTGAAAAAAGCGTGGGCGCTTTGTAACATATTTTTCGTATATCGAGCGCCCACGCTTTTTTTCACAATAATACTAGTATTTTTCTTTCATTATTGTTTTAAGCTTATTTTAAAAATTATTTTTAACTTTTTAGTTCGATGTTCTTTAAAAGCGTGTTTTTTAGTTTTTTTAAACTATATTATTTTTTACTTTTTAGTTTAATGTTCTTTCTTAAGAAACGGCTACCATATCTTTAGATGACCGACGTGCTCAAAACACCTGAAAAATGGAATGAAAAATTTTCATCGAATTATTGCATTGTCATCGGTCCTTGAGACGTGTGCAAAGTTTCAAGTTGATCAGATTTCTAGAAACCGGTGAAAATTAAGCGCAAAGATTCCGTTACATACACACAACCCAAGCTAATAAAAGCGTGTTAAAAAAGTCATATGGTTCACCGTTGAAAGCACAAAAACAGGATCCTTACTCCAACTTCTGACAGTCGGGTTGTCCACGACCCGCACTGAGCCAGCGTGGTGGAGTATGGCTCAATCTTACTAGTATCCGGGTAAAGCCTCTTGCCACTCGGTGGGTACATTAATAGACTACATTTATATGTGGTCTATCGATTCTAACTTGTCCCACAGTTACGCGTTAAATCAACAGAAAACTCATTCATGAAAATTATTTACCTGACATTCGTGATTCGTGATAATTTAGAAAATTCTGAATTATAATTTCATTTATTCAACACTAAATTCTATCAGGTCTAGGTAAGTTCCTTTACTTATTTTCTTCACTAGAAAACCAAGATTTTTGTTCTTACAGACCATAATGGTATACAAAATAAACCAAGAAAGCATGGACGCCTACTTAACCCAAAACATCGATATCGATAGTTATCACCGCATCACTACCTGCGCAGTGAAGTATGACGAACTTTCACTATAGTACACAACTTGTTCCATGCTGCATTTCCTGCCTAACTAACCTTACACGCCGTTTGCCGGCCATTTACGTAAATGTACAAACGTTTCGCGGGCTAAGCAACACTCGAGTGGACAGCCACTTGGATGGGACACCAGTTCTAGCTCAGTCGAGCTCCTGCACTTCACCGAAACTCGACTCGTCGATCAAACTGTTTGACGAATGCATTATTCACCGCTGTTCATTTCAAAGTAAAAATCTTTTCCCGATGACATGGTACACCGATAGCACGTTTCGTCGAAAAACGCCTAATCGAAAAAACCATACAACTGACTTCCCTCTCTGTATCTGTTTTTTCCTGTCATGCCTAGGTTTGCTGGAAGAAATCTCTTTTTAGAGATAAGCTCGCCTTTGTACATATCTTTTTGTAAATGTTACGTGTTTTTTATGTTTTGTGCAATAAAGTATAAATGAAATGAAATGAAATACAACGAAGAACTTTTCGTCGAAAGCACCGTTCGTCAGTATGGTTCGGTATTCTGTGCATTGATGGAATATAATAGTTCATTATGAAACAAGTGAGCAAAGTAGGTCATAACATACGTCATCATACCCATATTGAGTACCTATGAAAAACATATCTAAGCAAAAGTTTAAACTTTCACGGTCCAAGATTTCATAAACATTTAATTTCAAGATAGATTTCGGTGTCGTGTACATACAAACTTTTTTTTTGTACTTATTGGTACCTATATCGTAAGTAATTGAGTACCTATGTTACAATTTCTTCGGTCCAATTGCTTGAAACACTGAATTTCTTAATCCACACATGTTTCGCGGTAACTCGGTCATATTAATCTAGTTTCAAGTCATTCATGCTTGACCGAACAAATAAATTGTATGAAATGTAATGTGGTTGTGAAAAGAGGAAAATTAAAACGAAACAATCTTAGCGAATCTTTCGCATTCGCGCTGGCATAGGCACAGGAGTTCAAACGTTTAGCTAAAAAAGTGTTCAATGGATGCGCAATCTCATCGCAGTTGTCGAGATAAGAAGGTTTCCTAGCAATACTGTCCATCATCGTTGCGGACGTCTGTTTAAAGTACAGTCTGCGACCCTTTTAGCTGGGCCGGCCTGCATACCTACTAAGTCCGCATGATTTGGACATGAGAATTCGGATATCCGTTTTAATTTACCTATGTCCTTGAAGAAAATGCAACTATTTTGAAGATGCATCCTGATTACATTTTCAGAATGCCGAAAGACTTAGTAAAAAAGTAGTAGTAAAATAAAGCAACATTTTATAATATCATAGGAAAGAGTTTTTAAATGCCACTTCGCAAGTTATTAAGTCAGATAGAATTCAATATCCTTTCATGTTTTACTGGAAGAAATCTCTTACTTTCTTGAGATAAGCTCCAATTTGTACACAATTACTGAGTATTACTTATTTTGTGTAATTGTTTGTGTGCAATAAAGAAATTATGTAAAAAATAAGGTCCATTTGCACCAAAACACTAAATACAATTAGCGTCTTAATTCTATTTAGCAGTTGTCAAAATGTACCAAATATGTCATATCTAATTGTGATTAACGCACTAGTCCCAATTAGTATTTTTAGTGCAAGTGACACACAATGAAATAAAATGAGACAAAATAATAAAGCCCAACTTAATACCGATGAGCATGCAATGTCATAACGCAATAGGTTTAACCAAACTATTACGTTATCGGCCAGTGAAAGTCAAACCTCAGGCCGTGTTGGTACTGGCCGGTTCAGTTAACGCGGCAAAATCGAATCAAGAATAAAACATGAGAAAATAAAAAATATTGTTATTTTTTCTTTTCGCGCGTTTTGTGTGTGGCCAGGATAATTTTGGGGTGAGTTTTTTTTTCTTTTTTGGTTTAACATGCCACGCCTTTATCCATACGGGGTGGTAGAAGCACAATAGTTCCCACTTTTAGCCTGTTATGGACGTAATTACTTTTTTTGTTAAGCACGTCAAATAGGTAAGTGCATGTATTCTTCATAGCTTCGGCGATGAGCTAGCCCCCTGTCACATAAAATGGCATATTGGCTAAAAGTGGGCACAGAAAAGGCGTGACGCAATGTTATATTGCTATTATCTGAATTGTCATATCGATTTGATAAGTAGCCTATAGTTAAATGTATCTTCATAATCTTGCTAGTTAGAAAAATATTCTAAATCAAAAAAGTTTATTGCATAAAGTTATTGAAGAAATATTACAAAATACATTACTTATACTTTACTGCAAAATGCGTAAAGCGTAATTTTTTGCAGCTATTCAATCATTTTCCTATTATTTTCTGATAACATTGTTGGACCATTCAGGTAATTACTACAAAGAAAGGAATTTTTAATCATATCCCAGACCCGATTTTAAAATATGTCTACACTCTATAGTTTTAAAATATCTCTACCAACATTGGAAAAAACATCTGTTTTTTACCCTACAATTATCTGACCTTCAGCTCAGGGTTTAAATCAAAGAAGTTTATTGCATAAAGTTATTGAAGAAATATTACAAAATACATTACTCATTCTTTACTGCAAAATGCGTAAAGCGTACTTTTTTGCAGCTATTCAATCAATATTATTTTCTGATAACGTTGTTGGACCATTTAGGTACTACAAAGAAAGGAATTTTTAATCATATCCCTTGCCCGATTTTAAATTATGTCTACCAACATTGGAAAAAACATGTTTTTTTTTTACCCTATACAATACAGTGTGGCTTTGAATTATCTGACCCTAAATTTCAGGGTTATTTCATGTACATTTTAACACATAAAACACCTGTATGAGGTGGATTACTCAAAATGGGAATATACATTTAAAAATATATTAGAATTTTCACTCTAGCATAAAACTATCCACGCTATCAAAAGTCATAGGCATGTGCTAAATTAATGCATCTCGGCCTAATCAATTCCGTTTCTGACTGTACTCAAATTACCGATTCTCGTAGCAAAAATGGCAGCACCAAAACCTTTTTACCTGTGCCGTTCATACATTTTTTTATAAGGTATTGTTTATCTTTTGCTTATGTTTATTTATTCTAGTGTACAATTAAACATAACGTTTTTGCGTGACAGGAGGCTACCCCATCGCCGCACCTGACGTGTGTAATTGAGTAATTAATTACAATCGGAAGTGCCGAGATGTCTATTACCAGTTTTTAAACAAACGGATAACATTATTATCATCATATACCGGATATCCGTAGACTCGGATATCCGAAATCTTATTAAACATAACGGTTGTGTACTAATTTTATATGTGTATCCATCTATGTACAACACTATACTTATACAATGTTTATACATATTAATATCTACCGTAAAGTACGTCTTAATTTAATACTGAATCAAATTATTAATATGTCCTCCAGGTAAATAATTTTGTTTATTTCATTCCGGTTGAATCAATATTTTACCGATCTTTAATTTTAATAGAAGTAATAAATAACCGGCCAAGTGCGAGTCGGACTCGCGCACGAAGGGTTCCGTAGCATTATCTATAAAAAACCGCAAAAAAAATTGTATGGGAGCCCCCCCTAAATATTAATTTAATTATTAATTTTTTAAGTAAATAATATACTCGATATATTTTGAAGATTTTAAGCGTCTACCTGCTACCATTTATCAATATCGAGCAAAAATGGGCAAAAAAATCACGTCTGTTGTATGGGAGCCCCCCTTAATATTAAATTTCTTTTGATTTTTAGTATTTGTTGTTATAGCGGAAACAGAAATACATCATCTGTGAAAATTTCAACTGTCTAGCTACCACGGTTCATGAGATACAGCCTGATGATAAACAGACGGACGGACGGACAGACAGCGAAGTCTCAGTAATAGGGTCCCGTTTGGCACCCTTCGGGTACGGAACCCTAAAGATTACCTTGTACCGTTATCTGACACGAACGTTTCTAGATTTCTAGTAGGTCATGTAGCTGACAAATTAAGATTTTACTTACTCATTTTAATAAATGCTGTGTCTCTTATATTCAGGGTGAAATAAAGAATTCTCGTAAGTCCACGAATGGATGTCATGATGGAAAATACGAAAATATTGGCTGATACCATGGAGCAACTCAAGTAAGTACCTACGGAACTCATAAACACATAACAAGGTGTATACCGGCGGCAGAAAGAGACAGAGCTATTCAGATGTAGCTCTGTCCCGCTCCGCCACTGGTCATACATCCTGCACAACTGTTTTATTAAAGTCTTCACAAAATAAAAGGCCCGTTTTGACAGTTCACGCCCATGAAGTTTTAACCCCTAACGCGTAGGTAATAGAAGCGGTTTTCCTAGGTGCAACTTGTACGCTTTGCTTGTACGCACGTGTTAGATTATAAAATTAAACTGTCAGGAATTAGAATTTAACTGAGGTTATGGAGGACTATTCTATGTTATGTATGGTACTTTTTGATAATAACAAACTCAGTTAGGAATTTCAAATCAAAGGTATTTATTTTCTGTAGATATTTTAAAATACTTATTCCCAGAGCTAGAACACTTCACCCCCCCTTGCCACTTCACTACGTTGGACCACTGTGAGAGAAGAAGGGCGAAGAAACTCACACAGATTAATCTTTTGATCTCTTTTAAACATATTCATACATTTTGTCTTATTCTAAACCGAACTAATTTCATAGATAGTACACACTACATCTCACTAAAAAGTTTGTGCAGTTTGCACCGAAATATACAACAATACAATATAGTTATTGATACATTTAGAATATAATACACTTATCTTATTTGTGTCCCGTCCACCACGAAGACAATCTCTCAACACCAACACCACAACCTTTCTCAATCACACTTGCTACCAGACTGTCCCTTCAATGCTTCAAACAGCCCAAGGAGGAATCGTCTTGGCGCGTAAAGTTCGCGCCGAAACATTTTGCCGAGATTAGTTCGGTACGGACGCCCAGACACAAGTCACCCGCCATTTTTTTTTTTTTTTTTTTTTTTTTTGTGTGAGGGGATAAAAAAATCTTTTTAAAGATGCCCGGGAGTCAGACCTCCCTGCTATGTCCGATTCTCCACAATGAGGTCCGGATGAGGTCTCCACCGTGAGGCGGAGACTACATTGAGCGGAACACTCGTATGTGGCATACGGACTAAAAAAACCCCTGTGTGCTGTTGTTGCGTGCAGTTGCGCGTATGCATCACTGTTTCCATGGCCTCGGTTAGACGCAGAGGGCGTTCTACCTACAAGTTATATATAAGTTTCGATAATATATATGGGAGGGGTCTGCCTGCTTTCCCCAGTGACTGTGGCTACTCGAGCGGGCCTCGGCTCGTAGTCAGTGGGTAGCGGCAGTGGGGGCAGAAGGCCTCCGCTGCTATGAGATGATTATATAATGGTTAAACCTATCCTAAACCTAATCCTAAGCCTAACTGCCTAATATTGATCGGGGGGGCGGGGCGGGGGAGGGGGAGGTTGTCCGTCTGGCGGATCCAGACGGCGATCCCTTTGGATCCAAATTTGGTAGCGGAGGCGCTGGAGGGCTTCCGGGATAACGCCTTCGACGGGTTGGCGCGCCTGAGGGGCATCGGGGGAGGGGGGAGGAGGTTCTGCCTTGAGAGCTATAGTAATATCATCGTCGGGTTCTAGGAGGACGTCTTTGGGGCGTCTTTTATAGATATGTTTGGACTGAAGGTCTGGGGAGGGGTCGTAAGAGATGGCCTGAGTGACAAGAGGGTTGGGGTGAGCTGAGGCAGTTTGAAAGAAGCGTTCGGACGCTTCTTTCATAAACTGCTTGACTGTGGGGAGTCTAAAGTCACTATGGAGGTCTACGTTGCGCACGTACCACGGGGCACCCGCGGCTTTGCGCATGAATTTATTTTGGAGTGTCTGAAGGGATTTCAAAGATGGTTTAGAGGAGTGAGCGAATACTGGGCTTGCATACGTGAAGACCGGACGAATGCAAGTCTTGTATAGATTTATTTTGCAGCGCAATGGGAGTTTGCTGTTACTTCTCAAGAGTGGGTGAAGCCTACTCAAGTAGAAGGCTGCTTTGTCGCGGACCGTTTTGATGTGTTTCCGAAAATTTAGTCGCGAGTCTAATGTCACGCCTAGGTACTTCACATCTTTCTCCCAGGGTATGGGTCGGTCAAAGAGTGTGATGACGGGTTTGCGTTTATTTCTTTTCCTAGAGAAGAGTACAGCTGCACTCTTCTCAGGGTTCATCTCAATCCTCCATTTGAGAGCCCATTCACCGAGATCGGTTACTGCTCTCTGGAGAACTTTGCAAACGCGCGCCTGCGTCCTACTGGTATAATAGAGGGCCGTATCGTCAGCGTAAAGGGCTAGCTCGACGTACGGAGAGCGGGGGACATCATGAATGTAAAGTGTGAATAGAGTGGGGGCGAGAACTGAGCCTTGCGGGACTCCTGCGGCTATGGGATGGGGCTGAGAAATGGATTTTTCTACTCGATAGCAAAAGTTACGCTCAGAGAGATAGTCCTTGATTATGAGTACTAGCCTATCGGGGAGATTGAGTCGGTAAAGTTTATAAATAAGACCATTGTGCCAGACTTTGTCAAATGCTTTCGCTACGTCAAAGAAAATGGCGCCGGTATCTTTGGACTTTGCCGTTGTTTGAAATCCTCTGTGTATATGCTCCGTTATGCGGTGCACTTGTTGTACACACGAGTGTTTGGATCTAAAGCCGAACTGCTCGTTTGGAATGAGGTTCCTAGCTGTGCAAATGTCTTGGAGACGGTTTAGAATAACCCGTTCGTAGACTTTGCCAATGCAGGCTAGAGTCACCCGCCATGTTGTTCACTGTTGCTTTTATACCCTGTCTGACAATAACAGATTTGCCGCCACACGTGGCCGCTTTGGCGCCACACAAACATAATTGTAGAAAGACAGAAATACATGTAAAATCCTAGTAATTTAAATCGTGTAAAATATTATTAATTATTATGACAATTATCTGATATTATGATCTTATTATTTATTATAAATTATATTTATAGAAACAATTATTTCGAATATACCGGAAATTGATTTAATATGGACTTGTAAATTCTAATATGATTTCCATAATTCATTTCGCATTTTATGATGAATTTTAGGCTACTTATTTATGATTACAAAATTATCTTATAAAATAATCATATTTATTACGGAAATGCGGAAGTGACAGATATTGACTTGAACACCATTTATAAATTCTTAAACGTTGTTCATAATTTAATTTGTATGTCATAATGGATATCCTGTCATTAAATTATAATTAATTACTACTTTACTGATATGTTATTTACAATATATTATTATATCCTCCTACGGATACGGATATTCTGTCACGGCCATACTGACATGTGCTACGTCCCGGAGCACTTAACATATATTAATTTACTTTCTCTATTATGAGAATTAATTAAATGGTCTCACTTTTCACATTAAGTGGGATTATCATTTATTAATTTATAATTGATCATATAATTGCTATATCATCAAAACCTCTCACATTAGGCTGACAACTAACGACAATATTGCTAAAGTTCTACCCCTCACATTAGGTGAACAATTAGCACTTAACATATATTATTTTACTTTCTCTATTATGAGAATTAATTAAATGGCCTCACTTTTCACATTAAGTGGGATTATCATTTATTAATTTATAATTGATCATATAATTGCTATATCATCAAAACCTCTCACATTAGGCTGACAACTAGCGACAATATTGCTAAAGTTCTACCCCTCACATTAGGTGAACAATTAGCACTACTTGCTGATGTTCTACCCCTCACATTAGGTGAACAACTAGCATTACTTGCTGAAGTCCCACTTTTCACATTAAGCGGACTTCTAACATTGCTAATGCCCAACTTCTCACATTAAGTGGACAACTAGCATCCCAAAAACATCTCTTTTTATATACCTATACTTAATACTACTTCACATGAAATATAAATTATGTACAAACATTTCCTTAATTATTATAAACATCTCCTTAATCAGTATAAATATTTCCTTAATAGTATAAACATTTGCTTAATAGTATAATATTCTTATATATTTTAATATTTTTAATCAAACAAAATCTCTGTTGCACAGTCATCTATCCATTGTCCATGCCATTGTCTCAATTTGTCTTTAGCTACTATAATGTTTCTTAAATTACCCCGGCCTCTAAGAGAATATCTGTCATTAGGAAGAATTGCAATAATTTCGTACGGTCCTTTAAATCTTTCACTTAATTTATCATGACGTCTATGATCTTGGTTTACATAAACCAGGTTTCCTACGTCAAATATCTTTATTATCACGTCTTACACCGTCAAACCTGGTTTTGAACTTTTCCGCTTCAGAACATAGACGTTGGTATGGCAATTCTCGATCGGATCTTAAGTCAACATTAGACTCTGCAACATTAAGGTCATTCAAACATGTTTGTATACAAGGGATGTTGGCCTCGCAACCTATGAGTAAACGAATTGGAGCAAAACCTGTGGATTTTTGAACGGTGGTATTGATTGATTGTTGAACTTTAAACAAACCGCTTGGCCAATCTGACGAACCATTACAGGTTGTATTTAACATATTGATAACGGTTGCTACATATCGTTCTACCTGTCCGTTGCCTCTAGGAGTGCCAGTAGCAATCATATGATGCTCAATACCTAATTCTGAAAATAGTGATCTAATCTGAAGAGAACTAAAGTTAGTACCCCTATCCGTGATAACTATGGATGGAGTACCAAAGGTAGTGATGGTATCTCTAATAAGGGGTACTAATTCTTGGACACTGAGAGTTTTTTTAAGAGGTTTTAGAAGGCAAAACTTAGTAAAACCATCAATTATTAGCAGATCATAACAAAAATCATCATCTCTGACTACATAAATATCAAGTTCTATACCAACACCTTCAAACTGAACGATAACTGTAATCGTGGCAAATACGTGGATTTTGCTACTACCTATACCATTTAGGTACAGAGATGTCGGTGTAAGATAGCAAATTTTTTTTTTTTGCTACAGATTCCTTAATTATACTACAACTGGCACCTGTATCAATAAGTGAGTTTATACATTGATTGTTAATGGAAACAGGTGTGAGATTTAGTCTGTCTTCCTAAAAAATTAATTTGCTTTGTTGGGACAACAGTAACCGCGGTAGATTTATTTATCTCAGATCTTTGTTTGTGATAAATAATTACAAGTCTTACGATAATCCTGGGGTTTAGGATCCTGTGTGAGCTGTCCAGGTTGCACTTGGGAATTTCTGGGGCATTGATATTGGACATGTCCGGTCTGATTACAAGAGAAACATCTCTGCACAAGCTGAATATTGCCAAACCTGGACTGTTTGGCTCCACTGGGCCCTGAACCAATATTTTCTTTGATAACCGGATCTAAAGGCCTCTTTTTAGTCTTGACGTAGGAAGACAACAAAGAAATCAGTTCTGCTGTTGTAGTGACACCATTATTTAGGCTAGCCATTTTGACGTCAACGTCACTAATGCCACCACAAACTAGTTCAATCAATTGTCCATCCGTAAACGCTACTTTGGTATTGCGAAGCAATCTCAATTTTTCCCTAGCATATTCACTATAAGACTCCAATGTATCTGATGAAAATAGTACCGCTTTGCTGAGTTTCTCCGACAAATTTTTCTTTTCGGGGTAAGCATCGATAATATCTCTGCGAAGATTTTCCCAAGATCTACCGTCTGCAGGCTCCCATGATTCATACCATGATAAACAAGAACCCTTAAGGGCTTTACCGGCTTTGGCTGCTGTATTCAAGCTGCTCCACTTGAGTTCTGTGGCGAGAGACTCGATACTGCTGCACCAGCTAGCAGCTCCGCAGTCGCTCCGCTCGGGGTCGAAGAGCGGTAACGCGATGTCGTCATCTTTATGATGCGTAGTGGTCACTGCATCGCGAATCGCTGATAAAAGACTCGTGATCGCCGCAGCATCCATCCTGGAACTTAGAAATGAACATGTTAACAAGAAGGCTCGGGCTATCCCACTTCTGATGTTAGATTATAAAATAATCATATTTATTACGGAAATGCGGAAGTGACAGATATTGACTTGAACACCATTTATAAATTCTTAAACGTTGTTCATAATTTAATTTGTATGTCATAATGGATATCCTGTCATTAAATTATAATTAATTACTACTTTACTGATATGTTATTTACAATATATTATTATATCCTCCTACGGATACGGATATTCTGTCACACGCAACAGTTGGCTTTTAATACCTACGCATTAGGGGTTAAAACTTCATGGGCGTGAACTGTCAAAACGGGCCTTTTAATTTAGAAAGAAAGAAGAAAGAAATAAAGAAACGTTTATTACAAGGACAGTGAACACATTACAGTTAGACAAAAGAAACCAGAAACAGAAAGTTAGACACACACAATATCATCTATAGTTGAAAACACATGAATGACGGTCGTGGTGTGTCACTGTCATTATAAATGCCTTCAGCGCTGATTTTCAGTCAGCAGCGCCAGGTGTTGCCCCGCGAGCGTCACAGGCTGCGGCTGGCGTGGATTTTGTGAAGACTGTAGTACCCATATGGAGTGGTAAGGGGTACAGAAGCACACACGTCACCAGATTCAACAAACAGCTCCTCACGATGTTTTCATCACCCGTTAGAACGTCCGTACTGTACTTCTAAATAATACTTACACTTACTTTCGTAATTGGCATTTTATGTATTTGATATTGATTGTGTTATTTATTTTCATAATAGGCTTGTGGACAAGGTAATCCAATAAATCTAAGAACAAGTCTTAAGTTGGGCATTCTCAGAGTTGTATATTTCCAGCAGATATATTTAATAAAGTCAATTTTGTGCAAAAAAAGACAGCATTTGATGGCACTTTTACATGACGTCATTCTGTTGCTATTTCGTAGAACTCAGGAACAAAAGTTCCGTTTTGACAGTTCATAAAAAGTATCTATTTTGACTTGACAGGCCACAAGCCTATTGCTGTGAAATGGCAAATAAACTAATGAAATGAAATAGCACTTATGTAGCCCATTAATGTCCCCATTGAAGAGCATTTTACCCGGATACCTACGAGTAAGATTGAGCCATACTCCACCACGCTGGCTCAGTGCACCTTGACCACTCAAAGGTCCATCGACCACGTTCTATAGTTATGTTTTTGTTCATAGATTTTGAACTTTATCTCGATGTGGGTAGGTTGAAAATCGCGGGCCGCGGACTTTGGACGGACGTACGAGTGGTTAATTAGTTAATTAATTATTTAATTCTTAACCCCCAGAACACAGGAAGATACCAACAGCAATGACCCAAATACCCCGAACCTGCAACTTCTAACCGACACGACCAGCGAAGTGAAATCTCCCATGGACACCATAGCGGGTTTCTACGATGGGTCCATCATCCTGGTCACAGGCGGCACAGGGTTTCTGGGTAAAGCCTTGGTGGAGAAACTGTTGAGGAGTTGTCCAGGGATCGAGACCATTTATTTGCTGATGAGGCCAAAGAGGGGGTTGACTGTAGAGCAGAGATATAAGGACTTGCTGAAGAATCAGGTGAGCAACAATTCAAACAAACCAGAGACTATATATCCTATTGACTGCGCCTACGGGGGAATGCGGCTCGCCAAACGTTTGCTGTATTCAACAAACGTTCGCATACGCAACCTATGTATGATGACGGGCCGCCAGACAGTTTCGCAGCGGCTGCATGACCGATCACATTACCTCGTCCCCCGCCGCCCGTAAATTGGTGAGTTGTGAATGTATTATGCGCTCTCCACTGGATAAATGCTCCCTGAAACAAACATAGAGTCACGCCTTTTCCCATACGGGGTGTCAGAGAACCAGTTGAGCCAACGTGCCAGATAAAAGTCTCATTCAATTTACGCTTCCGTTTTGTGTGCAAACACGTTATACCTAAGGACTTATACGGGCATTTCATTCATTTGATCATAACTTTTTTCTCCCGCAAGTTACGAAGTTACCTTCGTACAATAAAAACATGTACTTCGAAAGAACTTTCGAACGGTATAGGCCGGTAGTTGTTCTTTTTCCCTATCTATAGTCTATTTGTGATAAGAATGCAGTAAAGTCATCACTGTCCGGCGGCCTGGCTACGCCCCGTAACCAATCAAATCGTTTCCAATTATCAAGCCAAGTTCACAGTGACCAGTTGAAGGCAATCTTTTGAACGCGAAGGTTGGGTCCTGTCCTGTGAGTGTGTGTTAACAGATTTAAGTTTAAATTTCACTGCATTCTTCGCTTAGACTGCATGTGCAGATTGAGAATAGACAGTATATTGGAAACCGACGTTGAAAACGAACGGTGAAGTTTTCAATAAAATATGATGATCATAATGAAAATTATTGTCTTGTCGCCCAGGTCTTTGACCGCATCCGCGCGCGATGGCCGGACCGCCTGGGCAAGCTGGTCTCCGTCGCTGGAGACGTGTCGGCTCCAGGTCTTGGTGTCAGTGCCCAGGACCTGGCGCTGCTAAGTACTGTCACAGTGCTATTCCATTCTGCTGCTACTGTGAGGTAAGTAGTGCTTTACTAGTAGTAGGTAAGTAGTACTCTAGTTTCCTAGGTGCAGCTACATTTTCAACATTATGAAATCTGACTCTGAGGCTGGGTTTTACGAACGAAAGAGTAACTTTTATTCCAAAGGAGGAGGTTTACAATTCGTCAGGATGTTTTTTTTTATGTATGTGCCCCGATTGCGCCTAGACGGATGGACCGATTTGGAAAATTATTATTAGGGAGTTAGAGCCACAATTATAATTAGGAAATAAGAAACAACACAATAAATAGTTATTTTCACCACTTCCGCACGAAAGAAGTGTCTTTCCTCTACGAAAACAGTGAGGAAAGTTAGTTTTTCCTCACTGTTTGAACAGTGAGGAAAGTAATGATCCCGTTCAGAAACTAACCTTGCCTGATTTTTATGTTAAGTTTTAAAGATATTTTAAAAAATAAATAATTTTATACTTAGAATAGAAATACTTATAAGTTAAGATTAATGTTTTTTATAAAATTTATCAAATTATTGTAAGTTCAGAAACATTAAAAACGTTACTTTTAACTTGAAAAATTGCAGTAATTTTACATTTCATTTTTAAATTATTTTCATGAAGAACAGCTCTTTTTATTTTATAATAAAGAATTATTTTGATTTGCTTTGTGACTATTTAACTAAAAAGATTCATGAAAATAATTTAAAAATGAAATGTAAAATTACTGCAATTTTTCAAGTTAAAAGTAACGTTTTTAATGTTTCTGAACTTACAATAATTTGATAAATTTTATAAAAAACATTAATCTTAACTTATAAGTATTTCTATTCTAAGTATAAAATTATTTATTTTTTAACATAACTTTAAAACTTAACATAAAAATCAGGCAAGGTTAGTTTCTGAACGGGATCATTACTTTCCTCACTGTTCAAACAGTGAGGAAAAACTAACTTTCCTCACTGTTTTCGTAGAGGAAAGACACTTCTTTCGTGCGGGAGTGGTGAAAAATATATTTCATTTCATTTCATAAAAGTTCATCTAACCCGACTCCTGCACCAGCTGGAGCAGGAGGCCTGGATGTTCAAGGTTGGAAATATGTTTCATTTCATCTTTTCGTTTCAGATTCACCGAGCCGCTCCACACCGCTGCGGCATTGAACGTCCAGGGGACCTCCAGCCTGCTGCAGCTGGCAGGGTGTATGACGAATTTGAAGGCAAGTCTTTGAAAATCTGTCGGTCCTATTAAGACTTTTTATCCCTTTCAGTCGAGAGATTGTCATTCTCCTGGCCGAAAAGGAAAAAAAAAGACATTAAAATTAGGGGAAATTAAGTTCTTATCCCCTTGTAATAGACATTAATTGACGTCTTGGTAGTCACTGTCACAGTCAAGCACTATTTTGTACTTCTGCGAGCAGTAGAGAGCATTTATTAGCTTCACTTCTATGTAAAGGGTGTTTGTAACGGAATCTTTGAAAACTCTTTTGAACCACTTCCCGTTTTCCGAATTCAATGTCTGAGCTAATTTTACCGACGAAGAGTAACTTTTAACTCGAGAGCATCTTCTACTTTTTCATAGAATGACCTCATTTTGAACTGTCATTGTCATACAAATTAACCCCGGGATAGTTATTTTCGCATAACTTTTTGGTGGTAAAATCCAGCAGGTGTTATTCCGTAGTTCGTAGTTAGTTTAAAGCCCAGCCCTACTGACATGCCTGCGCCTGCGGCGATCTAGGAAGGGGGGTGGTCGGAGCAATATCGGAGCTGCTCTACACACGCCTGCCAGGAAGGAATCGCTGCCCGGCCGCAGGGCGAGCCATAAAAATTGCCCCTGCTTGCCTACACACTTCACAATCAAGCAGAGACTATATATCCAATTGACTGCGCCTGCGGGGGAATGCGGCTCGCCAAACGTTTGTTGTATTCAACAAACGTTCGCATACGCAACCTGTGCACGATGACGGGCCGCCAGACAGTTTCGCAGCGGCTGACCAATCACAGCTCTACCTCGTCCCCCGCCGCCCGTAAATTGGTGAGTTGTGTTTCAAAGGAAAATGTATCTTGCGCTCTCCACTGGATAAGTGCTCCCTACAATCAAGGAAGCAATTATTGAAGGTCATCCCCACTTTTTACTCAGGTTGCCGCTGCAGCAGGCATGTCCGTAGGGGTTTTTAGTCACATCCGCATTGGACAACATTACAGCATATTTAAAGTCTTCACAAAATAAAAGGCCCGTTTTGACAGTTCACGCCCATGAAGTTTTAACCCCTAACGCGTAGGTAATAGAAGCCAACTATTGCGTACAAGCGAAGCGTACAAGTTGCACCTAGGAAAACCGCTTCTATTACTTACGCGTTAGGGGTTAAAACTTCATGGGCGTGAACTGTCAAAACGGGGCTTTTATCTTGCGAAGACTTTAACCGCCGCACTCGGAGAGATTTAATCAACCATTAAGTTGGTTCCAAATTTAAATTTAGATACAAAATCCTTTACTAAGTAATCCTTAATGAATCATTAAATAACTCTGGGTACGGGGCTAAGAGACCTCTTACCAATTTGGTTTATCTTCTAAGTCGATTTGAAAATTGAATTATGTAATAATCTATTTGCCTGCGTTGCATAATGTCCCTCTATCTGGTTTTATGCAAATATTAATCTAAGCTGTTGCAGATGTTGCAATACAGGAGTTCTGTGTTTGGTATCAAAAGGCAGTTGATAGGTCTTAGGCCCGTAATAACAAAACGCTCTCAGCTCTTGGAGTTGTCTCAAGTACGTAAAAAAACCGACCAAGTGCGCGTCAGACTCACGCACGAAGGGTTCCGTACCATTATCAATAAAGAACTTTTGTTGTATGGGAGCGTCCCTTAGATAGTAATTTAATTTTGATTTTATTATTTATTTTTTAAGTAAATATTCTCAATATATTGTAAACATTTTAAGCGTCTACCTGCTACCATTATCAATATCGAGCAAAAATGAGCAAAAAAAATCACGTTTGTTGTATGGGAACCCCCTTAATATTGCATTTCTTTTGTTTTTTAGTATTATTTTTATTATAGCGGTGACAGAAATACATCATTTTTAAAAATTTCAACTGTCTAGCTACCACGGTTCATGAGATACAGCCTGGTGACAGACAGATGGACGGACGGACAGCGAAGTCTCAGTAACAGGGTCCCTAAAATGTCTTTCGTGTGGCGAAAACGTCTGTTTGTTTGTGCCACCAACCGCCGAGCAAAGCTCGGTTCCCAGATAATATTTGGTTATTGTAAGAATACACATTTGTTTATTTATTCAAAAAGAAAAACAGAAAAAGTTTACACAATTTGAGGAACTTAGCTAAAAAGTGACACCTAAATATTGGAACAACAGAGCCCGAGCAAGGTGTAAACCTGTATTTCAGGCTGCAGTGCTCTTACCAAAAAATATATAATTTGCTAATTCATGTTACACGGTCACATAGCATTATAAAAAATTGAGCAAATAAAGAATGAACATGCTTTTTATTTGACTCAATAACGGTACTTTCATAGTAACAATGGCTAGTTTAATCCATGCTAGCTCTCAACGTATGTAGGTCGACTTAACCCTACATAAAGAATGACGGGAATTCATACTTTCTAGCATTTTCTCAGACTTAGCAAGTCTACAGAGCCACCAACTGAACTGTTCAGGTGGGGAAAATTGGTACTAAATTGGACTTGTCATCCGCCATTAATGAGAATACTATACTATGTCCGCTATTATGAAAACTACTATGACACTAGCGACCGCTATCAACTGAACAGCTAAGTTGGTGGCACTTGCTTGGCGCTTTATTAGCAAGTCTAGCAACCTATTCAGTAAAAACCGCTTTATGTATGACCAGGGAGCACTTATCCAATGGAGAGCGCATAGATACATTTTCCTTTGAAACACAACTCACCAATTTACGGGCGACGGGGACGAGGTAAGAGAACTGTGATTGGTCAGCCGCTGCGAAACTGTCTGGCGGCCGTCATCGTACATAGGTTGCGTATGCGAACGTTTGTTGAATACAAACGTTTGGCGAGCCGCATTCCCCCGCAGTATCTGTGTATGACAGTTGTTTTTTTCTAATTGTTTTTTTTATCACACAGGCCCTAGTCCATCTATCAACAGCCTACAGCAACGCGCCCCAGCCCCGCATAGAAGAGAAAGTCTACCCAGCTCCTTACGAACCAGACTCTATCCTGCAGTGCGCTAAGATGTTACCTCCAGCCACTCTTGATGTTATTGGGGAAAGCCTGCAGGTATGTTTGACAGCATCGTGCATCTAATCTTTATAATAGAAGATTGTTTCCCAAGGGAGTAAAGAACAATTTTTAGGACGAGAGTGTTTTTTGAATCCAGAGCGAGCGAAGGATTCACGTGGGATTCATAAGTGGAATCCTGAGCGAGCAATTGTTTCCTTTGTACTGGAAACACCGGTTTGCCGGGACTAAACGATTTCTTTTCGGATAGAAGTGATGCAAAATAAATAATAAACCTTGGGGCCGGGCCGGGCCGGGCCTTTACCCGGATACGAGTAAGATTAAGCCATACTCCACCACGCTGGCTCAGTGCGGGTTGGTGGAGGGGTGTCGGGCTGGTGGCCAACCCGATTGTCACAAGTTATCAAGATATTCACGGCAACAATGGCAACATAATTTTAGCTTTTGCAGGTAGAGACGAGCTCGCCTTTGTACATATTTTTTCTATCTTAAGCTATTTTCATGTGAGTAATAAAGAAATTACGAATTACGAGATACGGCAACACCTGGAGCAATATAAAGCAACATCGAGAAAACAATTGCTCCAGCGATTGATCCATTACACTTGCCGGACAATTCTTGCGAGGAAAATTGCCCGTTTCACCTTTAGGAGGTATAAAGTACAAAGTTGACAAATCCCATAATTTTTAGTTTAAGATGCTGTTATGTTTATTTCAGCGTCACTTTATTTGAGCAGCATTCCGTGCGTTTGGAATTTTAGATTTATGGCCAAACTTTGGTCATAAAACTACAATTTATATTTTATTTTATTTATGTATTATTTATATTACATTAGGAAACAGCAGTCAAGCTCGTGTTGATTTACGCAGATTCAAGTAGTCAAGTATTTTATTGCAATAAATTACACGTTTTCTATACTCTACGCTCTGCTAGATATTGCGGTTCGTGCGCATGAGAACTGACTATTGCGTTACAATGCTATTATAGCTGATTTGATTACACATAACGTAACAAGATGTAGCGTCATACCTTTTCCCATACCGGGTGGCATAGGCACAATAGGCTTGTCGCCACGGTAATCCAATAAATCTAGGAACAAGTCTTAAGTTGAAGCATTTTGTACAAAATGGCTTGACATTCTCAGAATTGTATATATCCAGCAGATATATTTTATAAAGTCAATGTTGTGCAAAAAAAGACAGCATTTGATGGCACTTTTACAGGACGTCATACTGTTGTTATTTCATAGAACTGAGGAACAAAAGTTCCGTTTTGACAGTTCATAGAAAGTATCTATTTTGACTTGACAGGCCACAAGCCTATTATGCCCACTCTTACACCCGATTTCCGAAAGTAAAATAGCTGTAACAACTAAATAAACTCTTGTCAAGCTCATTTTAATGCTTATAGAATTTGTACAGCGCATTGGATTAGTCTGTAAGGTTGTACAATTTAATTTGAACAATAAATAATAATTGAAACAAAAAGTAAACTTTAGAAAAAAAAGACTTCTACAAACCCTATTTGATTAGATTGAGTTTAATACAAACTGTAACCCCTTATCCCCCCCCCCCCCCCCTTGGGGACTTAATTTTGTCAAATCCCATCTCAATGCTACCCCACGCTACTAAGGAACCTCTGTACAAAGTTTCATGGCTCTAGGTCCACCGGTTTAGGCTATGCGTTGCCTGCCCATCAGCCACGCATTGTATTTGTACCTAGTATTGAGCAGTTCTGGTGGCCATATGTGGTCTTCATCAGCAGTTCCGCATCACAATATTATGCTTTCCATGTGCATCTGCACGAGTTATTACGAAAAACACAAAAATCACTATAGGTCTGCCTATAATATTTGAAGAGTTCTCTCGATTTCTCCAGGATCCCATCATCAGATCCTGACCTGGTGTCAATGGGACCACCCTTGAGGTATTACCTATACGCCGAAAAAAGATTTGTTCAAATCGGTTCATAATTGGCGGAGTTATCGAGTAAGAAACATAGAAAAAAAAAACATACGGGTCGAATTGAGAACCTCCTCCTTTTTTTGAAGTCGGTTGAAAATAGATAAATAAAATTTTACCCTGTCACGTGCCGCTATTTCAATTACATATTCGATTCATCGCTAGTCGCACTAGGATGCCATAAACATTCGAGTTTGAGTCACGTTTGTTTGCCCTTTAAGCAACTGGGGTAAGCCCATCACCGCAGGAAAAAAAACACCAGATCTTGGATATTTACATGTGACGTGGCTGTTACTGGCTTCTACAGGGTATCCTAGTGTGGGGCCCGAAGCAATATGTGCCTGTATGTACAATGTTATGTAAAGTTATATTGTTTCTTGTTTACCTACAGGGTGACCACCCCAACACATATACTTTGACGAAGGCACTGGCTGAGTCTATCGTGTACAGTCACACAGAGTTGCCGCTGTGCATCGTGAGGCCTTCTATCGGTGAGTGTACTCTTTAACCCAACAAATTATTCATAAGACAAATAAACCGTCAAGTGCGAGTCGGACTCTCATACGGAGACTATCATCGTGCCAAAAACGTACAAAAATCGGATGGACTGATGGACAGCGGAAGCTTAGTAATAGGGTCCCGTTTGGCACCCTTCGGATTTGCAACCCTAAGAAAGAGATGGAAGAGAAAATCTCTTTTTAGAGATCAGCTCGCCTTTGTACACTATTTTTATTTACTTTTGTTTTATTTCAACTAATTGTGTGCAATAAAGAGATTATGAATTATGAATATCTAGCATTGTCATCATCCTGTCATCCCCCTCATGTATACGCCACGCAAACGCAACACGCGTCCGTTGTTTGCCATCTATCCTGGCTGTCATCGGACTATCTGCTGGCGGTGGCATTTCATACGCACAAATGATTGAGAAACCAAAAAGTACATAAAAATTGTGTATCTCTATTAAATCTCTAATAATAAAATATCTCCTTCGGTAAACCAAGTTCCAATAGAGAGTCCAAGTTCAAACTCCAATCTCACAAAAAGATAATACCTACGAAACTAAATGAAATAAAAAATGCATCATAATAAATAAGTACAACTGGCCAGTACATCAAAAACATTCAGGGTCTTTGTTTACCTTTATGCTGCGAGATTAGTAATTCGAGTATAGATCACCATTTCATTTCATTCTAATTTAGTTTTCTCTAAGCCAATTTTATAATCTAATTTAAATTCATGTAATCATTTCCGTTTCATTACCTTTAGTCTCATTTAATTTCATTGTTTCATTTTATCGAATAGAATTCAATTATATATCATTTAATTATATTTCACACTATAATCTGGACAGTATACAAATTCGCCTTTATGGAAATACCTAACACCTCAAGTGATGTACAGTTGAGTTCATTAAAAAATCGGTTAAGTGCGGGTCGGTATCGCACACGAAGGGTACCATACCATCGTACAACAAATCAAAAGCACTCAAAACAATAAAAAAATAAACAAAAAGAAAATTTAAAAAGTTTATGCCTTCACGAGATTTGAACCGACGCCCTCCGGATTGAGAGTCTACATCATACCGGCTGAACTACCACAACCATGTGGGTTGACGCGAAATATGCTATCATATTTAAATGTGTAGTATATGTGTCTATGACATGGTTGCTATGACAATAAATAAACAGTTTCAGTCAAGATCTCCATTTTGAAATGCGTAAGTGTATCTAAACACGTCTCTTGTATCGGGGCCCCCTTTAATTTGCAATATCTCTCGTATTTCAGTATTTGTGGTTGGTGCGGCAACAGATATACACATTCTGTGAAAATTTCAGCTTTCTAGCTATTACGGTTCGTGCAGACGGACCCGGTGACAGACAGGACGGACGGACGGACGGACGGACAGCCGGACAGCGAAGTCTCAGTAATAGGGTCCCGTTTGGCACCCTTCGGGTACGGTACCCTAAAAATGAGCCAAAAAATCACGTTTGTTGTATGGGAGCCCCCCTTAATATTAAATTTCTTTTCATTTTTAGTATTTGTTGTTATAGCGACAACAGATCATCTGTGAAAATTTCAACTGTCTAGCTACCACGGTTCATGAGATACAGCCTGGTGACAGACAGACGGACGGACGGACGGACGGACAGACAGCGAAGTCTCAGTAATAGGGTCCCGTTTGGCACCCTTCGGGTACGGAACCCTAATATATGAGCAATGCCAAGGCATCAAATATAATTTCAGATTCATCAATAAAACATTATGTGAATCTGCTCAGATATTTATGTACTCTTCCATGTACATATTTCAAGCCTTAGGATTGCTCATATATTAATGAATTCATCGTAATCAGATACGAAGTAGATATATATAGACATCGATTACCAACAATTACTTACGTCTCAAAAATCAATGAATACGTCTGCCCTAGAACGAATCACCTTTAGTAAAACTTTAATTCCACCCTGGCACATACAGGGTGTAACAGAAAGGTGTAGTCATATATTAGGGGGTTGTTAGGGACATCATTCTGAGCAAAACTCACTATGAAACAGATTAGATCAGAGCAACGTCAATTTTCATTGCTCCATACGTTTTGGTCCGGGCGGTCAGCTGTAGAATTGAAAATTAAAGTTGCTCTGATCAAATCGGTTTCACAGTGAAAGATGCTCGGAATGGTCTCCCTAACAACCCCCTAAAATATGACTAAACCCTTCTGTTATACCCTGTATAACTCCAATTTCTGAATTGAGAATTTTAGATTTCTTCTGCAGATTACAAAAAAAATCCGTGGCATAACGATAGATAATTATTAACTTCTATTTAGTTATTTAGTTATTGTACCTTTGCCACCTCGTATGGGAAAAGGAGTGACGTTTTATTGTTATAATAAACAACGCTACTAGCTCGTCCAACGTCTACAAAAGACCTTAAAAATAGTTCTTACATTTTGACCTCCAATCTAGCGACTTGTGATGTGAGAAAGCCAGCATATGTCATGTCCGATAAATAATCGATAAATTCTCGCATTACTCATTAATTTATTAACACCCTGTGAAATACCACAGCTGTTGACTACAAGAAGTATGGTTTAACAAAAATGGCCTCTGGGCACTTTCATAAAGTTATACGGTTTTCGGAATTTATGGTGTAATTAAATCATAATTTGTATTTAACTATAATTAGATTTTTCAATATTTTTAATCTTAATTTTTGTTCTTACTTAATTTACATTGATTTGTAAATTATTAATTTAATTAACATTGTGTACTTGAGCCACCGCTGTGCGTCCGTTCTGGCCCTGGCAGAATACTAGCGTCACAGACTCGTCTGTGACATTGCTGAGTCAGGGCCAATTCATTGTCGCGGTACAATAATATGACCACATAATTATAGTGACCCATACCAGCAATCTAGATTTTATTGTGTTTTGTCGTTAATAGGCTTGTGGCCTGTCAAGTCAATATAGATAGTTTTTATGAACTGTCAAAACGAAACTTTTGTTCCTGAGTTCTATGAAATAACAACAGAATGACGTCTTGTAAAAGTGCCATCAAATGCTGTCTTTTTTTGAACAAAATTGACTTTATAAAATATATCTGCTGTAAATATACAAATCTGAGAATGTCAAGCCATTTTGTACATAATGCTTCAACTTAAGACTTGTTCCGTAATACAAAATACAAACGACTACGACGACCTGAATAATTTAATATATGTTTTCAATTTCCAGTGACCGCAGCTATGCACGAGCCATTTCCAGGTTGGATCGACAATGTTTATGGTGTCTCAGGTATGTTATACCTACCATCATCATTAGAAGTCGAAATGTTCATATTAATCATAGATGGTTAAGTCAACCCCCTTATTTTCAACCTTACGCCTTGGTATTATAGTCCAAAACAAATGAAAATTTAGGGGTGAACGTAAGACGGCGCCGTAGGCAAAAACAGCCTTTAGCAAAACACAAATCGCTCGGAATTATGAGTATTATTGCTGTACGTTTTTTCACTACAGTCTATTCGTGATAAGAATGCAGTGGAGTCATCACTATCCGGCGGCCTAGCCACGCCCCGTAACCAATCAAATCGTTTCCAATTATCAAGCCAAGTTCACAGTGACCAGTTGAAGGCAAACTTTCAAACGCGATGGTTGTGTCCTGTCCTGTGAGTGTGTGTTCGCAGATTTAAATTTAACACTGCATTCTTATCACGAATAGACTGTAGCTTGTTTATCACGAGTGTCAGCGTGACTTCACTTTCCCATAAACGTGATTTTGCTCGATAGAAAATCTGTCTGTCACAAAGTTTTATATCACAATTTCGCACCGCATCTGAATTTGTGCTCTTGTTATTTATCTAATCATTATAAAAATGGCACAGTATGTTCTTCAGTTAGACTTGCTTAGCTTGGCTTTAACCTTTTTTATTTAATTTCCTCTAAAAATAAGTAAAGGATGAAATTCTAAGCTCTGATTGCCTAGGACCCGCCCTTAACAACCATCTTCAATTTAAACATAAACATAAACATTTACATACAGGCACATATATTGCTTCTGGCCCCACACTAGGATACCCTGTGTCGTGGGAACCAGAAACAGCGACATCACAAACATGTAAACATCCAAGACCTGGGGGCTTTTTTTTTTTTTTGTCCCCAGCCGGGATTCGAACCCGGGACCTCTCGCATGGTAGGCAGATGCACAACCGCTACGCCACAGAGGTCGTCAAACGTTTATATACCCTTTGCCATACCTTATGATTGTTACGATCATAACTAGAAATCCCACCACAGGTATAATAATGGAGATATCTCGCGGCACCTACCGCTCGGGGTACTGTCGTCAGAGATACGTAGTAGACCTGGTACCAGTCGACCTGGTAGTCAACAGCTGCATCCTCGCTGCTTGGAGGCAGGGCACCCAGAAGTAAGTATTTACCAGGTACACCTTCAAATAGGTCTAAGAAATGCCCAATAAATGGTTTTTGATCCAGCTATGGGAAACGGTATGACATCGATTTGTTACTACTTGCTACTACGATTTGTGGCTACAAACGGACAGTGTAATTATGAGCCAAATATACAGTCCCTTCGGTACGCTCAGTCCACTCAATCCGTCTACTTTCCCCATCAGGCTACTTCACGATCAGTCTACTTTCCCCATCAGTATACTTCACGATCAGTCTACTTTCCCCATCAGGCTACTTCACGATCAGTCTACTTTCCCCATCAGTCTACTTCCCAAATCCCAATACGTCTACCTTTCCCAATAGGCTACTCCCCAATCCGTCTACTTTTCCCATCAGTCTTATTCCCGATTCGTTTACCTTTTCTATCTTTCTACATCCCCTATGTCAGTAATCATGTCTGTCTGTTGTGTTACAGCCCCGGACGTTGTCCCGTGTACAACGTGACGTCGGGGTCAACCAACCCTCTACAGTGGGGCGAGTTTACGAAGCTCTGCCTCAAATGGGCCAGGGAGAACCCTACCAAGTAAGTCATCATCTTCTTTTTCTTCTTCAACATTTTTGCAATCTCTTGCGCTTTGCGGCCAATCTCGTCCATGTCTAGCCGGCTGTGCTCCTGATGGCATCTTCTTGTCTGCTTCTTCTTTTTTTCTGCCCTCTTTCTACTTCTTTCCTCTTTCTTCTTTCTTATTTCTTCTATCTTCTTTATTCTTTACCGTTTTCAGATAATAAAGAGGCGTTTTTTAACAATTTGTTTCTAGGTACGTGATGTGGTACCCTAACTTCGCGTTCACGGAATCTCGGTTCGTCAACACGTTCTGGGAGATCTCCTGCCACTTCCTGCCTGCGTTCATGTATGACATGCTGCTGCGCGCGCAGGGCAGGAAAGCTATGTGAGTTCAAGCGAAAAAAAACAACGATTTTTCAGTATTTTGACGTGACAACGTCTTATAAATTGGTTTGCCGGGTGACACTTCAAGAAACTGCGTTACGCTCCGCTCACGTTATGCGCTCACAATGAGAGCGAGTGAGAGGCACGCGTCCCTTCCACTCGGGCATGGTTAGCCCGCCTAAGAGCGAGAGAGACAGACATAAAAAGTGAAAGGCACGCGTCCCTTCCATAAATTAATGTTTTAAATATAATTCTTTGTATAAATAAATGTTTTAAATTGTTACTATTATTTCATCCTTCTTCCTACTATACGAATGAATATTCACATTAAAATTATTTTACCACTCAAAGTCGTTGTCACGTAAAACTTTCGCCCGTATACCGACTTTACAGGCAACCAATTTTTTTTCCTATATTTTTATTATAGATATTTTTATAAGTAAAACTTCAATTGGAGAGTGTCTGTTAAAAAAACATACAATTATGTATATATTTTTTCAAATTATTGCCATTGCCTGCAAAAACGTATGCGCCTGTATATAAATATTGTTATAACATTCTTTATTATTACAACAATACTAAAATAATGTAATTTCACAGAATGATGAAGTTGGCGCGCCGTTTCAAGATGGCCGCCGCCACCGGAGAGTACTTCGCGAACCATGAGTGGCAGTTTGCAGTTGACCAGCTGCTTACTCTACAGGTAACTACATTTAATTCTTCTTCTTTTACCCCTCCACATCTCCTCCACCTCTCCTCCATATTTTATTCCATTTTGTTCTATTTAGTTAATTACTCGAGCGTCCGCACAAAAAACAATGGCCCCAGATTTTCAACCGTTTGACTTGATAATAAAGTTCTGTAATGGTTCACACATTGAGTGCAAGAGTCAGTTCATTTAACGCTTGGGTCATCGAGAAATTCGAAGTAATTTGGCAAGAAACAACTGTGAACAACAATGGATTTCGGGGAAAAGAAGTCGGGTCAGGTTTTTTTTGTCGCATTCCTGCGAAATGTGTACGGATCAGAGCCGATTTGGCTGCGCGCTGAATAAATTATTGATAACTAAATAATGGAAGTTTCTTATGGAACTATGCGGAGAAAGCTAATGTGTTGACTGCAAATATACAGTTGCGATTGATTATTACGTTGTGGTGAGTCTGACATCACGGGTTAGCATATCTTTCCAGTGATCTTTGTCTAAGACGCTAGCGGTCGGGTAGTCAGGCTTAATTAATTGCAACCGCTTTATAGCCAGCGATCGACAAATTTTGTGTATCAACAATACCAAATGACTTAAGTTATAACCGATGGTTGATTATAGAAATTATACATACACAAAATTGTAGACAGCGGGCGTGCATGGAATGTTTGATTGAAACTAGACCCTGTGTTGATAGTAATAAGGAGCTTGCGCTTGGGCAGTATTTGCGGGGGGGTCGCCGTCTTGCCAATGTGTGGCCCATATAAATACGTTGACAGGGGTGGAAATGGGATTCAGTCCGTACGTCAAACCACTGTGGTGCACGTGTCTTTGTTAAATCTGATCAGTTCTGTCAGCTGTTTTACGCGTCTGGAACTGGAAGATTTGTGATTGTGTGCTACAGTGGCATTTCGTGTGAGTCTGAAGAGCCGAGATCGGTTCCTATCCTTTAAATCAACCTTCCCAAATTCCAAAACTATCCATGGGTCGTTAGATAAGAACTTTTAGGTAAATTTTAATCTGAGTCTGAGTCTGGGCTTGGAGCGACCCTAATTTCCCTTTTCCTTCACCATAGGATTCCTGGATTAGCTCTTAGGAAATTCGCGAGTTGATCCTTTCCTCATCCCTTTCGTGTAGTGAGTTAGAAATTCCCATACACAAGTCGTTGAACACACAAACACATTCAATTCACACACAACCATCTTCGAGTGGTGTCGATGATGGACATGGTAAAAACACTAGGATTTTAGACTAGGCTAGACAGGAGTTTAGTTGCGGCTAAACCTAGGTTGTCTAGGGCATAGGAAGACTGTTTGATCGATGGGGTTCCGCGGATGTAAATAACAAATTCAGAAGAAAGTATAAACGTTGTCAACTCAGATAACTTATCCTGTTGATATTTTTGACATTTGAGTGTTGTCGGGGACGCGCGGAGAGATCAAATTACAGTCTAAAGTTCATTGTTTATGAACGGGTAGATATTTTGCCTTGCCTTGGATCGTTTTGATTCAAGTTGCATCTTTAAATTAAATGTCAATTTCGCTGGGAGACCTAACGTGTAGATTGTGTCACGCATTTATTTTGCTGGGCTCAGTCGAGGCGAGCTGTGGTAACGAAGTACCTAAATCGGTATTTTCCGAAGTACGTAACTCGTTGTGGAGAGGGTTAGGTCTCTAAAGCGCTAAAGAAAACGTTTCGATAACATCCAGCTCGAATTGCGCAGAGTTGAAGGTTTCAAAACGTTACGTTCCTATCGAGGAAAACCGTTAGTTCAGACCCATTTCGGAAAATCAAATCGCAATTGTGTAAACCCGGTCTATTTGGATCGTTTTTGCCGTGAACTAATTATATAATTGGAGCCACAAAAGCCGCTATTAGCGAGCACATAAAATATCATTGAGTACTCACGTCGTAACACTACGACGGATAACCAAACAAATATTATAAATTGTGGTCGACCACGTAAAAGAAGCTCCAAGCGTCCATATATACAAAAATAACTGGTACCAGTACACAAATTATAACAAAGATCGATCTGGCGCAAAACACCGCTAACTGATGTGAATTACCGGCTTGCAGACATACATGGCTTTCTCTGTTTAACTTGAAACTTTAACTTCCTAAACCAATCTTCCGTTAAATTGTTGCATATCTAATGGATTCTCAATAAACGAAAATCTCAGATTTATCATACTGGACTTGTAGTTATCACAGCTGAATTGGGACATCTCTTTGGGGGTAGATAGAATAGACGATCATAGCTTTCTGACAGCGGTGGCTCGGCCTTAGCCATTTATGCCGTTACAGAATTTTTGGTGCCGTGACCAGGATATTCTAGAGTATAATACCTAGATATTCTAAAAGAATCAAGGTCTAACGCGTTACTATTTAAAAATAACACAACGTAGAAACGATTTTAAGACAAATAAGCAACTACAAAAAAAAAGGGCATTGGTTTCACAATTCATCGAACAAAGACGAGGGTTTAGTATCGAGAAACAATGGGGCGACCTAAAAGAAATGTTAGTCGGGTTGTACAAGACCATACAGACAGACTTTCGCAGACGAGTGGACTTAATAATGGAATTGCGTCAGGACAGGTGACTCAATTGTTATCTGAAATAGTGAGCAGATTAGACAGTTTGGAACGGAGTTCTAGTTCAAACAATAGCGGGGAAAATTTTAGTAATCCTAGTAGGACTTCGGACAGACAGACAGACAGACAGGAACTAGAGACGTTTGAACAATCGGTAGAAAAACGTCAAACATGCATAGTGAAAATGACACAGAAGTTGCCGACATTCGATGGGCGGAGTTCGGAAAATCCGATGATTTTCTTAAGAGATCTGAAGGCTTATATTAAGGTCTCAGGAGATAACTCAAGGGCTTTGATATGGGCAACTGATAGTTTGGTAGGAATTGCAAAAGTACGAATGAGCATATATAGAGATTCATGGCGTACCTATTCAGATTTTGAAAAAGATTTCAGAGAGGTATTCTGGGGAGATAATGAACAGGAATTAATTAAACAAAGATTCTTAACCGCGAAGTTCGATTCTAAGAAAGGTCAAAGCATGGAAGAATTCTTTGCCTCTCAATTGAACAGCATATATGAGCTAACGATACCGTTTACTGATACGGAGAAGATAAACACGATTTTCAGACAGTTGCCGCGCGATATTCAGGTAGCGTATTTTGCTAGGAAAGACCCAATGACGATACGAGACGCGGTCGAGTTTCTTCGACAATTAGAACGGAATATTGATGGAGGATTAAATGCGTTGCATAGATCGGAGACAATAAATACGAACAATGTAAATCGGAATAGCTACATGCGAGGGCAATATCGTGCTTTGCGAGTAAATACGATGCGGTATAACGCGGTGAGTCATAGGAATAATTATAACGCGGGAACAAAGACACAAAACGAATTTGGGACGCGCGCTCGTGGTTATTTTCGAGGTAGAAGTAGACAGCCTCAGGCTAGTTTCAAGGCAATAGAGTTCCAAAATAGCAATGATAGTTTAGGTAATACAGAGGCAGGGCAAAGTTCAAGTGACAGGAATAATGCGATAAATCAGAATTCAAAAAACTAGTGGACTCGCGCGGGTCGTTCGCGCTCAGATATTTATTACGCTTTGGATGGACAGTCGATCAAATTGAAAGAGATCATAGACTGTATGATTTGTGTAATTTGGATTCGAACGTGGGTGTGAATGAATTTATACAATTACTAGCGCATAAAGCGCATGGATATGCCGTATGTTTAGATGGAAAAACGAGTTTGGATTGTAGAGACCGGAATGACAGGCGATTACATACGATATTCAGAGACGACAATTCGACTGAGTGTGGACGCGATTTATGTAGTACAATGACATTACCTGAGATAGATGTGTGTATTGGAAATATTGTTATAAGGAGTTTGATTGATTCGGGGAGCGAAGTCAGTGTAATAAGTCGGGGTGTGTATGATGAAGTATGCAGGCAATTGGGAAAACCAACGGAAATACCGATCCCAAGTTTGAGAATCACAGGTGCGTTTGGGGTCAGCAAAGAGAAGGTGGATAAGTTAGTCACGTTACCATTAACAATAGGTGAATGCGTTATCGATACTCCAATGCTAGTATTAACAAGGGTGCCTAAAGATTTAATTTTAGGGTTTGATTTTATACAACAGACGCGAGCCAGTTTAATGTGTGAGAGAAATAAGAGGCTAATTATACGAAGCGCCGGGCGGATGTGTGAAATACCACTAGGTACGGGGCCTGATCAGGAAGCTTGTTGTTGTACAATGGAAGTACAGGACCAAGATACCAGTAGAAATATGATAGAGGAATATGTGAATAATTCATCAATACCTGTCGAACACAAAACAAAGTTATTGCCGGTGTTAAATAAACATGCAGAGTTGTTTAGCGATAGGGTAGGTCGGACAAATAAATATATACATGAGATAAAAATGAGAGATGAAACGCCTTTCGTAAAACGAAGCTATCCCATACCGTTTGCATATCGCGATAAAGTAACAAAACGGTTGGAAGAAATGGAACAGATAGGTATTATAAGCAGGCAATCTACGGATTTCAGCAGTCCATTGACTTGTGCACTGAAGAAGTCAGGGGAGGTTCGGATATTACTGGATGCGCGACAATTAAACACGGGAATGGTTGGGGAAGTTGAAACTACACCTTTAATGAGTGAGATATTACAGTCGGGTCACAGGATAAATTACATAGCGGTCATCGATGTCAAAGATGCGTACTTTTCTATACCGTTATCAGACGAATCTAAACGATATACGGGTTTTGTATATCAAGGCAGAAGTTACGTTTACAATGTTTTACCTCAGGGGTTGAAAACCAGTGTAGGTTCATTTTCGAGGGCGATGGACTTAATCCTAGGGCCAGAGGTTAGGTCATATTGTTTAAATTTTGTTGACGATTTGGCGATTTTAACTGAGGGTGACATCGACGAGCATTTGTCTCAAGTGGACACGGTTCTGAGTAAATTGAAAGACGCGGGCTTCACATGCAAACTAAAGAAATGCGAGTTCGCACAAAAAAGGGTCAAGTTGTTGGGGCACATATTGTCTACAGATGGTTTAGAAATGGACCCGGACAAAGTCGAAACACTCAAATTATATCCATCACCCAAAAGTATCAGACAATTGAGAGCGGTTTTGGGGTTCATAAATTACTTTCGGAGATTCATAAAAAATTTTGGAACACTAACGCAACCATTGTACAATTTATTACGGTCAGGAGTCAAATTCGTTTGGAGTGCACATGTGCAGAGTGCTTTTGACGAGATAAAAAGAAGTTTTTCAGAAAGTATAATATTGAGTCAGCCATTGGCGGGAAAGACGTATTATGTTCAATGCGACGCCAGCGCTATAGGAATTGGGGGTTACGGTTATCAATTAGATGATTTGGGCCATGAACGAATTATAGGTTTTTGTTCACAAGCATTTCGGGGAGCTCAGACGAGATGGTCTGTAAGCGAACAGGAAATGTATGCGGTCATATATACTTTAAAGCGATTTGAGATATATTTGCGAGGAGAAAAAGTTGTTATTAGAACAGATCATAAGAGTTTGACGTTCATTAAGTCGTGGACTTTATTGGGGGCACGCGTAACTAGGTGGATTATGTTTTTGGAGCAATTCGATTACAATATAGAATATGTGCGTGGGGTTGACAATCAAATTGCCGACACGCTAAGCAGGCACACAGCGGGTCATGGAAGTATGAATGGCAGTATAAATGTTCAGCCGGGAATATTCTGGTTTCAGGCATCGAATACCGCAAGTGTTATTTCGAGTTTACGGGACATTGCGAGATTACAAAGCGAAGATGAGCGGTTAAATCGAATTAGCGATTGTATCAGACGTGGGGTGGTAGATGCGGACACGAAAGGATTTGATAATTACAAGCTAGTAGGTGATACGTTATATTTTCACGTGCCGAAGCGGAACGTACGGTTGTTAGTGATTCCGGAATCATTACAGGAGGAACTAATATTACACATACATGAAGAAATAGGTCACTACGGCAGATATAAAATATTAGCACTGATGAAGGACAGATATTACTTTCTTCATATGAGTAGGGTGATTAACACGGTGATAAGAAGTTGTGACATATGTCAAAAGGTCAAACCAAGTACTAATAATACCGTTGGTCCTTGTACACCGGTATTGGCGGAAAAGTTGGGTGAGAAAGTTTTCTCGGACCTTTATGGGCCATTGCCCGTAGGTAAATTCGGATATCAATATATATACGTGATTCAAGACGTGTACAGTAAGGTAACAAAATTGTATCCAATGCGGAAAGCGACAGGTAGGAGCGTGCTCGCTTGTACAAAGAGATTTCATAGGGAAATACCTATCGAAACTATAATCACAGACAATGGACCTCAGTTCATATCGAGAGTTTGGGAATATGGTCTCAAACAGCTAGGGATTCGGGTCACTCATACGTCGGTGTATTGTCCAAATTCTAACAGCGTGGAAAGAGTGAATCGTGAGCTAGGTCGACTGATTAGAACCTATTGCGGCGGTAGTAATCGAAGTTGGGTCGACGCGTTACCGGACATTGAAAGTTGTTACAATAATATTGAACACACGAGCACTGGATTCGCTCCTAATGAGTTGGCGTTTGGTAGGCGGGAACCGTTAACCATTGACAAAGAATTAGGCGATGAATGGATATTAGGTCATAGTGTGCGCGATACGGAACAGGTACGGAATGTAGCGATAGAGAATTCTAAAATTGCTAGTGAACGACGTAAACGACAGGCAGACAAACGGCGTAAGTTAGAAGTATATCGTATAGGTGATTATGTGAAAATTAAGACTTTTGTGCGTTCAAATAAAGAACATAAAATCATGCGGAAATTTTCATTGTTGTATAAAGGGCCTTATGTTATTTCGGCAGTGGTATATCCGAACTGTTATACTTTAGTAGATCCGGTTTCAAATGAGATATTGGGTAACTACAATACTATAAATATAGCCAGGTATTATGTGAGGACGAATAAGGGCGTAGACAAATAAGATAGTGTATAAATGTTATATAAGTAAGCTATAGTCTGTAAATTTGAGTAACTACCTTATAGACTTAATGATCTTGCATGGTTTGAAATAAAAAAAATAAAAAAAAAAAAAACAAAAAACAAAAAAAAAAAAACAAAAAGGAAAAAAAATATATATATGTATATACTAGTAATACCAATTAGGATAAGGTGCGGGTGTGCGAGGTTGTATAGATAGGTAGATAAATAAGATAAGAAAGGAGGGAGCTCAATCGAGTTGTGTAAATATTATACGCATAATTGATAAATTCATCGGTCTGTGTACATGATTTGAGATGTCCGTGCATATAGAGAAGATATGGACAAAGCATGGGTTAGCATTGTGGTAATGAGATCCTTGCGCCATGTTTAACTGAGATAAACAGTGTCTCAAGGTCTGGGAGGGGGCTGTAATGGTTCACACATTGAGTGCAAGAGTCAGTTCATTTAACGCTTGGGTCATCGAGAAATTCGAAGTAATTTGGCAAGAAACAACTGTGAACAACAATGGATTTCGGGGAAAAGAAGTCGGGTCAGGTTTTTTTTGTCGCATTCCTGCGAAATGTGTACGGATCAGAGCCGATTTGGCTGCGCGCTGAATAAATTATTGATAACTAAATAATGGAAGTTTCTTATGGAACTATGCGGAGAAAGCTAATGTGTTGACTGCAAATATACAGTTGCGATTGATTATTACGTTGTGGTGAGTCTGACATCACGGGTTAGCATATCTTTCCAGTGATCTTTGTCTAAGACGCTAGCGGTCGGGTAGTCAGGCTTAATTAATTGCAACCGCTTTATAGCCAGCGATCGACAAATTTTGTGTATCAACAATACCAAATGACTTAAGTTATAACCGATGGTTGATTATAGAAATTATACATACACAAAATTGTAGACAGCGGGCGTGCATGGAATGTTTGATTGAAACTAGACCCTGTGTTGATAGTAATAAGGAGCTTGCGCTTGGGCAGTATTTGCGGGGGGGTCGCCGTCTTGCCAATGTGTGGCCCATATAAATACGTTGACAGGGGTGGAAATGGGATTCAGTCCGTACGTCAAACCACTGTGGTGCACGTGTCTTTGTTAAATCTGATCAGTTCTGTCAGCTGTTTTACGCGTCTGGAACTGGAAGATTTGTGATTGTGTGCTACAGTGGCATTTCGTGTGAGTCTGAAGAGCCGAGATCGGTTCCTATCCTTTAAATCAACCTTCCCAAATTCCAAAACTATCCATGGGTCGTTAGATAAGAACTTTTAGGTAAATTTTAATCTGAGTCTGAGTCTGGGCTTGGAGCGACCCTAATTTCCCTTTTCCTTCACCATAGGATTCCTGGATTAGCTCTTAGGAAATTCGCGAGTTGATCCTTTCCTCATCCCTTTCGTGTAGTGAGTTAGAAATTCCCATACACAAGTCGTTGAACACACAAACACATTCAATTCACACACAACCATCTTCGAGTGGTGTCGATGATGGACATGGTAAAAACACTAGGATTTTAGACTAGGCTAGACAGGAGTTTAGTTGCGGCTAAACCTAGGTTGTCTAGGGCATAGGAAGACTGTTTGATCGATGGGGTTCCGCGGATGTAAATAACAAATTCAGAAGAAAGTATAAACGTTGTCAACTCAGATAACTTATCCTGTTGATATTTTTGACATTTGAGTGTTGTCGGGGACGCGCGGAGAGATCAAATTACAGTCTAAAGTTCATTGTTTATGAACGGGTAGATATTTTGCCTTGCCTTGGATCGTTTTGATTCAAGTTGCATCTTTAAATTAAATGTCAATTTCGCTGGGAGACCTAACGTGTAGATTGTGTCACGCATTTATTTTGCTGGGCTCAGTCGAGGCGAGCTGTGGTAACGAAGTACCTAAATCGGTATTTTCCGAAGTACGTAACTCGTTGTGGAGAGGGTTAGGTCTCTAAAGCGCTAAAGAAAACGTTTCGATAACATCCAGCTCGAATTGCGCAGAGTTGAAGGTTTCAAAACGTTACGTTCCTATCGAGGAAAACCGTTAGTTCAGACCCATTTCGGAAAATCAAATCGCAATTGTGTAAACCCGGTCTATTTGGATCGTTTTTGCCGTGAACTAATTATATAATTGGAGCCACAAAAGCCGCTATTAGCGAGCACATAAAATATCATTGAGTACTCACGTCGTAACACTACGACGGATAACCAAACAAATATTATAAATTGTGGTCGACCACGTAAAAGAAGCTCCAAGCGTCCATATATACAAAAATAACTGGTACCAGTACACAAATTATAACAAAGATCGATCTGGCGCAAAACACCGCTAACTGATGTGAATTACCGGCTTGCAGACATACATGGCTTTCTCTGTTTAACTTGAAACTTTAACTTCCTAAACCAATCTTCCGTTAAATTGTTGCATATCTAATGGATTCTCAATAAACGAAAATCTCAGATTTATCATACTGGACTTGTAGTTATCACAGCTGAATTGGGACATCTCTTTGGGGGTAGATAGAATAGACGATCATAGCTTTCTGACAGCGGTGGCTCGGCCTTAGCCATTTATGCCGTTACAGTTCAAACCCTATGAAAGAACAAACAAAAGAAGTGGGTCTTCTGTGGATGTTGGACGCTTGAGTGCATTGCCTCTCCACTACGGAAAGTTGGTCATAAATGGACACATAATCATTCCCGGAAAGCAACAGTAGGTACCTTTCACCAAACACAATCTACTTGAGAAGTAAGTTGCTCATCCCTTAAATGTAATTTATTGAGCACCATTTGACAACCGAGATATAGTGTTTTCACTAGTTCGGTTGTCACTGATCCCTCCTATTTTACGAAAAAAAATCCTAATTAGATGTCTCCTTATTTTAATAAGTAGAATCTGTGTAAACCATGTTATCTGTCAATAAACAAATTTCATTTCATTTCATTTCAACAAAATTAATTTTCACCGTGTACAATGCTCCCCGCAGGACACAGCCGCCGAGAGGCATGACTCAGCGGTTTTCAAACTGTGGCCGGCGCAGTTCAGTTGGGACGAGTACATCGGCACATACATGATGGGAATCCGCAAGTTTATCCTGAAAGACAACGCTGAATCGCTCCAGCAGGCGAGGGGGAAGTTGAGGAAGTGAGTCTTTTAACTCATTTTGCATCCGAACTATCGGACATTTTGCTTATTAGACGTTAATGCGTATTAAAATTTTGAGCACGTCCATCGAACGCTGACTGGTGCAGTGCCGTTGTCCCCCACTATTTTTGGACATCGAAATTGTTAATTTAAAGTTAATTAAAGAAATTTCTAATTAAATAAATTTAAAGTTAATTTATTAATTTTTTATTTATTTAAAGTTAATTATTTTATTACAATTTCGATGTCCAAAAAAGTGGATTTCAAGAATAATGGATTTTAATAAGTGGATTTTCCAAAGATATTTTGGCTTGCGGTGGCAAGTGGAACTAACGCTTTTAGAAAGGTTCGTGGCATTTAAGTTGCCTAGTAGTGGGCGCTCGCAAAAGTGTACCTAACGCTAGTGTACCTAACACTAGTGTAAAATGGAATAATCAACCTAGTTTTAAGAATGCCAATCAAGAAACTTGCGGCGGATTCAGATTCGCACTCTAAAGTGAGGTTTACAGAATCAGGGCCCGTCCGCACAGCGAAGTTTGCCTTCAACTGGTCACTGTGAACTTGGCTTGATAATTGGAAACGATTTGATTGGTTACGGGGCGTGGCTAGGCCGCCGGACAGTGATGACTTTACTGCATTCTTATCACGAATAGACTATAATTGTCAAATCGCATACACATTCTTAGCGTTTCGTGCGAACGATAATAGGCTCAGGAAGTAGTTGTAAATGAAGTGGACTGTATATCAATAGGTTGAAGAAGTATATTAAAATAAAACAATCAGTTCGCATGGGTATCGAACACGTTGGTGGTTTGAAGTGAAGTCGCAGCTGACAGCCCGGAGCGCGGCTGACTCGGTCTTCGTGCAACCGGTCTATCCGGAGCAGGGGGGCGCCCCGCAGGAGTGTAGGCTCCAACATCCTCCCGGCCTTGAAGTCGTCGATCTTCAGGAAATTGGCAAAGGGCAAAGATCTTGATAGGCCCGTCTTATGAAGCCCTTCTTGGTTCTCAGTTCGAACACGCGCGCCACGCCGTCACCGCCGGGGAAAGTCTTGATGACACGCCCAAGCAGCCATAGCAAGGGAGGCTAATAGCGTGTTGCATCTTGTCTACGGGGGCTTGTAATTTAGCAAAATATTGATCTGGTGGCATTCAGTTTACTCGTGCTTCAATGAAACGCTTCGCAAACCTGATAAACCAAGATTTCACCATAATTTTTAATTTTCAGGCTGTACTGGATACACAAGCTTGTCCAAGCAGCTACTGGGTACTACATATTCAGATTATTGATGGGAAGATTTCGATAGATAATTTAATTTTTATATAATTAAGTTAGCCTTAATATATTATTTTACCTGTTCACCTTAATTGTATTTCCAAAGGCCTAACTCTCTCGGACCAGACAGTATACAGGGTGACATTAATTAACTGACCATATTTTGGGCAATAATAGTTAGTAATAGTATCCATCATTATGAACAAAAATCCCTAAGAAACATGTCGCAATTGAAAAACAAATTTTCCAGTAGGTAAATTTTGTCCCGATCAGCTGATTTCAAGTTACTATGGTTACCGAAACTTTTTGATTCTTGGGGAAAGTTGTTCATAATGATGGGTACCTACTTTAGGTATACTATGGGTATACTAAGTTGAACCGCCGTCTTTTGTATCATATTCATCAGTATTTGATAGTTATACAGTGTGAAATTGTTTAATTAGTTTTGATAATAATCGATTTTTATAAGTTTCAAACTTAGTTTTGATCATGGAACCTTTTATAAGAATTTGTGTCAAGTTTCTTGGCATCTGAATGCTGAGTGCTTGTTCAGATGCCAAGAAAACTGAGCCATACTCTGGGATATATACATACGTGTATATGTAAAATAATTTTATGAATAAATAAACTTTAGACAAAATATTCAACACTTTCTTGTGATTGTATTATTTGAGAGAAAGTTTTCGGTTTAAAACTAGTCATAATGTTTTTTAGTCTTGGTCGTTTGTAAGGGTAATTGTGTGAAAATCGGGAGATTTAATCATTTTATCATGTAAAATTTTGTTTTATCTTTATAGTTTACAGTTCTTGCATGCAAGCTCGCACACATACATACGCAAACATACATCAGTCAGACTAACACCCACAGATACAGACACACACACAAATCTATACTAGTTAAGTATAAACTACACTAAACCAAGACTTTTTTGAATAAAAATATTAATATATTAAATCAATAGTTCGTTTGTACATAATGCCAACATAACCCTAGGCTAATCTAACTTGGTAATGTCAAAAGTTACATAAATCATCATAACTAGCTTTATTATATTGTGTGTTGACTGTTCAAAATTGTTTTTTTTTTACCTTTCAGTTTTTAAGCCTCTCACTAATGCCCGTGAAAAATATTAAAATCAACAATTAATTATTAACTTAATTGCGCCCAATTGTATGGGAAATGGCGTGACCCTTATTTATTGTTGTTTTAGGTAGGTATAACTCTCGGAATGTAGCTTGGCCAGCGTTTGCTGTGTGTGTCTCGCTCTCTCACAAAGTCTGTCTTTGTGAGAGAGCAAGACACACACAGCAAACGCTGACCAAGTTACATTCAGGGAGTTTAAACGTTGTATTGTTTTTAGGTACTAAAAATGACATTCAATATATTTATTTTATGTTTATTTAAAACTTACAAATAGCTTTCTAGTTAGTATGAAAAACTATACAAAACATATAGCTACCGGCACCTACACATTTCGATCGAATAAAAAAATATCTATCTACTCCTATCTAAATACAGTCAGTCTGAAAATGAACTACTAAATCACTAGAAAAGTATTAGACACCATAATACTATAAAAACTGGATTTGTTTAAACATTCGGCAGATTTTAAAAACAAAATTATAAAATATCAGGTACAAAAATTAAAAGTTTCTTAATATTTAGGTAACAAAACCACTTGGTAACAAAATAAAATAGGTGATTCTTCCAAAGTAAGGCAAAATTATCTTAATAAGTATCAGATTTGAAACAAAAATTTTCACATCTTCAGCGAACAAAATGATAATTATTTAAAAACACAATAAAAACTATGTTTTCTTATTTATCTCTTTTGTTTCCTCATTTTTCTCTTCTATACAACATAACAGAAAAATGAGGTCTAACAAAAATAAAGATCCTTTCCAAGGGGTTCTTTCAAAGTGCAAAAAACTCATAATCTCCTTTCCCGTGCTTTTCTTTTTCTTTTCCAGCACCTAAGAGGTCATTATTTCAGGCGTGTAAACCTCTTCCGATCCCCCAAAGACGGCGGTATAGAGAGATCCCATCCAACCAGTCATGCACCAGAGAAGGTATCCCCAAAACAGGACACGAACTATGCGGTCTACACAATACATTCTGTGAAAAAAAATACGAATTAGTGAACACGTGGGTTTAGTTGTGCCTCTGGCCACCCCGTATGGGAAACGATATTACGCTAGTAACAACTGTATCTAGCCAACTATAGATGTTTGTGAAATGAAACCTTGCGTCTACTTGTCTTGTCATCACACACAGGGAACATCGAACAAGAATATCAGAAATAGAGATATCCTGTAAGATATTAAAAGATATTTTTACAGCAACGGAAAACATCGTGAGGAAACCTTCCTACCTCCATAAATGCCACCCCGAATGGGAAATTTCGTGACGCTATGTTACAGGTACTTACACTTTCATATGTCTCCTGGCAGCCGGCAGAGTGTCATCATACTCTTTTAGAATGAACACCCGAGCCGCCCTGATGCAGTCCTCAAAGTATGCCGAGATGTCCAGTCCTTGGAAATAAAAAAGTTTTAATTAGCCTCCTTACTAAAGAATATCCGCTGACGGCCGATGACGAAAGGTTAAATATATTTTTTTCAGCTCAATGCCGCAGTCAAGTAAATGTAGCCCATTAATGTCCCCACCGAGGGGCACAGGCCTTTACTCGGATCCGAGTAAGATTCAGCCATACTCCACCACGCTGGCTCAGTGCGGGTTGGTGGAGGGGTTTTTACGACTACTACATACTACGAAGTAGTGATAGTAGCCGGGACCTACAGAATGCCGCAGACACATGGTTATTTGAAGAAATATATTTGAAACGTTCATCTGACATTAAATTAACTGATGATATTTTGGACAATGATAGTTCTCATCATTATGAACAACTTTCCAAAAATTGGTCGCAAATGAAAAAAATTTTTCGTCAACCTGTACATTGATCCCCATCAGCTGTTACAAGTTTGTATGGCAGACCCAAAAAAAAATCTACTAAGTATTTGGTTAATTTGTCACCCTGTATAAAAACTCGCTTCTAGCTCACTAACACCATCTATTGACTCACCGATCGCGTCCACTTTATAGTCCCGTCTCTCTCTTGGATTGAGCCGCTGTCTCACGTTCTGTGCGATGTCTGATTTGAAGTCCCACTGGTTGTTTGTGTAGAACTCAAACACTTCGAAACCCTTGCTGATTCGGCGTTGGACGCGCATTAGTCTGTAAATAAGAATCATTAAGAATTCAATTCATATTATTCTGTTTTACCCTTATTTTACCCATCATAATTAGGGGCTTTAAGAGTTTTTTTTAACCGACTTCCCAAAGGAGGAGGTTTACAATTCGTTCGGATGTTTGTTTTTTTTTTTAAATTTTATTTTTATATATGTGCCCCGATAGCGCCTAAACAGATGGACCGATTTGGAAAATTATTTTTTTGTTTGAAAGGGTTTAACTTCCCATTGGTTCCATTGACACCAGGTCAGGATCTGACGATGGGATCTTGGAGAAATCGAGGGAACTCTTCAAATATTATAGGCAGACCTATAGTGATTTTTGTGTTTTTCATAATAACTCGTGCAAATGCACATGGTAAGCATAATATTGTGATGCGGAACTGCTGATGAAGACCACACATGGCCACCAGATCTGCTCAATACTACATAGATAGGTACAAATAGATACAATGCGTGGCTGACGGGCAGGCAACGCATAGCCTAACCCGGTGGACCTAGAGCTATGAAACTTTGTACAGGGGTTCCTTAGTAGCGTGGGGTAGCACTGATATGGGATTTGACAAAATTAATTCCCCAAGGGGGGGGGGGGGGCGGATAAGGGGTTACAGTTTGTATTAAACTCAATCTAATCAAATAGGGTTTGTGGAAGTCGGTTTTTTCTAAAGTTTACTTTTTGTTTCAATTATTTATAATAGTAAACGGGTAAAGTTTCAAGGAAAAGAATGTAAAAAATGTCGTCCCTCAAGACATTGACCCGATCAGCTGACTACTAGTAAAAGTAAATAAAACACCCATGGGGATCCAAAATTTGTTCTTAATTATGGGTAGGTACCTAACTGTACTATGAACTATCATTCCCCAAAATATGGTAACCTAGTTTCACTTTGTACTGTGCTGTACCAGTAATTTTAGAAGTAGCTGCGTAGACAGGTAATGAAATACAACCTCTCAATAGCAGCGGCCGTCTGCAGATAACTCACAACAATATTTATAATGATGATTGTCAAAACGACATCACAGCAATCATGTACAAGCGCCATCTAGCCTTCCATAGCACGAACCACTTAACACACAACTATACCCTAAATCGATACCTTTAGAAGTGGTTCGACTAAATTAAGGCTAGATGGCGCTAATTAAGCATATATTATAAAGTACGCGACTCATTCTCATCCTCGCATTAGAGCTCTCGCAAAGCACATTGTATTGAAACCGAAATAAATAACTTCAGATAAAATACCAACTATTATTTGGGGCACCCATTTTCAATGATGAAGAATGGAACTCACACAGGCTTGTATCCCAGACAGAAGAGTAGTACGTCGATGATGAACGCCGGCACCCAGTGGAAGAAGAATGCGCTCAGATTGTGCAGGAACCGAGAGTGCTTCATTGAGCCGCCGGGGTACCTGGACACGCGATAGATAAATGGTTTATTTAACAAAAGAGTAAGGTAAATGTAGACTATTGATGTCCCCACCGAGGGGCACAGGCCTTCACCCGGATACAAGTAGATTGAGCCATACTCCAACAAAAGAGTACAGATGATATGGTTCGTTTAAATGGTTCATTTCATTCACTCATTTGTTGCAATATTTATCTGGCTGAAGGACCAAAATCCAGAGCCGTAAACTTGAAAAAAAAATGCGATATGAAAACTGAAAACGTTTGTGCGTCTTGAAATCTGTAGCCCAATCACGAACAAAGATTCGATAGAAAACTATCGAAAAGCCGAATGTCAGTGATTCTTATTCTTTATGACATAAAATATAATTTCCTGCGTTCTCGAAAACGTTTTACGATCTCGAAAACGTTCGTGATCGAGGCTCTGGTTAAGGCTAAATTGATTGTGGGCAGCACTAGTGCCGTGCTTATCCTTACTGTTTACAGTACCTAAATCGTTCACGTCAACACGGTAATGAATTCATCCTAATACAACCTCTAATTATTATGAAGCCTGAAAAGAGGTTTACATAAAAAAATTGGTTGCCTGTAAAGTCGGTATACGGGCGAAAGTTTTACGTGACAACGACTTTGAGTGGTAAAATAATTTTAATGTGAATATTCATTCGTATAGTAGGAAGAAGGATGAAATAATAGTAACAATTTAAAACATTTATTTATACAAAGAATTATATTTAAAACATTAATTTATACAAAGAATCTCGCACTGAATTTCATATTAGTGCCTTTCACTTTTTATGTCTGTCTCTCTCGCTCTTAGGCGGGCTAACCATGCCCGAGTGGAAGGGACGCGTGCCTCTCACTCGCTCTCATTGTGAGCGCATAACGTGAGCGGAGCGTAACGCAGTTTCTTGAAGTGTCACCCGGCAAACCAATTTATAAGACGTTGTCACGTCAAAATTAGAAGGTATGATTGACTGTCCTACCCCAGATGATCCAGTTAACCCACTAAGACCATAATTATAGGGTTGTTGTTTGTGTGGATCATAGTTGATCATTGTTGATCGCCCACCAGGCCACGCCATTCAATAGAACACTTTGTGATGATCTCGAGAATCTCTACTTAAAGTTGATCATAGTTGATCACTCACCAAGCCACGCCGTTCAAGGGGACCCTGTTCATGATGATCTCGCGGCCAGCGTCGATCATCTCTGACCACGTGACCTTGATCTCCGCTGAACTGGTGAAGTTGATCACGTTGGCGGCTTTGTCGCTGTGAAATGGAGATGATAAAGATAATTTATTTATTTATTTATCAAAGCCTACAGCACAATTCAAAATAATATAAGCAGATAACTTAGACTCGACAAAGGCCAATTAAAGGCTTCTATTTTGTAGGCCAAACATATGGTAGTGAACTTAAACAAAGAAAGAAAAATAAAAAGGTGGTAATTTATAAGTACCGGGTACAAAGTTTAGATGGGGATGGGGTGGGAATTGTATAGGGGTGTGTTTATGTTTGTATGATGATAATGATATAATGATGACCATGCAAACGATGATGCTCGTGATAATAATGATGATGATGATAATGTTTATAATAATGGCAATGCTGGCAAGTCCATTACAACATATACAACAAGTCCTCTGAAAATCCATACAGCTGGCAAGTCGAGTAAACTACTGTTAAAAAGGGAAATACATAAAGTCTTCACAAAATAAAAGGCCCGTTTTGACAGTTCAGTAGGGGTTAAAACTTCATGGGCGTGAACTGTCAAAACGGGCCTTTTATTTTGTCAAGACTTTAGTCACTTATCAAACTCCTAGTTAACAAGACACTTAGAGCAAACATATAAGTAGTAACTATAGTTAGCTAGCATACTTATTAATTTCTACAGAATAAAGAAAATTTTAATTGAATCTAGGTAATTTCAAGTGACGATTATGACGATACTAATTATGATGATGATAATGATGTACCTGATCATTTTAATGATAACAGTGATATTGGCGATGTAAATGATAATATCAATGATGACGGCGATGAGCTTACCCATAAGTGATGTAATTCCAAGCTACAATCATGATACCGTTGATAAACACATCAACTGGTAGATAGTCTGCGTAGCTGTTACTCTTACAGTACATAGTACGAATCACTCCTTTGCCAGCACCTGAAAGACACAAATCCTACTAATATTATAATTCTTAATTAGTAATTTCTTTGTTGTACTCCACAAAACGTACAAACAGAAAATAAATTTAAGAAACACAATGTACAAAGGCGAGCTTATCTCTAACAAGAGATTTCTTCCAGCAAACCCTAAGGAAAGGGAACGGTATATAATTGGGCGGGGGAAGCCTAGGAAGACATTTAATGAAAGAACATTTTATCGTATTAGGTACGTATAAGTACATGAAACTCTGTGTTAGAGTTAGATGTAAGTTAGTTTGTAAGAAATTGCAGTGCCCTCCCAGGGTCCACTGTCGGCACCTGCTAATTTTAAGAACTTAAGAACCACAAATGTAAATGATTCAGATTTGGATTTGGGCATAGAACCTCTCTAGGATACCCAAAGTTGAAATTCCGTCCGTACGATCGCGTATCATTTTGCGTCCACACAAGTTAGTGAAAATGTCACGCGACGATGCACTGCTACACCGAAATGTTCAGGTGTGGACCCTGAAATGTCACTTTTTCATGTACTTACACCTAAAGGTGGGAACTGACCAACGTTACGAGGTGTAATTTAATGGGCTCTACTCACGATGCAATCTGTCTCGCCATTTGTTGCTGCAACTTGTATTTCTCTCTCTCTGTCTATCTTCCAGTTCTGTCCTGCTCTAGCGCTTGCAAGGCAACCTGCCTTCTATGAGTTGCAGCGACAGATTGCAAGCCAGGTTGCATCGTGAGTAGAGTTCATAACATTCGCATCGAGCATGTCACGCATCAAGCAGGCCCCCAATTTTGCAAACGGATGGCATGCCAGTTGGTATAGCGACTAGCGAGGGCGCAGAAACCAGTTTTGTTTGTAGCCCACCACACACACACACACACAGAGACACACCCTCTCCCTCTCACTCACCCCACACACACCTCACTTACACACACCTCACTTACACACACTTGCAATCTCTGACACTCCACACCTTAACACTCTCTTACCTATCTGATAATTACATTGCACCTACTTTGGGTACCTTGATTACTCCGGTTCAGCGTCTGGAGAGGCTGGTAATCTGTCAAACAGGACCTCCTAGTACGGATACCAGTCTCTCACATAGATAAGACAAAACAAATAGCACCTAAGTTAAACTATGTTACACCATGTAAAGCTATTGAGAGAACAAAATAAACATTTTTGTATTGTATTTGTATTGTATTGTAGCCGGCGCGGCACGTCTCGGCGTCGCGCCTAGCCCAAAACGGGTTTCTGCGCACTCGCCATAGCAACTGGCATGCCATTTGTAGAATTGGGGGCCAAGAGCAGTGCACGCTCGTTGCTCGCTGGTTTGCCCATTATTAGTACTACATTCTGACTGCATGAATGCTGTGTAACATTTCATTTCATTTCATTTATTATTATTCATTCACGATTATTACATCATATTTGAATGTCATATTTAAAACTAAAACACAATAACAACATAACATAAAAACAATAATACAATACTACCTATACTATAAAAGATTATTACACAGAAAATATACAAGTATTAAGGTAATTTCCAATAAATTAAATGTCAACAAGATTACCTTACTAAATAAACTAAAATTTCCTGATACATTAATGCCGATCTTATTGATTTATGAACTCCTCAAGAGTGTAGAAGCACTTCTTCAACAAGTATTTTTGCAACGCATTCTTAAATTTGGTCATGTTGTCTATTAATTTTAAGTCAATAGGCAATTTGTTGTACAGGACAACGGCCTGGTACCTTGCACTGTGACTTGCAACTTGCAGTCTGGGAAATAGTGTCTCGATTTTTACATCTTTGCGTCTTGATTCGATGCGCACATTTTTTTCTTCTGATGACTCGTACTTTGGTAAATTTTTCGCCAGGTTCACAAGTAATACAAGAATATAGAGACACGGTACTGTAAGTAAACCTAATTTAACAAAGTGCTCTTTGCATGTTTCCCACTGTGGTATTCTTACCATTGTGCGTATCGCTCGCTTCTGGCATACGAACGCTTTTTTAATATTATATTCGTAGCTATGACCCCAAAACATGATGCTATACCGTAATTTAGATTCAACTAATGCAAAGTAAACAGCTTTTAGTTGGTCTAAGCTTAGTTCATCTCTTAAACTTCTCAAGGCATAACACGATGAACTAATAGAGCTTTCTATTGCAGCCAGCTCATGTTTCCAGTTAAGAAAACAGTCTACATGGACCCCTAAAAATTTGACTACATTTACTTGTTCGATTGTACTGTCATTAACTTTAATCTCGAGAGTATCATCATTTCTGGCGGTGCTTTTGAAAAGCATGACATTTGTTTTGCTAGGGTTTATGTGGAGATTATTTCCGCTGAACCACTCATTAAAAGCTGAAAGAGCTTTAACTACACTATTATTTAGTGTTTTTATGTCATCAGCATAAATAATCGCATTAGTGTCATCAGCAAATAAAACAAGTTTAATGTCCGGATTTTTATTAAGTATGTAGTCAATTAAGTCATTTGTGAATATGATGAAAAGAACTGGTCCCAAAATAGATCCTTGTGGCACTCCCATTTTTATTTTAGATATATCGGATTTTGCCACTTTTTCCGTACCATTATTTTCATATTTAATTTCAACAAATTGTGTTCTATTTTGTAGATAGCTTTTAAATAAATTTAGGGTATTTTCTCTAACGCCGTAGTGTTCTAATTTGTTTATTAATAGTGTATGGTCTACTGTATCAAAAGCGGAACTAAGATCCAAGAAAAGTCCAGCCACTTTCTTGCTATCATTGAGATTCTTGACAACATCATCGATCAGAGAGTCAATAGCATCCATCGTACCAACGCCTTTTTGATATCCGAACTGCCGGTTACTAAGTATATTATTGCTAGCCAGGTGAAAAATTAATCTGCTTTTCAATAGTTTTTCAAAAATTTTTGATAACGTAGTTAAAAGCGATATAGGCCTATACATTTTTGGATCAGTTTTTGTGCCCTTTTTAAAGATGGGAATGACTTTTGCTATTTTCAACTGCTCTGGGAATATAAAATTGTCAAAACACAAATTAAGGAAATGTACTAATGGTTCTGCTAAAATGTCAATGTTGTCTTTTATAATACAAATTGGGATTTCGTCATAACCATATGATTTTTTATTATTCATTTTTAATACTAGCTTAGTAATTTCAGCAGATGTGACATTTCTTAAGATCATACTATTTTCTACTCTTTTGGTGTTTTCCGTTAGATATGATTCTGATACATGGTGGTTGGCGACGGAAGATTTTTTACAGTTAAACTGATCAGAGAAAATTTTTGCTATTTTATTAGGATCATCTACAATCCTGTCATCAACCTTAAGCATAAGTTTCTCCTTAAACTTGAGACTGCTTTTATTGCGGTGTTTGTTAACTACTTGCCAAATTGATTTGGGAATGTTGATAGATTGACTAATGGCTTTTCTGACTGACAATCTTTGCAGACCTTTTATGACTTTGCGGTACTGATTGATGTACCTGCGTTTGAATTGAAGAACAGAATTGTCAATGTTTCCTCCTTTAGCCGTACTGAGAAATCTCTTCATTTTACTAGACACTCTTAAACCCCTAGTTATCCATTTTATCTGCGTTCCTTTACAGAGATTTATTTTCTTTTTACTTTTCCGATAGCTGTAATTAAATATTTCTGAAAATTTATTTAAAAACGTGTTAATACCCACTCCTTGCCAATTTTGTGAGACGATTTTTTCTCTGAAAACATTTCGACTAATTTCGTTAAAGTTTCTTTGCTTTTTATAAATAAATTGTTCTTTGTGTTGTCTCTGATTATGATACACATAGGAGCTTCTAAAAGTACCCGAGATACAAGCATGCCCATCGGCCAAGTTATTGTGGTCAATGTCAATATTGGTAATTTCGTCATTATGAATATTTGTAATTATATTGTCAATGCAAGATGTAGATTCATTACGGATAAAAGTAACAGTATCAATACAAGGTTTAAAGTTATAACATGATAGGAGATTCAAAAAGTCCATTTTTTGTTTATTATTCGTCATCAGATCAATGTTAAAGTCCCCTAATAGAATTAATTTCTTGTTGAAAAAGTGTTCCAGTAACATCTCCAGCTGACTCATAAACGTATCTAAATTTTTGTCACTTGGTGTGCGATATATACAACATATATTAAGTTTTGTATTAATATCCCTAATACCACAAATTTCAAAACAGTCAATTTTGTACATTTTTTTACATATTTCTAACTCTTCAAATTGACAATTTTCTTTTGCTAATATGAGTGACCCACCCCTTTTCTTATTTACTCTAGTTGTGTATGAAGCCATGCTATAATGGGTCATATTGAAAAGTGGTGCAGATATTTCATTTAGAAAATGTTCAGTCATACAAACATAGGTAGGTTTATTTTCTAGACAGTGCAAGTATAACTCAAATTCGTCCTTTTTAGTACTTATACCACACACATTCTGATGTAATAAAGCTACACTCTGATTTAAATATAATACAGCATTTTGTTTGTCTAAACATGTTACATTACACCTCCTAACGTTGGTCAGTTTCCACCTTAAGGGCGGGCCCTAGGCAATCAGAACTTAGAATTTCATCCTTAACTTATTTTTAGAGGAAATTAAATAAAAAAAGGTTAAAGCCAATCGAAGCAAGTCTAACTGAGGAACATACTGTGCCATTTTCATAATGTTTAGATAAATAACAAGAACCCAAATCCAGATGCGGTGTGAAATTGTAAAATAAAACATTGTGACAGACAGATTTTCTGGCAACTTCAGGAGACTTTTCTACCGAGCAAAATTAATAAAATAACGCTTATGGGAAAGCAAAGTCACGCTGATACTCGTGATAAACAAGCTAGTGAAAAAATATACAGCAATAATACTCGTCATTCCGAGCGATTCGCGTTTCACTAAAGGCTGTTTTTGCCTAGGGCGCCGTCTTAATGCAGGTAGGTGGACGAAGATTATACAAACCAATAAGCAGTCCAGTGGGGCCGTTGATGTTATCAGTCCAGCCAGGAACGGGCTCCTGCCAGATGGGGATCACTGGAAAAAACATTGTTAATTATTTTAATTACCATATATGTTACGATAATATAAATTTTGGAAACTGGGGTTAAGACTGGACGTCACACCTATATATCTGTGTGTATGTTCGTCTGTTCCCCAAAACGTTTAAACACTCAGATTTTAACAAATTAGGTATGATACGCGTGACGTAGCTATTTGCATCTTGGTCTTTCAGCAGAGTGCCCCGATAAAAAATAAAGATGTAAATAGCTACGTCACGCGTCGTCGTCACATAAGTTTAAGCCTGTAATGGTAGGTGTTTATGGATAAATAAATAAATAAACAAATAAATATTGTTAGTGTTAGGCCTCTGGTTATAGGCCAAATGGCATCATACTATAATACAAATAGCGCCATCTAGTAGCCAACTTACCGATGGATGGTCGCAGCACCATCCCGGGGAATCCTTGCTGCATGGCTTCCACCACCACAGCTTCACCCAGCGACTTGGTGAACGCGTACGAGTTGGGCAGCTTGTTGAGCAGTCTGTGGGACAAGTGACAAATCGCTTTTATGATCTAGATTCTAGAAGTTTCTGGGATGTTCTTTTTATAAAGTTTGTGTGGAAGTTTGCGAAAATTTCTACATAGGACTGGAAGATTCATAAAGTTTCTACATTTGACTGGAAGATTTCATATATGACTGCACAGGGTGCTCATCCCATACAAATTAGGATTAGTAACCCTTCGTAAAAAAGAGATGGCATGAGGAGTAAGATTTGTACTTTAAACGCCATGGTTTCAGTTAACATACTTCTAGGTGGCGCTAATCTTAGAATAAATCCTATATATCTTTACGCCATTTGTACGGGTATTTGCAATTTTTCGATGGTGCTGCACCAAGCGATAATGGGCTCGAACTAAAGAAGCTTCCGTAGCATCTCAGTTTACGCCGGTGTCATATTTTGTTCTAGATGGTCTATCTGTATTAGTATAATATTATAATATCTGTGATGACTGAAAGTTGCCAGTTTCAGATGGATCTGGAAGTTTCTAGATGTTTCAAGATATGACTGAAAGCTTCTAGGACTTTGCTAAACTAAACATCAGCACTAAGTTTCTCAAACTTAGCTAACAGAAGTCTCCAGAAATTTCTCAAACTTGGCTTACGGAAGTTTCCAGAAGTGTTCCACTCACTTGGGCGCCACCACAGCCAGGGTCTCCTCGTCCATCCACTCCATGGCGTCGATGATCTTTTGCGGGTCCGCGGGAGGAGGGTAAGGTTTCTCTTCTAGAAGCTTCTCGTGCAGGTGGCAGTACGCCGTCGAGATGTGGATGAAGAGCTGGTTGAAAGAAAACAAAAATTTAAACATATACAATACATAAACATTTAAAAGCAGGCGCATATGTATTGCTTCTGGCCCCCAGGATATCCTGTGTCGAGGGAACTAGAACCACTATAATTTCTTCTATCATCAACGAAACTTAGTATGTAAAATATGTAGTTCAGATGACAATACAATGATGTGGTGCCATCGAGCTGGTCTAATGATGGTCGAAGGTGGAAGGGAAGTGAAGTTCACTTGTAAACTCGTCGTGTTTGGGCTCATTTGATTCGTCCCTATAAGACCTCTTTAGTTCAAAGGGGTGTTTTTAGTTTTAAAACTGCTATAAGTTAATAATTATTGTAAACAGGGGAGTTCTACTACTATATTTGTGATGTAACCTGACTCAATTAAACTTATTTTGATTTTAGAACTCACTTGTAGTTTCTTGCACTGCTTGCCAAGCTCCACCATCAGCTTAGTTCCCCGCACATTCAGCAGAACAGCTTTCTTGAGCTCTTCGTCGAATCTGAAAATATCATAATTCTAAATCCATTTATTTTCTGTAGATACGAGTATTTACAAATACTTAGGTCGCTTTGCACCAAAATCTTGATTACTAATAGTATCTTAATTCTATTTACTTACGGCCGATCCCAATAACCTATCTCTATCCGTGATCTGCAGATTACGCGTTACATTTGACAGTTGCGCTATGGTATTTATGTCAAAATTGACACTAGCAATCTCAAATCTGAAGATTATGGATAGAAGATAGGTTATTGGGATTGGCCATTGGCCAATGAGGGCTATTTGGGAGGTGTCAAAACCACTAAACTAGAGGAACGGCACTTAACTGACAACCTTCAAATCCGACAGCTCTTGCGCGGTGGCCACAGATTCCATTTTCAAACACACCATTTTAATTAGTACCGTTCGTGTCGCCTCCCAAATCGAAGGCAATGTACGAAATATGTCAAACTTAATTGCGATTAGCGCGCTAATCATAATAAGTGTTTTTGGTGCAAACGGCCCTAACGGCCGTACCCAGAGTCATTTAATGATTCATTAAGGATTACTAAGTAAAGGATTTCGTATGAAAATTCAAATTTGGAATGGGTTTAATCGTTCATTAAATGACTCTGAATACGGCGGTTAGACACACATTTAAATTGATTGACATAAATGAGACTTTTACCCGACTGCACCAGAAAAAGGGGAATTATCTTTGGAATCCTGGGAATTATCATTTACTAAATGATAATTCCCAGGTACACACAGATAAAGTTACGGACAACAGCTAGTAAATCATAATCATAATCATGATTTATTGATAGATAATAAAATATTACATGTTAAGGTACCTATACAAATATCTGTAGAATAAATTAATTTTAGGCATAATGATATAGAAACATGTCAGGAATCAGTAGTAATAATAGTCACTAATAAAAAGTCAATAATAAAAGTAAAATAATGTCAGAAATAATAATAATGTCAACATAATAAGAATAATAAACAAATAAGCTTCATGCCTGATAGTACAGGAATGCCCGCTCAGAGCCAGCGTGTTGGAATAAGGCTCAATCTTACTCTTATTCGGGTATAGGCCTGTGCCCCTCGGTGGGGACATTTACTGCATTTACTGTACTTGCCTGATAGTAGCAGCAGCATGTACAATAATATGCACGCTCTCATACAACATCTGCCGATCCTCAGCACTGATCCCCAGGTCCGGCAGCATGCAGTCTCCAGCTACGATGGTCATCTTCGCGAGTAGAGGATCCACTCCGCCGCGAAGGTCCCGGACTTTTTCGAATAGCTGGAAGGAAAGAGAAAATATACATTTACATACAGGCACAGAAGAGATAATAGTACTCCGTACAGAACGGCCACTCCCTTCCCCGCGCTGATTCAGATACCGCACCCCAACCCTGGCGTCAAAGGATTGGTTAAAGGATCAATAGACGGGGCTGAACGCCGGACGAGTGACGACGCGTATACTTAATATCGCTGCATTTGCCGCGCCACCACCAGCCCTAGCAAAGTTTACGCACACATTTTCACGTATACAAACATCATTTGGTTATGTAGTAGTAATAGGTGATTATTTTACGAGCGTTCTATGGAGTGTCCGAGGTGTGATACAGGCACATACATTGCTTCTGGTCTAATACTAGAATACCCTGTGTCGTAGAACCAGAAAACAGCGATATCACAAACATGTAAACATCCGGGATTTTTTTCCCCCAGCCGGGACTTGAAACCGGGACCTCTCGCATGGTAGGCAGATGCGTAACCGCTGCGCCACAGAGATCGTCAAACATGTACACGTACAGATAGCATAAGATAGAAAAATCATATACAAAAGAGCGAGCTTATCTCTAAAAAGAAATTTCTTAGTGGATGGGAGCGAAGAAATCTCTTTTTTTAAGAAGAAGATTTTTCTATAAGATATCTTGTCTAAAATAAAAAGATGATTTGGTTTATTTGTTTAACATGAAGTGATTTTGACACAAATAATATTTTACTTAATAACGAAATAATCAATTATACAAACAAACCACCCCAAGAATCACCCGGACCAAAGGTCTTGTCTTGTTTGTCATCATGTGAGTACAATAAAGAAATTACGAAATTACGAAGAACGCGACATGAAAATATCTCTTTTATTAATACATTTCATCATCATAAGGGATGATGAGATCAGGGAATGTACACGCCATTCAACTCAGTCCTGTGCAACCCAACGTAAGTTTTCCAGCTATCCTCGCTATTTCGCCAGACCGTACTGACACATTAGCACATATTACAAGAATTACTAGTTTACAACGCATGGCTAGGTATTGCGGAATTGGCCCAGAGTGTTGACACGCCTATGTTAAAATAAATAGACCAGTTACAGCGAGAAATTGAAAATGAAAAGCACAATAACATCCTTGGAAAAATATTTACCATCAGTGAAGAAGTCAATGAATAATAAAATAAATGTTGCCCACTAATGCTCCGACCGAAAGCGAATAAGATTGAGCCATACTCGATATCATACCGGCTCTACGGGTCGATGGAGGGGTTTCACGTCTACTACTGTTAGAATGATAAAAAGAAGACTGGGGTTTGTTTAACTCACTTTAATTCATAAGATAAGATACTACTAAGTAGCGATACGAAAGTAGCCGGGACCTACAGCTTATCGTGTTATTCAAAACATGGAACGTTCGAAATATCTCCAAAAAATATTTGATTATATGGTCAGCACCGGGATTCGAACCTGCATCTGCTGCTTGAGAAGCACGCGCAAAAGACGGAGCTGAATGAATAAATAACTCCAATTGTTTTGTCGAACAGAAAGAATTACTATTTACTTCTTTTTTTTGCCAGTTATATTATCTTTTATTTTCAACCGACTTCAAAAAAGGAGGAGGTTCTCAATTCGACCCGTATGTTTTTTTTATAGAACACATAACAACAGTTTATGTACAATAACATTTACTTAAGTATTTATTATTGACCGAGCGAGCGAAGCGAGCGAAGCGTCTCCGTTTCAGGTTTGGGCAAAAATGCTTTCGTATGTCCGGTTGTTCTCCTCTACAGGTCGCATTTATGAACCGATTCTCGTGAAATTTTGTGAGCAGGTTGGAAAAATAAATAGAATTTTTTACTCGAGCCAGGTTTTAGATTTTTTTCAAAATGGCGGAGATATGGGGTTTTAAAATGTAAAAAAATCGCTACAACCCAAACGGCTCGATGGATATTAACAAATGAGGTGTCGTTGGATTCGTAAAGACCATGAGAGTGAAACAGACTATATAATTTTAGTAAAAAGTCAATAGGTGGTATTAAAGATCGCGAAATGTAGTTTACAAAGTTATTGGTGCGGCTACTTTCATACTGCATGTACGTAACCAGGTACATTCATAAGTTTGTATGTGTTATTGAAAGAAAATTATTTGGGTTATTTTTTTATGTGTGTTAGCAGTTCAGCTTTCCCACCGACATACTCGCGAGGTCTACAGCTCACAGAGCCACTAGTTTATTTATTCAGGGGTTACAAGCTCTGGGCAGTTTTAGTCTAGTGCAGATCCGCTTAAGAACAACGGCGTCCGCGAGGCTCCGACGATCGTGTAGGGACGTCCGTCCGTCTGTAGTTTGTAAGCAGGTTAACGTATGACCTCTTTGGAGCCGTGACTCGGTAATTTAGACTACGGAGGAACTTCTTCTGCACCATTTCAATTTGTGCGTCATACGTTGCATGAAAGGGTTCCAGATAGGGGATGCATATTCAAGATGGGAGCGAACGAGAGAGTCGTAAATAGTCAGGAAGGACTTGGGTTTCTTAAAGCTCCTCGTTGTAGCCAAGCATCTGATAAGCTTTTTAGGATTCCGTACCCGAAGGGTGCCAAACGGGACCCTATTACTGAGACTTCGCTGTCCGTCCGTCCGTCCGTCCATCTGTCTGTCACCAGGCTGTATCTCATGAACCGTGGTAGCTAGACAGTTGAACTTTTCACAGATGCTGTATTTCTGTTGCCGCTATAACAACAAATACTAAAAATTAAAAGAAATTTAATATTAAGGGGGGCTCCTATACAACAAACGTGATTTTTTTGCTAATTTTTGCTCGATATTGATAATGGTAGCAGGTAGACGCTTAAAATGTTCACAATATATTGAGTATATTATTTACTTAAAAAATAAATAATTTAATTAAAATTAAATTAATATTTAGAGGGGGCTCCCATACAAAATGTTTTTTTTTTTTTTTGCGGTTTTTTATTTAGTTGTGTGTGTGATGTGTGCGTCGAAGGTCAGCTTTTCATCAAACTGGACTCCAAGGTCTCGAATACATACATGTGAGCCTTTGCAATACATGTCCGCCTGTATGATATACTTACAACATTGGGCAACAAACAATATGCAAAATTTATATCTTCGACTTTCAACCTTGCCCTACAGAATCCAAGGGCGACCGAAATTATGTAGATAGAATAATACATAGAATAGAATATGCATAGGTAGAGTGATTTTGAAATAGTAACAGTAAAAACTGTTTTTTTAATCGTGTCGTGGATGGAAATTATTGAAGAAAAGCTGCGGCAATCAATCGAACTATAGTAAAAGTAAAGTAAATGTAGCCCATTAATGTCCCAACCGAAGGGCACAGGCCTTTACCCGGATCCGAGTAATGAGCCATACTCCTTCACGCTGGCTCAGTGCGGGTTGGTGGAGGGGTTTTTTACGACTACCACATACTAAAATCCAACTATTATTATTATTATTATGAGTCTATTATGTCCCACTGCTGGGCAAAGGCCTCTCTCCCCAATCCAACTATAAAAGATGAAATTTACTTATCAATAATAGGTAATTGTATATTTATCAATTATATCAATCAATAGGTAATTGTAGTAGTATAAGGTATTACCGGGAAAAAAAAACCAACAAGATAGGTAGCCGTTTTTAATAGTCAACAGTTGATCTGCATGTTAGATTTAAGTTAGTTAGTTTATTTAAATTTCAAATTTCGAGTTATCAACTAATTATTGTTTTCAATAAAATGTATTTACGATAACATAAAACCAAGACCGTAGGCGAAAGAGGCTAGTCCCCACAACACAGGGAATCCTAGTGTGGGGTCTATATCTAGTGTGGATATTGTAAAAAGTTGTAACCCTATTTAACAATAAACGATTTGTATGGTATTGTATTACTTAGCTGACCATAGTTTGGGTAATGATAGCGCCCATTATTGTGAACAAGTTTACCCAAGAAACATATGGTCACACCTCGGACACTCCATAGAACGTTCGTAAAATGATTGATTGATTTTCAAAGTTCTTTATTAAGTAATGTAAGATAACAAGTACACATCCTTAACACTGTCGAGGGTATACAAACAAGAAAAATTTAAGTTGTTTTGCAGGATAAATGCCTTTAGGAAAACTTATAAAATTATACATAAAAAAAAAAAAAACTTAATTACTTAATAATCACTATTGATTTTCCGCACTTTCAAAGTATGCACACTTGTATGTGTTACATTTTTTGACATCAATACCAAATAATCACTCGTAAAATAATCACCTATTGCTACTACATAACCAAATGATGTTTGTATACGTGCAAACGTGTGCGTAAACTTTGCTAGGGCTGGTGGCGCGGCAAATGCAGCGATTTAAAGTATACGCGTCGTCACTCGTCCGGCGTTCAGCCCTGTCTATTGATCCTTTATCCAATCTTTTGATGCCAGGGGTGGGGTGCGGTATCTGAATCAGCGCGGGGAAGGGAGTGGCCGTTCTGTACGTAGTACTATTATCTCTTCTGTGATATGGTGGCAAATGAAACAACTTCGTCTAGACTTGTACAAAGGTAAATACGAAATTATCACTCATGGTCCCGGGTTCGAATCCCGGATGGGGACAAAAAAAAAACCATGTCTTGGATGTTTACCTACATGTTTGTGATGTCGCTGTTTCTGGTTCCCACGACACAGGGTATCCTAGTGTGGGGCCAGAAGCAATGTATGTGCCTGTATGTATGTGTATGTGTAATGTTTATGGTGCAAAAGGGAGCAAGCCAATCGCTGTGACTCACACTTGTCTCATATTTTCGGAACAACCGCGGCCCTTTGCTAATAAGAGCAGAATAACTCAAACAAGAATAACAAGCCAAAATATACATAACCAGTTTGTTTAATTTCATTTCGTAACCAAAAACACGTTAAATGTATCAGCGGTACTATATGAGGTTAGGTAGGTGACAAGTTACAGTATTCCGCAACAAATAATTTTGATTAACTTGAAGGATATAAGTGATTTTGATAAAACGAACGAGTTTCATCAAAATATAAACGGTCAACGTTGATTACTGGGGGTCGGATCTAGTTCCACAGTTCTTGTTATTAGGGTTCCGTACCCGAAGGGTGCCAAACGGGATAATTATTTTTTGGCCAATATCAAATCTGGACGCTTCGCTCGGTTCGCTCGCTCGGTCAATTATTCTATAGCTGCGCCGATGGGCCAGCCCCCTGTCAAAATGGAGTATTGAATGAGTGGCTAAAAGTAGGCACAATTATGCCTCTGCCACCTCGTATGGGAAAACGCGTGACGCTTTGTTATGTTGTTTCTTGCAAACACAATTGGTTGGATTTAAAAAAAAAAACCCTTCAAAAGTAACCTCATGGCTGGTGGTATAACAGTGTTATCTGTCTGTCTCGGGCTCATTACTCTCAACCCCTCTACAGTGGTTGCCTGTTCTGAGTCACATCGCACCCCCACATCTGAGAAGGCAACAGTCCCTGCTGTGAGAAGCACACAAAATCGCCAGGAATCCAGACCTGCCAATGTTCGAGGATTTTTTCTGCCCCCCGGTCCATCGCTTAAAGTCTCACCGCCCACCACATCTTGCTGCCAAAGACCTAATTTACAGTAACTTTAATGTCTCGGAGGCGTGGAAGCAAGAGTAGACCGCTAACACTCCCCCAAATCTCCCGATGAAAATTGATCCAACACAAAAGCCAAAAGGTTTCGATCTCCCAAGAAAACATTGGTGTCAACTTAATAGACTCCCCGAACTGGACATGGCCGTACCGGAGAGTTCCTGAGCCGATGTGGATGGAGGAGTTCCGCGGCTTGCGACTGCGGGGCTCAGTCTCAAGACATGAACCATATAATTAAGAAATGCCCCCGCAGAAAATACCATGGCGACCCTGCAGACCTGTTCACCCTACCAAGCAACCGGTGTCGGCATCGGCATCGTGTTAAACGCGCAATAATGAACTTTATCATTATGACAATACGGCAAGTCAAACATGAAGCCGATGCCGACAGCGGCTGCGCGGTAGGGCCCCAATGACATAGTCCAATGGGTTTAGTCTTGACATAAACTTGTAATTAAATAATACGAAACGACTGTACTCATAATCAGGCCATAAATAAATAAGTGTTATCTGTCTGTTTGTCTGTCTGCAAATAAAGTTATCTGTCCCTTCATCTGGGGATTGAAAAATAGACCCTTACCCAGTAGCATAATGATTCGTTAAATGTGAAGGATTTTGTATGTAGGTACATAAAAAAAATGTTTTATTTGTTTTAAGCCCGGGTCTCTCAAGAGACGGATAAACAGTCATATAACTTATTTTTAAACTTTTTGTACGTGTGAAATATTAAAAGCCCCAGATAAACAGACAGATAAACGCTATCTGAGGAATGTGAGAACGGTACTTAGTAATAGTTCAATAAATGACGGTGATTAGTTACATTATAATGGTTTCTAGATAATTCACAGTTTCTTTAATTAACATTTAATTAATTGAGAAAACCAGAAGATAATAATATTATATACAAAGGCGAGCTTATTTTTGTGCACTCACCGGTCCATTGAAGATCTCTTCCAGCCTCTGATTAGGGTTCTTCCCCTTCTTGTCTCGCACCAGGAGAATTATGTTGCCGATATCCGGGCACTTCCTGTTGAGGACAATAAGTTTAACCACAGGGTCCTCATCCCATACAAATTAGAATTAAAGAAAAGAGATGGCGTGAGGAGTAAGATTTGTACTTTAAATGCCATGGTTTCAGTTAACATACTTCTAGGTGGCGCTAATCTTAGAATAAAACCTATATATCTTAGCGCCATCTCGTGGTGTTTGCAATATTTCGATGGTGCTGCACCTAGCGATAATGGTTTCGAACTAAAGAAGCTTCCGTAGCATCTCAGTTTACGCCGGTGTCATATTTTGTTCTAGGTCGTCTATCTTATTAGTATAATATTATAGTATCTGTGGTTTAACTCAAGTTTTTTATAAGTATGAAATCGAATGTAGCTGAAATTGCGCGACTGGAATTATGTTACTAACAATAATATTTATATTTATGTAGGTCTATGCATTTTTAATATAGTTCATATTTATTTGTCCATGTTGTATATTGATATTTTATGTAGTTTATATGTAAGTATACTGTTTTTTTATATTTATGTTGTAATTTCCGTGTTATGTAGTTTTATTGCGCACTAGGACTGTCCTCATGCATCCACATCCCTGTCCTGCCTAGGTTTGCTGGTAGAAATCTCTCTTTAGAGATAAGCTCGCCTTTGCGTATAATGTTTCTTGTAAATGTTTTTTTTTTTTATGTTTCTGCGTGAGTGCTCCGTGGTCTAGTGGGTTTCACCTTGCTTCTCACGCAGGTGATGCAGGTTCGAATCCCGGTGCTGACCATGTACCAATGAGATAATTAATTTGTCTTAAGTACATTATCGGACACTCCGTGTTACGGATGGCACGTTAGTAGCTTGTTGCGAGATTTACTTGTGTAGACTTAATTAGGTGGGTAGGCACCTATTTGCACAGACTTGGAGATAAATCCCGCAACAAGCTTTTATATCGTATAAATAAATTGTGTAATGTAATAAAATGACGCATTTGATTGAATTGAAATTTTATTTTCTTCTTTTTAGGGCATTAAATAAAAGCTTTGTTTAAAAATGTTTTTTTACTTTTAATTTATTTTTAACTTTTTAGTCTTTATCATTACAGGACAAAACATCTAATCTAGAATTCGAGTGCTTGTCAAGACGAATCAAATGAGACCAAACACGATAGAATTGCGTCGTTTGGTAACAGAGTTCCCATGGCCACCTTCCGGCTCCAGCATCAGATCAGCACTATGTCATAAAAAATATTTTAGGACCAAAGTATTTGTTAAGACGAATCGAACGAGCCCAAGCATGATGGTGTTGCGATGTTTTATGACAGAGTTCCCATGGCCACCTTCCGTCTCCATCATCAGATCAGCTCCAAGTCAGAAAAATATTGCATTTTCATCCAATTTACATACGTATGCAAAATTTTAGCACAATTGGATAGCGGGAAGTGGGTCAAATTCAAGCCGACATTTTTGACGCGAACCTTGATACATAAACACATACAGAGCAAGTTAAATAAAAGCTTTTAAATAATTGAAACAAAAAGTAAACTTTAGAAAAAACCGACTTCCACAAACCCTATTTGATTAGATTGAGTTTAATACTAACTGTAACCCCTTATACCTCCCCCCCTTAGGGAATTAATTTTGTCAAATCCTATATCAGTGCTACCTCACGCTACTAAGGAACCCCTGTACAAAGTTTCATGGCTCTAGGTCCACCGGTTTAGGCTATGCGTTGCCTGCCCGTCAGCCACGCATTGTATTTGTACCTAGTATTGAGCGTTCTGGTGGCCATATGTGGTCTTCATCAGCAGTTCCGCATCACAATATTATGCTTACCATGTGCATTTGCACGAGTTATTATGAAAAACACAAAAATCACTATAGGTCTGCCTATAATATTTGAAGAGTTCCCTCGATTTCTCCAGGATCCCATCATCGGATCCTGACCTGGTGTCAATGGGACCACCCTTGAGGTATTACCTATTACGCCGAAAAAAGATTTGTTCAAATCGGTTCATAATTGGCGGAGTTATCGCGTAACGAACATAGAAAAAAAAAACATACGGGTCGAATTGAGAACCTCCTCCTTTTTTTGAAGTCGGTTGATAAAAAAATACTCGCGGCCAATTAGGTCGCAACCTCAGCAAAAAGCGGTAACTAGCATGTTCGGTGAAACCGTACAAGGTACTACATAAATGGGCTAGCCCCTTGTTACGCTTAATGGAGTATTGAATCACTGGCTGCAAGTGGGCACAGTTGTGCCTCTGCCACCCCGTACGGGAAAAGGCGTGACGCTTTGTTTGTTTACATAAATTTTATCTCCAATCACTTTCTCCATGTGGGATGGCATTCACCTTTTTAGACCTCTACCTTAATTTTTTTGTTTGTCAACTTTGTAGACACACCTAATTCCGCTAATCTCAAATAAGTTAACTGCCACAAACCTCAGTAGTTTCTCAACCAGCACCTTCCCCATGAAGCCGGTCCCGCCGGATACGAACACGGATTTGCCACTGAACGTGGCTGCCAGCCGGTCGTCCATGCCGTCGATCTCTGATGCGGAGTAGCCTTCGGACGCCATGGTGGGTCTGAGGACGAGAATGGAGTAAATAAATAAATTAATGGCGATAAGCTAGCCCCTTGTAACGTCACACGTTGGTACAATGACAATAAAGTACATGCACTTTATTTTTATATTTTACCTTTTATTTTTACGCATTTCATTTAGAATTCTTGGATGCCTAACTTTTTAAGAAATTAATGGTAAAATTTTTAGCAATCACTTCTGCCTAAATTCGGGCGTTTTACCCCAATTCCTGAAGGAGAGGTCAAATACAACAGGCGATTAAACGAAAATTAATTTAAAATGGCGGCATGGAATTGGCTGAAGTGACTTTAACAACTGTTTAATAATTTGTCAAAGCTAGTTTTCCTTTCGGAAACTGGGCGTTGGTTGTGACATTCACTGAGCGGTCATGTGTAGCAGAATTCGGCCTCTCTGTACGTTTAATTGTATCATGCTTTGTCTAGAACATGCAGTAGTTCACAATGTTTATTAGATTATTTAAGTGATAGCCTACAAAAATAAATTAGCTGCCTTCTCCCTCCCTGTGTTGCTGTGCCCGTAAGGGTCCATAATGTGAGACAATTTAATATAATTATTAAGACCAAATGTACCATTATGGAATGCAAATAAACTATTGAGTATTGAGTATTGAGTATGTTCCTTAGAAATAATAGAAAATAATGTGTTCCTTGTAATAAATGTGTTTGCTGGAAGAGATCTCTTTTTAGAGATAAGCTCGCCTTTGTACATGTGTTTTCTTTTAATGTAACTGTTTAAATTATTGTGTGCAATAATTATAAAGAATTGTGAATTGTGAATAAACGTTTGTTTCTTACTTTCTTTCTAAATCAGAATAAATCAGAATAAATGTCCTGCCAAGTTTATTTTTATACATACATACAAAAACAGTTTTTCATCTAATATTGTTTAATATAGAATCCAACCGTCGCAACTCAGAAGACACAAACAAAAAAAAATACACTTTAAATACTTTTACACGCAAAACAAAACGAAACTTCACTAAACTAAAATCACAACCTTTCACGTCCGAATTCTATGAAGAACTAAAGCAATAATTCTTTGGATACCTTGAGTAATGAAGATCCCCTCTCCAATAAAAATTAGCAGTATCTAAATCATCTAAACATGAAGGTCTAATTTTACAAGACATGTACAAAATCTTACGTGTAATCATATGTGATGAAAGATTTTTTTGGTCTCAAATGCTCTTTTTTTTTTTTTTTTTTCTTTATAATCCATGTTACAAAATTGAAATCTATTAAAAACTAAGTTTGCGGAGCAATCACAGAAACCTATTTGGTTTATGCGTGATCTCTGTCGCTCGTTCCAGGGCAATGAACCCTCTGACGCATGTTTTATTGACCTGTCTCAATGGAGCACAGCAGATACATACTTAATTTATTCAGGATTTTTGGTATCTTTAGCTGTAAGTATATTGTTATTTGTTCTACTTGCTCCATCGAGGCGGATCCTTACATATTAACTAATTTTCTTATATTTATATTTAAGTTATAGTTGCTTCTACTCCCAGATTTGTGAGCACAAACAACTAATACATACTTACACTTATACTATTATTATATAATCCAAGGTATCACTCCCGTAATGCAACTCGGCCAGCGCCCGCCGCGCGTGTCCCGCTCTCGCACAGAGATATACTTTGTGCGAGAGCGAGTCACACACAGCATACGCCGGCCAAGCTGCATCCCGCGAGCCATAAGCGCTCTTAACTATTAATACTTAGGACTTATGACAGGCCACGTAGGCCGACTATTTTTTCCTTTCGCTGTTGATGGTACCTTTTTAGTATAGTTTTACATTTATGGCTATCTAAACATATGGAATCTATGACCTCGTTTGGGATTGCATTGAGTATCTGCGGTAAAATACATAGCGTTGTTCGACGACCATAGTCATTATTAAATCTAGGTATAACATAGGTAGGCATGTATGATAGTGATCGCATTTGTGTGGGTCGCGTACGACGTTGTACATTGTGGATATTATTTATTTCTTCACATATAATTAACATATTTGTTTTGTTGTATACATCGATTATTTTACAATAATCGAATATTGCTTTATCATCCTCTTTGTATTGCATTTTTATCTTAGTTGGAATAATATTTTTTAGCATTCTAAGTTGTATTTTATATATATTATCAATGTATGTTTTATATGTTCTTCCATAGCTGCTTAAGCCATAACTCATTATTGAATCTGCTAGTGATAAATATAGCAGTCTAAGAATGTTAAAAGGTAATTTATGCTTTAACATTACCAGTCTACCCATTATAGCTCTTAACCGTTTGCATATAGATTCAATATGTGGACCCCAATTGAAATGTGTATCTATTATCATGCCTAGATATGTATGTTGTTCAACTAGGTCCAACCTGTCACAGAATCCTATACATTCAGTGCCACTGTAATTACATTGGTGCATACACTGGTGATCGTGGGCCACGATTTTTGGTTGTGTTGTTATTTTGAGATATGGGGAGTGGATATGCATAAGCTTAGTTTTTTGTGCATTTATAACTAATCCAACATCGTGGGCCCATTTACATAGTATATTATAGTTTGCCTGAAGTCTCTTTTGAGCCTCCATAACATTTTTGTGTGCATATAGTAAACAGGTGTCATCAGCAAACTGATACACAGACCCGCCGTTAAATATTTTACACATGTCATTTACATATAATAAGTATTCAGTCGGTGCCAGGATTGATCCCTGTGCCGAGCCCACTTCGGTAGGTATCTGCTTACTTCGTGTGCCTGCAATACTTACCGAAGTAAATCTGTTATTATGGTAGTCTTTAAACCATTCCAGTAGCGGGCCCTGTATTCCACCTTGCTGAAGTTTTTGGTACAATGTTGGGTAGTTTAAAGTTTCAAATGCTTTACTGAAGTCTACAAATATTGCCAGTACATGTTGTTTTGCGTTTAAGTAGCCGTTGACCTCATTTGTAAATTTACTTAATAACTGACTAGTATTCTTTTTCTGTTGGAATCCATATTGGTTTTCGTGAATAATTCAATGATCACATGACTCCCCTGCACTCCCCTTTGCCATCAGGGACAGTGCTATGCTAAACATATTTAAAAGCCAGGTAAAGAGACATATCTCACTCTTTAAATCTCAGGTAGTTTGTATGTATTTATTAGTGTATGTATGTGTATGTAAAAATTTCTTTATTTATTATATTAGTTTATTAATAGTATTATATCTTTAATATTTTGGTAGTTAATTTTAGGATGTATTTGGATGCAAGTATATTCTAGCTTTGTAGGTACTCGTAGGTATATTGTTGTACACAAAGGTCTACCCTTGCTGATATATCAAACTCTCTCATCGGAACTTGGTTTGCTGGAAGAGATCTCTTTTTAGAGATAAGCTCGCCTTTGTACACTGTTTTTATTTACTTTTTGTCATTGCAATTAATTGTGTGCAATAAAGAAATTATGAATTATGAAATTATGACTTTTCACGGCACATACCAAAAACGGCTGTCTATCATCCGGTTTCTGAGACGCTGATCAAAGGTAACGATTAGCTAACAGAGCGATTAACTAATTTCAGCCAATCATGTGCCGCCATCAGCCAATCGTGTGCCGCCATTTTGAATTAACCACCTTATTTATATATTATGGTGCGATAAAGTTTTGATTTGATTAGTTGATCGTGACCTGTGATCAGCGTCTCAGAATCTGGGTGTATATCTGTCTGTGTGTGTCTATAGCACCCTAGTGGTGAAACTGGATGACAGATTTGCGGTTTTCTGTAAATGGTAGTAAACTTCCCAACGCTTACATTCTTATAAATCAGAGACTATATCCAATTGACTGCGCCTGCGGGGGAATGCGGCTCGCCAAACGTTTGTTGTGTTCTATCATCATCATCATCATCATCATCATCATCATCTCATCCTGTCACCCTCAGCAGGAAAGGTCTCGAAGTCATTTTTTTTAAGTTTTCAACTTGGTGAATTATTTTAAACCGACTTCACAAAAGGAGGAAGTTTACAATTCATCGGGATAATTATTCTATTTTTATGTATGTATACCGATTACGCCTAGACGGATGGACCGATTTGGAAAATTATTTTTTTGTTTGAAAGGGTCTTGATCTGATGATGGGATCCTGGAGAAATCGAGGGAACTCTTCAAATATTATAGGCAGACCTACAGTGATTTTTGTGTTTTTCATAATAACTCGTGCAAATGCACATGGTAAGCATAATATTGTGATGCGGAACTGATGATGAAGACCACACATGGCCACCAGATCTGCTCAATACTAGGTACAAATACAATGCGTGGCTGACGGGCAGGCAACGCATAGCCTAAACCGGTGGACCTAGAGCCATGAAACTTTGTACAGGGGTTCCTTATGTAGCGTAGGGTAGCACTAAGATGGGATTTGATGAAATTAATTCCCCAAGGGGGGGGATGGGGGGAATAGGGGGTTACAGTTTGTATTAAACTCAAAAAGCACTTGACATTGATTTTAATCAAATATGGTTAGTGAAAGTCGGTTTTTTTGTTTTACTTTTTGTTTCAATAATAATTATATCACGACGAATCGAATGTGTCCGCAAACTTGATGGGTTTACGCCAAGCATCTTAGGGTTTCCTCTGCCACCTTCGGGCTCCATCATCAGACAGGGGTCTTCGTGTTCGACTTGCCGTATTGTCATAACGATAAAGTTCCTTCTTGCGCGTTTAAACACGAAGCGACGTCGAGAGCCAATAGCCGGTAAGGCCGCAGCATGATTGTACTATACAGGGTGACATTAAATTAGCGGACCATATTTTGGGGAATAATAATACTCATCAAATCGCATACATAAAAAGTTATCGTTTCGTTTCGCTATCCTTAGCGTTTCACTTTGTCTAGGGGTAGGTCGCATAGGACCGAGTTGAATGGCGTGTACATGAGTGAGGTGACCTATACTCAACAGTAGGCTCCCTGACAGGCTAATGATAATGTAGTCCAAAAATAAACATAAACATATATATACATGCACATACATTGCTTCTGGCCCCACACTAGGATACCCTGTGTCGTGGGAACCAGAAACAGCGACATCACAACATGTAAACATCCAAGGAAAGAAAAAAAGGAAACCCTCATAGGATCACTTTGTTGTCCGTCCGTCCGTCTGTCTGTCTGTCCGTGTGTCACAACCTTTATATCAAGAACGCATGGACGTATCAAGCTGAAATTTATATCAATTGTTAAGGTCTGTGGTCGCATAAAGCTGTCAAAAAATCAACCTTCAGGCTGTGGAAAAATCAGAAAACTGCAAATTGATATCTTTCTGCAAAACTATTTAATTTGGTTTACATGATGACTTTAGTTTTTTATGTGGAAACCTAATAATACATGTTACGCTCTCCAAGTGTAACCGGAACCCTTGGTGCGCGAGTCCTACTCGCACTTGGCCGGTTATTTTTTGTTTGTCTTTATCCTCATGGTAGGCAGAGTCGCATCCGCTGCACTACAGAGGTCGCCTAAGGGCAGATTTTCCAAACCAACGCCTATCAGTTACCCCATCCGCCAAATGCCGACATTCCAAATGGCTGTTTCTATCGCTAAAACATCGCAAACTTTCGTCATGCGCGCGCAGGTAAAAGTGTGGGCCAGTGTTACAAGGCCGCGCGGTGTATTGACCGTTGGGTAATCGGTGAGGTGTACTGTAACAGTATAGCGTGATGTAGTATAATGACTCCAGGAGGTATAGCGATAAACGATATACCAGGCAACTAAACTGACGGAAAGACCGTACTAAGTTTCGTAATGATTGAAGAACTAGAAGTAGGCCAAATTACAATCCTAGATTTATTGTACAATCATAATAAGCTACAAGTGGGCCTAAAACATATACATAGAAGGATGTTAGAAAAATAACTTTGTGATCAACTCTTTAACTATATCGGATCTTCAGATAGAATCCGCTGACGGACGGACGGACAGCGGAGGCTTTATATGGTCCAATTTGCCCCCGGTTACGGAACCCTAAAAACTAAGCTAAGTTTTTGCAATCTGGCCAAACATTGTGAATATGTAGTCAACGCAAAGTTATGTTACTTCACTTTGCGTTTCTCAACAACCACAACGTAAGTGCTACTTAGTGGTCTGCGGTTCAACACTTAACGGGTGCTCAAAGTCATGACGTATACTGAATGAGATGTGGCAAGTCATTATGACCATGGCCTTACTTGACGTACTAAAGTATGGTGAATAGAAGATCTTTTAGACAAAAGAATTGTTATATATTGTTAAGATTCTGAGTTCATTGACCATTACTAAGATTAATTATGGTATTTGTCTTGTCTTTTGATTTTTTGGCTTATTATAGACGTAGTGATATTGCGGATCTTAAACTGTTTTTTTTAAATTGTGAAAACTCAAAATATCCCGTTTTTTTTATACAAAGATGGTAAGATATTTTTTTGCCCCAAAGACACGAATCAACTCTTTTTGACCGTTTTCGAAATCTTATCACTATTAAGATAATATAATTAAACACATCTACAATGCTTACCTACCTATGAGAGTGTACTTTAGGTAAGAATAATTTACCAAACAAAACTAAACTAAAATAGAAACCTGTAATATTATAATGTACATGTTCTTTCATTACAATTTATCTACGATATGATACAATACAACTACAAACATTAGTTCAAAATGTGTTGCGTGTCTCAAGTCCTCTATCGACCTTGAAAGTTGCGTTAGTAAGACTGCAAGCAGGTGAAGAAATCAACGAAAAATACACAATTTTCACCAATGTCGATCTTTAATATCATATGTATGAAAATCACAGATGAATATGTGTTGGGACCAGTCCTTCCTCGTAGAGTAGGGATCCTGGTGTGGTCATCAATAAAAGATTGGACTGTATTTCACGTAGGTAGGTCGTATTCAAAAGAATGATGATGTGGAACACGAGGCTTTACAGAAAGATAGCCGATGCAGAGTGACAGCTAGGATGACAGATGTCAAAGGCGTTTGGTTTCACCAATATGTCATAAGAGTTTATCGGGATTTGTTGAAACAGGCCACTACAGGACAATGTGTCTACAACTCCTTTCTGTTACATCCTGTATATTCATTCATCAGTTATGTAAAAATAAATAAACTTTTATCTTTGATATAAGAATAAAATAAAATTGAGTATTTAATACAGACTTCAATAGTAGGGGACAAGGCACGGGGCGCTTGAAAGTGTCGCTACCAAAACGGTGTCAAAACGGGAAAAGTGAACCGATTTCAATCAGTCGTGCTTAGACGGTGCTAGCCGCGTGACGTATCGGCAGCACAAAAAAAATGGTGTCCTGCGAGGTAAAAACTTTAAATCATACCGAAATTGCAATACACATAAACAAGGAGTATCGTATCACAAGTAAGTACAATTACTATTGGCTGTAAATTGATTATTCATAAAATATTGTTCTCGACAAATTCCTCAAAGTAAAAACAGGATAATCAATCATTCGACTGACGACCGACATAGTACCGATAAATTCCAACAGAGGCGCTATTCTGTCTGGCCTCAAAACGGTAAGAAATTTAGTACGGGAGGGCCTATCCTTTGTTTATATCGATGGTATTTAATAACTATTTAATTTGTCATTTAATAAGTAACTACATTATTCGGACGCTCTGTGTTTCGGATGACACGCTGTGTGCCCGGCTATTGCCGCTACTTGGTAGTATGTAGTAGTCGTAAAATAAACCCTCCACAGACCAGCACTGAGCCAGCGTCACAGAAGAGATAATAGTACTCCGTACAGAACGGCCACTCCCTTCCCCGCGCTGATTCAGTTACCGCACCCCACCCCTGGCGTCAAAGGATTGGTTAAAGAATCAATAGACAGGGCTGAACGCCGGACGAGTCACGAGTGACGACGCGTATACTTTAATATCGCTGCATTTGCCGCGCCACCAGCCCTAGCAAAGTTTACGCACACATTTGCACGTATACAAACATCATTTGGTTATGTAGTAGTAATAGGTGATTATTTTACGAGCGTTCTATGGAGTGTCCGAGGTGTGCCAGCGTGGTGGAGTATGGATCAATCTTACTCGTATCCGGGTAAATGCGGCCAATGCCCCTCGGTGGGGACATTAATAAGCTACATTTACTTTTTAACCGACTTCCCAAAGGAGGAGGTTTACAATTCGTCCGGATGTTTGTTTTTTTTTTTTTTTTTTTTTTTTTTTTATGTCTATCCCCCGATAGCGCCTGAACGGATGGACCGATTTAGAAAATTATTTTTTTGTTTGAAAGGGTTTACCTTCCCATTGGTCCCATTGACACCAGGTCAGGATCTGATGATGGGATCCTGGAGAAATCAAGGGAACTCTTCAAATATTATAGGCAGACATATAGTGATTTTTGTGTTTTTCATAATAACTCGTGCAAATGCACATGGTAAGCATAATATTGTGATGTGGAACTGCTGATGAAGACCACATATGGCCACCAGATCTGCTCAATACTAGGTACAAATACAATGCGTGGCTGACGGGCAGGCAACGCATAGCCTAAACCGGTGCACCTAGAGCCATGAAACTTTGTACAGGGGTTCCTTAGTAGCGTGGGGTAGCACTGATTTGACAAAATTAATTCCCCAAGGGGGGGGGGGGGATAAGGGGTAACAGTTTGTATTAAACTCAATCTAATCAAATAGGGTTTGTGGAAGTCGGTTTTTTCTAAAGTTTACTTTTTGTTTCAATTATACTTTACCAAGTAACTCGACAAGCTTGCCTCTGACAACCAACCCGTATGTCAAAACCTTGAACAGTTGAATTTATGCAGTCGCGTACAAATCGATCAAGCCAAAAGATTTAAACGGGTTTACGAGTTCGGCTCCGAAAATTGGCCTACATTTTATGAATTTGAGAATGTTTTTCTCCCAATTTTTATTTATCGATGAAGGGTAACCGGCTTATATTTTTGAGAAGTACAGTGCGGCGTCACCTATCAGGCGATCCACATACTTACAAACAAGACGAATGGCGCCAGAAAAAAAGGAACTCAGCAGTTGGCAGAAGTCACGACAGATGTCATAGCGGTAAACTGAACGCAGAACAATGCATAAACAAATGACAATCGATCCTGCATCGCGGAAGCGAAGTTTATTCGGTTGCAAACTATATATAGTCTAAGCTATATATAGCATAAGCTATCGGACCAGTGTGGTCCCCAGGTGTCACAGCCTGGTGCGGAGATCTCCCTTTTAAGGATCACTTTCCACAGCGGACGCAGCCAACGGACCTCTTCTATTTAGTAACATTCGTCCCTTCAACAGCATTGAGTGTGTGAGACACAGCACAATAATGAATAAGTAAGATAAGGACAGGGTCCTTAGGTGAGTCGCGTTTATGGAATCGCATGGAGTGACTATAGCGAAGGCGCAAAATTCCAGTTTATTTGTAGCGAGCGCCCCGCCATTCCAAGCCAAAACCGCCTTTTTGCGCCTGCGCTATAGCTATTGCTATGCGATCCCTTACGCGACTCTTGGCCCAGTAAGCTACGAGTTATAAAATGTTTTCGAGAAACACAAACTTTATTTTATGCTCGCCTTTTGGACATGTATTCTCCATTTTCCATTGTAAAATGTATTAAATTTTGCAATAAAATGTATTGCAGTATTGAATTATTTAAATTATTATTATTGATAATTATATTTACCCGTATGCTTGAGGAATGCAATTTTTGACACAGTCCCTTTAGTTAACTTGAGTCGAGGGTAAATCGGATGGAGAGAAAATATTTTTCGTATTTCTTACTTGACTCCTTGACAGTCTTATGTCATTGTATCCTCAAGGAGTAAGAATGCAGTTTTGTCACAGATACTATAATATTATACGTTTTGTTCAACAATTTCGTAAGTTAGCTTCAAAAGAGTGTAACAAATCAACTGGAGGAAGCGAGGCAGCGATCTAAGCGAAATTTTTAACTTAGTTTAGATTTTAGATTTAGTGGTTAATTATTCATTTATGTATTTAGCTTGGTAAGATTATAAAATTAATTATTATTATTATTATTATGAGCCTGTAATATCCCACTGCTGGGCAAAGGCCTCTCTCTCCCTCTTCCACTCCATTCGATCTTGAGCGGTCTCCTTCCACTCTTTATCCCATAGACCCAACTCATCACTCCATCCATAAAATTAATAATAACTCATAATTAATGGCAAGTAAGTGTAGCCTATTAAATTAATGTCCCCGAGGGGCACAGGCCTTTACCAGAATACGAGTAAGATTGAGCCTTACTTACCTTAATTAATAAGTGGAGGAATAATGTTTCTTATTTCATAAGGAAAACGCGTGGCCCTTGTTAAGTCTAAAAATAACGTTAACAAAATAAAACATCAACCAACAGAAGACAACAAAAAAATCAAAGAAGTCAAGGTTAGCAGACGGATTTGGATATTTTTACCATATTCTGCCAAACATGACAGTTGTCATACAGGAAACAATGTCTTTATCTGTTTGTGTATGTCTATATACAGAAAAGCACATTATAATCGGTTCATCCGTCTGACCTTAATGCTTTGTGTTAAGGGTGGTTGACTTTTTGATATCGTAAGTTTACGCCCAATCGCTTAAGGACAGAAGAGACCTTTGAACAATATTGACATTAATATTATAAAAAAATGACATTTAGTTTGACAGTGGGTACCAAGACGTCAATGAATGTCTAATTTTTGACGTTGGTACCCACTGTCAAACTAATTTTAATGTCAATATTTTTCCCTTTTCGGCCAAGAGAATGACAATGGCTTGACTTAGGGGTTAAGAAATGATTAACAATATTAGATGTAGTACACGAATTACAACTTCTAATGCAGTTTTGTTTCCGTTTAAAAATAAAGGAAAGTTTCCTTCAAGTAAAATTAGGTACCTTATTCCCTCCTGGCCCCATATATTTTTTCAATCCTGTATAGTTTAGGGTAGAGTAGATATAAATCTGTTTGTTATAGGTGGCTCTAAAGATCAGCACAATCCTAGAAGGTATGATAAATCACCTATTTTGCATAATTATCATGTAACAACTATGCATTAAACAGTATTATTTCATGAACTTTACGTAATGTCGGCCAAAAGACAGAGGGGTCAACAAAGATAACATAAACATAAATAAACATTTACCTACATGCACGCACATACATTGCTTCTGTCCCCACACTAGGATACGCTGTGTCGTGGGAACCAGAAACAGCGACATCACAAACATGTAAACATCCAAGACCTGGGTTATTTTTTAGGGTTCCGTACCCGAAGGGTGCCAAACGGGACCCTAAAAAATAACCCAGGTCTTGGATGTTTACATGTTTGTGATGTCGCTGTTTCTGGTTCCCACGACACAGCGTATCCTAGTGTGGGGACAGAAGCAATGTATGTGCGTGCATGTAGGTAAATGTTTATTTATGTTTATGTTATCTTTGTTGACCCCTCTGTCTTTTGGCCGACATTACGTAAAGTTCATGAAATAATACTGTTTAATGCATAGCCTAACCCTACTTCGCTGTCCGTCCGTCTGTCTGTCACCAGGCTGTATCTCATGAACCGTGGTAGGTAGACAGTTGAAATTTTCACAGATGATGTATTTCTGTTGCCGCTATAACAAAAAATACTAAAAATCAAAAGAAATTTAATATTAAGAGGGGCTCCCATACAACAAACGTGATTTTTTTGCTCATTTTTGCTCGATATTGATAATGGTAGCAGGTAGACGCTTAAAATTTTCACAATATATTGAGTATATTATTTACTTTTTTTTTTTTTTACTGCCAAACTAAAAGTTGTCCTCTCCAGCAGAGTCCCTAAGCTCGCCGAGGGGAGTGCATTCAGCCAGTAACCCGACTCCGGCTCACAGGTGGCCAAGAGACGAGCCCGCTCTGTATGGCTTAGGCTTGATTCCACAAGGTTCTTTTGAACCTTAATACAGAGCGGCTCATCCCATAGCCTCTGTGAACACGGGTTTAACGGCGGGACTAGGCTCGGGCCAGCTATATTGGACCAAGCATTCCTGGCCTCAGTCAAGCACGCGGCCTCAACGTCACCAAGTGACGGGTTAATGATTTTACCGGTGAGGCCTAACGTGCTGTGCACTGAGGAGAGAAACGCTGGTAGAGCTACGTCTGCTGGCCTGCGGATGCCCAGGCCTCCAAGCCGGATAGGTAAGGTGGCTTGGGTCCAGCTTTTATCACTCATATTACAATTTAGAATTTCAGTTAGTGTTGATCTAATATTTGGTCTAAACAATTTAGTAGGTCTAGTCTTTTCCAGATTGTGGAGCACCGCAGGACGTACGTAAATTTTGGAACGAAAAGACAGAATTTCACGACTGTGTAGGCCATGTGAGGGCTAATGGTGAGGAGACGGCTGGACGATTCGTTGAATTTTTTAATTTGGTCATTTACGTAATCGGCGTACGAATCGTCCAGCACTGGAGCACCCAGGAGGCGAAGCGACTTCTCGTCTATTATTTTAATATTAGGAGCCAAAGAATTGAATTTAGAGGCCAACGAATGTTTCTCACTGACTGATAAGTTAGGATTTAAGTAAAGTTCGCATTTTGAAAAATTTAGATCTAAACCGATAGAGTTGAATTTTGTGATTATATTATGTAGATCGTTGTAGACGGAGTCAGCAGTGCCTCCTAGGGTTCCATCGTCTAGGTACCAAACGTTGAATTTTGAATTAAGAGAGCTAATGTGGGGGTGGATGGCAAGACTTAAATAATTAAATTAAATTAATATTTAGGGGGGGCTCCCATACAAAAATTATTTTTTTTGCGGTTGTTTATAGATAATGGTACGGAACCCTTCGTGCGCGAGTCCGACTTGCACTTGGCAAGTTATTTGTTTTTCGTTATCCCCAGCCGGGAATTGGTAATTTAAAATGTTGGATGTTTCTTACGATTGTAACGTTGGTGTTTCAGTCATCACAAGTCACGAATTGTCACGACACTAGAGTCAAAAGCCAATTTAACGACGATGTTTGATGACCTCTGTGGCGCAGCGGCTGCGCATCTGCCTACCATGCGAGAGGTCCCGGGTTCGAATCCCGGCTGGGGACAAAAAAAACCCCAGGTCTTGGATGTTTACGTGTTTGTGATGTCGCTGTTTCTGGTTCCCACGACACAGGGTATCCTAGTGTGGGGCCAGAAGCAATGTATGTGCCTGTATATAAATGTTTATGTTTAACATAACATAGCGTCACGCCTTTTCCAATACGGGGTGGCAGACGCACAAATGTGCCCGAATTTAGCCAGTTATTCAATAGAGACTCCATTTTGCGTGGATGGTTTCCTCGCGATGTTTTCCATCACCGTTAAAACGTCCGTAAGTGAATCACTTACCGCCGTTTTCATTATGCTATCTATCCTCCCTCAATCGGTCGATAGATAGGGTCAAAGACATAACTTCCATAGCAAAACTGTCAAATCTCTATGGTAACGTGAAAATCATGGATAGATATGATATTGCAAATAGGCGAGACGTTAGGATATACCTTATCTTTTTGTATATGTTCAGCACCGGGATTCGAACCTGCATCTCCTGCGTGAGAAGCTAGCGTGAAACCCACTAGACCACGGAGCCCTTCATATGTGCCTATACATAAGTTATTAAAATGTTTATTATGCGTTACATAATGTATGTACATACATTTGTAAAGACTTGATTACATATTATTAAAGAGTCCTCCTTCTAGATAAAGATCTGATAGTATTGCATTCTATGCATCATTATTGTGTATCTGCCACCCATTAGGAAAACCCCGCATCATAATTGCTTCACAAAAAATATGAAAGGTCATTTGGTCGTCTACAATACAAATCAAGAATAATCGGCCAAGTGCGAGTCGGACTCGCGCACGAAGGGTTCCGTGCCATTATCTATAAAAAACCGCAAAAAAAATGTATGGGAGCCTCCCCTAAATATTAATTTAATTTTAATTAAATTATTTATTTTTTAAGTAAATAATATACTCAATATATTGTGAACATTTTAAGCGTCTACCTGCTACCATTATCAATATCGAGCAAAAATGAGCAAAAAAATCACGTTTGTTGTATGGGAGCCCCCCTTAATATTAAATTTCTTTTGATTTTTAGTATTTGTTGTTATAGCGGCAACAGAAATACATCATCTGTGAAAATTTCAACTGTCTAGCTACCACTGTTCATGAGATACAGCCTGGTGACAGACGGACGGACGGACGGACAGACGGACAGCGAAGTCTCAGTAATAGGGTCCCGTTTGCACCCTTCGGGTACGGAACCCTAAAAACTAATAAAGTAACAAACAATTAGGTACATGATCTAATCTTTTTCAACATAATTAGCTTCTGTATGCTTTTTTTACTAGCCTTTATGGTGGTATGCCTCCCCGGAAGCTGAAATTGTTCCCAGTCAAAAATCGTCTTTTGGATTTAATGCAGGCTTAATGAGGTAGGTACAGTACGTGGCCATTGATTTGGCACGTCGTGTCTCGTCTCGCTCTCTCTCTCTCTCTCTCTCTGCCGCCAAGTCAAACACCGAGTATCATACTCGGGGCACAGGGAGCACTTATCCAGTGGAGAGCGCATAGATACATTTTCCTTTGAAACACAACTCACCAATTTACGGGCGGCGGGGGACGAGGTTGTCCTGGTCAGTCCATGTCGGCGAGGTCAGTCGGCGAGTTTTTGCCAGTTTCCACTCTCTCAGGCGTCTTCAAAACTTCCTGCCTCGTCGGACAAAGATCACACTTGCTCAGTCTCTCCTCCTCCCTCTGATCGATTACGCTGATGTCTGCTGGGCTAGCGTGACCGAAGAGCAACTGAACAAACTCGAGCGACTTCAAAACCTCGGGATTCGGTTTGTTTTTGGTCTGCGCAAGTTTGACCACGTCTCAGAGTATCGCAGGGAGCTGAAATGGCTCCCGATTCGCCTTCGCCGGGATTCCCACATCCTTATTTGCCTCTTCAACATTTTATTTAATCCTCGCTACCCTGGTTTCTTACGTGATCGTTTCGAATTTCTGTCCTCGGATAGGCAACGGAGATCGCACACTCGGTCGCTACTTATAAATCCGCAACACAACACTGCCGCCTACGAACATGGGTTCCGACTTCGCGCCATAAAACTCTGGAACGAACTCCCCAACGCTATTAGAGACAGTCCGTCACTCAACATATTTAAAAGTCGGTTGAAAGAACACTATCTTTCTCTACCGTATTAAATTTAAGTACTTTTATTTAGGTATATTTGCTTAACTTATTTATATCTATAAGTCTGGTATTTATGTACGTATTGTTAGGTAGTTTATTGTTTTATCTTATTTAATGTTGTGCACATGGGTCTACCTGTTGTTAAATTATTTCCTGTCCATCCTAGGTTTGCTGGAAGAAATCTCTTAATAGAGATAAGCTCGCCTTTGTCATGTGTTGTCCACTTTCAATTGTAAAATGTGTTATTTTGTGCAATAAAGTATATAGTAGGTAAGAGAACAGCCGCTGCGAAACTGTCTGGCGGCCCGTCATCGTACATGGGTTGCGTATGCGAACGTTTGTTGAAAACAACAAACGTTTGGCGAGCCGCTTTCCCCCGCAGGCGCAGTCAGTTGGATATCTAATCTCTGTCGGGGCACTACCACCTACTTAATAGTATTCTGATTTGCTAAATCAGCATTGTTTACTCAATCTTGCGTGCCTAGTTGTCTGGAGTACTCTTCCATCCATCCATTTAATCTACTATTTCGTATAGACTTCGTAAGTATTTTATAATGACCGTGACCACATATGACCACACAGTCCACACATTGACCAATGACCACAAGACGGTAATAGGCATTTTGTCCTTGAATGTTATATTATAATTTGTATGTATTGCGGTTCTTATTAAGTATAACCAGTTATAAATAGTGATTATGAAGAGTAGGGTAGGGTCAAGGCTGTGCTGCTCAAGCCAGGGGGGCAATTCTGGCGCATGCGAGATCATGTCCATGGTCGAAATATCGATTTTGAGATTCCGAAATCTCTGTCAAAAATAAGATAAAGTAATTCTTACGACTAGCCTTTCGGCCAACCGAGATATCTCGACCCGTTTTCGATCGAAATAAATATAAATTGAGATCGTTTTCGATGGATTTAGGCAGTATTAAAACCGATATCTCGTCTGGGGAGATGATCTCGATAGCGCGAGAATCGGGGGTCAGAGGTCACGGGTTCGAATCCCGGCTGGGAGAAGAAAAATAATCCCAGGTCTTGGACGTTTACATGTTTGTGATTGCGCTGTTTCTGGCTCCCACGACACAGGGTATTATAGTGTGGGGCCAGGATAAATGTATGTGCCTGTATTTAAATGTTTATGTTTCGTACATTACGGCCGACTTGCACTAGACTTTTTAAACACTACTTAAACACAAAATACAACGCAGCTGTAAAAGGTATTGTCATAAAATATGGCTAAAACCATCACAGAACGTTGCTACCATTTACAGAAACACACACAGCAAACACACACAGCAGACAGACGCTACAAACTTATAAAAACCATCTTTAGCATCATCAGAGGTTAAAAACAGACTGAAATGGTCGTGTTTTGAAACATGTTGTAAGTTAGTCAACAGGAAGTATTTCAAATGGACTATGAATTGCGCAAAACTAGCTTAGTTTTAACAACGCGATTAAATACTATTTTAGAATGATAAAACGTAAACACGAATTCATTAATTTGGGTAATCAAGTTTCTTCGTGTTTTATTTTGGCGAAAAAACATCTTTATCAATATTCCGATGATGCGTTCGCGGTATAAATTGCTGGAATAAATATCTTGATAGAGATTACATACATACATAGCGTCACGCCTTTTCCCATACGGGGTGGCAGAGGCACAACTGTGCCCTGTGCTGATATACTTAGATAAGTTCGCCTATTCTTTCGATTCTCCAAGTGGTACGTACCTAATGTATTGATTTGCGAAATAAATCATTCTACCTACCTCTACGATGGTTAAGTTATTCCGTGAAAAGTTCTAACTAGCATTCTATATCTGTCGGGCCTAGCTGATGAGCCCAACACACCAAGTGCTTGCCAAAGAGGTCCCGGGTTCGTATCCTCGGGAGGAAAAAAATATCCTGGTCTTTGGATGTTTGTAATGTTGCTTTTCCGGATTGCCACGACACAGGTATCACAGGGCGAGACCAGAAACAATGTATGTGTCTGTATGTAAATGTTATGTTACTTACCTAGGCCGGGCTGACTGACTTTTTGGAGTGGTCAACCCTCTTTTCGGAAAATATTTTTGATTTTAATTTAGATCACAAGTTTTATTGACAAAATGTATACATGTAAGTATGAACTAATTGTTAAGCTTTGGCAAAAGTGTCCGACTAATTAGAGCGAATTTTACCAACGAGAACTTTTAACTCGACTTTACCTAGGCTGGATTTTACCAACAAAAAGTTATGCGAGTATAACAATGCCCCGGGGATAATTTAGGTATAACAATGACAGTTCAAAACGAGGTTATTCTTAAAAAAAGTAGAGGACACTCGAGTAAAAAGTTACTCTTCGTTGGTAAACTCGCCCTGAGTCTGGCCTAAAGGCATTTGACGAAACAACGGTCTCAAAAAACAATTCCACTTACACTCTCGAGTAAAAAGTTACTCTTCGTTGGTAAAACTCGCCCTGAGTCTGGCCTAAAAGCATTTGGCGAAACAACGGTCTCAAAAAAACAATTCCACTTACCAAAAAACCACAGCAAGTTAACAAGATTACACTGTCGGCCACGACCGGTTGTGGCAAGGATCGTGGGTACACTGGCGAGCAATGTCCTTCGAGCCACGGAGGGATTGTGCGAGGCGAAAATGCCACGTGGGGCGTAAGCCACACGCTTGTGGCGGTGCTCGTAACACCTTATTCAGAGAATAGTGTTGAATCGTCTTCGAAGTACACATTGACACTAAGTTTGACACTCAGTTGTGATTGACGCGCTGATTGCACCGATTTGTGTCTTATCGCTCATTAATAAGTCTCTTATTACATCGGATGGTTTTCATCCCACCCGCCCTGCGACCGCTCCGACGCCGCGCCGCGCCCGCTCCATCCGATGTTATTACAGACTCTTATTAGAGACTTGTTAACGAGCACGACACAAATCGGTGCAAGGCGGTAGGAGCGCGGCCTAGTGGGCGCGGGGCGGGCGCGGAGCGGCGACGGAGCGGGCGCGACATCGTCTGTCCACGCCTTAGTTTTCCCATATGAGGGGACAGATACGCTACATCTACTACAACCACTAAGGGCTACTATTTCAAATCAAATCAAATATTTATTTATTAGCGGCGTCGGAGCGGGCGTGTCATATTATTTGTATGTATGCCACGATCTTAGTATGTGGAAGTCTTTAGTCACTGCAACATCGCAACTATGGAGTAATAAAGGTGTCCTCGCGTGTTTTCCGTCATTGTTTGAACGTTGCATATACTTTGTCAAAAAAAAAATATACGCGTGTAGCACCGTACACGTGTTAGAAGTAAAACTTCTGTAGCTAGATCATTAAGTGGTACCTATACTATACACCTATACCTACCTATACTAAAAGAGATTTAAATTTCCAATTTTGAGATCCAATCTCTGCTTCAAGTTACTTTTAAGTTTCAGACGTCCGATTATTTGAAATTATTTTATACTTGTACTTACTTTTAATACGTCATGTCATTTATTTCCCACCATTCCTTATCTACAATTTGTCGCGCTCGTGATGATATACTTAACTCATTCAATAGTGTCACTAATATTTGCATCTCGCTCAGATTATATACCATCTGACGTCACGTCTTTAAGCCGTCTCGCTCAAATGTATGCATTGCTTTGCTTGTTTTAGAAATCCATATCGACCCGTGTGACATTGATGAAACTCTTTTCTTACAAACTGTATGGATCGCATCGCACAGCTGTCAAACATAAGTTCCGGTTCCAACAAAGAGGTTTTTTGTTTGTCCCAGCCAGCGGCGGCGGCGGCGGCGCCATCTTGGCCATACCGGAAATCGAGAACTCGTGGAAGAATGCTTAATATAATTTTTATTTGTTAACGTTTCATCAGGTTTTTCTCTCACTAATTAACATTCTTTATTGTACGAATGTATTATTATCTTATCTGATTAGTTAAAAACCGTATTGAAAATAGTTGCGGTTTTAAAAGTCTTCAGCCGACCCTGACGTCACCGATTCCAATTTCCGTTACATTTCTTAGCCACTCGTGATAGCACCCGGCTAGTATCAATTGAAAAGCAAATATATGAATAACCCACAGTTGAGAGGTTAAATAAATTTTACCCCCGTGCCCCAAGAAGTTTTACTTCAAAAATATGGCAACATTTGAAGACTACTGCGTTTTTTCTTTATTAACAAATATTTGGCTTGTCAATCAAAACACGCAGTGGTGTCCTAATATTTCACATAAATGTTGGCATTTTTTTTTTGTCTAGCGTTTCTTGACAAAGTATATCTCATTGGTACATGGTCAGCGGGAACCTGAATCTCGTATACGTTTTTTTTATTGAACTCACATGACCGTAAAAATAGCTTAAGATAGAAAAAAATCGTGTACAAAGACGAGCTTATCTCTAATTAAATAGAAATTTCTTCCAGTAAACCATGTTGGGTAGGAGACGGAGATGATTGAGGATGATGATGTAAGGGAAAGAATTGCGCGTACAATAAGACTCTATTCTATACATAAAAGTTAAGTAATACATGGAAAATACACATTATAAGCAAAGGCGCGCTTATCTCTAAAGAGCGATTTCTACCAGCAAACCTCGGCAGGACAGGAAAGAGTACAATATCAGGAGAGTTCTAGTGCGAGAGAATCTACGTGAGAGTACTTTAAAGTTTCATAACGTGGCTTACGACAAAAGATCGCTCTCAGCTCATGATTTGGACACGAGCTCTTTCCTCACGATGACGACACGAACGCTGGTAATCGCCTATTGCCGGTCGTTTTACACTTTTTGTAATGGTAAGCTCCCTGTGGGTGCAGCGCAATGATTTCGGTGCGAGGCCCGGATGCACTACAGTCGGAATGGACTTAGGACTTCTGTGTCTACCTATTGTCAGTGTATTTCCTGTCCGTCCTAGGTTTGCTGGAAGAAATCTCTTTCCATTGTAAAATGTATCTATTGTTTTGTGCAATGAAGTATTTAATGGTACTCGAAAAACATTATACAACCTACAGCTTTCCCAACGCTACTTTGGAGCGGTGACGCAGGATGAACTAACGCTTGATGACAGGTTCGCTCCGGTAAGTTGCGTATAGAACTGGCGCGCTCCCCTGTATTCTCTGTCAATCTTGGGTTTGCTGGAAGTAATCTCTTATTAGAGATAAGCTTGCCTTTGTACATTCCTTCTCTGTATCTTTTTGTGTTTTGTCTTTTAGGTAAGTAAGTAATAAATAATAAAATATACATAACAAGGAGGTAGTTTTGTCGACTACTATCATAACTAGGCTCACAGGTAGCCTGTGTTTATGAGGTAGGCCCGCGCCTCTTACGAGGATCGTAATAGTGAATCGGTGGCGTCATGTTATAGGCAATAAATAAATAAATAGGTAATATACGATAATTGTATATCCGTCACTCAAGTAATATACGTCACAGGAACCATAGACTTGAGTATAGTAGACGCCAAACAACTTGAGCAAAATGTGACGTGGTGGGGGAAAGTTTGCGCATGTACACTTACGTGCCAAAAAAACGACGCACTTAAAATTCTCAAAACAAATCGTACAGACCTACAGTATACTGCATGAATCTTAGTGCACAATACTATATACTTACTTAGTTCAATCGATAGAAAATGAGAAAATATACTGTACCATTTGCATGAGGGACTGAGCGGTAACAGGTGCACAATAACTGTTTGAGACACGCGAAGTAGGTAGGTACATTTGCTGCGAACTATACAGATTTAATGGTCTGTGGATATGACTATCAAAATAAAACTGTAAATTATTTAGCGACATATTATGTCGTCTTTATTGGTGTCTATTAACAAAGAATAATGATTTGACAAAAGACAAGATTTTTATGGGATACCTACGATTGAAATTCCCTAAAATTACGTTTTTCCACGTACACCTATAAAACATAATATCTCCATCGATAGAAAACTCATCATATACCATCTTTCTGGCTTGCCTTTTTAAAACTACGTTAGGACGTCGAGGCATTTTTTATCCGTGATTTCACTGCACGCAAGTGTGAACTCAAAGCGGGAAACGATGGTTGAATGATCTACCAATAACGTGGCTAGGCGCGCTCGATGCGATGCTCCTTCCGCACGCCGCGTCCCGCACCCCATACCGTGGTGCGCAGTTTCATATATCAGATGGTTTCTGCGCATGCAAGGTCATTTGTTCAAGTTGTTTGGCGTTACCTATAATCGATATTAAATTCAAGTTGATACCTCCACGCGTTCTTGAGAAAAGGGGTCGTGACAGACGGACAGACAGACAGACAGACAGACAGACGGACAACAAAGTGATCCTATAAGGGTTCCTTTTTTTTTCTTTTAAGGATCGGAACTCTAAAAATGTCATTTCAGCTTAGACGAGCTCTACTGGTGAAAATGCTTCTTTGTATTTAGATATTTCTTTTATTTCTTAAATCAACATTTTATCTCCTTATCGTCTTGACATTCGCCTGGTTTTTCTATTTTCCGTTTCTTCGAGTAGAACTTAATCCTTTCCTCCAGGCTCGCTGAAACCAAAATAAAATAACTTTCATTGGTGTAACATTAACATAACATAACCAGAGGGCGCTTATCCAGTGGAGAGCGCATACATACATTTTCCTTTGAAACACCACTCACCAATTTACGGGGCGGCGGGGGACGAGGTAAGAGAGCTGTGACTGGTCAGCCGCTGCGAAACTGTCTGGCGGCCCGTCGTCGTACATAGGTTGCGTATGCGAACGTTTGCTGAATTCAACAAACGTTTGGCGAGCCGCATTCCCCCGCGGGCGCAGTCAATTGGATATATAGTCTCTGAACATAACATAGCGTCACGCCATTTCCCATACGGAGTGGCAGAGGCACAGTTGTGCTCACTTTTAACTAATAATCCAATACTACATTTTCACTTTTGGAATATTGGTATAAAAAAATGTGTAAGGACCTCATAAGAAGACCTGGAGAAAGAAAGAAAGAAAGAAAATACCCGGGTATTGGGTGATCACATATTTGTGACGTCGTTGTCTCTGGCTCCCACAGGGTATCCTAGTGTGGGGCCAGAAGCAATGTATGAGCCTGTATGTAAACATTATCCCTCGGACCGTCTTTACTCTGCAAATTCTTTCGTTTGTTTTTTGATAGATTTTGAACTGTATCACGTTTACCTAGAGTTACACGAAACGAATTCGAAATATAAGCTCACCTGTCAGTCTGTCACCTTACTGGCCATACAATGTGTTTTTTTTTCGGTTTTTTATAAATAGTACGGAACCCTTCGTGCGCGAGTCCGACTGGCACTTGGCCTGTTTTTTTTTTTGGTGGAAGGCCGGCATAAGAATAGGCAAAAATTTCAAATTTAATTCGTGCCACTCGGGGTTAAGGTTGAAAATGCCGGGCCCTTGATTTAGGGCTAGACGCTTGAGTGGTTATTTTTATTTTCTTTATTTGGGACATCAACAGCACAATACACATTAATTCATACAAAGAACAAAATACAGTTAATATTATTATGTTATTTACCGCATGTGTCTCTGTCGAACAGTGGTTTGTACACTTTCGGCGTCACACCCTCAAGCAAGCAGTCGGTATAGGACGGCGGGATTACATCCGTCTCTGTCCCGCCTAGTGCATCTGTCTCGCTCTTCGCGTAGTCCTGCTCTAGGGACCGGAGGCAGTCTTTGATCATTGTCGCTCTGGAAATAATCAATCACTTAATCCTCTCGCTCGCACTTCGTTCGCTATTGTTAGTTTGTATCACAGGGTGCTCATCCCATACAAATTAGAAATAGTAACCATTCGTAAAAAAGAGATGGCGTGAGGAGTAACATTTGTACTTTAATTAAACGCCATGGTTTCAGTTAACATACTTCTAGGTGGCGCTAATATTAGAATAAATCCTATATATCTTAGCGCCATCTCGTGGTATGTGCAATTTTTCGATGGTGCTGCACCAAGTGATAATGGCCTCGAATTAAAGAAGCTTCCGTAGCATCTCAGTTCCCGACTGTGTCATATTTTGTTCTAGGTGGTTATTGACCGAGCGAGCGAAGCGAGCGAAGCGTCTCCGTTTCAGGTTTGGGCAAAAATGCTTTCGTATGTCCGGTTGTTCTCCTCTACAGGTCGCATTTATGAACCGATTCTCGTGAAATTTTGTGAGCAGGTTGGAAAAATAAATAGAATTTTTTACTCGAGCCAGTTTTTTGTTTTTTTTCAAAATGGCGGAAATATGGGGTTTTAAAATGTAAAAAAATCGCTACAACCCAAACGGCTCGATGGATATTAACAAATGAGGTGTCGTTGGATTCGTAAAGACCATGAGAGTGAAACAGATGAGCGAGCGAAGCGAGCGAAGCGTCTCCGTTTCAGGTTTGGGCAAAAATGCTTTTGTATGTCCGGTTGTTCTCCTCTACAGGTCGCATTTATGAACCGATTCTCGTGAAATTTTGTGAGCAGGTTGAAAAAATAAATAGAATTTTTTACTCGAGCCAGTTTTTTGATTTTTTTCAAAATGGCGGAGATATGGGGTTTTAAAATGTAAAAAAATCGCTACAACCCAAACGGCTCGATGGATATTAACAAATGAGGTGTCGTTGGATTTGTAAAGACTATGAGAGTGAAACAGATTATATAATTTTAGTAAAAAGTCAATAGGTTGTATAAAAGATCGCGAAATGTAGTTTACAAAGTTATTGGTGCGGCTACTTTCATACTGCATGTACGTAACCAGGTACATTCATAAGTTTGTATGTGTTATTGAAAGAAAATTATTTGGGTTATTTTTTTTAAGTGTGTTAGCAGTTCAGCTTTCCCACCGACATACTCGCGAGGTCTACAGCTCACAGAGCCACTAGTCTGTATTAGTATAATATTATAGTATCTGTGGTTTGTATGGACGGTGTCCTTAGGCGAATTAATACAAATGTAGGTACATGGCCCAAGAAGAGGCAAAATAATCAGTCAAGTGCGAGTTGGACTCTCACACGACGGGATCCGAACCGCCTCTACCGTCCATCAATACAAAACCGTCATTTTGCGCCCTCGCCACAGCTACTGCCATGCTAATTGCGGCCCCGTGGCGTTGCGGTCAAGGTTGTGCTTTCCAAGCGAGAGTTCCCCGGTTCGAATCCCGGCTGGGGACAAAAAAAACCCAGGTCCTGGATGTTTACATGTTTGTGATGTCGCTGTTTCTGGTTCCCTCGACACAGGGTATCCTAGTGTGGGGCCAGAAGCAATGCATGTGCCTGTATGTAAATAGGAAATATGACGGAGACCCCACAGACCTCTTCACTCTAACTGACAAAGCAGCTGAATGACTCCAGACATGACATGAAGATCGAAACCACAGACATCTATGTATACCATGATAAGTTAGATACTTTTCAATCTAAACTTGTATCCCAAATAACTTTAACTTTAACTTTAACTACAACTTAAACTACTTTAAACATGTATATTAATTTAAACTTCACCATCATAAAATTTGTAATTAATTAATTAAATTATTATGTAAATCAAAACTGAAATTCATTTAGTGATGTATATTAATATCAATTTAAACTTAACTTAAATAAACAAATAAAAATTGTAATTAATTAACTAAATAACTATTTTACTCAATATTTTTTATATAATGAAATGTAATTTGATGCATGCTGTGTTTGCCTATAAGTGGACAAACATCTACAATTAGTACAAAATGTAACTATTAAGTACTTAAACATGTATTGTCCGTTGGCGGACCTTAACCAATAAAATAAAATAAAATAAGATTATCCATAAAGGGGTAACAGAAAGGTGTAGTCATATTTTAGGGGGTTGTTAGGGACATTATTCTGAAACATTCAGATTTTAGAACGATCAGAGCAACATTATTTTTCACTTTTCCATACGTTCCATCAGCTGATATTTATGGCGGAGTAACAAATTACGTTGCTCTGAACAACTCGGTGTCATAGTTATTGAGATGTATGGGCCACATCGCAGAGTGTGCCTTGAGATGGTTCCCCGTAGTAGTAGTAGTAGTTGACGAGAGATGTAGTAAAAGATGAGAAGTGTATAATGGGTCCTGGCACAATTACCAGCGTTGCAGTTATCTGCAACACATGCTGAGCCAGGGCCTATTCACTGTGGAATATGCACATGTATAGTTTCTTTCTATATTTTTTTAAAGTTTTGTAAGAATCTTTATTGTATTTGTGTGTATTCTTACAGTGAATAAATGGATTATCTATCTATCTATCTATCTAAGTCCAATCAGAAGTATATTGCAAAGTACATGAGAGATTATGGCGGCTAATTTTCCGTAAGTTGTGGTTACTTTGAGCGTTGATTGTATTCTAACTAAAATGCCTGATAAAATCGATAACCTAAACTCGGTAAGGAAATAGTATGGCTGACGTTCGAACAATAAATAAATGAATAACCGGCCAAGTGCGTGTCGGACTCGCGCATGAAGGGTTCCGTACCATTATCTATGAAAAACCGCAAAAAAAATAATGTATGGGAGCCCCCCCCGAAATATTAATTTAATTATTTATTTTTAAGTAAATAATATACTCAATATATTGTGAACATTTTAAGCGTCTAACTGCTACCATTATCAATATCGAGCAAAAAATGAGCAAAAAAACACGTTTCTTGTATGGGAGCCCCCCTTAATATTAAATTTCTTTTGATTTTTAGTATTTGTTGTTATAGCGGCAACAGAAATACATCATCTGTGAAAGTTTCAACTGTCTAGCTACCACGGTTCATGAGATACCGCCTGGTGAGAGACAGACGGACGGACGGACGGACGGACGGACGGACGGACGGACGGACAGACAGCGAAGTCTCAGTAATAGGGTCCCGTTTGGCACCCTTCGGGTACGGAACCCTAAAAATGAGTATTACTTGATGCTATGCTCGGTCCAGAAAGCTTGTAGCTGCGCGATCACAGTCCTCAGTTCCTCTCTGTCGCACACCCATCCCCTGTCCTTCTCCAGCTCGTACGAACACCGGTACAGGTTCAGCGGCATGTGCGAAGCCATACTGTATTGCGGTTTTCTGGAACAAATGGATGAATATAAACATTTATATGCAGGTACTTTGGATGTAGCTCCATACTTTTATATTTTTTTTTATATTTTTTTATTTGGGACATCAACAGCACATAGACAATCAAATTACAAAGAGCAAAGATACAGAATGAAAGCCCCCCTTAATATTAATATTATTTTGATTTTTAGTATTTGTTGTTATAGCGGCAACAGAAATATAATATCATCTGTGAAAATTTCAACGGTCTAGCTACCACGGTTCATGAGACTTGTGACAGACTTGTGATAGCCTGGTGACAGACAGACGGACGGACGGACAGACAGCGAAGTCTCAGTAATAGGGTCCCATTTGGCACCCTTCGGGTACGGAACCCTAAAAATGTGTGTACAAAAATAATATGAAAGTAGCACGGGGAGCACACTGCGCGTTACGTCTAATTTCGAAGCGCCTGTGATTTTCTAATAGCAATTGTGCACCGCGTCGCGTCGCAATGTCTTCTAGGCAGGCGCCTAGACACCAACGTCACATCGCTTTGCCTGTCAGGGCAATAATGAAGATAATGATGGATATAACCTACCTGGAATGAGTCTCCACGTCAAGCAGCCGGCTCGTCACGTCGGGCGCCTCGGCCCGCCGCCCGCACAGCAGCAGCACGGCGAATACGCAGCGGATCTGGTGCCAGAGGAACGCGTTGCCTTCGATCTCGAGGCAGTACATGGACGTTTCTGGAAAGAGCCGCCATTTTGACTTGTTAAGATGAGAGGGTATCCTCAGAAACCAGGGCCCGAATTCTACTGTACACAAGCATACCACAAGCCTGGTACAAGCTTCAATACGACGCATTTGGTATACGAAGTAGGCTGGCGTCAGGCTGGCGCTTGTGAATTGCGATTCCGGTTTTAGTAGAATACCAAATGCGTCGTATTGAAGCTTGTGCCAGGCTTGTGGTATGCTTGTGTACAGTAGAACTCGGGCCCAGACACCCCGCAAAGTATATACAAGTCTATTAGTGATAAGAATGCAGTGAAATTTAAATTTAAATCTGTTAACACACACTCACAGGACAGGACACAACCTTCGCGTTCGAAAGTTTGCCTTCAACTGGTCACTGTGAACTTGGCTTGGTAATTGGAAACGATTTGATTGGTTACGGGGCGTGGTTAGGCCGCCGGACAGTGATGACTTTACTGCATTCTTATCACGAATAGACTATAAGTCAATTATTTGTGATCCGAATTACTTGCTTCATTAACATTAAACATTATAATTTCCTGACCTTTGTCTGTGTCAGTCGGATCCACCGGCAAGATCTCAGCCCTGCGTATGTTTCTTATAAACTCGACCACGCCGTTACCTGAAAATACAAATAGCTGTGTGAGCTGTGAGCTAGAACATGTTTGTGCTACTCACAGCAAACGCTGAGACCGTCCCTTTTTTGTCTTATTAAACTAATGTACCCTATTTAGCTGTACTTTTTATGTATATTTTTTTTAAGGCAAAATAAACTATTTCTATTTCTATTTCTAAATATACATACATTTTACTATGGGAAATAATATTGGTTCCAAATAACAAATGAATCTCTGACTAAAATCACAGGTGCTCATACCATACAAATTAGAATTAGTAACCCTTCGTAAAAAAGAGATGGCGTGAGGAGTAAGATTTGTACTCTATACGCCATGGTTTCAGTTAACACGCCAAGCTAGGTGGCGCTTATCTAAGAGCCTGGCCAGATAAGGCGTTCTACGCGCGAGTGGACTCGCGCGTAAAAAGCCTTATCTGGCCAGGCTCTTAGAATAAATCCTATATATATATATCTTAGCGGCATTGCGTATTTGCAGTTTTCCTATGGTGCTGCACCAAGCGATAATGGCTTCGAACTAAAGAAGCTTATAGTATCTGTGCTAAAATACAGACTTTTAAAAAAATCGCTCAAACTTATGAAAGTCTGTTTGGTTGGCCACCAGCCTAGCCCGACACCCATCCACCGACCCGCACTGAGCCAGCGTGATGGAGTACCTATGGCTCAATCTTACCCGTATCCGGGTAAAGGCCTGTGCCCCTCGGTGGGGACATTAATGAGCTATTTTTACTACCGACTCCACTATTTCCACTGACAAGGGGTACCCTTTCAGACTAGAGATTGTCATTCTCCTGGCCGAAAAGGAAACAAAAATGACATTAAAATTAGGGGAAATTAAGTTCTCATCCCCCTGCAATAGACATTAATTGACGCCTTGGTAGTCACTGTCAAAGTCAAACACTATACAGGATGTAACAGAAGGGTGTAGTCATATTTTAGGGGGTTGTTAGGGACATCATTCTGAGCAACTTTCACTATGAAACCGATTTGATCAGAGCAACTTTAATTTTCACTTCTCTATACAAATCAGCTGACTGCCAAAATGTATAGAGCAACGAAAATTAAAGTTGCTCTGATCAAATCGCTTTCATAGTAAAAGTTGCTCAGAATGGTATCCCTAACAACCCCCTAAAATATGACTACACCCTTCTGTTACATCCTGTATAGTGCTTCTGCGAGTCGTAGAGTTAATCTAAATGTAACCTACCAATCAGGTCTGGCCTATGAAATACAAGTCATTAATTGGCCTTTGTTTAGACTAAGTTATCTGTGTTTTTGTGCCGTTGACTTTGTAAATAAATAAATAAATAAATCTGAGTCTCTGAACGCACCGACGTCCATCTTGCATAGGTTCCGGAAGTCGTGCGAGCCGACCACGTGAGCGGAAGCGTCGCTCATGGCGCGCAGGTCGAGCCGGCAGCGCGGGAAGTAGTACCGGTACATCCGGCCGACGCAGTCGAATCTGGAATATTCACACTTCACGCCCGTTTTCATAGGACACGCCTGAATCAGACGCCTAAATATTTAGGAGTTGCCTAGAGCAAAAACACGTTTCACTAACCCTTAAGTCACGGCTTTAGGCATCACCTAAAATTACGACACCTATTTGGGAGGGCGTAGTGCAGTGCTTAGGTGCCCCTAAACTGACACATGTGACAGTCTCATGTGATAGAGAGAGACATGTGATAGATTGACTTAGATTGACAAACAACTGTCAAAAAACTAGGCAACTCTTAGGATAGGACCAAACTATTAATAACCGGCCAAGTGCGAGTAGGACTCACGCACCAAGGGTTCCGATCACACTTGGAGAGCGTAACACGTGTAATTAGGTTTCCACATACAAAACTAAAGTGTGATGTCATCCATGTAAACCAAATAGAATATTTATTCAGAAAGACAGAAATTTGCAGTTTTCAGATTTTTCCCTTTACTTGTGCTATAAGAACTACCTTCATTCCAAATTTCATGACACTAGGCCAACCGGAAGTAACCATATAGGTTTTGATTCCCTTGCGAGTTCCACGCGAGTTCATACAAATTCAGCAAAATTATGATATAATATCGCGGTATCTTTTGATTGCGTGGACCTAGCAGTTTAATTTTTTTACAGCTCCAAGGTACCATAGACCTGAGTAATCGATATCAATTTCAACATGACACCTCCACCCGTTCCTGAGAAAAGGGGTGGTGACAGAAGGACAGACAGACAGACAGACAGACGGACGGACGGACAGACAGACAGACTATATTTGGTTAGGTATTTGGTTATTTGGTTTGCTGGAAGAGATCTCTTATTAGAGATAAGCTCGCCTTTGTACATGTTATTTTTCCATTAATAAGTGTCTGTATTCTGTTTTTGTGCAATAAAGTAAAGTAAAGTATTAGCTTAGATTAGTTACGTAATAAGTTAGGTTAGGTTAGGTAAACATCCAATACCTGGCGCTATACTCCTGCATATCCTCAGGCACCGGCATCCAAGCCACTGCCCGGATCTCCTTCGGGAGCAGTCGGTTGAGCATCTTGCAGTATGGCAGCTCGGCGGAGTCGGTCGGTGGTTGTCGGCTGCGGAGTGTTATTGAGATTACCTGTAAGAGATAGTCGCTTGTGAGATATAACATAAAATTTATATATATATTTTTTTAATTTTATTTATTGCAAAACACAACAGATATAATACATTGCGTTTCATAATATAAACATCTTAATTTAAAAAATGTAGAATATCCTACTGGGTGTTTTGACAGCATCTTTTTATTTGTGGACAGTGTGTATGTATTTAAGGTAAAAACTAAATTAAAAGAAAGGAAAATAACTAAAGCTATGCTTAAACTGCTTATTGAGTGTTATTAATTAATTAAATTAGCCAAAGATTTTCGAACTTTATGTTTGAGGCCGGGACTCCACCAAAGCGGAGATGTGCGGAGATGTGGAATATTTGTATGGCGCGATGGAAGCGGAGATGTGAGCTGTTTCCATCTCGCAAACAAATATTCCACATCTCCGCTTTGGTGGAGTCCCGGCCTGAAGGTAGACAGTTTCATAAAGATGTCCAAGGTGTCGTGTTTATTAGATATGTAGTTGTAGAGACGACACATATTAGGAAGTTATTATATTGACCCCACATTAGGATACCCTGGGAACCAGAAACAGAGATGTCACAAATCTTGGGGAATTTACACATAATCATGTATTTTATAGAAGTACAAGTCCTGACTGACTGACTGACTGACTGACTGACTGACTGACTGACTGACTGACTGACTGACTGGTGAGTAGGTGGGTAGCTTCCTTTTATGGTGTAGGCGTCATAGCAGCGATTTTGCAATATTCAGACCCTAAGTGCGTTAAAAAGACCTCTAAAGTTTGAAATTTTGTATGCGAAGTTTATATGGGCTCAATGAAAGGGGATGTGTTCTTAATTTGAACCGATTTTTTCGAGTGTCTTTTACTGAGACTTGTCCCCGGTTTATCGTTGAAAATATTATTTGAAGTCTAAGTTAAACTAAAAGTTAGTTCGTATAGGTCCTATACTATAAGATCCGACAGACCCTCACGTCTTCACTATGGTTTACTAATAAGCAACAAAAAATTCTCAGTGTATTAATTTCCAGGTTAAAAATAAGAAGTTCACCTGCCCAGCAGAACTGACACCCTTATCCGTCCGTCCGCACCGATGGTAGTTTGCCTCCTCCCGGCTCCGGATCAGGCAGGACCTGGTCAGAGCCCGGAAGAGGTGGTGCTCGATGGTCTGAGCCGAGTCCTCCTGCACCGCCAGGCCTTGGTAGTCCCAGCCGAAGTAGAGGAACCGGAGTAGGACTCGACGGAAGTGGCATCTGGATAGAGCAGTGGCATCAGATAGGTAATTAAAGTCTTCACAAAATAAAAGGCCTGTTTTGACAGTTCACACCCATGACGTTTTAACCCCTAATGTGTAGGTAATAAAAGCCAACTGTTGCCAACAAGCAAAGCGTACCAGTTGCACCTACGAAAACCGCTTCTATTACCTACGCGTTAGGGGTTAAAACTTCATGGAACTGTCAAAACGGGCCTTTTATTTTGTGAAGACTAAGGGGATGTACCCATACTATGTGACCATTTTAAGGGGGGGGAGGTTGTTCTTCAAAGTACCACTCTACTACAAAATACCAGTCTTGGCTCATACTGAAGTGGTCACGCGGGGGGGGGGGGGGGTCAAAAACAGCAAAAAAAATATGGTCACATGGTGGAGTTTGATCACTACAGGTGTAACAAAAAATCAAAAAAATCAAAATCATCTATTGAACAAAACGGTGGGTACATGTACATTACATTTTGAGTGTGTGTTAGTTATACAATAGTTGAGCATAGCAGTAATGTAGCAATAGTTGATGCCTTCATTGCTAGGCTAGTTTAATAGCCTGTAGTTTAACAGAAGGGTGCAGTCATATTTTACGGGGTTGTTAGGGAGACCATTCTGAGCAACTTTTACTATGAAACCGATTTGATCAGAGAAACTTTTTTTTTCATTGCTCCATACGTTTTGCGGGCGGTCAGCTGATTTGTATAGAGAAGTGAAAATTTAAGTTGCTCTGATCAAATCGGTTTCATAGTGAAAGTTGCCCAGAATGATGTCCCTAACAACCCCCTAAAATATGACTACACCTTTCTGTTACACCCTGTATAAGTCCTGCAAAATGGTAATGGCCAATTACCACATAGACATGATTATTTCTGAATACATAATGCTCATCACAATGTCAGATGCCTCGGCGCATTTCCCTCGCATTACCATTCTGCGGGGCTTATACCAACTCATAGTCTGATATGTTCTCTGAGTAAAAAGTTATGGCGAGCTAAATTCAGACCAAGTTCTATGTCAAAGTCAGTAGCTTTGGTCAGAGTCGACCAGAGGCTGTCGTCATAGCCCTGGCCACCCTTCTTTGGCAGTCATTCTGCAAGGACACATCATAAGCCACCGGAAATATCTACCAGCCTAAGCGGTAAAATTACGTCAACATCATGTGTTTACATAGATATTGAAAACAGTTTTGACATGACTCATTTGAGTAGCTTATGTGCTCAGATATATCTAAGGCTGACTATACTCTGTTCAATTTCTGTGTGTCCTTTGATCTTGCCGACCCTTATCCCATGCAGGCTAATTTGAAAGAGCGCCGACACTCGATTAAAGAAAGCCGCTGAAGGACACACAGAAAATGAATGCAGTATACCAATATAATCTAACAGAAATAATATTGCATAATCTGTACATTTGATTATTCTATGGCTGTCCTACTGTCTTGTCTGATGGACTATATCATCCACTTTCTTGTCTGATGGTCTATATCACCCACTTTCTTTGTTTTTTTTTTCATAGGTTTCATAGGAACATTATAAAGAAGTCAAAAGGTAGAAAATGGCGAGCCATGTTTTTTTTTTGCCAGACTAGTGAAGAGGTGAGCCTATTTAAACAAATTGTTACTCGCTACTGGCTAACTCTTTGTTATGTCTCTGATAGAATCAAAGCATATGAAGGGTCAGAGTGTTGAAAAGGGGGCAGATCAGTAGGCAGCAGGTATGCATTATTATTATTATTTCGTAATTCGTAATTTCTTTATTGTACTCACATGACAGTAAATAGCTTAACATAGAAAAAAATATGTACAAGGGCGAGTTTATATCTAATAAGTGATTTCTTCCAGCAAAACATGTTGGGTAGGAGACGGAGATGATAGGTAAGGGGAAGAATTGCAGTACAATAAAACTATTCTAGTAGGTACCTATAATACATAGATATTATTATTACACATAGGTACATATAAGAACCTATTGCTAAGGAATAGACTACATACACAGTTACATAAATACAGCTTAACAATAAATATCGTATGAATACACTAATACATACCAGTATATATCTAAATTGACAATGAAAGATAGTGCTTCTTTAGACGGTTTTTAAAGATTTATTTATTTATTATTCAAAATTTAATTGTATTAGCATTACAGAATAATCCAATGCGCTAGACAAATACAATAAACATTAATTAATAGTATTCCATTTGATATTCAATTCAATTAAAAATTCATTAATTTCAAAATATACAAAATAAATAATCTGAGGACAACTTACTGTCATACAGTCATCTCGCAGAACCTGCCACATTCTCGCACTATGTCCCTCCATGCATCACCAAACAGATCATTTGCTGGTGCTGCAGCCAAAAGAGTGTTGAGGCTTAAAGCTGATGTGTGCATATCAGTTCACATTTCATTGCACTTGTTTTATAAAATGCATGCTCTGTAAATGTTTACAAAACTTACTTGGTGAAGTCGAAAGGTTTTTTGTTGACTTCTTTCGAGGACTCAGAATCGCTTGGAAGCTGTTTGCTGATAATATTTCTCAACTGTTTATTATGAGCTTCGAGTTGAATTATTTTTGCGACCAAATCCTGAAAGGGTTACGAAAATAAAACTTATTTAAAAATTTGTTTTGTTTTGAGGCTATGTGTGTTAGAATCATATTTTTCAAAGAAATTACCGCTTTATCCATTTCCATGAGTTCTTCAACGGTTGCTTCTTTTTCTTTCTTCCGTTTGAGAAATGGTTTTTCCATTATTGCTGCCTTTCGTAGTTGTTTTCTTCGAATAACAAAAGTTTCTTTATTTATTTATTTTGAGCGAGTTTTGATTTGAACTCTGTCTGACTGACTGACAGCTGACATTATTGATCACAGACTAACATAACATCTTATGCTGGCTCCACACCTCGTCGGTCGCTTCGCGCGCGACGCGAAGCCGCGAAACGGCGAAACGTGAGTGTGGAGGCCGTTCGCAACTTCTTTGCGAGAAACCTTGCGTCGTCGCGCCTCGTGCCCGCAACTTGTTGGTTTCTTGTCCCAAGTCAAAGGATATAGCAAGGCGTGAAAAGACACCGCTTCACATTCGCGGACTGCTCAGTTGCTCACTAGCAATTATTACTTACTAAATTTTTTCATAGCAATAATTGCTTACTAAAACGAAGTAAAGCAAATTGTAAGATTAATGTAATCCTCTCCCCACATAATATGTTCTGTTATTCATTCATGCTACAAGTTTTAAGAGGCCCCACAGCCTGTAAACATCTTGTTAATTTACATGTAGGTACTAGCTATAACCTAGGATTAACTTACACTGGGTTGTACCATTCCTACTATGAGAAAATAAAGATATTTGAAAAAGAAGAATTAGTGCAACGGACGGGTGTGTGTTTCTGCGAAATATGCGACGTTTAAAATGAATTGGGAATGGAACGAACTGCAATGGACATTTTACACTTTTCCAATACCGGGTGGCAGAGGCACAATTGTGCCCACGTTTGGCCAGTTGTTCAATACCTACTCCATTTTGCGTAACAAGGGGCTAATACATCGCCGTGTAGCTAAGGTTTCCTCACGATGTATTCCATCACCATAATGTTAGTGCTTATAATTTGGCAGGAAAGGCTAGAATCAATATTATCTCAACATTTAGCGCACTACAGCGTGTTGACGTGACAACGTCTTATAAATTGGTTTGCCGGGTGACACTTCAAGAAACTGCGTTACGCTCCGCTCACGTTATGCGCTCACAATGAGAGCGAGTGAGAGGCACGCGTCCCTTCCACTCGGGCATGGTTAGCCCGCCTAAGAGCGAGAGAGACAGACATAAAAAGTGAAAGGCACGCGTCCCTTCCACTCGAGCACAGTTAGCCCGCCTAAGAGCGAGAGAGACAGAGCGAGAGAGAGAGAGTGAGAGAGATAGGCATACACACCGGTTCATGTCTTGCGCTTCTATTTCGCTTAGGCGCCTGCATACAAGTTTACACGTTGCCAGTTAATTGTAAAACAATTGTGTAGTGATAATGTGAAGGTAGTTTCGTCCATCGCAACAATTCAAACAGCAAAGGTAAATAATTTCAGACTGATAATATAACATGATGAAATAAATGACTAAGACATAAGTGAATAGGTTATGTTGTAGTAATCACAATGTTGTGGTAGTTTTCAATCAAAAAAGTAGTATATAAATCGTTTCTCAACCAATAATAATTTGTTTAACTTGAAAAAATGAGCGCGACTTGCTATGTAAAAAATTGAAATAACAATGTTTAACCTCCAACCTGTCAAATCGAAACTTTCAAACATTCAAACCGAGACGACCAATCACTGCGCAAAGTCTGCACTCAAAGTCGTTGTCACGTAAAACTTCGCCCGTATACCGACTTTACAGGCAACCAATTTTTTTAGTCACGGATTTATATAGAGGTTCATGGTTTTGGTAGACAAACTAAATATTGGCAAACTAAACATTATCTTTCTCTACCATAATATGCTTAATTTTCTATTTATTTATGTATTATTTGATTCGTATTGTTATGTTACCTATGTATTTTACCGATTATCATGTTTGGTGTTATGTTTATGTGTTTATCAGAAGGTTGGTAAAATAAAAAGGTAGATGCGTGTTTTAGGTGGTTCACTTAAATGAGGTCAGTGCGGTACACGTCCTTAAGTACGACTAACTTAAAATCTAGAGAGAATGAACAACAGATATAGGAGCAGGAGACACACACACAGGCAAATACAGTAGGTGTGAAGGCGGTGTCATGGACACGTACGCTACAGTATTTATGTAGGTACTTATTAGTAAGTAGTCTATTAATATAATATTTATCGTTGTGCACATAATATGTAGGTCTACCTTTTAATAATTTATCCTCTCCATCCTAGGTTTGCTGGAAGAGATCTCTTTTTAGAGATAAGCTCGCCTTTGTACATGTTTTTTCCAATATTAAGTGTCTGTAATATGTTTTTTCTGTGCAATAAAGTATAAAGTATTGGCGTAATTATAATTTTACATTATTTTGCAGGAAATGCTCTAGAATCAAAATTATCTCAACATAATTAGCGCACTACAGCGTGTTTTAATATACCATCTAATTATTGGCGTATGATTATAAATTGCCAAAGCGCAAAGAAGCGCCGCAACAGCAGTTGCGGTGTTGCCGTCCATCCAAGTCGAGAGCGCGAACTAGTCTTGTGTCGGTCATGTACGAAGAACGATTAGGAAACGTTACCGTGCAATGAACGAAAAGAAACGTTTCCCTACGCTCGCTCGGTCGGTCGGTCGGTCATGTCCTAATAGAACGAATGTCCGATTAGCGACTAGCGTAGGGAAACGTTTCAGCGAGAAGGAGAATGGCGGGGCGGGCGGGAGCCATTCATTACATTACATTATTATTATACTTTAATAGAAGTGACAAGTAGTCAAGAGACTAGAATGACAGTCCTAAGCCTGTTTAGGTATGAAGGAAAATCTAATATTATTTAACTTTTTATTTCTGCAATGCAAACGGACACGTACAATTGTATAAATATGTGAATACAGAGTATAATATTTCTGAAGTTTCTGCTCTGCACGACAAGAAAGGTTAATCTAATAGCCCATTTTTTATTCATCCAATCCAACGTCCTAATAGTACTAATAAAGCTGTTAGAGCTTACTGGTACACCGACTGAAATGTCCTAGTACGGAGCGCTCTCTGAGGACCGAGCAGGCATATTGTTTTATTCATAAGATCCAATGTCCTAATAGTACTAATAGAACTGTTAGAGTGTACTAGTACACTGACTGAAATGTACTAGTACGGAGCGCTCTCTCTGATGACCGAGCAGGCACAAGACTAGCGCGAACTAAACTAGACTGTGAAAGTGAAATTTGCGCATGTGGAAGGCTACAAGTTTCGCTACCGCGGACCTCGCGCGACATCTAGCGCCGATATTTCCGTGCTTGTCTGGAGCGGCCATTATTTTTCTGTTCACAGACACTTAAATGTGGAAATTGATCTTACGTTCCAGAATCAAACAAATAGTCAAAGGAAGCAAAAGGATAAAACATGATAAACATGCACGCCACGCACACGGCTCTACTATACGCAAATGATCGTTTTTATACTCAAAATAATTTATATAGTAGGTAATAATTCAATAATTTATTTTTATTTGTGGATTGTGAATACTCAAATAAAAATAATAATTCGAGAACAATTTATGAATAATTTATTTGTGTCCGTACAAAAGCGCTTTTTAGGGTTCCGTACCCGAAGGGTGCCAAACGGGACCCTATTACTGAGACATCGCTGTCCGTCTGTCCGTCCGTCCGTCCGTCTGTCACCAGGCTGTATCTCATGAACCGTGGTAGCTAGACAGTTGAAATTTTCACAGATGATGTATTTCTGTTGCCGCTATAACAACAAATACTAAAAATCAAAAGAAATTTAATATTAAGGGGGGCTCCCATACAACAAACGTGATTTTTTTGCTCATTTTTGCTCGATATTGATAATGGTAGCAGGTAGACGCTTAAAATGTTCACAATATATTGAGTATATTATTTACTTAAAAAATAAATAATTAAATTAAAATTAAATTAATATTTAGGGGGGGCTCCCATACATTTTTTTTGCGGTTCTTTATAGATAATGGCACGGAACCCTTCGTGCGCGAGTCCGACTCGCACTTGGCCAGTTATTTAAGTTTTTATTTTTCTTGCAATGTCTGTATATTTTGCATATATTTTAACAAGAAATTCTAGATTTTTTTTTTACTTAAAGCTGATTTGATGATAGAAACGGAAGGTGGCCATGGGTACTCTGTCATAATATCAGCTAGGAATCTTGGTTTGATGGTTGATGGTGATTTGCGGTTCGAACAACACGTACACACAGCTGAAAATAAGGAACGCATTTGTTAAAAGTCTTGTACCTACACAATTAGAGACTTTCTAACTGAAAAAGTGCGTGTACTATTGACAGAAGCCTAGTCTTTTCTATACCTACTTAATTTTAGTGACGTTGTGTATGGCGCAAGACTGTTCATTCACTAAAACTGAACGCGCTATTCAACGTACCAAAACGTAATTTTAACTCCAATACAATACTCAACCATAATTGAAACAAAAAGTAAACTTTAGAAAAAACCGACTTCCACAAACCCTATTTGATTAGATTGAGTTTAATACTAACTGTAACCCCTTATCCCCCCCCCCTTGGGGAATTATTTTTGTCAAATCTCATATCAGTGCTACCCCACGCTACTATGGAACCCCCGTACAAAGTTTCATGGCTCTAGGTCTACCGGTTTAGGGTATGCGTTGCCTGCCCGTCAGCCACGCATTGTATTTGTACCTAGTATTGAGCAGATCTGGTGGCCATATGTGGTCTTCATCAGCAGTTCCGCATCGCAATATTATGCTTACCATGTGCATTTTTGCACGAGTTATTATGAAAAACACAAAAATCACTATAGGTCTGCCTATAATATTTGAAGAGTTCCCTCGATTTCTCCAGGATCCCATCATCAGATCCTTACCTGGTGTCAATGGGACCAATGGGAAAGTAAACTCTTTCAAACAAAAAAATAATTTTCCAAATCGGTCCATCCGTTTAGGCGCTATCGGGGCACAAACATAAAAAAATAAAAAAAATAAAAACATCCGGACGAATTGTAAACCTCCTCCTTTGGGATGTCGGTTAAAAATAATATAATAAGCATACCAAATTACTAAATGTAATATACACAATATGCAACACCGTGTGTGCTAGTCTGTGTCACCGTCAAAGTATGAAATCCGTCATTCTGTAGGTACCGTCGTCGTCGTCATAGGTAGGGTGACCACTGATCAGTAACACTGTAGAAAGACGGGTTTCATTCTTTGCCGGTAACATTAGAAGTCGCAATATTCACGGATTTTATTTGGCTTCGCATTCCAACGCTAACCAAACCTATGAGATGTAATTAACTATAATCGTACTCTCTAACGGATACAAAAACATCGTGAGGAAACCTTCTTTACTCAATGGTGTCCATAGCTACGGCTATGGGCCAGCCCACTGCACTGTCACGTAAATGGAGTCTTGAACGGTCAAAAACTAGAGAAAAGTTAGCAAAGTTGTGCGCCTCTGCCATCCCGTTAGGTAAAAGACGTGAAACGAGCGACAACCGACAAGTAAGAGCGTAAATTTCAAGCAACGACGTAAAGAGTCTCTAATACAGACAACAATAGAGAGTAGATAAATTCGTTGTATTTAATTAGCTCTCTACATAAAAATTACCTATACTCCATTTCATATAACATTGGAAATTTTTTGAACGTTCTTCTTCATAAGTATTTCCAATCCTTTAAGGAATTCAGTAATAGAAGTGCAAGAGATAACGCCCATTTATATATTCGCAATGCAATGATATACCTACCATACTTAATTCCATATCGGATTGGAAATATGACGAAGGAAAGTAAATAAAAAACCGATGTTATATGGAATGGAGTATACCTTCCTATGTTTGAAAGGCGACTGCTATCTGCTTAGTTGCAAGTAAACGTCAATTTATCAGTGCGATATAAATACGTATAAATCATAATGATAGATACGATGCACCCATCTTATCATTAAATGGCATTTTTAGTATCAGTCGGTCAAAAGAACTTGTAATAAACCGCATTAAAGCGTTTGCATTCTTTGTGCGCAGATATACAAAATGTAAAATAAAATATATATTTTATATGAAATGTAAATCAATGTTCGCGTGCGGACCATTTCTTTGCTAACAGTTTACTTATAGAAATTGGAAAAAAATATTTAATGGTTATTTAAGCTTTAAAATGGGTGATATAACGACACGTAGTTGTAAACATATTTTTAGACAGGTAAGCGAGTGTTTCATTTTAGATATTTAAAGATTCTGTATTAGAGACTTATCGGCAAAATACAGACACTCACGTAATACTCACAATATCATTTCAACACCTATCCAGCTTAATTCCTTTTGTTAAAAAATATTTATTCTATCTTATCTTAAGTAGGTAGGTATCTAAATACCTATGGTTTTCATAGACTTTCTTAAATCTAAATATGAATGAGAATGAGAGTAAAATGTAGAAACAAAATTGATGTTATCGGAAATCATCCATTATTTTTTCAAAGTATTTCTCAAATTCGTTTTACTATTTAACTCCTGTTTCCTGTTCACATTATTTAAGTATTTTTAATAATATTATATTTTTTTCAGGTTCTAGTAGTATCGACAATTTACGTGAATACAATTTGCAAGGGAGCGGTTGTGGGGTTTCCCGCCATTCTACTACCAAGTTTGAGAGAACCTGACTCATACATCCGTCTGACGATAGGCCAGGAATCATGGATAGGTTGGTATTACATGGTAATGGTATTATGTACACTGGCTTTTTAGTCCTTTTGGCGCGCAGTGACAGGTAAAACTAACGCTTGATGACATATAAGGAGTGACAGGTCCTCAGATCAATGAAACTCTTTTGATTCTTTGCCTGCTCTACGCAACATAATGCAACGATATGTTGCGTAGAGCTGGCGCCCCCCTGTAAACGTCACTCGTCAGCCAGAAGATTGTATTTCGGCTTAAATAGTCACACACAACAGAGGGCCGAGGGAGATGCAAGTTCTAATCCCAGCTGACCATGTACCAATGAGATAAGTCATTTCAAACGTTCTAACAGTGATGAAAAATATCGTGATGGAATACATTACTCTGTAGCTTCAGCGATGGGCTAGCCCCCATATCACGCAAAATGGAGTACTGAATAACTGACTAAAAGTGAGCACAATTGTGCGTCTGCCACCCCGTATGGGAAAAGGCGTGACCCTATGTTGTGTTGCTAACACTTTTTCTGACATAAATAAAACAACCACATAAAAATATAAAAATACCACTACCTACTTTAACTGAAACTCGGATCCACTAAAATCTGACCGAAAGTGCAAAGAAGTAACCCGGTATAAGCCCAGCGGAATGGTAATGCGGAAAACGTCAAAGATCTGACAGTGTCATGAACATTATTATGTCTATAGGAATAAGAGCTACGTTTTATCAAAATCTATCAAATGTATGGAACTGTCAGGTTCATTATTATTCTGCGGGACTTATAATACTATGCCATTCCAAATACCAATGACTGGTTCAGTTGATTGTGGAAGCGATATCAATTTTATATATTTTTTTTCTTACAATTTGCATTACCTACTTAGTTAGTATTTTCAATTTGAAATTGTATTCTCATTATCTTCCTTTATGATGATATTGTTTACTCTGATACACGTTCCCGAGTTAATGCACTTACTATCAGATATTTATTTTATGCTGGCTAGAGTACGCCTACCTAGGCAAGGCAGTTTACTATGTAAAGATGAATTGCATTGTAAGAGCACAATTACTAGGTATACTATAAAGATAGATTACAAGATTATTTGAAATAGCATTTACATTGAATAGGTAAACAGAACAAAAAATATAAAATAAATATTATATGAATTTAGATAGAAAATGTCCTCCAATTTACCGCACTTGAGTGGCAAAGTGCTCAAAAGGCTAGCACTATTATCCCGCTTTTAGTCTGACTGTAAAGTCCGCTGGCCGAGTTTAGTTGGTGCCAGCTCTGGTCACCTGACTCGTCAACGAGTCTCCTTCAAGTTTTGTCAAAATAGGAACATTATGTAGGTATATACTGAAATCATAAGAGCCGTTATCGAGAAAAATGATGATGATAAGCAGTTAGATAGGTAGTTAGATATTGAGATATCTAACTACCTAACTGCTCATCAGTGGGTACTTTATAAGATAACAATTACTTTACACTGATTAAGGGCTAATTGTCGAATATAAGTAAGCCGAATCACCGCATTTTTTCCTGCATTTTCATTGCCATTGATTTTTCATTCACAGCTGCAATCATCGGATTCTCCCAAGTCATCGGCAGCGTGGCCATGATACCCTTAATGGATATCGTCGGCAGAAAACGCTCAAACCTCATATCAGTAATACCCATGCTAGCCGGATGGATGATAATCATCATGTCCCAGGGATTTGCTACACTCCTGATAGCCAGGTTCCTGCAAGGACTATCTATGGGGCTATCTGGTCCTTTAACAGGCCCAGTGATAGCTGAAGCTGTAGAACCGAAACTCAGAGGGCCGTTTTTAGTCGGTATATCATTATCTTTTACGATTGGAGTATTAGTGACACAGAGCGTTGGCATATTTTTGAGTTGGCAGTACACTGCGTTGGTTTTTGCTCTAATGATAACTTTTTGTATTGTATTGATAATATTTAGCCCTGAATCACCACCGTGGCTGGTGTCGAAGGGGAGAATTGAGGAATGTAGAACAGTCTTTACTTGGCTGAGAGGGACTGGGACGCAACAATCTGATGAGTTGGAGAAAATGATCACAGCTCAAAGCTCCAGGGCGCAACGAGAAAGTTTCTCCATCACACGTTTAGGAGGCGTTTTAGTATACTTGAAAGAGTCATTTAAAAAGCCAGAGCTTTACAAGCCGCTTTTAATAATGCTACATCTGCATATGTTGCTGCAAGCCGGTGGGATTAATATACTTAGTTCGTATATGTTGGATATTATCAATAACTTTGCAGGACAGAATGTGAACGCTGAGTTCTGGATGGTAGTATTTAACGTTGAGAGGATAGTGTTAAACGTTTTATCTATTCCTTTAATAGGATCTTTTAAACGACGAACGATATTGTTTGCAACTGGCACATTAGTCGTTCTCATCTATATTAGTAAAGGTACTTGTGCGTTATTGGACCATAAAGACATCTTCCACAGCAGTTGGCTGCCTATAATGCTTTTATGCCTTTACATTCTGTCACTATCCAGTGGCTTTTCGTCCATACCTTTCACTTTGGGTGGTGAAATATTCCCCTTAGAATACAGAGGAATTGGGGGAGGTTTAGGTGGGCTTATTGGGTCTCTGTGTTTCTTTGTAGCTGTAAAAGCTTTCCCGCTGCTAATGGTATCTGTGGGTCTGTCTGTAACGTACTATATTTATACCACAGTAGTGGTTTATTGTTTGTCAGTTCTGTGGTTCTTTTTGCCCGAGACAAAGGATAAAACGCTACAAGAGATCGAAGACGAACTGAAGGGAACCAGGACTGAAGATGTAAAGGTCTTGGAACCACTTAAAGTGAGTAGTGATGCGAATAGGAATGATAATAATGAGGATGCGTGATGATGGAGTATGTAAGAAATAGACACAGAGAGTCTGGTCAAATTAAACTCGCTTAAGTCATAGGTAGTTACTAGTGCCGCTATTTAACATGAAATGAAATGAATTTTATGTGAAGGATGTTATGTACATTCATATGGCTACTAGTACATTCACAGGTGTATTTAATAAGTAACTAATTATTACCTACATTTTGATCGCAATCAACGGATCGTGTCGTATGCAGTTAAGTTCGAATAAACTTCTGATGTATATTATTTTATTTTTATTGTACTTTACATTCCAATAGTTAGGTAGTCTTCGTAAAATCAATATCATCTGTGATAAAACTTGGCTGTAGATTAGCTCAGTTCAGCAAATGCCAAAAAGATAGCATGGATGTTAAGATATCATTTATATCACTCTGACTTTGTTACGATAAAGGTACAGCTTGACAAAATATGTAAGTACTTGGGTATCAAAATTAGCTAACTTAACAAAAAATGTCTTGTTTTATTTTGGTACCTATTATCTTACTAATTAATCTTAAATCTCAAGCTAAAGACGGTAAAGTCTATGAGAGATCTATGATGTCAAATATGTATAGAACAATGAATACTTATTAGTTTAACTACACTGAACTCAATGAATACGAGAAGCAAACCAACAAACAAAATATATACAATTTAGGTCATAATCAATCACACACAAAAGGAAAGTTAGTTACCTACCCTACCTAAATAATATCATATCTCACTTTTCGTAATATTGGTTTAATTTTAGATAGCACCAAAGATATGCTTTTAGTCTGCGGGACAACCTTCACAATGAGTTTGGTTGAATACATTGACGACAAAGAGGTTTCTTGAGTCACTCAAGCAAGTGGAGTTATTAAATCACACCTTTATACAGTTGCTGCGTGCGACGAAATTGGCTTCGATTATTGTAACTCGCACACAGTGCGTCGTCGTTTAATAAAATTTATGGAGTGTGAAGGAACAAAATATATACATCGATACCTATTTAGTGTTTCAATTTGATTCATAAAGAAATTTAGTACAATAATGAATTAAATATATTATTACTATTACAAAAAAAAATGGTGAAAAATAAACAAAATGCAAAGGAGCAAGGACCTTTTTGGAGGCAGGTTAGTATTAACTATCTGACAGACGGCTTACACCGGCTTACCGAGATAAACACTTTTGAAAGAAAAGTGTTTATTTCTATCTGGATTGTTAGTAAGTAGGTAGGTACGTTTATAAATTGTTTGCGATAAAGTATCAAATTACAAATATAGGTACAGCTATATTTGGTGTCGTATAAAGGTTATTAAACTTGCACTTGCACACAGATTAATAAAGTGACTTGTACGTATTACCAAGGGTGTTTGGCACATAAAACAAAAATGTAACATTATGTGTTATGTGTCTTATCTAGCGTCTGCTGAAGTTTTTACTTTGTGCCTAAAAGAACCAAATACCAATGCTTTATAAACGGTATTGTCCAAATCCAAATCATCCATTGCAACATTGTGGTTGTAGAGTTCTTAAAATTAGGAGGTCAAGACAATGAAAGCAAGTCTCATCATCATCATCATTACTGCTGGGCATAGGCCTTTTCTCTTTAGCGCCAATCTTCCCGGTCCTGTGCCAATCGCACCCAGTGGGATCTCGACGACTTGATAATAATAATATTGTCGGACTATCGGGCAAGTCTAGCAGTGAATAATTGAAAAAACAAATCCCAATCATTTGCAATCATTTGAAATACCACGACAATGAAAGCTAGTCTAGCAGTAAATAATTGAAAAAATAAATCCCAATTATTTGAAATACAATAGGTACTTATTTATTCAGAATAATAACTCTTATTTCATATTATGAATAAGTATAGGTAAGCATTTTTAATTCATTTTATGTTGTTTTCCAGAGCCTAGTAGTGGCCAGTGTGTGCATTAATGTGGTAGGCCAAGGAGCGGTAGTTGGGTTTCCCGCAATTTTGATACCCAGTCTCAGACGAGAAGGGTCGTTCAGAATCACACCAGAACAGGAGTCATGGATAGGTACGTAATATCAGTTAAATCGGTATTTGTCCCGATGAAGTACTTCAAAAAAATATTATAGAACCGTTATAACCATACAAAAAAAACCCAGATCTTGGATGTTCACATGTTTGTGATGTCGCTGTTTCTGGTTCCCACTATACAGGGTATGTTAGTTTGGGGCCAGAAGCAATGTATGTGCCTGTATGTAATTTTTTATATTTATGTTCTATACATATATACCACATGATTCTGTCAATTTTAAATTAGGTTTGTAAATTACAAAATGATCGGATTACAAACGGAGTCCTAAACGTTGTGGGTTTTATTTTGCCAAATTCAGAAAGTAATGAGTAATATTTACTTTATGCGTACATTTAAGTTAACAGAACACACAAAATGTAGTAAATGTATGTATTTTTAGTATTTTTATAGATAAAAGATTATCCATATCACATATTTTGGAATGACAGAAATCTTATTTTTTTCTATTTTCAAATCCCTATCTAAGAAGTTTTACTTTTAAACGATTGGTATTTGGAACTAAAATTTTATTATTTTCCTTCTTTCAGCATCAATCATTGGGTTCGCCCAAATTGTCGGCAACATCATCATGGTGCCAACAATGGAAATGATTGGCAGACAGAAATCACATATAATAAGTGTATTCCCCATACTCGTCGGATGGTACCTCCCACTCTTGTTCGAAAACTACCCCGTACTTTTATCATTGCCAGGTTTTTACAGGGAGTTTCTTTGGGAATGCTGATTCCCCTGGCTTCAGTTATCATTGCGGAATCATCTGAGCCTAAGTACAGAGGAGCGTTCCTTGTTGGTCTCTCGGTATCTTATAGTGCCGGATCACTTTTAGTCCAGGGCGTCGGAGTTTTATGCAGCTGGCAGTATACAGCTATCATCTGTTCGTTTACAAACTTCTCAAGTTTGATAATAACTGTATACTGCCCCGAGACACCGTCGTGGTTGATTTCGAAGGAAAGAACCGAAGATTGCAGAAAGGTATTTTTGTGGCTGCGTGGATCAACTTTGAAAGATAATGAAGAATTAGATAAATTAATCAGCGGACAATTAGTGATCAAAAAAGTTGATACGACAGAAAGCAAAGTATCAAGATTCTTTGATTATCTAAAGTCCACGTATAAGAAACCGGAATTTTATAAGCCAATGATAATAATGACACATTTGCACATAATGCTTCAGTTTGCTGGACTTTACGTTTTGAGTTCGTACACGACGGATATAATACACAGCCTTGCAGGGCCAGATGCGAACGCAAACTTTTGGATGATATTTCTCAATATTGAACGGTTAATATCAAATCTAATCGCAATATCATTTATGAGAAACTTCAAAAGACGTATAGTATTATTCTCTACTGGTTGTATGTGTATATTAACTTACATAAGCAAGGCATTTTATATTTTAGCAAAACAAGGTGACGAAGATCAATGGCTACCATTATTAATCTTATGTCTTTATATGTTTTCATTATCAGTAGGTTTAAATGCCATTCCTTACACGATAGCGGGTGAAATATTCCCTCTAAAATATCGTGGTTTAGGTGGAGGTATTAGCGGACTTATAGGGTCTCTAAATTTTTTTATAGCAGTCAAATGTTTTCCAATACTATCAAGATGTATCGGTTTGTCTATGACATATTTTTTTTATGCTGTAATAGTTGGATATTGTTTGGTAGTACTCTGGTTTTGTTTGCCGGAGACTAAAGATAAGACTTTGCAAGATATTGAGGACGATTTCAAAGGGCTTTATGTTGCTAAAAGGGAAGAAGAATCTGAAGAACACTTGAAGGAGGATTGTGAGGACTCAGTAGGTATAAGGGATGATTCTATGTCTTAAGGGTAAACAATTCAAATATTAAATCTTCCCACGACATACAGGCGTGGCCTAATGCGGGGGGGGGGGGGGGGGGGGCAGTGAACAATCGTTTGTAGGACTGCAGTATTTAAAAATACCATGACTGTGGTGATGTGGCGCGTAACTTAACGTAAGGAAAATAAACGTACATAATATACCTATTGTTTAAGTTTAACCTATATATTTTTGTGAATTTGTTTTTCAATTAGGTACCTCTACAATTATAATACTAGAAAATTAAATATTTGCCATAAGATATTATTAACTACTGATACCTATGTAACTAGACCTTAACCAGGTTGAACATTTCATCCAGATCGCTGCTGGGCGGGAGGGTGCCCAAAACGCTGGCACTATTACCTACCTAGTCGGTCCCATAGCCATAGTGAAAGTTGTTCAGAAAGATGTCCCTAATAACCCTCTTTCGGCTTGTACACCCCTTTCTGTTACACCCTGTATGATATCAAATGCTCGCTTATGTGACACTTGAGCATTGAACAGCACTTGAGGACAATTTTCCTCATCTTAGTTCGTTAATAATAATAGTTCTCTAACAAAGTTTGCGGGTTTTAATTCAATATCTTTGTAAAACGCCTTTTTTAATGTCAAACCAAGTGGAAGGATTTGTAATAATTCTGGAAGTATATCGGAATTATTACAATAATCGGAAACATTCCGTCCGGGTGATGGATGGCCCATCTACCCAGTAGTGTAGTGCTAAAAGCGTCACATTCAAAGAGAGCTTTTGTACTGACAGAAATAATTTATTAAATAATTATTAGGTAGGTAGGTACCTACCTATTTATTTACTTATTCGTATGGCAGAAGTCGTCTAGTCACTCTTATAAAAATAATCTTGAAGTCTGCAGCCATTCAGCTGCTTCGTCAGTTCCATGAAGAGGTACATGGGGTCTCCATGATATTTTCTTTGCCCTAAAAGAATTGATTATTATTAATAAATTATTTTGAGCTGTCTATCACATACAGAAATAAATTATTGATATTGATATGTACAAATAATGATTTATACATTTTTTGAGTATAAAAGCGCTTACTCAGACCGTACGTTACACTGCGTTTAAAAATTTACCATGTCATCTGTCAGTTACTTTACTGTCAGTGAAATGTCAAATTTTGTCCGATCCGAATAGAGGTCAATGGATCCGAATATCCGATTTTGAAAACTCGAATTTGTGTTTTCACTTTTCAGGAATATTTTGTTTTGTCTGTTTAATTACATGCGAGATACACAATTTCAGTGTATGCTGTACAAATTACTCAGTTATCTGTCTAGAATAATGAGGAATCTAATGATTTTCACTGCACAAGTCTTCGTTTGTTAGTGTAGGTACTAGAATAAATATTGAGGTATTATCATCCATATTCTGTGGGTATTATTGGACATTGCAACATGGGATCCGAGCAGTCTTCACAGCCAACTCAGAAGCAATCACAAAGAGCTCCGCCTATCAGACGGGGTCATACTATAGCAGCGCCGAATCGACATGGTATTGTTATCATAATTTTTTTTAGCCATTAAACTTCTAAAGTGTCCACGATTTGGAGAACAAAAGATTCCGCATTTGACTGAGCGCAAACTTTACGCGTCGGGCAGTCCACGGGTGTCCCACTGCTGGGCAAAGGCCTCCCCATCTCGCAGCCACAATTCCCTATCCTGGGCTATGTCAATGTCTGTCCAGCCCAGCAGAAACTTATCAAGGTTGTCATCCCATCTCCTCCTTGGTCTGCCCCTACGCCGTTATCCATCTTGTGGCACCTAATCAGTGATGATGTTCACCCTTCTGTCTGGGTGCATGCAACAGACATGGCAGGACCAGTCCCATCATCATACCTAAAAAATCAGCTTTGCACATTTGAGGGAGTTCCAACTCTGAAGGTAGGTATCCCAGAAGAGTTCAATATTCTTTGTAGTTTTTCTATGAAAAGTTGTCTAAAGTCAAAGTCAAAGGTAATTTTTTTTTATTGACCAGAAATGATTGCTTAGTCAACGTCTAATAAGTGCTATGCAGACATAGTCATAGCCATAGATGATTAATAAGAAAAATAAATAAATTGTTGTGTCCACATTCCTCCCATTGCAAAGAACATCCATTGTAGTTAATGGATGCACCACACAAGGTTGATGGAGAGTAATAGTAATGTAATATTTTTTTAAATCCGGAATCAATGAATTCATATCAAGGAAACAAGTCAGCAAGAGACAATGTTTCTGGAGTTGTTTTAATTTAATTTTAATTTATTCAGATAATTACAAATAGTTGGGCTACGAGAACCACAGACTGGCTCCCAGAAATTGCAATGAGAAAGTGTGGCCGACCCAGGAAGAGATGGAGTGATGAGTTGGGTCTATGGGATAAAGAGTGGAGGGAGGCCACTCAGGATCACATAGAGTGGAAATGGGGGAGAGAGGACTTTGCCCAGCAGTGGGACATTACAGGCTTGTAATATAATAGAATATATTCAGATAATAATCCTAATGTCTATCTTTCCCTCTGCAGTGGAGCCACCACGAGGTATAGAGCCATCAGCCAGTGGTAACAACTCACCCGGAGCAAGCGTGTGCTCTGATACCGAGCTGCCATACATATCCTATACTGTTGCTCGGCCTATTGGAGGTGTGTATTTGACAGTATTACCCCCAGTTTCTGAGACGCTGATCACAGGTCACGATTAACTAATTGGTGGTTAATTCAAAATGGCGGCACACGATTGGCTGATGGCGGCACGTAATTGGCTGAAATTAGTTAATCGCTCTGTTAGCTAATCATAAACTTTGATCAACGTCTCAGAAACCGGACGTTAGTATTGCTTTGAATATAGGGTAATTAAGTATCATAAAGTGAGCACAGTTGCCACAGCACAGTGCCTCTGTCACATATTTTTGTTGATGTAAAAATGAATAACAAAAAACATGGAAAAAGGTGTGAAGTTCATGTCAGGAATAGATAATATTTCACTTGTCCCTAGCTAAGTTTGCTGTTAGAGATCTCTTATTAGAGATAAGTTTGCTTTTGTACATGTTTTTCTCATTATTAATTATTATCTGTATTTTGTTTCTGTGCAATAAAGTACCCATAAGCACAGGGTGCTAATCCCATTATTATTATTATTATTATGAGCCTGTACTATCCCACTGCTGGGCAAAGGCCTCTCTCCCCCTCTTCCACTCCATTCGATCCTGAGCGGTCTCCTTCCGGTCTTTATCCCATAGACCCAACTCATCACTCCATCTCATCCCATACAATTTAGAATTAGTAACCCCATCGTAAAATAGAGATGGCGTGAGGAGTAATATTTGTACTTTAAACGCCATGTTTTCAGTTAACATACTTCTAGGTTTTAAAATTCAAAAAATTCAAAATTAGTTTTATTTCAGTAAGTACAGCAGCACAGGTCGTGGGACTCCCCTTTTAAGTTAATAAAAACCTGTGTTAGGGGAGACCGCTCATTCCACATTGGAGAATTACACTCACGTCTTTAAACCAATAGACTTATAAGTATGTGTGTACAGTTCGAAACCCAAACTAGCCGGGCAGGCCCAGCTAATCGGGTCCCAGACTGTACCTACTGGACTGTAGGTGGCGCTAATCTTAGAATAAACCCTATATATCTTAGCGCCATCTTGTGGTAGTTTAAATTTTTAGATGGTGCTGCACTGTACCAAGCGATAATGGCCTTGAACTAAAGAAGCTTCCGTAGCATCTCAGTTTACGCCGGTGTCATCTATCTGTATTAGGTTAATATTATAGTATCTGTACTATAAAGTAAAGTGGGAAATGTTAATTTCCAGACTCACCAAAAACCTCAGCCAAACCGCGCCCAGAGCCGAGACGGGTGCCCTCTATCCTCCAACGGAGACAGATGTCGCTGCAAGCGCAGAGACAGACCCGCGCGCATGACATAGTCGTGGTGAAGCCGCCACAGGCTGAGGGCGGCGGCGCGGACGAGGATATTAGCAGGCTGCAGGTGGGGGTGGAATCTAGAGTGAAGCGAGTGATTCAAGCATGTTTTGCATTATTTGTCTATTTGTTGTTTTGTCTTCTGGTTAGGGTAGAGTCAACACAAGGTGACCATTTCATAGCAGCATCTATCCTCCAACTGAGACAGATGTCGCAACAAGCGCCTCGGCAGCCCCGCGCGCATAACATAGTCGTGGTGATGCCGCCGCCGCAGGCTGAGGGTGGCGGCGCGGACGAAGATATTAGCAGGCTGCAGATGGGGGTGGAATCTAGAGTGAAGCGAGTGATTTAGAGATTTTAGAGAATCGTTGCTGGAACTACGGGCAAAATAGTATCGGTGATTCTCTAAACCTTAAGAGTCTAAAGAGTGTGTGCCTATCAGAAGCATGTCGCAAGCTTCTCAACGCCAAATAAACGATGTCAAGTCAAGTGATGTGATGGAAAATATCATAGGGAAACCTTTATCACTCTGTAGCTGCGGCGGCGGCGATGGGCTAGCTCCCTGTAACGCAAAATGAAGTATCGAAACACTGCCTCAAAGTGGGCACAGTGGTGCCTCTGCCACCCCGTATGGGAAAAGGTGTGACGCTATGTTGTTGTTTGTTGCTGCATTGGCCCCTTTATTGAAGACATATCTTGTTTTTGAATTAGAAATTATAGTGTATCTAATATAACAGGCAACTTGATAGATTTCAATCTTAGCCTGTTAGTGAGGGGATATTGCTCATAAACATCGATTAATCAAAAGAATCGATACACCCTTAAACATTTGTGAATCGGGAATAATTTTACAAGATTTGCAAAGAGACATTAGAATAGACAATGTAGTGGTAGGTTTTGCGAGATGAATGTGTGACTCTGTTTTTTGTAATTTTGAATTGACTTTGAATTGAATTGTATTGACATAGTTGACATTTATTAATTGAATAATTTGTAATTTAATTTTTATATTGTTAATTATCCTTTGTATATTATTATTTCTCTGCACGTGTATGACCAATTAGAAGCATTTCTGTTATGTTGTGCAGGTTAATTTGACAATAAATAAATAAAAATAGTTGAAAATTAACTAATTATTATATCCCTAAGTGCGGATAGCAGTGATGACGATGACAACTCTTCTGTTAGTTCAACTGAAAAAAACAATTTCGATTCTTTCCGATAGTTTTGGCGACATCCCTAGTGTTTAAAAAGTGAATTTTATAAAGTTTTAGGTTGGCCGTCAAGTTGCTTCTAAGCATGGATAGAGTATACCTTGTATTTACTTTATACTTTATTGCACAAAATAACACATTTTACAATTGAAAGTGGACAACACATGACAAAGGCGAGCTTATCTCTATTAAGAGATTTCTTCCAGCAAACCTAGGATGGACAGGAAATAATTTAACAACAGGTAGACCCATGTGCACAACATTAAATAAGATAAAACAATAAACTACTTAACAATACGTACATAAATACCAGACTTATAGATATAAATAAGTTAAGCAAATATACCTAAATAAAAGTACTTAAATTTAATACGGTAGAGAAAGATAGTGTTCTTTCAACCGACTTTTAAATATGTTGAGTGACGGACTGTCTCTAATAGCGTTGGGGAGTTCGTTCCAGAGTTTTATGGCGCGAAGTCGGAACCCATGTTCGTAGGCGGCAGTGTTGTGTTGCGGAGTTATAAGTAGCGACCGAGTGTGCGATCTCCGTTGCCTATCCGAGGACAGAAATTCGAAACGATCACGTAAGAAACCAGGGTAGCGAGGATTAAATAAAATGTTGAAGAGGCAAATAAGGATGTATTTGTAAGAGCTGACCAGGGTTTTGTTTGTCGGTAGCACATCCCGACGTTTCTGCCCATCATGCGGGGCACGCTCGGGCTGCCCGGAGCCAGGGACCCGGAGGTGATGGAGGGTGGGTGTGACGTCATTATCATCATCATTAACATCATCATCTCATCATCATAAAGTCTATTTATACAGGTGTAACAGAAAAGTGTAGTCATATTTTAACCCTCTCGTCGACACATCTTATCTATCTATTGTTCTCCATTGTTTGGTTGTTAGACGGTGTGCTTCTGAGAGCGAACCAGTTAAGGGGTTGTCAGAGGCACCATTCCGAACAACATTTGATTGATCAGAGCAACTTTATTTTTCATTCCTCCATATGTTGCGCACCGGGTGGTCGGCTGATTTGTATGGAAAATTAATAAAAAAAAGTTGCTCTGATCACATCATCGTTCATAGAGAAAGTTGCTCAAAATGACGTTCCAAACAACCCCTTAAAATATGACTACACCTTTCTGTTACACCCTGTATTTGTGAATAAAGGTATAAAGGTATTTCATTTGACTGTCCCTCAGGTCTCGACTCCCGCGCGTGGGCGCGGCTCGCGGCGCGCTACCAGGCGCACTTATCTGCGTGTGCGCATCCCATAGCGACGGAGCAGCAGGGGCTAACTGCTAAGCTTAAAGAGGTGAGTGCTCGAGAGAACGGGGCTTTGAATCTTGTTCATATACTTTATTGCACAAGATAATACATTTTACAATGGAAAGTGGACAACACATGACAAAGGCGAGCTTATCTATATTAAGAGATCCTAGATAGAAGAAATGAAAACCCTAGTTTTTCGGAGAAGTTAGTTTAACTGGTTCGCCGACAAATCTTATAGAATAATATTTCGCCATTGTTCGGTCGTTCGAGCGGTGTGCTTCTGTGAGTGAAGGGGTTTTAAGCTTAGTGCCTCGGTTCAGTGGTTTTGACACGTCCCAAATCGCCCCAAACATAACATAAACACCAGATAACAAAAACCCTCCATTCCCCCCCCCCCCCCCCACCACAACAGATCGACTCGTCGCTGTCGCGCCTCCACGCCGCCTTCGTGTGCCGGCAGCGCAGCAACGCGCGCCACGCCGAGCGCCTGGCGCGCGCGCACGACACCGCGCACCAGCTGACGCGCTGCCAGGCGCTGCTGCAGCAGGTGAGGATGATGATGACGCAGCAACGCGCGCCACGCCGAGCGCGCACGACACCGCGCACCAGCTGACGCGCTGCCAGGCGCTGCTGCAGCAGGTGAGGATGATGATGACGCAGCAACGCGCGCCACGCCGAGCGCGCACGACACCGCGCACCAGCTGACGCGCTGCCAGGCGCTGCTGCAGCAGGTGAGGATGATGATGACGCAGCAACGCGCGCCACGCCGAGCGCGCACGACACCGCGCACCAGCTGACGCGCTGCCAGGCGCTGCTGCAGCAGGTGAGGATGATGATGACGCAGCAACGCGCGCCACGCCGAGCGCGCACGACACCGCGCACCAGCTGACGCGCTGCCAGGCGCTGCTGCAGCAGGTGAGGATGATGATGACGCAGCAACGCGCGCCACGCCGAGCGCGCACGACACCGCGCACCAGCTGACGCGCTGCCAGGCGCTGCTGCAGCAGGTGAGGATGATGATGACGCAGCAACGCGCGCCACGCCGAGCGCGCACGACACCGCGCACCAGCTGACGCGCTGCCAGGCGCTGCTGCAGCAGGTGAGGATGATGATGACGCAGCAACGCGCGCCACGCCGAGCGCGCACGACACCGCGCACCAGCTGACGCGCTGCCAGGCGCTGCTGCAGCAGGTGAGGATGATGATCATATCCATGGGCGCCGCCAGGTTTTTTTTTTGCTTTTTAGGGTACCGTACCCGAAGGGTGCCAAACGGGACCCTATTACTGAGACTTCGCTGTCCGTCTGTCCGTCCGTCCGTCCGTCCGTCCTGTCTGTCACCGGGTCCGTCTGCAAGAACCGTAATAGCTAGAAAGCTGAAATTTTCACAGAATGTGTATATCTGTTGCCGCACCAACCACAAATACTGAAATACGAGAGATATTGCAAATTAAAGGGGGCCCCGATACAAGAGACGTGTTTAGATACACTTACGCATTTCAAAATGGAGATCTTGACTGAAACTGTTTATTTATTGTCATAGCAACCATGTCATAGACACATACTACACATTTAATAGCATATTTCGCGTCAACCCACATGGTTGTGGTTAGCCGGTATGATGTAGTGTAGACTCTCAATCCGGAGGTCGTCGGTTCAAATCTCGTGAAGGCATAAACTTTTTAAATTTTCTTTTTGTTTATTTTTTTATTGTTTTGAGTGCTTTTGATTTGTTGTACGATGGTACGGTACCCTTCGTGTGCGATACCGACCCGCACTTAACCGATTATTGTTTTTTTTGTCATTATTTTTTTATTCAAATAGTTTTTAGATGATGATGACGTTACAGCGACTTCTACTAACTTTCGCGTGCTCTGTGGCTGACGAATGCGAACTTGCTTTTACCCAGTAATGTTGACCCGATTCGTTGCGATAACGAATCTGTCATCAACACAGACCTTTTATTCCTCATTGGGTCACGAAGCGTTAGGTCCGGCACAGATGACTAAATAGTTACTACGTAACAGATACTTCACTCAGTAGGAAATTTCCAATACCTACTGCTATAATAGCCTACTCCGTCGCGTCAGCAACCGCTGCATGCTAAAATGTGCCTAAATGCTCAAGCGTACAGTTGTGATCGCCTCGCACCGCGCGATCTCACACTAATCGCAGGGCTGCCTCGCATCGCAGATACTCGTACGATACGAACACAGTTCAAAACGTGCGTGCGCTTGGCTTGCGACAACCATACTGACTTGGGCAGCCGGGCCATAGCCGGGCTGCCCGAGAGCTCGGGCGCGGGCGGTAGGTAATTATAGCGCGCGAGTACATTCAGTGACGGACGCCTGGTTCCGGGCTTAGGAATGGAGCAAAGCAGCCCCCCCCCCCTTCCCCCGGTGCCCATCGATGTCCTCTTCGTCCTATTATCATTGTACTCCTTCATTTATGTTTATTTGAATTTGCTTACGGCTCGCTTGTTTGTTTCAGAATTTGCGCGACATAGAAGAGTTAAACAACCTACTGCCAGAAGACAAACGGTTGGAACCGTTCGCGTGGAACGGTTAGAGTTATGTCGTCGATGCAATTGGATCTCAAACGGTTGTCAATGTTGTCTAATGTATGGTGACGCCGCACTATAGTCTAGCAATGCGCCCCTCGTTCATTGTACATACAATAAGCTTGTAAATAGGCTATATGAATTACCTCATATTTAAAAGTTAGTTTATATTTCTAATAATAATCAATAAATAGAAATTTACATCACTTTTACTAAGACGTAAACGTAATTATTTATTACAATGATTATATCAATCACAAAATAGTAGTTTATGAAACTCTAAACGTACGAGCATAGTTTTCCATAGTATCTCAAACATGTAAAAAAATTGTGAAAATCGGACTAGGTTTAAGGGGTGGAAAACGTTACCGCTTTTTGTATGAAAGCTCGCAGCACACGATCCTCTTAAGGCTCCCCCGGATTAACGCTTATTAGAAAAAATAAATCGATTTTTCGGCCGTCGAGGTTTGCTGTGGAAGGCCGGGAACCCGAACCACTCTGGTCGGAAGTCTAATAAGGACTTGACGACCACCGTCGCTTTTCGCGTCAGCTCCCGGTCTAACCTGGGGTCCGGGATCATCACCACCTGGAGATGAACAATTATGATGTTATTCCCTGATGTGGTGGCAGTGACTTCCAACCTGCCCCCCTACCGCGCAACCGCTGTCGGCATCGGCATCGCGTTTAAACGCGCAAGAATGAACTGTATCATTATCACAATACGGCAAGTTAAACTCGAAGCCGATGCCGACAGCGGCTGCGCGGTAAGGCCCCAGGTCCCCGATTCTCGCGCTATCGAGATCATCTCCCCAGATCTAAAACGGGTCGAGATATCTCGGTAGGTCGAAAGGCTAGTCGTGAGAATAGCTTTTTCTTGTTTCTGATAGACATTATTATATTATTAGTATCTCAAAATCGATAGTTCGACCATGGACATGATCTCGCTAGCGCCAGAATTGTACCCCTGGGCTTCCAACTATTAGGCCTAAAGGGACTTGTTACCTGGGCCTAAATAAATAAAACAATAAACAGACGGACATCGGAGGCTTAGTAATAGGGTTCCGTTTGGCACCTTCGGGTACGGAACCCTAAACAAGACTTCGACTTCAGACCACCAAGCTAAAACAAAGGTGTATGCCTAAGTAAAAAGCTTAACAGGCGCTACAGTTTAATTTTAGCAAATTTGCTTTCTGGATATCTCTGATTGTTGGAGATCTAAGTATTTGACAAGTAATACGAAACCAAGGAGTGGGGCGCGTCATTTCAGCTTAGACGAGCTCTACTTGTATCCGAGTAAAGGCCCGTGCCCCTCGGTGGGGACACTTGGGCTACATATTATTGCTTTACCTGCATACCAGCCCGAACTCCCGCTTCCACGCCGACTGGCGAATCTTCGAACACCAGACACTGTGATATTGAAAGAAATTGAAATTGAAAAAGACTTTATTAGCACAATACATTACATAATTATATAGAACAGACAATAACAGCGTCATAATTAGTGCTAATAGGACACGGCTCAGCAATGCCGGGCTGAGACGGTCTCAGCTAATAAGACACGGCTCAGCAATGCCGGGCTGAGGCGGTCTCAGCTAATAGGACACGGCTCAGCAATGCCGGGCTGAGACGGTCTCAGCTAATAGGACACGGCTCAGCAATGCCGGGCTGAGACGGTCTCAGCTAATAGGACACGGCTCAGCAATGCCGGGCTGAGACGGTCTCAGCTAATAGGACACGGCTCAGCAATGCCGGGCTGAGACGGTCTCAGCTAATAGGACACGGCTCAGCAATGCCGGGCTGAGACGGTCTCAGCTAATAGGACACGGCTCAGCAATGCCGGGCTGAGACGGTCTCAGCTAATAGGACACGGCTCAGCAATGCCGGGCTGAGACGGTCTCAGCTAATAGGACACGGCTCAGCAATGCCGGGCTGAGACGGTCTCAGCTAATAGGACACGGCTCAGCAATGCCGGGCTGAGACGGTCTCAGCTCAGCGCTGGTTTTCAGCCGGACCTTCGGAACACATGACTACCACATACACACGTAATTTGAATAAAAATAAAATAATAATAGTTAGGCATCGATATATACAAAGGATAGGCCCTCCCGTACTAAATTTCTGACCGTTTTGAGGCCACAGAATAGCGCCTCTGTTGGAATTTATCGGTACTATGTCGGTCGTCAGTCGAATGATTGATTATCCTATTTTTACTTTGAGGAATTTTTCGAGAACAATATTTTATGAATAATCAATTTACAGCCAATAGTAATTGTAAATTATATAACTTACTTGTGATACGATACTCCTTGTTTATGTGTATTGCGATTTCGGTATGATTTACAAGTTTTTACCTCGCAGGACACCATTTTTGTTGTGCTGCCGATACGACACGCGGCTAGCACCGTCTAAGCGCGACTGATTGAAATCGGTTCACTTTTCCCGTTTTGACACAGTTTTGGTAGCGACACTTTCAAGCGCCCCGTGCCTTGTAGTCTGTGTAGTTAGGTAACAACTTTTGAACTAAGGGTTAAAAATATAAAGCTTAATTATTAGAGATAAAAATAAAAATTAGGCTTAGCCTAGCGCACACACACACGAAAATTATTAGTTATACTTACTAGAGACATTTATTATAAGGGTAGGGTTTTTTATTATTGATTACTGTTGAAGCATTCAGAGTCGTACTGAAGATACAGCTTTTGAAGAAAATCTTATAAAACATTTTTTATCGATACCTATCTGAAAAAGTAGAGCTGCTATTGGAAAATGAACTACAGATTTGTAATCAGCTTGACAAAATCATTCAGAATCAGATATGAAAGTCCATAAAACAAAACCACTGTTGACCAGTGTAATAAATGTTATTCACAAATCTAGAATAATAATAGTAAGTGGTTCGTAGTTAGTAGTTAAGTAAATATCCAGTTTTATTTGTCGCAAAAGACAACCCTTAGTTTCACGGGCCGCTTCAGACGAGGATAGAGTTACGCGACAGAAAAAGAGGCAACTTTTAGGCAAGTAATTGATGTGCGGGCGCGGCGCTACACAGCATGAATTGACAACCTTTCATTTTGATAAGGTACTAAAATTAGAAAACCATTTCGAGATTTAAGTGTTCTGAGCTCTTAGATATTTTTTTCAGAATTTTTAGATCAGTTATTTAAGAGTTAAATAATAAAAACTGAAATGTTGTCCAAATTATCAATGTCAGGATTTATGGCATGTGTTCCACAGGCTAGATATAAATAAAAAAGGTACTGTCAGTCATCACCTGTCATCTAAATTTTGTCACTGCTGGTTGTCAACTTGTCACGAAGTTGCACAACAACAAAAGAGTATTTACACATATTGACAGTGCGTTCCGCGACATCGCCGTCAGCGCCATAATCGAATACATACAGCATCGTTGATGCCATCGTTTTGTATCGCCAAAAGCCCAAAACTGACTCGGACTGTAATCAATTTTAGCGTGACTCGGAACAGGGGGTGATATTATGACAGAATAATGACATATTAATTTTTTATTGATGCAATGACGGGCAAAAGTTCAACGTTTTATAATCCTGACATTGTACTTACGCCCTTTTAGAATGAGTAACTCTAAAAATCTTGAATTATAACTTAAAAATAAGAATAAACACTAAAATAAAATATACGGGTCCCATCGTTTCCCATCTATTTTCGTATGAGATAATAAAACCAGCTGCTATTTTTTTGAAATATTGTCAATTGTACTTTGTTGCGTTGTAGCAAGGGTCGCTTTTTAGTTGAACGATTATGTACAGTGTCCAATCTGTTCCTAACTCTTTATTAATCTGTGCTATGAGTGAGACCTTGCTTTCGATATCGTTTTCATGCTGTATCAATACCGATGTCTCGACTATGGAGGACGATAGCGCGGGAATTGAGAGCCGAGACACCGAATACTTATCTCTATCGAAAACGAAGAGGCGACGACCAACCGAGATATCTCGCTCGACCCGTTTTCGATCGAAATAAATATGACCAGGTATGGAGATGATCTCCTTAGCACGAGAATTGAGGGCCCTTACCGTAAGCCTATCTTATAGTGAACCAGCTACGATAAAAAAGCCGCAAATCAATGTACAGGATTTTAGCCGTTTGGCAACAGGTTTAGGTTAAAAAAACAATAATTTTGAGTAGTCCCTAATATTCCCACGGGGGGGGGGGGGGGGAGAAATGACGTCATATTTTTTTGTATGGGATGTGAAATTGATTTGCGGCTTTCTAGCAAAACTTACTTTGTGCAACGTCCACTATTAGTCCTACCTTTTCGGGCTTCGGCCTGTCGGGGAACCTGCTCGCTGCCAAGAGGTAAATGTCAGGGTTCGGCTTCGGCCGTTTCAGTTCCGGGTCCGACACGGAGACCTGTTTGACGGGAGGACTGATGTATGGACATTGTAGGCCCTTCAAACACGAGACAACACTACTAAATGGGGGGCGTCCATTAATTACGTGGGACGTTCAGGGGGGGTCAAGGAAAATATCACGGTTTTTTTGTTTCGCCAGAAACAGTGATATTGCGCGAAAAATTGGTTATAAAACATGAGCCTCCACGAAAACATAGTCATAATAAACATTATAAACTATTTTTTGATGAATCCAACACCTTTTACAAAAGGAACTAATTTTTCAAAATCTCACGGGAGATTGTGGGATGGGGAAATCTCACCAGGGGGAGAGGGGAGGCCAGAAAATCCCCGAAAACCCTTCGCGTAATTAATGGATGCCCCCTAAATATACGTATCAAAGATATTCAGGAATTATTACACTGGTCAACAGTGGTTTTGTTTTATGGACTTTCATAATTCAATTCAATTCAAAAAAAAATATTGACCATAAAATCATACATATTACTTAGTCAACGTCAACATAATATTAATACTTTTGTATACTACCGCTGATTCTGATTCTGAATGATTTGTCAAGCTGATTACAAATCTGAAGTTCATTTTCCAACAGCAGCTCTACTTTTTCTGTGTATATGAATATATGTTTATTGTTTACATCATGAAAAGTTTTGAATTTTTACTTGATTACTAGTCTGTTTGGAATAAAAGGTGAGCTAAGTTGTGCGAATTCGGCGGGTGCCTGTGCCTCAAAAACTACGTAAATAACCGGCCAAGTGCGAGTCGGACTCGCGCACGAAGGGTTCCGAACCATTATCTATAAAAATCGCAAAAAAATTTTTTTATGGGAGCCCCTCCTAAATATTAATTTAATTATTTATTTTTTAAGTAAATAATATACTCAATATATTGTGAACATTTTAAGCGTCTACCTGCTACCATTATCAATATCGAGCAAAAATGAGCAAAAAAATCACGTTTGTTGTATGGGAGCCCCCTTAATATTAAATTTCTTTTGATTTTTAGTATTTGTTGTTATAGCGGCAACAGAAATACATCATCTGTTAAAATTTCAACTGTCTAGCTACCACGGTTCATGAGATACAGCCTGGTCGAAAATTTCTGTTGCGTTTTTTTAAACTATATTTTTTTACGAAGGGATACTAATTCTAATTTGTATGGGATGAGGACCCTGTGCCACTAGCTAGGTATGCCGGTTAAACACGATGATGGAACCATGGAACCTACCATATGGTGGAAGTGCGCAAACAGCCTGGGTCTAGACGCAGCATGCAGCTTCACGCTCCATTCCGCCGAGTTGGTGGCGAGAGCCATCGGTATCCTATACTCATGGAAGTGGCTTAGGAGACGTTTAGCTCCTGAAATCAAATGAAACCGTGGTGAAGACGAACACCCAGGACTATATGGAGGGTCGGCAGATAAGTAAATAATTGAAACAAAAAGTAAACTTTAGAAAAAACCGACTTCCACAAACCCATTTGATTAGATTGAGTTTAATACAAACTGTAACCACTTATCCCCCTCCCCCCTTGGGGAATTAATTTTGTCAAATCCCATCTCAGTGCTACCCCACGCTACTATGGAACCTCTGTACAAAGTTTCATGGCTAGAGGTCCACCGGTTTAGGCTATGCGTTGCCTGCCCGTCAGCCACGCATTGTATTTGTACCTCGTATTGAGCAGTTCTGGTGGCCATATGTGGTCTTCATTTAAGTCTAAACACACTATGCCGATGTTACGCGACCGAAGTTCCGCGGCTGATTTACGTTCCGACGTCGGCTCATATGACACACCATAAGTGCAGAACTTACCTAGTAGCAGCTAGTAGTTACCTTACTTAGTTGCCGCTGAACTTACGCCCGACCGAAGTTACGCTGTAACACAACGTAATTTCGGCATTAGGCAATGTGTCGTCAGTAATTCAAATAGCATTGCAGGCATAAATCATGCCGAACTTCGGTCGCGTAACTTCGGCATAGTGTGTTTAGACACTTAAGTCGTGGCGCGAAATGGCATCCAGACAAACTCTTTATTAATCTGTGCCCATACAAAGCCTAAGGGCAAGTGCCTGTCGCGGTCTCTGGCCTCGGTCTCGCGGTATTAACCACCTCCGGAGCCTTATGTAGTGATCATGAATTCATGATATATACTGAAGGTTGATTTGACGAGGCGGTCGCGGATACCTGGGGTCGCGGGCGCCGTGTGGGCCTGCCGTTGCAGCATCATCTTCATCTGATGCTCTAACTCGGCAGGAGAGATCGGCATCTTCATCACTCTGCAGACCTTCTCGCAGATCTCCTCGTCCGTTGCCCCGTACAGCTGTCAGGCATAACCATAAACATTTACATACAGCCACATACATTGCTTCTGGCGCCACAGCACACTAGGATACCCTGTGGCGTGCGAACCAGAAACGGCGACATCATAAACATGTAAACATCCAAGACCTGGTGATTTTTTTTTTGTCCCCAGCCTAACTCTTTATTAATCTGTGCCCCAGCCGGGATTCGAACCCGGGACCTCTCGCATGGTAGGCAGATGCACAACCGCTACGCCACAGAGGTCGTCAGACATTAACTTATGGGTCGTCCATCACGTGATGTTTTTTTAACAACTTTTAGGAAAATAAAAGCAGCCAACGCAAAACCGAGGACAGTCAATCGCAGTCATTTCGGAATACTTACTGCTTTAAGTATACTTACTTTTGTTTATTTACAAAAATGTAAATACCTAACTAACTTGTCTTTAGAAGTCAGTACATACAAGGTGTAGGTAAATAAATTAACGAAAAATGAGAAACTACTTTTTGTTAGGGACATTATTCTGAGCAACTTTCATTATGAAACCGATTTGATCAAAGCAACTTTATTTTTCACTTCTCCATGCAAAACAGCTGTTCCACTCAGGCCAAAATGTACTGGGAATGACTGGGATGGGAAGTGAAAAATAAAGATGCTCTGATCAAATCGATTTCATAATAAAAGTTGCTCAGAATGATGAATACCTTTTACAGTCACCTCTCTACTATACCCTCAGAACAATAATTAAAGCTGTATTTCTAATTCAGTGCCAAAAAGTTTACCAAATATACTATGCGAGCCAACTAACAATAGGACTGTCAAGACGCCATCTTGTCCCGCAATATTCACAAACTTCATTAAAATTTGTATGGTGTGCAAAAAAATGCTAGCAAAAAATTTAATCATCTTTCATGAGTAGGTGGTCATTCTAATGTGTTTCTAATAAGATTCCTGTTATGACATGATGTATATTGTAAGGTGTGCAAGAAAAACAAACCAGGAATTATTAATAGTTTATTTTTCTTGATTTAAAAAAATAAATATTATTCTAGTTCTTCCACGCCACTTAACAAAAACAATAACGATAAAAGTCAACAACAAAGGTAACAAAACAACAAATTTAACAAAAATATCCAATGTGTAACAAACGAGCGCATGTACACGGAAGGGAGGGTAGGTAGCTAACGGCAATTTTATTGCTGGCCCTACCCTACAAATTTGGCATTTATCACGTGAAGTTGGCTACAAACGCGATCCTATTGTTAGTTGGCTCGCATAGTACGTCAATGATTGGAGATGCGCTTTCCAACAATATTTTGGCTTGCTTGCGGTGACAGGTAAAACTACCTACGTTGCGTAGAACTGGCGCCGCCCTGTAAAACCACCTCAAGTCACATCTGAAGGGCTACCAGTGCACTAAGATCATAAATTCTACTAAACAATCTTGATGAAATATTTATCCACACGATTTTATTTGAGGTATTTTGTTATATCAGGCAAATAATCCGATTTTTATCTGTTGAACTACCAATAAATTCATTTATAAAGTGCCGCTTTTATCAAAATAGTAATCTACTATTAGACAAAATGTCATTTTATATGGCAACCCATGTATTTACGATTTTGGCAAGGAATTAGAAATTCAACTATAATATTGCGCTGTGTAAGTACCTATATTTTAAAAGTGAATATTTTAAATGTGTATATATTTAATATTTATCTGTATAGTATAGTACCTATCTTAACTTTTATTTTTTGTTTGTAAATTACTACTAAGCACAACAATTCCCACACTGCTAAGCATACGATGGTACGCACCGCACGATACAGGCTCAGCCTAGTGTGGGGCCGCAGTTCTGTTTATATTGTTTTTGGATAAACGTTTTTTCTATATAAATATATTCTGGCCGACCCAGGTAGAGATGGAGTGATGAGTTGGGTCTATGGGATAAAGAGTGGAAGGGAGACCGCTCAGGATCGAATGTAGTGGAAGAGGGGGAGAGAGGCCTTTGCCCAGCAGTGGGATATTATATTACAGGCTCATAATAATAATATATTCTTATGTCCCTAAGAAAGTAGTTTCTCATTTTGTGTTGATTAAACACCTTGTGTATGGAGAGAGGCCTTTGCACAGCAGTGGGACATAGTAGGCTCATAATAATAATATGGAGAAGCCTTTTCTTAGTAACAGGTAGGCTAGTGGTAGGCTATTACGGACGTTCACGCGTTCATCGTGAGGAAACCTTCATGTCCCCATAGCTGCGGCGATGGGTATATTTATTTTTGTTTTCTTTTGCGCCTGTCTGTTTGCTATTATTTATTTTATTACCTAACTAAGTGTTTCTCAAGTACCTAAGTGAATTGTATAATTCTTTTTGAGAAATACATATCTTAAACCATATATCTCCCGTTTCAAAAATCGGGGAATGTTCTTTACCATGACTTCCAAATCCTTTGTATATTTCTTGTTATATTTTTCGCATATTTGTTTAATCATTTTATGATACATTACTTCTGAATCTGAAACAAGGTAGGTATGCATAATACAATGCGACGCTCGGCGAGTCTTTAGGGAGGTTGCAAAGAGACTCGTCGAAGCGTCAGGTGATTCTAGAGCTGGCACCTACCTCGCTCAGCGAATCAGCCTAGCGATACAGCGAGGTAATGGTGCCAGCATGTTGGGCACCCTGCCACTCGACGGCGGCGGTGACCTGAAGGATATTTTTTATTTAATTTAATTGTTTTTATAGTAAGTTAATTGTATACAAATAAAGTTTATAGAGATAAAATAATAAAATAACGAAGGGTTCCGTACCATTTATAAAAAACCGCAAAAAAAATACATGTTGTATGGTAGCCCCCCCCCCCTAAATATTAATTTAATTACTTACTTATTTTTTAAGTAAATAATCAACTCAATATATTGTGAACATTTTAAGCGTCTACCTGCTACCATTATCAATATCGAGCAAAAATGAGCAAAAAAATCACGTTTGTTGTATGGGAGCCCCCCTTAATATTAAATTTCTTGTTTTTTAGTAATTGTTGTTATAGCGGCAACAGAAATACATCATCTGTGAAAATTTCAACTGTCTAGCTACCACGGTTCATGAGATACAGCCTGTCCCGTTTGGCACCCTTCGGGTACGGAACCCTAAAGAATGGAATACAGGCACTCAAGGCTTTTTCACATCTTTGGTGGCAGAGGCACTCACGACACAGGGAAGGTACCTATCCTAGTGTGGGGCCAGGATCAATATTGGTTTACTTACTCAATATAGTGCCGTCCATATCAAACAAGCAGTGCGTAGCTTTTTTGAAGGGCTTTACAGATTTACTCTGGTTTCCCGAGATTTCATTTTTACTTGAAATTTTCTAAGGCTGTTTCGTATTAGATACATTTTTTTAGGATAATTCCGCGATTTTTACACCGAACTTCAACTTCAAAAAATAAGTAAGTAGGTAAATAAATAGCGCAACGGGGCACAGACTTCAATTCGATGGCAACGGGTATATAAACATAGGTACAAATAGCGTGCCAGTGCCACGCGCCCAAGTAGGTAGTAAGTTTATACTCTTTGCACCCAAGTAGGTAGTAAGTTGACACACTAGCGCCATCCCATTTACCAGCGACTTCTTCCAAGGCCGGTGCCGCTGCGGACTCTGCAGAGGGTTTGAAACGGCGCAAATATGCCGCCCTTGGGGAGGGCTACATATTTGTGCCGTTTGGCGTAGAGACCCTCGGGCCGTGGGGGACCGACGCTCGGCGAGTCTTTAAGGAGGTTGCAAAGAGACTCGTCAGGTGATTCTAGAGCTGGCACCTACCTTGCTCAGCGAATTAGCATAGCGATACAGCGAGGTAAGTTTTAGTTTAAGTAGGTAGTAAGTTTATACTCTGCACCCAAGTAGGTAGTAAGTTTATACTCTTTGCACCCAAGTAGGTAGTAAGTTTATACTCTGCACCCAAGTAGGTAGTAAGTTTATACTCTGCACCCAAGTAGGTAGTAAGTTTATACTCTTTGCACCCAAGTAGGTAGTAAGTTTATACTCTTTGCACCCAAGTAGGTAGTAAGTTTATACTCTGCACCCAAGTAGGTAGTAAGTTTATACTCTTTGCACCCAAGTAGGTAGTAAGTTTATACTCTGCACCCAAGTAGGTAGTAAGTTTATACTCTTTGCACCCAAGTAGGTAGTAAGTTTATACTCTGCACCCAAGTAGGTAGTAAGTTTATACTCTGCACCCAAGTAGGTAGTAAGTTTATACTCTTTGCACCCAAGTAGGTAGTAAGTTTATACTCTTTGCACCCAAGTAGGTAGTAAGTTTATATACTCTTTGCACCCAAGTAGGTAGTAAGTTTATTTACTCTTTGCACCCAAGTAGGTAGGTAGTAAGTTTATATACTTACTCTTTGCACCCAAGCTTGATCAATGTCATTCCAATCACAGAACAATATTATCGTAAATAACCGGCCAAGTGCGAGTTGGACTCGCGCACGAAGGGTTCCGTACCATTATGTATAAAAAACCGCAAAAAAATCACGTTAGTTGTATGGGAGCCCCCATTAATATTTTTCTTTTGTGTGTTTTTAGTACATATTTGTTGTTATAGCGGCAACAGAAATACATCATCTGTGAAAACAACTATCTAGCTACCACGGTTCATGAGATACAGCCTGGTGACAGACAGACAGACGGACAGCGAAGTCTCAGTAATAAGGGTCCCGTTTGGCATCCTTCGGGTACGGAACCCTAAAAACGACGAGCTAGTCGTAAAAACCCATCCACAAACCCGCACTGAGCCAGCGTGGCGGAATATGCCTCAATCTTACTCGTATCCGGTAAAGGCCTGTGCTCCTCGGTGGGGACATTAATGGCGTGACCCTGCACTATTTATATCTCCTATTGATGTTCTCCTTATCATCACTTGATGGTCATACCATACATAAGTACATCACAGTACCTACCTATACTTTTTCAAGATATGCTAGACATTAAATGATGGACATTTGAAGACTACTTTGCTTACTACTTTGTTTACTTTGCGTTTTTTCTTTAAGAGGCCGGAGACCTCGTGAATTTCCCATACAAACGTAATACCAAAATGATTTGAATTTGAGAACTAGTTCAAAGCATTTAGACTGTTAATAAAATTAATACAGTGTTTACGCAGGTTCCTGGTCGTATAGTTACCAAGTTTCTTATTCAAATTACTTAAAAATATTTTTAAATTGGTTGAAGAAGAACCCTGGTATACAGACCAGGAACCTGCGTAAACAGTGTATAAATCCGATCAACAGTCTAAATACGACTATTTCTCAAATTCACATCATTTTTGTATTACGTTTGTATGGGAAATTCACGCGGTCGCCGGAGCCTTAATGACATATTTGGTTTGTCAATTAAAACACGCAATGGTACCCTAATCCTAATAGGTATGTCATATTGTTGCCATTATTTTTTGTTTAGCACTTCTTGTTATAGTACCTATACAAACATTAATACGGGGAGGCAGTCGCTCACGTCCGAAGGAACTACTTGGAACCCACAGCCCTTCACGTCCTTCCCGGGTAGTGCTAACGAGCGACAAATCATCATCATCATAGTCATTTTTTTTTTCTCCGTCTTTATCCAAATGAATGGAAAGGCAATGGCCATCAAAGCCGTACAGCTCATCTCAAGACATTATAATTTCCAGGTTCTCAAATGAGAACCTGACCACTTGACACTGGCAAAATTAACCTCAAAAGAGGTTAGGACGCCATTAATAAAAAGAAGAAGAAGAAACATTAATACAAAAGCTCACGCTTTTTCCCGTAACAGGGGACTAAACTAAATACCTCCACTTGCTCGACAGTTTTCGACAGCCGCGTCATAGAAATACGCATTGTGCTCTGGGAGCAGATTTTCAGAAAGTTTGTCAGAAAAGAGGATGCAAACTCTATGGTTTGTGAATACCGTTTTGTCATGGATTTGCCACGAGATGTAATAACAAAACTTGACACTGGTAAAAGTACAAGAGACGTACATTTCCAAAACAAAAAAAAAACTATTCTTGTGGAAATATCCTCAGAACAATAACTGAAATATCTTAGTTATTGTTCTGAGGAAATATCCATACGACTTCCTCACATAAGGCTGCAGGCTTGATATGACTATGAGATATTATGTTATGATCCATATAATGGCAAAGGTATTACGCCCAAGTTTCGCTTTTTCCCCTAAAAGGCATTCAACTTTTTATTTCCCAAATAAAACAAAATATTCAGTTCCAGAAATTTTATTACAAAACCAAACCCGAAAAAGCTTAACTATTTTTAGTTTAAAAAATATACAATTTATGTTTCATACACGTAATTTATAGAGAATATATTAATAGTCTATATCTATGTACATTTAAACACTTTTATCACTAAACAATTTTGTAATAATAGCCCTTACTAACTTGAATATAGCGATTATTGTAGAAAAGTTACAGTGTACACAAGACAGACAGACCTGAGTATTGCTATTGTGTGCGTGCACAGGAATAGCTGGATCCACACCACACGATCCATCATGAAAATGAATTCTGACAATGCCTATAATTAATATGAAGAGACGAACTACATCCTGGTTTGCTGGAAGAGATCTCTTACTAGAGATAAGCTCGCCTTTGTACACCTTTATGCCTTTACTATGTATTTTTGTCTTTTTGTATTTTTTCTGTGATCTATAAAGAAATGAATTAATATAATTAGTGCTAATTACTGCCATCATAGTTCCGCAGTTATAGGCATAAGTTTGTGAGGATTACAGCTAAAAGAACTTATGCCTATAACTTCGGAACTATGATGGCACTAATTATGTCAATTTTGGCACTTTATTGGCATTGTCAGAATTTATTTTCACGAAGCTTTCAATGTGAGGATTATTGACAGACATCAAATCAAATAAGTTTATTTGCATGATTTTTGGTAACAATACTGGATCTTAATTGTATACATTTTCTTCGCAAAAATCTGCCTTTTCAGGCGTACAAATATTGATTATAATAAATTAATTTAAGTGATCACATTATTCAATTATATTAAATAGTCCACGGTCCTGGCTCGCGGATCGCTGGATCGCCCGATCCGGGACGGTACGCTTGGTGCGGCTCCCGCAAATCGGCTACCTGCTCGTCTCAGACTTCGTCGAAGTACTCTATGGAGCAGTCAAACCCTGGTAACTAGTGTTGCCGGATAATCGATTATATCGATTAGTAGGTACCTAAATAATCTAAAAAATCGATCTGGTATCGATTCTATCGATATAATCGTTTGGATCGATGCTATCGATTCTTATACTTGTACCAATAAAATCGATTATAATTGCTGTTTCTGATAATTTAATCGATTCTATCGTATTGCTTCTCACCATCGATAATATCGATAAGTATAATAGATTTAATTATCAGAAACAGCAATTATAATCGATTTTATTGGTACAAGTATACGAATCGATCCAATCGATTATATCGATAGAATCGATACCAGATCGATTTGTTAGATTATTTATATGTACTTAGAAGAATCGATTAATAATCGATATACGATCGATTATCCGGCAACACTGGTGGTAACAAATATGTGGGAGTTGCTTCTTATTTTCTCCCAGTGGTCTATGGTAAAAATATCTACAGTAATTGATTTTGAACGCATTTCTCAGGTACTGCCTTCTAGACTGTACAACGTACGTATGATATATGACCATAACTTAGGTTATTTACTCTCTAAATTAATTTTAAAGGGTGAAATGATGAATATTGTTTTTTAAGATGGGGTGTGATTCATGTTCTTTATTGCACAGAAAGTATAATGTTACATTATTACAACAAATTTTATATGCACGAAAAGGCGAGCTTATCTCCATAGGAATATTTCCTTCAGCTTCCTTGTGATGTTAAGTTACTCTTTGTACAAACAAACCCACAAATAAAACTGAAGTTGACATTATCATATCATTGACACTATAAACGCCGTCAGTTTGTAGCACTCCTAAGGCCAGTGACATGTGGCAGCTGCAGATAACGAACTACCGGGTTAAAACCCAGGTTAACTGGTATTTACCCAGTAACTCTTGGTTATTACCCACCCATCTGTAGACAGACACACACAGCTGAGACAACTCTCAGACCTGAGAGCGGTTTATTACGGGCCTAAGTTCTGTTTGGGATTTTGTATTGTCTGGAAACTGTCCATTGTCTAACAGAGGCAATGCGGTGCAATACTGGGCATAGGTTCTATCCTCCATTGATAAACAATACATTGACCGCTATGATGCAACCTTATCGAATACAGTTTGGTGTTCGTGGCCAAATGAGACATTGGTAAATTATGATGATGAAATATGTTGTACAGAAATGCCATAAGTAGTGACATGTTAAACAAAAACTGGTGATACCTTAATGACAGGTTTGATGCTCATTCCGTAGAGCTTAGAATTGGTAACGCTTCGTAATACAGAGATGGCGTTAGGAGTACTGTTTGTAATTTAAACGCCACGGTTTCAGTCAACTTCTAGATGACGCTAATTTAAGAATTAATCTTTTACATCTTAGCGCCATCTCGTGGTATTTGCCATTTTACAATATTGGTGCACCAATCGATATAGGCCTCGAACTGAAGAAGCTTCCGTAGCGTCTCTAATTTAATCGGTGTGCGATAGAAGATAGTATATTGCACAATATTTTTAAAAGAAATCTAATTTCAATGTTATTAATCACAAATATGCCTAATTTATCCATATTTTTTCATCTTTTAGACTCAGCCACAATGCTACTAGGCACTATATTAATCGGTTTGACCATATTATTGTCTATACCATAATATCCTTTTCCGCTTACCACCGTGTTTTCGATTTCCCAATACCGACCTGTTTTTGGGGGCTCCGATTTTTTCACAACAGGTGTCTTATTGACTTTGTTATTCGCACTAACCAATTTCTTGACCGCGTTGCTTTTGATGACCAAAACTGGTGGTTTCTTGTTATTTTTTATGGGACTCGGTTTCGGTACTGGTTTGGGTGATTTTTCATTTTTAGCACTGCTAGTTTGTCCGTCTTCTATTAGATTGCCTTTTGAATCGTAATGTCGTTTGACCACAAACGAAGGTTTAGCTACAACAGGTGGTTCAACTTTCGCTTCCATTTCCTCCTTTGAATGTTTATCTAAGTCTTCGTCTTTACCATCTTTGATTTCTGTTTCAATCAGTTTTTCATCAACACCACCTTTAACACTCTCTTTATCATCTTTGACAGTTTCCGTAACTTCACCATCCCCACTACTAGTAGATTCTACATCTACATGATCACCATCCGAATCCTTATCTCTAACACTTACATCTTCAACTCTCCCTTCATCTTCAACACTCCTGGCTTCTTCCTCTAATCTCTTGGCTTCTTCCTCCAACCTCTTGGTTTCTTCCTCCAACCTCTTGGCTTCCTCCTCATCCGCGACTCTCTTCTCTTCTGCTCTCGTCTTCTCCTCCTCTTTTCTGGCCTTCTTCTCCGCTAGCTCCTGCCTCCGCTGCGCGTGCCACCACGGCATGAACCGTTGGAATGTGATGCGGGAGCGGTGTTGGGGCTTCAGCACCCAGGATATGGCCATGTCCACGTCTGCTATCCTGGAAGGTGCAAATTTTGGGGTTATTTTTTTGTCTAGCATTTCTTGACAAAGTAAGTATACAGGGTTACTTTTGGACCCCTAGTCAAAAGTTACTATTATTTTAGGGACATCATTCTGAGCAACTTTCACTAAGAAACCGATTTGATCAGTGCAACTTTATTTTTCACTTCTCCATACAAATCAGCTGACCCACTCAGGCCAAAATGTACTGGGAAGTGACAGACAGACAGACAGACGAGCTGCCATACTTCCAGCGGCTGCGCGTAGGCTCGCAGCTGAACAGAGAGGTCACCATACACCACGTGCACGACAGCAAACTGTACAAGGTGAGTGACTCCCACCACTCACGCCCCCCGCCCCGGCAGGCAGACAGACAGACAGACGGACGAGCTGCCGTACTAGAGGTCAGTCTGACCATCAGACTAGAGGTCATTCTGACCATCAGTCTAAAGGTCAGTCTGACCATCAGTCTAAAGGTCAGTCTGACCATCAGACTAGAGGTCATTCTGACCATCAGTCTAGAGGTAAGCCTGGCTCTTTCTCCGGTTCACGTTCCATCATCATCATCAGCTCACCTTCTCTTGAAGCGTCCCCGGTCGAGGGCATATTGGTCCCAGTGTCCCCGGCGCGCTTGTCTCGCTGCGAAGGACCAGACGTGCATCACATGTACAGACGGTTTCTCTTCAGTGAAACGGACCTGGGAGGAATAACACACATTATATACAGACGTCACACTGTCTCTGGTGCCTCTCGGCGAGCCGCAAAGCTACTACTGTGGTCTTCCTAGAGAGAATAAATGAATCTGAATCTGACACGTGAGGTGCTGTAATTGAAACAAAAAGTAGACTTAAAAAACCGACTTCCACAAACCCTATTTGATTAGATTGAGTTTAATACAAACTGTAACCCCATATCCCCCCCCCCCTTGGGGACTTAATTTTGTCATATCCCATCTCAGTGCTACCCCACGCTACTAAGGAACCTCTGTACAAAGTTTCATGGCTCTAGGTCCACCGGTTTAGGCTATGCGTTGCCTGCCCGTCAGCCACGCATTGTAATTGTACCTAGTATTGAGCAGATCTGGTGGCCATATGTGGTCTTCATCAGCAGTTCCGCATCATAATATTATGCTTACCATGTGCATTTGCACGAGTTATTATGGAAAACACAAAAATCACTATAGGTCTGCCTATAACATTTGAAGAGTTCCCTCTATTTCTCCAGGATCCCATCATCAGATCCTGACCTGATGTCAGTGGGACCAATGGAAAGGACCTAGTTCAAACAAAAAAATAATTTTCCTAATCGGTCCATCCGTCTAGGCGCTATCGGGGCACATACATAAAAAAAACATCCGGACGAATTGTAAACCTCCTCCTTTGGGAAGTCGGTTAAAAAATGAAATACTCATTTGATTGAGCGCTAATATGTCATATTAGTCACCAGATGGCGCTAACGAAGTCTCAGTACTGGCGCTGCGCCAAGTATTTATTTTTATAGTGCACAGCGATTGACCGTGACATCGTAGAGTCGAAACTAATAGACCTAGGAACTAGACATTATGTGCGGTTACAAACTAGACTTCCAGATTCCAGACCGAGTGCCACAGACATACACACATACATAGACAGACGATTCAAAATAACGCCCCTCTTTCGTCTTGGGAGGTTAAACATAAAATATCTATGAATGATAATATAATGATGATGATAATGAATAATACGTAAATATACAATGTTTTGAAAACTAACTACTCTTTCTAACAATAAAGGCCATTGTCCATTAAGCGCAATTGAATAGGTACTATCGCTATTCATATTAAAACGAGTCTCTTTCTAACGAAACAAGTGTTAGTGAATAGACAAAATGATATACTAACGAGACCCGTTTGTCACCCGTTAGGTCCAGAACCCTAAGGACCCTAGCCCCCCTAAACAAAGTTAAACGCTAACGCTAGCGAAACGAAACGATAACTGTTTATGTATGCGATTTGACATTTGGCTTCGCGAAGGTGTCACGTAGCGATTCCAAATGTCAAATCGCATACATAAAAAGTTATCGTTTCGTTTCGCTATCCTTAGCGTTTAACATTGTCTACAGGCACCGTTCCTCATATCATTCTCACCTCCACTACGGAGTACTATTATCTCTTCTGTGCCTCCACCTAACCTCATCCCGACTTCATGTCACTCTGTCATGAGGCAAACGCGGAAAAGCAGGCCAACGAGTTAGATTAAAACCTTATTTTAAACCCCTGACGAGACGAGTGACGACCAAGAGGGATGTTACAAGTTTGAATTGTCTCTGTCTATATGTCCGTGGCACTCTAGAGGTGAAACGGGTGGCCGGATTTTAATGCGGTATTCTTTAAATGGTGGAAAACCTGTACGCTATGCTGCTATGGTTCTTAGATAATGTTTTGTGAAAATCGGTTCAGCCGTACGAAGGTTTTTTTTTATAAGCTATCTGCTTAGCATGAATACGAATGGTCAAACGGGTAAACGGATTTTGATGCGGTTTTCCGTAAATGTAGACTTCTCTGCGACAGTACTTAGATAAGTTTTGCTAAAATAGGTTCAGTGTTAATAATGTGTCAGGGTTTTTATTTCTTTGTCTTTCTTCCCGCCTCCTATTAATGTTCTTTACTGCACATTAAAACCAATACATCATAGGGACGTATTCTAGAACGAATCTCAAGATCAGTCTCAAGCTGAAATTACGTAAATCCGACTCAAATTTGAGTTTCACTCTCAAGCATCTCCTTTATTCTGAAACCTTACTCAAGAGTGCATCGCTTTGAATCGAGTCTTGAGATATTCACAGAGTAATAAACTACTTTAGGCCTGTTTTCATTTACAATTGGGAGGGAGGGAGGGAGGGAGGGAGGGGGAGAGGGAGGGAGGGAGGGAGGGGGAGATGAAGGGAGGGAGGGGGAGATGGAGGGAGGGAGGGGAGAGAGAGAGATAGAGAGAGAGAAAAAGAGAGAGATAGAGAGAGAGAGAAAGAGAGAGAAAGAAAGAGAGAGAAAGAAATAGAGAGAGAAAGAAAGAGATAAAGAAAGAAAGAGAGATATAAAGAAAGAGAGAATGAAAGAAAGAGAGAGATAAAGAAAGAGAGAAAGAAAGAGAGATAAAGAAAGAGAGAGAGAAAGAAAGAGAGAAAGAAAGAGAGAGAAAGAAAGAGATAGAAGAGAGAGATAAAGAAAGAGAGAGAAAGAGAAAGAAAGAGAGAAAGAAATAAGTTTTTATTTACCACATAAAATGAACATAGCATGAATTTAATGATCAACTTCACGAAATGGTTCCATTTTGCCGTCTAGCTAGCTGATATTTTCACCAATATCCACTGGTTTGTTTATTTTATGTACTAATATCACTCTCAAGCGTGGTCGAGATACCGCTCAAGCACAACAACACTGTCAAGAGAGGATCTCAACAAAAGTTTGACATCTGTAGTACAAAAAAGTTTTTTTTATTTGAATCTTGTTCAAGAATTAGTAAAATCTCTACTCACATCTGAGATCACTCAGATGAATTATGATTTTTGATAAAATAATAGACTCAAGCATCAATTAAGAATATGCGCGTACTCTTGAGTAGATCTCAGATTAGAGCTTCGTTCTAGAATACGACCCATACAGTGGAAAATCGATAATTGTACAAAGGCGAGCTTATCTATCTTCGCCTCTTCCCATTCCGGGGCCAGAGGGATCACACAGCGGCTGTCACCCCAACAGATACAAACAGACATGCGCTGCGCATGCGCTGTCATTCTTTCAACCGACATTAATATCATAATAACCATTGCCAAAGAATGGACACATGTCGCATCCGTAATACAACGCTGCAGTGCCAACTACTGAACTCGGTACTATCATCAAAACCATCGACCTATCTCCAAGCGGTAGGGGCTAAAGAGGATCAGTGTAATCGTCGCCGATAGTACGTATACGTAACACTGAATTGATGTGCATAGATACAAAGAGAAATAACCGGCCAAGTGCGAGTCGGACTCGCGCACGAAGGGTTCCGTACCATTATCTATAAAAAACCGCAAAAAAAATAAAATTGTATGGGAGCCCCCCCTAAATATTAATTTAATTTTAATTTAATTATTATTTTTTTAAGTAAATAATATACTCAATATATTGTGAACATTTTAAGCGTCTACCTGCTACCATTATCAATATCGAGCAAAAATGAGCAAAAAAATCACGTTTGTTGTATGGGAGCCCCCCTTAATATTAAAGTTCTTTTGATTTTTAGTATTTGTTGTTATAGCGGCAACAGAAATACATCATCTGTGAAAATTTCAACTGTCTAGCTACCACGGTTCATGAGATACAGCCTGGTGACATACAGACGGACGGACGGACGGACAGACAGCGAAGTCTCAGTAATAGGGTCCCGTTTGGCACCCTTCGGGTACGGAACCCTAATAAAAACTTTTGTCTAGTTCTTTTCCGTATATGGATGGAGTATACAGCTGCTACAATTATAACTCGGTCAACCAGCCTGTGGGATGGCCATTTCCCTTAATGACCAAGTCAATCGCACATAATTTTCCACGTTATACAATTATATGTGTTTTCCTCTCCCTCGGGCGTTTCCGAATCAAATATGCGAAAATAAACCGAAGAATTCGACCAAGGTCGTGGCGATCTGGCGTATTTACATCTCGGCGCGTCGTCATCACCAGAAATCATCATTTTGAGATCGTCATCGTCATCGGATCAGGGGAATATGCGATGAGTCATCATGTTTCCTTCATAATATTTTCTCGAGTGACGTCATTTCTGGGTTTCAAGTTAAGGCTACTATTATTTAAGATTATCATGTTTATGAGAGATTTTATCTGATATCCATGTGACGTAACAGAAGTGTAGAAAATCAAAAGAGGAGGCTGTCAATTCTGTATGGTCAAATGACCGGCTCGAAGGACCATATTCGTAATTGACTGGAATCACTGAATCTGACATTTATAAATACGAATTTATTTCATGCAATGAGCTGATCGCATCCCCAAGCAGTTGGAGAGAAAGCGGAAGCAAACTACAGATAAAGAGTAATTTAAATTAAATGCAATGTTGCCAGTTGTCAACTTCATACAGTTCCTATGTCTTTGCACAGACTGCCTGCGATTCCGAAGGCGACACGAACTATACTAACAAAACTAATTAAAATGGTGTGTTTGAAAATGGAATCTGTGGCCACCGCGCAAGAGCTGTCGGATTTGAAGGTTGTCAGTTTAGTGCCTTTGGGTCCTCTAGTTTAGTTTTTGACACCTCAAGAATAGCCCACACTATAATATTATACTAATACAGATAGACCACCTAGAACAAAATATGACACCGGCGTAAACTGAGATGCTACGGAAGCTTCTTTAGTTCGAGGCCATTATCGCTTGGTGCAGCACCATCGAAAAATTGCTATTACCACGAGACGGCGCTAAGATATATAGGATTTATTCTAAGATTAGCGCCACCTAGAAGTATGTTAACTGAAACCGTGGCGTTTAAAGTACAAATCTTACTCCTCACGCCGTATCTTTTTTTACGAAGGGTTACTAATTCTAATTTGTATGGGATGAGCAGCCTGTGCTCTTTCACACCCACCGCCCCACCACCAATGACGTGGCGATACCTTTTTCTCGACAGTACATGTCACAGTATCGACATTCGCCATCTTATCATACAATTTGGGTACTCGCCAAGTGGAAATAGATTTATTGTCGTCCGCATAAAAATTCCATTCATTACATTCGTCTAGTGCGCTTGCCAGATGAAGAGATCGTAATGAGATCTCTTTCTTTCCGCTACTGTCATGGCACCAGGGAGCACTTATCCAGTGGAGAGCGCATAGATTCATTTTCCTTTGAAACACAACTCACCAATGTACCGGCGGCGGGGGACGAGGTAAGAGAGCTGTGATTGGTCAGCCGCTGCGAAACTGTTTGGCGGCCCGTCATCGTACATAGGTTGCGTATGCGAACGTTTGTTGAATACAACGTTTGGCGAGCCGCATTCCCCCGAAGGCGCAGTCAATTGGATATATAGTCTCTGCATGGCACGCATGGCCTTCATTGCCATCTTGAAAAACGTCACTCAGTGATAGATAATTATCTCCACGCAACTGCTGGACCAAACTAAAGGGCTCTACCAGAGACTATATATCCAATCAATCATATCAAATGATTTAAATCATATCATCCCAGGTCGTAAAGGGAGTATAGTATAGAGATGGCACATCGTCAGAAAAAAAAGAAAAGAAAGAGATGACATAATACGAATCATTTTTGTGTAAGCGAGAAACAATAACGATCACCTGTCCCTTACCCGCGTATGCGTTTTTGTTGTTGGCCGCAGTATTGTCAAATGCTTGTTTTGACCTTGTTTTGACAGATGTGTGGCAGAAAATCTCTGATTTTGAACCTTATGCTTATTGAGAACCAACTCTATCTCCATCTCAAAGGTGTACGCATGCACTCCGTCTATTCCTTTCTCTGTCTACGTCCCAGGTACAGAGACAACCCTTTCTGCTCCTGAGTTGCGTTCGTTTATTCACACCCGGTGTACGGTGTTGACACCAGATATCACACCGGCCGTTCGTTTATTCACTCTAAACAGCAAACAGCATTCAGTGTTTTAACACCGTGTACATACCCTACACCGGGTGTGAATAAACGAACGCAACTCTGCTGAGTTATTCAGAGCACCTGACGGATGATTGTCCTCTATGGTCGAATCTGGTCGATCGAGGGAGGACTGCGAGAGTTCAATCCGCTGACAAAGAGGCTATATACAATGGCTGCTCAAGCTGCCAGCTTTATGAATTGCGCCGTAGACGACGGCGACCAAACGCTAAATAAATAATAAATAGTGAGAACAGTTACTTAGAGGCACATACATTGCTTCTGGCCCCACACTAGGATACCCTGTGTCGTGGGAACCAGAAACAGCGACATCAAAAAATGTAACATCCAAGACTTGTGGTTTTTAGGGTTCCGTACCCGAAGGGTGCCAAACGGGACCCTATTACTGAGACTTCGCTGTCTGTCCGTCCGTCCGTCCGTCAGTCTGTCACCAGGCTGTATCTCATGAACCGTGGTAGCCAGACAGTTGAAATTTTCACAAATGATGTATTTCTGTTGCCGCTATAACAACAAATACTAAAAATTAAAATAAATTTAATATTAAGGGGGGCTCCCATACAACAAACGTGATTTTTTTGCTCATTTTTGCTCGATATTGATAATGGTAGCAGGTAGACGCTTAAAACGTTCACAATATATTGAGTATATTATTTACTTAAAAAATAAATAATTAAAGGGTCATTCCATGAGAAAGAGGAAAATACCTCAAATTTAGAATTTCTCAAATTATTTCTAATTATTATAGCTGATTGAGTTGAAAGTCCGCATTTGCACTAACTTGCAAAGAAAAATATTTTAAATCAATAAAAAATCGGTATTTTTTTGCTGGAAACTTTAATCCTAATAAATAAAAATCGAGAAATAAATGCTGTTTCGGAGGCATGTCCCACCAGTAACAACAAAAATTTTTTTTTTTTTAATTCTGCGAAAGGTAATCAGTCTAATTATGAATGAAAATGAAATAATATAAGATATACTATACGATAAGAAGAAAATCTCTCTTGAAAGTTTAGTGGTCGAACTAAAATTGGTCTTCAAGTACTTGGCGGTAAGAGAGAAGGATTTTTCTTGTCCCACCAGTCACACTCATTCAAATAATAATCACAAGAGATTCTGAAAGTATCTGGGGATTTTAATTAAGGGATCTTGTAAACTCATTATTTTTCTATGTTATAAGATACATCTTACTATTATGTAAGATTCTATAACACAATTATAGCTCATGATTGGTTGAATTCCGGAGAAAAATGTCCCACCAGTCACTATGGAATGCCCCTAAATTAAAATTAAATTAATATTTAGGGGGGGCTCCCATACAAAAAGTTTTTATTTTTGCGGTTTTTTATAGATAATGGTACGGAACCCTTCGTGCGCGAGTCCGACTCGCACTTGGCCGGTTATTTTTTCTTTGACCCCAACCGGAATTCGAACCCGGGACTCTCACTTGGGAAGCACATCTTCGACCGCAACGGCACAGAAGTCATCAGAGGCCATTGTATGTGAACACAAACTTATCATAAGTTAGTATGTTAAGGTCACTGGACTTTGAACCGTATTACGTGAGTCATATCATAAAGTATCTTTTGCGTTAGGGTGAGACCTGTGATTGTTTGTCTGTACTACTATTGCACGCTATTGCATCGTCATACAAGAAGCCCTGAAATGCCACGTCATCGGCCAAGGTTGGTGTCCACATTCACATGCTGACATTATGCTAACGATAACGCCAGTTGAGTTCAGTTCAAATTTTTTATTGACCATAAAATCATACAATTAGTCAACGTCAATATAATGTTAATATTTTTGTATACTACCGCCCGATCGAAAGTTGTGGGCTTCGGGATCCGGAGCAAAGAAGGGCAAGAATCTCCCCCGTACCTCTTTTAAAATATCAGAGCCTTAAAAATACAATGTTATGTATGTCTACTTAAGTCTAAGGAAATACACCGAGGAGAGACGTACTGACTGACTCAGTCCATCGCACCTCTTTGGATTTCTGTGCGCTGAGATGGTAAAGACCATGCAGTTTTGTCATCTAAATATTCTTTTACACTGTAATAAGACTTCTTTCGCCTTTTCCCGGAAGAGGTAGACAGACTCTTAAGACTTCCACTTGCTATGATCCTGGCATAAATCTTTCGCTTCCCCCACATTCATTAACCGACTTCCCAAAGGAGGAGGTTTACAATTCATCCGGATGTTTTTTTTTTTATATTTGTGCCCCGATAGTTCATCAGCAGTTCCGCATCACAATATTATGCTTACCATGTGCATTTGCACGAGTTATTATGAAAAACACAAAAATCACTATAGGTCTGCCTATAATATTTGAAGAGTTCCCTCGATTTCTCCAGGATCCCATCATCAGATCCTGACCTGGTGTCAATGGGACCAATGGGACGGTAAACCCTTTCAAACAAAAAAATAATTTTCCAAATCGGTCCACCCGTTTAGGCGCTATCGGGGCACATACCCATGCCTGCCCAAGATGCCTGGCTACCCATGGCACAGTGTATCCTAGTTTGGGAGCCAGGAACCCAAAATGTAAACTAAGTAGGCAAATAAAACGTTTTCATTTCATCATTTCATTTCATACATAAAAAAAAAACATCCGGACGAATTGAAAACCTCCTCCTTTGGGAAGTCGGTTAAAAACCATGGATAGATAGACAGAATATTACAAAAAGACATTACTAGTGGCTCTGTGAGCTGTAGACCTCGCGAGTATGTCGGTGGGAAAGCTGAACTGCTAACACACATAAAAAAAATAACCCAAATAATTTTCTTTCAATAACACATACAAACTTATGAATGTACCTGGTTACGTACATGCAGTATGAAAGTAGCCGCACCAATAACTTTGTAAACTACATTTCGCGATCTTTTATACAACCTATTGACTTTTTACTAAAATTATATAATCTGTTTCACTCTCATACTCTTTACAAATCCAACGACACCTCATTTGTTAATATCCATCGAGCCGTTTGGGTTGCAGCGATTTTTTTACATTTTAAAACCCCATATCTCCGCCATTTTGAAAAAAATCAAAAAACTGGCTCGAGTAAAAAATTCTATTTATTTTTTCAACCTGCTCACAAAATTTCACGAGAATCGGTTCATAAATGCGACCTGTAGAGGAGAACAACCGGACATACAAAAGCATTTTTGCCCAAACCTGAAACGGAGACGCTTCGCTCGCTCATCTGTTTCACTTTCATGGTCTTTACGAATCCAACGACACCTCATTTGTTAATATCCATCGAGCCGTTTGGGTTGTAGCGATTTTTTTACATTTTAAAACCCCATATCTCCGCCATTTTGAAAAAAATCAAAAAACTGGCCGAGTAAAAAATTCTATTTATTTTTCCAACCTGCTCACAAAATTTCACGAGAATCGGTTCATAAATGCGACCTATAGAGGAGAACAACCGGACATACGAAAGCATTTTTGCCCAAACCTGAAACGGAGACGCTTCGCTCGCTTCGCTCGCTCGGTCAATAAACATTCAAGTATTCGAGTATTCAAGTACTTTCATTTGTGCATAGGCACATACATACGCTGGCCCCACACTAAGTTAGCACCACAAACAGCGACATCCAAAACCTGCGTAATAGTATTACAAATGCGTCACGATTTTTACTATACGCAGTGGTAGACGGTTGTCCACACGTAGATGTTATTACTATACGCAGTGGTAGAGACACGGTTGTCCACACGTAGATGTTATTACTATACGCAGTGGTAGAGACACGGTTGTCCACACGTAGATGTTATTACTATACGCAGTGGTAGAGACACGGTTGTCCACACGTAGATGTTATTACTATACGCAGTGGTAGAGACACGGTTGTCCACACGTAGATGTTATTTTATTTTCGTACAAATCTTACAACCATCGTTATTAATGTTATTATGCAGGTATTCCATAAACATCTGCCCACGTCTATATAGTTAATAAATCTATGTAACTAACATGACATCTATCTAGTACCGTTTTCGTTCATACAAAAAATACTCAATTGATTCATACAATAACAACAGCGTGGGTTGAAGTTAGTCACTTCTATAGCAAGCTACGGTTGACGTGGTGTAAAGCCGAGACAGATATGCCCGGATGCACAACCGTCAACTCAAATTTGTGACGATTCACACATATCAGGGATCCCACCGATCCGGCACAGGTCCGTGTCAGTGAAAAATATTCCTTCATACATTCTCTATGAGAGTAGTCACACTTGTCAGTGCTATCACCACTTGGTAGTATTAGTCGTAAAAACCCCTCCACCAACCCGCACTGAGCCAGCGTGGTGGAGTAGGTATGGCTAAATTTTACTTGTATCCGGGTAAAGGCCTGTGTCCCTCGGTGGGGACATTAATGAGCTACATTTACTTTACTCAGAGCCAGAAGTTTTTCGCTGTGGAAATTACTTTGTGTTTTAAGCGGTATTTAGTTTGAGAAGATAAATCTGGAGCTTATTACTCATCGAGTGAAAAAACATTGGCTGTTGAGTTTTGGACTCTTTGTACAAAGAAACAAAGGCCCAATGATCCATATCTAACGATTTGATAGTACAATATAAGACGAATATCTTAACTACCTAGTTATTGTGCACTGCCTACACTTTCATATTTTTTAGGGTTCCGTACCCGTAGGGTGCCGAACGGGACCCTATTACTGACTGTCTGTCCGTCTGTCACCAGGCTGTATCTCATGAACCGTGGTAGCTAGACAGTTGAAATTATCACAGATGATGTATTTCTGTTGCCGCTATAACAACAAATACTAAAAAACAAAATAAATTTAAAATTAAGGGGGGCTCCCATACAACTAACGTGTTTTTTTTTTGCGGTTTTTTATCTAGTAGATAATGGTACGGAATCCTTCGTGCGCGAGTCCGACTCGCACTTGGCCGGTTATTCTTATCACGTCTAGTTTGCTGAAAGAAATCTCTATTTAGAGATAAGCTCGCCTGTGTACTATGTGTTTTCGTTTAATGTAAGTCTTAGTAATTGTGTGCAATAAAGAGTGTAATTGAACATTTGCCCTCGATTGCTTATAAATTCGTTTCCGCCACTGGATTTATCCCCGACTGGAGAACATCGTGAGGTAACCTTCATTACATTATTATTATAGTATTTATGCCTATTTATGTGTATGTATGCATGCTAAGTAGTTCTTATTTATACTATGTATTAGTATTACTTTATTTAATGTATTTTTGTGTATTTTAGGTTGTAGATATCTACCTATTATTTATTTATTTTATAGCAAGTGTACCTAATTTTATTCAGTTTATTTTTATCTTTGTGCACTAGGACTATCCTCTCAGCACCATCTTTCCTGTCCTGCCTAGGTTTGCTGGTAGAAATCTCTCTTAAGAGATAAGCTCGCCTTTGCGCACTTATTTAAGTTTTATTATTAAGTTACTGTGCAATAAAGAATATGAATATGATTACCCCATAGCTGCGGCGATGGGCTAGCCCCCTGTCACGCAAAAAGGAGTAATGAAATACTGGCTAAAAGTGGGCACAATTGTGCCGCTGCCACCCCGTATGGGAAAAGGTGTGACGCTGTGTTGTTGAATTGTTTGAGGACGCCTTGACATAAGACAAAGTCAAGGGGTTGTCAATTAAACGACTACAAAAACTTGTAATCTTACGGAGGGTGTGAGCTTACGAAGGGTGTAAGCTTACGAAGGGTGTAAGCTTACGAAGGGTGTAAGTTTACGAAGGGTGTAAGCTTACGAAGGGTGTAAGCTTACGAAGGGTGTGAGAAGAATTTACACTAACAAATTAATTTCAGTCGAGCACGGCGTCTCCCTTGTTCCGGTACTGACGGGAGATCAGCGCCTGAGGAGTCAGAGCCCTTTTGCAGATGCCACACCACCCTCAGTTCAAGTGCGATATAGGTACTTTGGTACCTATATCCTATCTATCTTAGTGCAAATTATCTGTGTCTGTATGTTTTATATGTTATTTTGTTTAGCGCTAAGTACCTATCTTCTATATTTTATGCTGTGTATGTGCGCTGATGCAAATAAATAGATAAAATACAAATTTTTCATAATTTCAATTTTTTTTTTATTGCACACAGAAAAAATCAATTCTTTCGAAACTTTTCGTATCAGTTTATTGGGCTAACTAATGGCGCAATAATTGTTTGGTAATGAGATTGATAATAATGTAGTAATTTACATTATGACATCTCAATTACTTTGGCGATTAGCTGACCACCTGACCTGACCTGACGGAATAAACTGTGTTGATCAGAAAACAGGGTACTTAGTAGACCTAATGAAATGACCTAAAAGGAAAGTATAACCTAATATAGTAAGTGCCGTTCTCTCATTCCTCAGACAGGATTTATCTGTCTGTTTATCTGGGGCTTTTGACATTTCACATGTAATTACAAAAAGTGACAAAAAAGAGAGACCCGGGCTAAGGAAAATTATCATTATTGATGATGAGCGAACGCCAAAAAATAAGCATTATCTTCTAATGACCGGTGATACATTTCATTATTCTCCGTTCTCCTACCCAACATGGTTTGCTGGAAGAAATTTCTTATTAGAGATAAGCTCGCCTTGGCACATGTTTTTTTCAATTTTAAGCTATTTTTGCTGTCATGTGAGTGTACTAAAAGAATCACGAATTACGAATATTAATTCGCCCAAATCACTGCTCATCTGGGGCCATTCATTGTTTGATGATGATGACTGAACTTTATTGCCAAGTCATAAGGTTGAAACACTCGCCGATTTTTTTAGGGCGCCACAGTCGAGAGGATATCTAATGAACCATTTGTCATTGACCTCCAGTTACCGCGCCTACTCTGGAATCCCGCCAAACCGCCAATTATTACATTACACTACTCTGTGCCTAAAACGTTTTACATACAAATCGAAAACTAAATGGCTTGCAGAGTTGCAGTTAAGACGGCGGCGCCCTAGGCAAAAAAAAGCCTTTAGAAAAACACAGATCGCTCGGAATGATGAGTATTAATGCTGTACGTTTTTCACTAGCTTGTTCATCACGAGTGTCAGCGTGACTTCGCTTGGAATAAACGTAATTTTATTAATTTTGCTCGACAGCAAAGTCCTCCCTGAAGTTGCCAGAAAATCTGTCTGTCACAATGTTTTATTTTACAATTTCGCACCGCATCTGAATTTGTGTTCTTGTTATTTATCTAATCATTATAAAAATGGCACAGTATGTTCCTCAGTTAGACTTGCTTAGCTTGGCTTTAACCTTTTGTTTTATTTAATTTCCTCTAAAAACAAGTAAAGGATGAAATTCTAAGTTCTGATTGCCTAGGGCCCGCCCTTAAGGGCTCTACTCACGATGCAATCTGACTTGCAATTTGTTGCATGCAATCTGCCTACTCGCGATGCAATCGATTGCATGCCAACTGCAACCTGCCTCCTCACAATGCAATTGCAAGGCAACAAATTGCAAGGTTTCTTGTATGGATTCGAGACATCCTTATTTTTAATGTTTCGTTTAGTTGCATCATTATTTGTTGCTGTAGCGGCAACAGATATACACAATCTGTGAAAATTCCAACTTTCTAGCTATTACGGTTCGTGAGATAAAGCCCACTGACGGACGGACGGACGGACGAACAGCGGATGCTTAGTAACAGGGCCCCGTTCAGCACCCTTCGGGTACGGAACCCTAAAAAAGGACGAGATCGGACTGGGGAAAAGTACTTAAACCTTATTCTATACTCTATTTGCATGACACGGGGCAAGCTCATCGCCGCAGTTATGGAGACAGGAGTTTTCACCATGATTTATAAATTCCGCTTGATAGTTTTGTAGCCTAAAGGTGCGAGTTGGAACCCGGCAGCAGGCAGCAGCAGCCGACAGCAGCAGCACCCGGCAGCATGACGCGGCGACATGCTGCCGAGGTTATGATTTGGAACCCGACTGCCGACAGCAACTGCCGACAGCAACAGCCGACACGGGAGCGGGAGAGAGAGAGAGAGCACTACTGTCGGACACTACTGGTCTGCAGTCGGGCAGCATGCAGTCGGCTGCCCGGCAGCATGCTGCCGAGCTGAATGCTGCCGGGTTTGTAGGGTATTTCATAGAAATGCATAGAAACCAGTATTGCTGTCGGCTGCTGCTGCCTGCTGCCGGGATCCAACTCGTACCTTTAGGTGCAATCGCCATTGGACAAGTCTCAGAGACGAAACAGAGATAGAGTCATGGAACAGAACGGTAAAGCATGCATGTAGTACCTATTTACAAATACGATGTACGCAATGGTAAGGTTAGATATTGCTGAATGCATTATTGAAACGACACGCAAAACATTCCTAGGCTTCGAGCAATTCAAAGCAATTAACAGATATAGATAAGAAACTACTTCCACTGTTATTAACCCTGAATAATGAGACCCTGGATTGTAGTGTATGGAGTCTCATTCTTTGCGTCTTACGGATATTGTAGTTCTTAATTCGTGTGGCATAGTCTACTGCCCATGGTGCATAAAAATAATTGAAACAAAAAGTAAACTTTAGAAGAAACCGACTTCCACAAACCCTATTTGATTAGATTCAGTTTAATACAAACTGTAACCCCTTATCCCCTTGTCTTTGGAAATAAATATTCGATTCTTCAATTCTGATAAAAGAAAGGGGTAAGGGTAGAAAATTAAGTGGGCATGGCGCCCAAATTTAGAAAAAAATATTAATCCACTTACTTTCTTAGGAGGTAGTTTCTTTTTCTTCATCCTCTTAGTGTCGTTCATTAGCAGACCAGAATCCTGCTCCTCCTTCTCCAACTCTTCAAGATCCTCTTCCGGGATTGATTCAGCTATCCTCACAGCACTGTCCACCTCATCTTCACTGTCAGAATAAGGCCTGGAAGGGGTCAACACTGCATTATCTTCATACAAACTATCGTCTGTCAAGTCACTGATTGTTCTGGAGAATGTGTGGGCTAGTTTGCAGGTCTCATGGCCAGAATCGCTGTAATCCGAGTCATAGTCTGAGCATTCGTCTGATTCCTCGGTCTCGTGGTTGCCAAATACATCAGTGGATGTGTAGCAGCTATCTGGGCTCTCATCTTCAAAGATAATGAAGGAGTCTTCGGAGTCACAGTCGGAAATCTTTCTTGTCCCTGGACTGTTTTGGGGGCTGTCTGCGAAAACTATCTGGAAAGAGTCCTCGCTATCGGTTGTGGAGCTGTTATGGAAACGGCCTGAGATTTCATTGAAGCCACACTCATTGCTTGACAGGTTTTCAGTTGACGATTCAGTGCTTGGTATACGTAATGCTAACTTTCTAGCTTTGCCCACGCTAGATGAATTTCCATTCACTGGAATGATTTTACTAGGTTTCGGTGAGATTTCAGCATTTGGGTGAACACAATTTTTACTTTTTGGCATTTTCTCTATTTCAAGATTTTTAAAGGCTACTTGTGGAGTATTTTCAGCACTAGAAGACAGGTCTATATCTACTTCGTGAGCAAATTTCATATCGTCTTCAATATTCTTCCGCACTCTGCACTTGCTTCTCTTATCAATGTTCAATCGGTTTGGATTCTTGTATTTCTTATTGTGGCAGTTTGATATTGAAATTGGTTTGTTTGAAAGTCGTTCTTCAGGTTTTTCTTCAGTTATTGAAGAATCAGAGGCATAATTTCTTGTTTTAGTATTATTTTTTCTTCTTTCTAATAAAAGAGCTTTAAGTTGGCTACACTTGTCCTCACATTTTTGGATAACTTGTGATTTTAAATCACTATTGTCTACTATAATTTCTGGTTTATCCATTTTGATATCCTCAATAGTTTTTTCACATTCCACAGCTTTATCCTCAGTTTGTTCAGGTTTCACATCTGTTGCTAGCGGGGCCATTTTAACCCGCATCACTGGTGCTTCAATATGCACCAGATCTGAGTCCAAATTCTTAACTGGCACGACACACTCCACAAAATCGTTATCAGAACACCTCACTAACTCTTCAGGGTCGAAAGGTACACCATAACATTCTTCTACCGCATCTGGCTGCACAAAAACTTTTTTAGGCCGCCTCAAACGGACGGGTTTCACAGTTTTCTGTGTAACTGGGTTATTAGTTAGTAAGTTTTTGACCCTAGTGAGCTTGTCCTCACAATGGGCAGCCGCTGCTTGGCAGTCCACACTCATATTGAGTTGGCTGTTATTTTCACCCGACTGACCGGACTGATCCGAACAATTGTTCTTATTTTGCTGCTCAAACTTGGCAGGCTTCCAGAAGTCTAGCGGTGGCGATGCGTCGTGAGCCTCGAAGATGAAATCGTCGTGAAAACTCTCGGAAGGCCTCGGCCGCTTTTGAAACGGCATAGCAGATGTTATTACGTTGAAAACACCAGAAATAAAATTACCTATACTTGCGAATGTCGTTTGTTGCTGTGTTAAATGCGTGTTTTGCTTTTCCTGCGTCGGAAAAACGAGGCTTTCCGATTTACGCAAGTTAGGTTTTATTTCATCAGGTTTGGGCAGAGTATCGGCCAGGTTCTTTTGTAAAGGGTTGGAGAGGTTGTGCAGTTGGGATAGATAAGTTTCCGCGGTGAAGAACTCGTTGAGATCCGATTTTGACCCCATGTTGCTTGTTTTCGTTTCAGTGCAGTAACTTGAGATGGAGTAATGCATGGGGTTGTAGTTTGGAGGCATGCTTCCGAAGTTCGTGTTGCGCTTGTTGCGCCAGTCCGTGGAAAGTTGGTACGTCATAATTTTCTCCTGAGTTTTCTTCCTTGTTCGAACTCGAATCACTTTTCGCACGGAACGGTTTTCAGCGCAATGTTTTGGGCCATTATCACTCACGCAGCCATAGTTCCTGCGTCGAATACACCGTTTAGAACACCACCAGGCACAGGCAAAGAATTATACGCTAGTCCACAACAATTTACACAAGAGGTGTTCAAGGATAAATCAAGGAAAATTTTATGTTTTGTGCTACGCAACGATAACACTGAATTTTGTAGCACTTTGCAGGATTCACCACTTGGTAACACTGTGATAATGTCCGAATTACTTGTCGATTTGTTTTCCACGATATTGTACAGATTTTTTAGCTCCATTGTGTCGAAAATTATTAGAATACACAAAAACACATCTCTTATTGTTCAGCCATTTTGAAAGATTAAATTTGTCACGATGACGACTGAAGTTAGCAGCAAGGCCAGCGAGTCATTAAGCTCTCCGAGTCTCCGACTAATGTCAGAGGAGTCTATTGTATGGACACATCTCAGGACACATTCTTATATTCTGTCTCTCTCTTGTTTGAGAAAAAAAAAATTGAGGACAGAGTTGTTTGGCAACGAAATTAACATTATTATTATTATTTACTTTCTAAAGCTTCATTAGGTACCCATTTTAGTTTATGAAATTTCTTTCATAATAATATGAATGATCAAAACATTTTGACTACTCTACGACTACTCTACTGCACGTTAGTCCATGCCTAAAACAAAAAAACAAAAACCATAGACAAGTTTTTACTTATTTTCTTCTTTTATGATGCAATAAGTGTGTTTTCTATCCAAAAGATATTGATTTCATTACTTTTTGCAGAATACGTCTCTGCTATTGGTCAAATCAAACAACAACAAATGTTGTGATTGGTGGTTCACAAATAATATTCTCCGTTTAAAGTTAGTTCTACTTTGTCTGTGATTCTTACTGGAAAAACCTCGAAGATTCGATTCGAAACCGCCCATTGCCCTTTTCATAGTAAAATCGTCTATTTATCCCTTCGGACTTACTTTGTATCATGCGTTTTCCGCGGGTCTATTGGTGGTTAAATAGAATAGTATTTTATCTACTGTATGTACTGACTGTACATAGTGTGGCATACATTATTTTATCGATCGATGAGTATTCTATTCGACATCATTTTCAAACGCTACTCGTCAACAGATGGCAGTAGTATGGATAAAATATTTTTACACACTAGATGGCAGCAGTTCACTAAATAACAACATTAAAAATAAGGAACAGAAAAGAATGTTTTCATGTAATTTTATTTTAAACTAACAAGATCACTTAAAGAGATAAATATGTTTAAACCAAGTTTCAAAGTACTTACTTAAATACCTAAATATAATTTTCTCTATAGACACAAACAGTGTCGTGTCAGGTGTACAGTCGATGACAAAAGTCTCACAGATTTTTTGAGATTTGATTTTTTGTTTGTAAATCTCATAGCTTGATCTCTGACAGATGTCACAGCAAAACAAGCCTATCAAGGGTACGTTCGAGAACTAGGAAGAGAGATGAAATGCGGTTCTCGAACGCTAGCCTGAGAATTCCCGTTTCCGAACGCGATAAGTTTTCAATGTCAAACCAAATTAACCTATATAAAATAGAAGCAAACAGAACTTCTATGTTGTTCGAAAAGTATTGCACTAATTTTCCATTTAATGCCTTCTCGTCTATATCTACTAGTTATCGCTGAAAAACGACACCAACATTTTAATAAACCCGCCAAGCATAGTTTGACAGCTGTCAGGTAAATATTTAACTACGCTGAGCCAGGCTGAGAAATCGCACTTGAAAGTGTGAAAATTACTCTACCTGAGCCGTCCGAAAACACTGTTTGACAGATGTCAGGTAACAGTTCGGTTACCCTCGGTTTCACTTGGATTGTTACCGAACGCTCTGGGGTAATTTTCGCATCACTCGTATTGCGGTGTGTATTACCCGTTCTCGACGAACGTACCGCAAGTACCGTATTTTGCGTCGGTGAAATGTATAGAGACTTAGAGAGACAGCGCACAATATACTCACAACAGTTGCAAGACATTTTTGTCTCACAAAGAACTTATTACGTCTCCTGTCTGACAACTTCTGTGTATGCAACGCGCCGCACAGCGCACACCTGAGACAAAACTATTTTGTCTAAAGTATATGCGTTTCTTTTGTGTCACACTTTGATCTCACCGTTCGCCTTGCCACCTGCCTCACAACGTTAACTTGGTACCTCACTCTGATGAAATCTTTGTCACTGTCCTACTGACGCGTCTATAGGTTTTCTGGCCATTATGTAAGTAGGTGGGTAGGTATGTTCTAAATGTTATTATTCACAAATTGAGAATAATAATTGGTTCGTAGTGGGTAGTTAAATATTCAGTCCATTTATATATCACAAGAAGTCAACATTAAAGTTCGGAGGTCAAAGGGTGACACAAACAAAATGAATGGACTTTTACGTCGTCGCTAAGAAAGTTTGTCGCTGGTGTGCGCACACGCATACAATATTGAACGGAAGCCGACAGCCGATCTTTAGTAAAGACATACATTATGCTAACTTACTCCCTACAAATAAATAGATCTATACTTTATTACCCTTACAACCGAAAAAATTAAAAAAGCTTTTAAAAATACAATGAATTATCATTACAAAATTATACTTAAAGCTATTTACCGTTCGGCTAAGGTGAACCAAAAGACCTTTTACTTAGGTACACCCGCACTTAAATGTGGTTATTAAAAATATAAAAACTTATATTATAAAATATGCTTTGACAAGAGGGGTCACGTATCTAGGCGAATCTACCTATGATATATTTGATTGTATTTATCAGCATAAATTAAGATATCAAACACTGCCGCCCGTCCTCAGCCCTGACGGACTGAAAAGGCGACAGACTGGTCATAGTTGAGTCGAGGTAGCCAAGACACGACGTGAATATATGCGAGTAGGTGTAGAGCAGCCAGGCTAGCAGGAAGTAGAAGAATGCCATTGTGATGAGGTGGACCGCGAATCGTCTGGAAAAAAATAATAATATGGAAGAGCAATGGGTGATGGGAGTGAACGTGCTCTATCCCCTTGACATTGAATTGGCCGGATTGGCCATTAAAAATTGAAAAGAAGATTTCGCATTGTTACTTTGGGAGTACTGTACACGCAAAACCAGCAGCGTGGTAAATTATGGCTCAACCTCACCCAAAGTAAAGCAAAGGCCTGTGGTGGCGGGAACATTTCATTTGGCTGTGCCTATGCTAACCGAGAGGTCCCTGGTTTCAATCCCGGCAAGGGAGGAAAAAACCTTGGTTTTGAACGTTTAAATGTTTGTGATGTTGCTGTTTCTGGTTCCAAGACGAGGTATCCTAGTGTGTGGCCAAAACAAATGTACGTAAATGTAAATGTTATATGTACTAACATCATATGAATCTTCCGTGCTCTCGGTATGGTCTCCGGTTCCTCCTTGCAGCAGTACTTCCTGCACCCGAGAACATAGTTCCTCATGTAGCCCTCGATTTCGAGGTCAGCCACATTGGTGTAGAAAGTCTCGTCGTCCGCTGCAACAAATGTAGTAGCTTATTATCATTTGGGATGGCAGAGGTACTGATTTACATCGATGTAGGTGACAGGCGAGGCTAATAAACCCCTCCATGCTCACCGGCTCCCCAGGGTTTTTTAACGTTATAGTTTTGGTAATAGTGTCCAAAATAATGGCTTCCTGGGGAGAGTCTTTTAGAACACGCAATAGTCTGCTCATAGGTCACTTAAGTTATTCTCATTGTTTATTCTCACGTTTAAAGTATTGGTCATTAGTACCTCTAGAGATGCGGTCTCTAAGCCCGCGATAATTATCGTTCCTGAAGGTCCACTCCTTCACGGTGTAGTGCTGCAGGATCGCCAGGCCGTGGCTGATACGCTCCTGTAGCTTGACCAGGCTGCAATAAAATATAAATGAATGCCTTACTGGATATAAGCTTGCCTTGGTACACTATTACTATGTTGTAATTGTTTGTATACAATTAACCCTGTCGCTCGCACATCGCAAATTATGCATTATGAAAAGAATTCTTTCATCAAAATCGGGTTAGCCGTTTAGACTCTAAATGGCTTACCTTTAAACTTTAGAGGACAGCCACCATTTTTAGAGATGAGGGGGGTTTCTTTTAATTTTTTGATTAAGCTATTCATAATACATTCTTTATATCAAAGTTACAGCGCAGTTTTTTTATAATATTGTATTATAGTAGTATGGTGTTGATAATAATTTTATAATAGAGTGTAGTATTGAATAACGTGAGCATAACTGTGCCTCTACCTCCCTATACGGGAAAAGGCGTGATATCATGCTATTTTTTGTAATAATACTTTGTTTTATTGTATTAGGTAGGTACTTCATGAGTATTTTTTTCGATCATGATACGTACAAAGTCTTCTTCCCGAGCAGCAATAGCAGTAAATCGACGCAATAAGCCGGCAATGTGTGTGTTAGTACCACACAGAGCTGATGCGTCCATCGATACGACTTGATCGACCCGCCGGGATACCAGAGAGCCACGATGAAAGGGTATTTGTTCACTTGCTTCTTGCCTGGATACCATAAATGTATAAATTAGAATAGATTAGAATCCATTTATTCACTGTTAGTAAATTATAAGGGTTACATACATCAGCACAGTATCTCTACGACCCCTGGTGAAGGGATCACCAGTCACCACTTGATTCTTAGGTGATAGAAATTCTCAAACAAGTTAGTGTCACCATGTACGAGTACCATAGTTATTATCGTTGTACTTTTTCGGTTACATCCGGTTTTTGAGACGTTGATCAAAGGTTACGATTAGCTAACCTAGCAGTTAACTAATTTCACGTGCCGCTATCAGCCAATCACGTGGCACTATTTTGAATTATCCATCGATTAGTTAATCGTAACCATTGAACAGCGTTCGGGAAACCAGGGGATAGTGAGACTAACGCACAGCAAAATAAAAGTATAGATTAAGAAAAGTAGATTATGATGACATTTCACAAACCAAGCTCGATAATTTCACCCCAAGTCAACTTCAGCTGACTTGACAATGTTATGTTGTACACCCGTGCTTGCTGAGGTCTGAAATAGAAAACAGATTACATGCCGTACACAATACCGTCTTCACCATAAGGGCACATGGGGCCCATGCCCAGGGCCCCCATTCTCAGGGGGGCCCGAAGGACCGACAATTTCTCTCAAAACCAGCAGCATTCTAATACCATTAATGAAATATTATATCATACTGTATTTGATTAGGTACCTATAATAAATGGTCATACTTACTTAGTAAAATTATAATTCGCTTTTTTACTTTCCAAAACGGCCCAAAATTCTTGTGTGCCCAAGGGCTCCAGCTTAGTTTAAGACGGCCTTGACCGTACGTTGTAAACGAATTTAATACACGTGCTTTATTTCTATAAGGCACGTGCCATTTGATTCTAAGGTCATTGTCAACAGGAAGAACCGGAAATCAAAAGGCAGACATAGGATAGGGGATCGGTTCTATAAACAAGGGAAAAAGTACTGCTATAAGAGCCAAAACTAACCTGCCAACAAATTGCCTTGCAGGTTGGCAGTTTTTTTTAGTTAAGTTACCTAAACCTACCCGATGCTTAAAAAAAAAACAATCTGCTTACTTGTCAAGGGCAGTAGCATACGCGATCAGTAAACACCCGTTGGCGACCACGTCCACTGGTATCGCGTCTATCTGGTAGGACGGCTCGCAGTGCATAGAACGGATGACACCTGTAGGTAAGTATACAGAGTGTAACAGTAAGGTGTAATTCCAGAGGTATCATAGTCACAACATAACATAACATACGACATTTGACGACCTCTGTGGCGTAGCGGTTGTGCATCTGCCTACCATGCGAGAGGTCCCGGTTTAGAATCCTGGCTGGGGACAAAAAAAGCCCCTAGGTCTTGATGTTTACATGTTTGTGATGTCGCTGTTTCTGGTTCCCACGACACAGGGTATCCTAGTGTGGGGCCAGAAGCAATGTATGTGCCTGTATGTAAATGTTTCAATATTTTTGTTTATGTTTGTTATACGCCTTTTCCCATACGGGGTGGCAGACGCACACTTTCAGCCAGTGATTCAATAGTTCCATCTACCTATTTATTATATTTTATATACCTACAACAAATGTGAAAGGAGTAGTCATATTTTAGGGCGTTGTTAGAGACATCAGTCTGAACAACTTTCACAGTGACACCGATTTGATTAGACCAAGTTAGTTTTTTTCACCATACGTTTTGTGCTGAGCGATCAGCTGAATTGTATAAAGAAGTACACACACTAAACCTTTAAATACCACATCTTCATTTTTTTTTGTTTATTCATTTGCCTACCTATTTATAATAAATACCTAGTTGTGACTGTGACGCTTTTCAAATCTATCTGTTTTGTTTAACTAACCTTTACCAGCGCCAATAAGTAGTCCAGTCGGTCCATTCAGGTTGTCTACCCATCCGGGGATAGGGTCTTTCCATATCGCCGTGACTGAAAACAAATAATATAAAATTAATTATCAGCTTAATCATAGCAGTTGTTGACGACTGTCCCATCCTTATTTCATTAGTTCTGCTACTGGCCAACAGATGGCGATACCAATATTTGCAGCTTAGTATTTATTGTTAAAACCATACAATTCTGTGGTTAAAACAATGAGTGTGTATATCTTTAGACTGTAAATACATCAAAGGACAGTATCTACATGTAAAAAGATGAGCTAATCTCAAACAAGAGATTCCTTCCAGCTGACCTAGCCATAAAATAATTAGTTCCGCTACTCACTGATAGATGGCCTTGCTATCGCGATAGGAAACTTCTGTGCGTACTCTGCCACCAAAGCCTCTGTCATCGCTTTGGTGTACGAATACGTGTTTGGCTCCGAGCCTATCATTCTGAAACAAGGAGCAGTTTTTGTATTTATTAAGGTGGGAACTGACCAACGTTTCGAGGTGTAAAGGTGGGAACTGACCAACGACGTTATGAGGTGTAATTTAACATGTTACACAGCGAGCATTTATACAGTCAGTACGTAGTGTTTCGGGGAAACCAGCAAGCAACGAGCGTGCACTATTCCTGCTCGATGCGAATGTTACATTACACACCGTAACGTTGGTCAGTTCCCACCTTTAGGTAACATTCGCATCGAGCAGGAGTATTGCACGCTCGTTGCTCGCTGGTTTCCCCGAAACACTACGTACTGACTGCGTTAAACATAAACATTTAAACATTTACATACAGGCACATACATTGCTTCTGACCCCACACTAGGATACCCTGTGTCGTGGGAACCAGAAACAGCGACATCACAAACATGTAAACATCCAAGACCTGGTGTTTTTTTGTCCCCAGCCGGGATTCGAACCCGGGACTCTGCAACAACTGCGCCACGGAGGTTGCAGGAATGTTCGCTGTGTAACATGTTACATTACATCTTGTAAAGGTGGAAACTGACCATAACTGACCTAACGTTACGAGGTGTAATGTCTCCTAATGGTCAAACATCGTCCATCCACCTTCACAGTTTCACCCTCTCGGATGTTTGTGCACGTTTGTGACTGGTAGACCCTCTCCTCCAGGGCTGGTAAACTAAATGAAATGAAATAGAAAGTAATGAAACAAACTTAGGCTCCAAATGGTCCAATAGGTCATCGTCCATCCACCTGCACAGTTCCATGACCCTCTCGGGCGGGTGTTGTGACTGGTAGACCCTCTCCTCCAGGGCTGGCAGCTCGCAGCGGCAGTAGGCTGTTGATAAGTGGACTAGGACCTGCAATATCACAACACATAACATAGCGTCACGCCTTTCCCATACGAGGTGGCAGAGGCACAACTTTGCGGCAAATTAAATTAACGATTTCCTTATTTATTTATTTATTTTATTTGGGACATCAACAGCATATAAAATAAATGAGTTACAACATGTAAATACAAAAATTAAGCCGGTAACAGATATCCACAGAAGATACAATAAGCAAGTAAAAGAGAAAAAAAAAACTTAAGTAGCAGTTATCTGTTGTAGTTGTAGGGTTTTAGGAAATAAGAATTTTAGAGGGTACGTGATTTAAATTAAATATAGTAAGGAGAATGTGAGGAGTATATTTGTAATGTTTGTGCAAGGGTAAGTGAGTGTGTGTGAGGGGTTATGCATGGCTTTTTTGGTTTGCTCGGTCTTCAGTCTCGCTTTTTTCTATCGCGTAGTACGTTTTCATCACACATTGCTTTGGTTTTACCCACAGGTTTTACCATAATATTATAGTATCTGTGGTTTTACATAGTTCTGTTATCTGGTAGGTACATTGTGTTATGCTAGGCTCGGCTCGTTGTAAATATGTTTTCGAGATCGTAAAACGTTTTCGAGAATGCAGGAAATTATATTTTAAATCCTAAAGATTAAGAATCACTGAAATTTGGCTTTTCGATAGTTTTCTATCGAATCTTTGTTCGTGATTGGGCTATATACTTATAATATTAGCTTTCAATTAAATTCAATTTTATTACCTCAAGGTTCTTCATAGTTTCTGCTAATTGTAGAACTCTCAGTGTGCCCACTGTGTTCATCGCCACTGCATCTTTGAGCTTTTGATCGAATCTGCAAAAAATATTGAGTACCTATAAATACGTATTGAGTATGAATAAATGAAGCCCATTAATGTCCCCACCGAAGGGCACAAGCCTTCACCAGGTACAAGATTGAGCCAAACTCCACCACCCTGGCTCAGTTCGGGTTGGTGAAGGATTTTTACGACTACTACACGCTACCAAGTAGCGATAGTAGCCGGAACCTACAGCTTAAAAAATGACAATCATAATTGAATATCTCTGCTACATCAGGCTTACTCACAAATGATTCCAGAAGTAATGAAATTAAACGTATGTGAGTAGAAACTTTCTACATAACGTTTAATTTCATTAAATCACATTTCTTTCGATAGTAGCAATAGTAGCCGGTTAAATATCTCTGCTACAGGCTAACTCACAAATGCTTCTAAAAGTAATGAAATGAAACGTTATGTAAGTAGAAACTTTCTATAACGTTTCATTTCATTACATTATATTTCTTTCAACCACTGCGGGGAAGTCTTCCGAGAACCAAGGAAAGGAACTCAAATAATGTAGAAACGAATCACCCTTAGTCAATACCTACGCCCCGCGCCGTTGGCGACAAGTTAATTTAGTTTTACGTACTTATGTTGATTAGGTACCAAAATGTAGGTCCCAAACTGAATTGTCACTTCCTACACGAATGCAACATTGCAGGGGCCTGATGCTGCTCTGAGTAACGCACTCGATCGATCGTAAATAGATTGCAAGCAAATCGTATACGCTTTGCTTGCAATCTATTTACGATCTATTTGTGATTCTTCAGGAGCATATAAATGACGCCATTTTGGGTGTTTTAGATGCGATAGCGATCCAATATAAGTGCGTTTCTCAGGGCAGCATCGGGCCCCAGTTTTGCAAACTTACTTCAGTAGGTACTTTAGTTGTAACGAATATTCAATACTTACAATAGAAATTGACAGTTGCTTTAGAAAATATATGTTATTCGACATGCTAACAAGTTGATCAACGACAACCTTAAAACAACTCATGCCGTCGTCGCGTCGCGTCGCCCCGAATTCCATGGCTACAAGTCGAGCGACGAGAGAAAACTGTACACCCTATAACTTGGGTGGCGTCAGCCGCCCCGGAAATTATCACATGGCTAGCTAGTCGAATATAGGGAGGGCTTGGTTTCTTTTTTCTTCCCCGTATAGATTTTATGACATCCCGTTACTGAACTCACTAGCCGCAACAGCTGCCCTATGTGTTCTTAGTAGTTTTGATTTTGGTCACAGCTGGCTCATATCACAGATACTATAATATTATATTAATACAGATAGACCACCTAGAACAAAATATGACACCGGCGTTAACTGAGATGCTACGGAAGCTTCTTTAGTTCGAGTCCATTATCGCTTGGTGCAGCACCATCGAAAAATTGCAAACACCACGAGATGGCGCTAAGATATATATAGGACTTGTAATGATAATGTATTTAAGATAACAAATAAATAAAACCAAGACCGTAGGCGAAAGAGGCTAGTCCCCACTACACAGGGAATCCTAGTGTGGGGTCTAGGGATACTGTAAAAAGTTGTAAACCTATTTAACAATAAACGATTTGTATTGTATTGTATTTATTCTAAGATTAGCGCCACCTAGAAGTATGTTAACTGAAACCATGGCGTTTAAAGTACAAATTTACTCCTCACGCCATATCTTATTTACGAAGGGTTGCCATCTAATTTGTATGGGATGAGCATCCTGTGCTCATATCCAAAAACAAGCGGCCCAACTGACCTGACGCACGCTGCACTGTGGAACACCACATTGCAACTGCTCTGCAACTCCTCGCGGTCGTCGTTGGAGAGCCCTAGCTCCTGCTCCGACACGTCTCCCGGGATCACTCGCACCTTCTCGAGTGATGAGGGGCTGGTCGCGCGAATCATGTCAAACAGCTGCGGAAATAGCGCGTAATGAATTTGTGTGAAAGGAATGAAACAAGTTTTATAATAATAAATATCACACCTCAACTCCTCATGCCAGAAAAGTAATTTTACTTTAATAAATGAAGTCCATTAATGTCTCTACTACCCGGGCATTTACTCGGATACGAGTAACAGTAAGACATACTCCACCACGCTGACTCAGTGAGGGTTGACGGAGGGGTGTCGGGCTAGTGGCCATCCTGACTGTCAGAAGCAAGTCGAGTAACAAGTTGTCCAGAAGATTTCATGGGTGGCGTAAGCCGCCCCGGAAATTTGACATGGCTAGCAAGTCGAAGGTAACGAGTCGTACAGAGGAACTCATGGGCGGCACAAGCCACCTCGGACTAATGACTAGCAAGTCGAGTAAAGAGTTATTTAGTTTAGATGGAACGTATGGGCAGCCTGAGCCTAGCATGTCGAGGGAATTGAGTTGTACAGAGGAACTCATTGGCGGCATTAGCCGTCCTGGAATGGCTAGCAAGCTGAGTAACGAGCTCTGTAGTGTAAATGTAGACTCTACATGCATTGTAGAATAGAGGAACGCATGCGGAATTTTCACATGGCTAGCAAGTCGAGGGTAACGAGTCATACAGAGGAACTCATGGGCGCCACCACACTCATGACTAGCAAGTCGAGTAACGAGTTCTTCAGTTTAGATTTACAGGAATGCATGGGGGCGCTAGCCGCCCCGGAAACCCACCGAGTTGGCGAGGAAGGTCTTGATCCTCTCCTCAGCCGGGACCCCTCGCTTGCTCCGCATCAGCACATACACGGCGGCCACGTCGGGGCAGCTGCTCAGCAGCCGCTCCAACACCACCTTGCCGACGAAGCCGGTGGCACCGGTGATGAAGACCACCTTGTTCGCGTAGTAGGAGGGGACGTCGGGGTGCGGCATGGTTTAGCTGGCGAAGAACAACAATCCTATATGTATTGTAAGTCCACGGCCTGTGATTTTCAACCTACTACGAGATAAAGTTTAAACCTATGGAAAAACAGAACAAAAGATCGTGGTCTTTTGTGGGATCTGTACGCTTAGGTATGCCATGCTCGAGAGAGGCCCCTGTCTATGTACAAATGCCATTTTCTCTATCGAGCCCGAGATGTCTCGACGTGTCTCGCTCTTGACGCGACGCGGGAGAGGGAGACGGACGACCATTATAGACATGGCAAGTACTTGTAAGCTGTCTCTCGACGTCGAGAGAGAGTAATAACCGGCCAAGTGCGATATCTATAAAAAACCGCAAAAAAAATAAATTGTATGGGAGCCCCCCCTAAATATTAATTTAATTTTAATTTAATTATTTATTTTTAAAGTAAATAATATACTCAATATATTGTGAACATTTTAAGCGTCTACCTGCTACCATTATAAATATCGAGCAAAAATGAGCAAAAAAATCACGTTTCTTGTATGGGAGCCCCCCCTTAATATTAAATTTCTTTTGATTTTAGTTTTTTTTCTTATAGCGGCAACAGAAATACATCATCTGTGAAAATTTCAACTGTCTAGCTACCACGGTTCATGAGATACAGCCTGGTGACAGACAGACGGACGGACGGACGGACAGACAGCGAAGTCTCAGTAATAGGGTTCCGTTTGGCACCCTTCGGGTACAGAACCCTAAAAGGTACCATGCTAAGCATACTGGACGTATGAGTACATAAATTGCACAAAATCAAAATACGGACACTTAATAATAATACAAACAACAGAGGCACGCTTATCTCTCTTCAGATGGATCCCGGTATCAATGTGCACGAACCTATTGAAGGAGCTAACCAGCTGTACTTTAAAAGTAAACTACGAAAATTTCGTCTCTATTGACATCATTCCATGCTCCATTTACTCGGGTTTAACGTTTTAACTACTTTTAACTCACGTTCTGGCTAGTGAATTAAGTTTTTTGACTTATATTTGTAATTATTTTTTAAGTTTCGACATTACACTGCTGCTTATGATCACTCTTTCAGGTTGAGGGCAATCCGGTTGTGGAACGCACTTCCCTGCGCTATAAGGGACAGTCCCTCAATCCGGTTGTGGAACGCACTTCCCTGCGCTATAAGGGCGACAGTCCCTCAATTTTCACTTTTAAGAAAAGTTTGAAAGAACACTTCCTTTCTCTTTCGTGATAGGGTATCTTGATTATATAAGTAGATGTATATGTATGTTTATGTATTCTACTCTATTATAATATATCTTTATTTTATTTTATATAATGTATTCATATTTAGGTCTATGTAGCATTTTTATTGTTTAGATATATTATAGTAGATATATGTAGATTCATTTATCTTCATTTTATTTATTGTGCACAAGGACTATTCTCTCAGAACAATCTGTCCTATCTTGGCTAGGTTTGCTGGAAGAAATCTCTTTTAAGAGATAAGCTCGCCTTTGCCTATTTACCTTTGTTTTAAGACTACATGTATCACATTGTTTTCCGTGCAATAAAGAAATTATGAAATTATGAAGTTTTGACATTTTTATATTGGACACTTGTCTGGAAGATAAACAATTTAATTTAATTTAGTTTAATTGAAGACGGGGTGCCCTAGGCAAAAACAGCCTTTAGCGAAACACAAATCGCTCGGAATGATGAGTATTATTGCTGTAGGTTTTTTCACTAGCTTGTTTATCACGAGTGTCAGCGTGACTTCGCTTTCCCATAAACGTGATTTTATTAATTTTGCTCGATAGAAAAGTCTCCTGAAGTTGCCAGAAAATCTGTCTGTCACAATGTTTTATTTTACAATTTCGCACCGCATCGGTATTTGTGTTCTTGTTATTTATCCTATCATTATAAAAATTACATAGGTAGTGGGGGCTATTTGGAAGAAAAATGCACTAAACTAAAAAGGCTACTAAGCCATCTAAACGTCATAATGACGTCATCTTAGTTGTTGATAATCGTCAATATGACGTTTAGAGACCTTAGTTGCCTTTTTAGTTTAGTGCATTTTCCTTCCAAATAGCCTCCACTATGTTCCTTAGTTAGACTTGCTTAGCTTGGCTTTTTTTATTTTTTTATTTTATTACCTCTAAAAATAAGGTAAGGATCAAATTCTAAGTTCTGATTGCCTAGGGTGCGCCCTTAACCACTTGATGAATCATTAAACTGATTTCAACCAATTTAAATAAGTACAAATTGAAAGTGCATAATAATTGAGTTTGAGTGTGACTGTTTCGTATACCTATATACAGGGCTGTCCCAAAACTCTCGCGCCACAGCGACACCGAAGGTAGACCTGCCTTAGGCACATCGAATAAGCCCAACTTGACCTCAGTGTGTGCAAAAGTTGGTGCAAAAGATTTAAGCTTTGCCTAATTCATCATTATCTCGTATTTTACATTAGTTATCGACAAAATAATACTTTTCACTTCTCACAATCTACTATTTGTCGTCTTAAGTATCTTATAGCAATAGCTTAGAAATAAAGAACATGTAAAAGAAAGGGATAGGCAAGTAATGGCATGCCCTAACAATGTAAAAAATGGGGATTTTCATGAAAGAATTTAAACCTTCAATACCTCGAATTACATGAAACTTTCACTGAGATCAAGTTGGGCTCATTCGATGCGCCTAAGGCAGGTCTACCTTCGGTGTCGCTGTGGCGCGAGAGTTTTGGGACACCCTGTATATGTCTTATATATTTATTGCACATAAAAGACAAAACACAGAAAATACAGTGAAGTAATTAAACAAAGGCAAGCGCTGTTGTTGTTTGTTCGAGAAGAAAATAAAACTATCATTGCTATCTTCACACGGTGCACTCGGGAAAGTACTAAGTAGTTCCATAGTGCACATAATTACTGAGTACAGCGTGCGAATGTAGAAAATAAATGATGGTATGATCATTATAAATAAGTATTATTATTATTAGTATATTTATGTATGTATGTGTATGCATGCTAAGTAGTTCTTATTTAAACTAACTCTTAAATCTAACTAACTCTAACTCTTAAATCTGTGTTTAAACTATGTGTTTTTGACCGAGCGAGCGAAGCGTCTCCGTTTCAGGTTTGGGCAAAAATGCTTTCGTATGTCTGTCCGGTTGTTCTCCTCTACAGGTCGCATTTATGAACCGATTCTCGTGAAATTTTGTGAGCAGGTTGGAAAAATAAATAGAATTTTTTACTCGAGCCAGTTTTTAGATTTTTTTCAAAATGGCGGAGATATGGGGTTTTAAAATGTAAAAAAATTGCTACAACCCAAATGGCTCGATGGTTAACAAATGAGGTGTCGTTGGATTCGTAAAGACCATGAGAGTGAAACAGACTATATAATTTTAGTAAAAAGTCAATAGGTTGTATTAAAGATCGCGAAATGTAGTTTACAAAGTTATTGGTGCGGCTACTTTCATACTGCATGTACGTAACCAGGTACATTCATAAGTTTGTATGTGTTATTGAAAGAAAATTATTTGGGTTATTTTTTTTATGTGTGTTAGCAGTTCAGCTTTCCCACCGACATACTCGCGAGGTCTACAGCTCACAGAGCCACTAGTTTATTTTTTTATTAGTTGTTTCCTGTTGTTTCACAGCAGTTTACAACGTGAAATGAAAAAATATTAATACAAATTGTGAAATGCTGGAGGAAATGAAATTGTGAGGATGGAGAGGATAATTTAATAAAAGGTAGACCTGCATAAGTGCACAACGATAAATAATAATAATTTACTTACATAAATAATAAATCCAACACAATTATAACTGTTTCTGCAAAAAAAGCACAACTTATTGATTGCACTGCTGCTAACGAAATGAGACAACAGCCGGCATGGAACCATTGCCATTGCGGTTGTTCAATTTAATTTACATTAATTTTAATTATAAGTGTATCCTCATTAAAAATTCATAAAAGATGTCCATAATATCAGAAGTGACATGTAATGTTTATCATATAAAATTATGTGACACAAGTGACTGATTGAACAATTATTTTTTTACCCAGGGGATCTTGATCACTTGTGGTCACTTGCTCGCTCCATGGTTTATCATTATTACCGTTGGAGGATTAGCCTGGGTTATTACTTATTACCCAAACGTTGTGATTATGAACTATATGAACATTATTTAGTAAAATAAAAGTAAAGTAAGTAAAAGTATTTATTCAAGGAAAAATGGAAGGTAAACTTAAATTAAAAGTAAAAAAACATTTTTAAACAAAGCTTTTATTTAATGCCCTAAAAAGAAGAAAATAAAATTTCAATTTAATCAAATGCGTCATTTTATTACATTACACAATTATAAAAGCTTGTTGCGGGATTTATCTCCAAGTCTGTGCAAATAGGTGCCTACCCACCTAATTAAGTCTACACAAGTAAATCTCGCAACAAGCTTTTATATCGTATAAATTGTGTGATGTAATAAAATGACGCATTTGATTAAATTGAAATTTTATTTTCTTCTTTTTAGGGCATTAACCGCCTGGCTGCAGCCATTTTTTTCATTTTTTTTGTAAAAAAAAAAAAATACATTAAAATTTGTTTGACAGTGGGTACCAACGTCAAAAATTAGACATTCATTGACGTCTTGGTACCCACTGTCAAAATAATTTTAATGTCATTTTTTTTTTATAATTTTAATGTCAATATTGTTCCAAGGACTGGATTGTCCTTACGCTACCCAGCGTGTTAAATAAAAGCTTTGTTTAAAAATGTTTTTTTACTTTTAATTTATTTTTAACTTTTTAGTCTTTATCATTACAGGACAAAACATCTAATCTAGAATTCGAGTGCTTGTCAAGACGAATCAAATGAGACCAAACACGATAGAATTGCGTCGTTTGGTAACAGAGTTCCCATGGCCACCTTCCGGCTCCAGCATCAGATCAGCACTATGTCATAAAAAATATTTTAGGACCAAAGTATTTGTTAAGACGAATCGAACGAGCCCAAATTCGACGGGCTTGCGATGTTTTATGACAGAGTTCCCATGACCGTCTTCCGTCTCCATCATCAGATCAGCTTTAAGTCAGAAATATATTGCATTGTCATCCGACTTATACACGTAGGCGAAATTTCAGCTCAATCGGATAACGGGAAGTGGGTCAAATTCATTTCGATTCATTTCGATTCAATTCGTTTTATTATAGAGGTCCCCTGGCCACCTTCCGGCTCCAGCATCAGATCAGCTCCATGTCATAAAAAAATATTCTAGGACCAAAGTATTCGTCAAGACGAATCGAACGAGCCCAAATTCGACGGGCTTGCGATGTTTTATGACAGAGTTCCCATGACCGTCTTCCGTCTCCATCATCAGATCAGCTTTAAGTCAGAAATATATTGCATTGTCATCCGACTTATACACGTATGCGAAATTTCAGCTCAATCGGATAACGGGAAGTGGGTCAAATTCAAGCCGACATTTTTGACGCGAACCGTGATACCCACAAACAAACAAACAAACATACATACAGTGCAAGTTAAATAAAAGCTTTTAAAATGGTGGTTGACTGCTGCCATAACTAGGATAATAATATAACCTGTATTTATGGCTCGCAGGCCCGTACCTCGTCCGAGGCGTTTGTGGTAAGATTTGGATATTCAGACGGTTCTAACAAGAATAATACAAGTACTTGAGAAAAACAAATAAAAAATAAAATAATAATAATAGGCTAGTTACAATTTAGAAATGCAGAGTGTATATAGTGTGTGTTTGAGGGTGTGTAAATGAGTGAGAGGGTGTGTGTGTGTGTGTAAGTATTCTAAGTTACTATTATCATTATCTAAAGCCTAGAGCAGATGGCCCAAGATCAAAACAAATGGAAATCTGTACTAAAAGTTAATGGCTTTGAATAGTTAATAATAAATAGCACCCTCAGCACGGATTACTATTTTTGCAGGTATTTTTTGGTGTTTTTACTAAAGATGTTGCGGCAACAGGGCCCTAATGCTGCTCTGAGAATTTCACTTATATTTCATTACTATTTCATTACTATTCCATTGCAAACACCCAATCAAGGAGGATAATAATTTAGGAGAATACCAAATGACGCCATTTTGGGTGTTTGCAATGGAATACTAATGAAATAGTAATGAAATTCTCAGAGCAGCATTAGGCCCCAGGGTATTTCCCCTATAACAAAGTAAGTAGGTACCTAAGTACAGCCTCAATCTGTGGTACAGCCCAGAAGGCAAGACGAGAGAATTGCGATTGTGTGCGTGCCGTGCGGCCAATGGGATACTTTACATGACATGAGTACACACACTGACGAAACTTACATAAACACGAATCACACTTCGTCAAAGTCCTAGCTAGATGGATGAAAGCATCACTGAATTGGCTACGAGGCAATGTTGCGTCCTTTGGAGTTGTTTAACATTTTGTTTACGTAAACTTCTTAGTTTAACTGGTTCGCCGACACATCTTATTTAACAATAGCTCGCCATTGTTCAGTCGTTCGAGCGGTGTGCTTCTGCGAGTGAAGGGGCATGCATTTTATTACAACAGTTTTTTAGGTAAAACTTCTTTTCTGGCATTGTGGGGTGATATTTATTTAACCTCTCAACCGCCGCCATCAGCGGATAATAATTCATAACATTATTTTTAATTTATAAGAGATTTAGACATAGACATGACATAGAACCAGTTAGGTTCGCCGACACATCTTATTTAACAATAGCTCGCCATTGTTCAGTCGTTCGAGCGGTGTGCTTCTGCGAGTGAAGGGGCATGCATTTTATTACAACAGTTTTTTAGGTAAAACTTCTTTTCTGGCATTGAGGGGTGATATTTATTTAACCTCTCAACCGCCGCCATCAGCGGATAATAATTCATAACATTATTTTTAATTTATAAGAGGTTTAGACATTTAACAACTTCAAAACGCTTTTTTTTCGTAATTTCGTAATCTCTTTATTATACTCTGAGATAGAATACATAGATAGACAATATTTTTATTCACTTTTTACAACACACGTTTGACAGGAAAACAATTTATTCAGCAGCAGTACATAAACAAAATCAAAAACATGCATGCTGCTCTGATGACATAGATACAGGTTGTATGTAGTAGAAAAATTATGTACAAAGAGATTTCTTCCACTTCTTCCGTCTCCTACCAAACCATGTTGGGTAGCAGACGGAGATGATAGGAGGTTATTTTTTGTTCAACAGATGTTTGAAAACCATAATATGATGAAAACATAGTAGTTTGGTGTGACGTCATATCAAACATAACACAATGTTGTCAAATGGTGAAAGTAATTTACACAAAATCATATAACATAAACTGCTAAATATTATTCTAATAATTTTCGTTATTATTTAATAATTTATGGCTTCAACTTCTGACATGGTTTTTTATTTGTTAGAATACCTGGTATTCCTCAGATCTCACCACCAGGACTGTATTATGTATTGTGTGCAGGGAGCACTTATCCAGTGGAGAGCGCATAGATACATACATTTTCCTTTGAAACACAACTCACCAATTTACGGGCGGCGGGGGACGAGGTACGAGAGCTGTGATTGCTCAGCCGCTGCGAAACTGTCTGGCGGCCCGTCATCGTACATAGGTTGCGTATGCGAACGTTTGTTGAACACAACAAATGTTTGGCGAGCCGCATTCCCCCGCACAATCAATTGGATATATAGTCTCTGATTGTGTTACTATCCAATTTAATAAATAAGTAATACTTATTTATGCCATCTTCCGTGACTGAACAAGGCAGCAGATCACTATAATTTCTTCAACATGATAATCGGAGAAGCGAGGACAACAGAATCATGACAGTTTCATCATAAGTAAAGTTGAGCGGAATGGAGATTTAATAATCGTAAAAATGATGACTTAAAGACAAGATTACCTTCGCATTCGGGGCTATTTTTAAAGTTCCGTACCCGAAGGGTGCCAAACGGGACCCTATTACTGAGACTTCGCTGTCCGTCTATCTGTCTCTCTGTCACCAGGCTGTATCTCATCAACCGTGGTAGCTAGACAGTTGAAATTTTCACAGATGTATTTCTGTTGCCGCTATAACAACAAATACTAAAAAACAAAAGAAATTTTATATTAAGGGGGGCTCCCATACAACTAACGTGTTTTATTTTTTTGCGGTTTTCACAGATAATAGTACGGAACCCTTCGTGCGCGAGTCCGACTCGCACTTGGCCGGTTATTAATATTTTTTTCTTTGGTAAAAGTAAAAAAGTAAAATTGACCTATTAATGTCCCCATCGAGGGGCACAAGCCTCTACATACATGGATTCGAGTAAGAAAATAGTAATAATAGAAAATAAAAAGACGTAAAATAATATAATATACATATGTAATAAATAAGTAACTGTACATATAGGTATTATTTGCACTGAGCCAGCGTGGAGTGGACCTTACTATATAATGTATGGCTCATGTCATGCCATGCATGACTCAAAAGAGAAATACAAAGGACAAAAATACATACTAAGTCAAAGTGTATAAAGGCGAGCTTATCTTCAAAGTTCAAAGTTCAAAGTTCAAAGTGTTTATTAATCAATAATTAATTACAGGTTTACTTATAATTAAAGCTTAAATAAGTTCTAAATATTATTCAAATCATGACATTAACTTCTGCACTGGTCAGAGACCGTCTCGCAGTAAGTTAAGATCAAAAAATAATCTAAAAACTAAAAACTAAAAACTAAGTTAGGTTATCTGTAGTAAGAGATCTCTTCCAGCCAACGAGGCCATAACTCGTGCCCGGGCAAAGGGTGTCTCGATTACTTAGATTATTTCCAAAAATAAAGCTTTACCTCCTTGAGTTTTAATAAATAATCTGTGTGTTGACGTGGTTCGGTACACTCTCTCTCATAAGGACATAGGACGAACAATCTTACAATGGAGATCAGTAGACGTCGGAGCGAGAGGGTTTTGGCCGCGTGAATTTCCCATACATACGTAATACAAAAATGATGTGAATTTGAGAAATAGTCGTATTTAGACTGTTGATCGGATTTATACACTGTTTACGCAGGTTCCTGGTCTGTACACCAGGGTTGCTCTTCAACCAATTTAAAAATATTTTTAAGTCATTTGAATAGGAACCTTGGTATACGACCAGGAACCTGCGTAGACAGTGTATAAATCCGATTAACAGTCATGCTTTGAACTAGTTCTCAAATTCAAATAATTTTTGTCTTACGTTTGTATGGGAAATACACGCGCTCCCCGGTCTGTTAAGCTTCCAAAAAATAATCGGAACGTCAGCTGTCCGCTGTACATATAAGTAAGTATTTTTATCGTGGATATTTTTGGTGGCCAAATTACCAGAAGTTTGTGTCATGGCCAGGTCGTAGAGTGATTATGTATTTAATGGGAATATTTTGTGGTAGTCGCGGCGAATTTATGAAACGTCCATGGCGCTTGCTTCTCTCGCAGGAGATGCAGGTTCGAATCCCGTTGTTGGCCATGCACCAACACAGATTAGTGTCAATGAATAATGCCCGGTTTCACCAACAGCTAAGTATCCCCTAGCTCTTTTTCACAACTGTCTAGAGATTGTTAAAAATAAAATATGCTCTTCACAATATACAACAGCACTTTTCCAAAACAGGTTTTTTGGAATGGCGCCCTTGTATGATAAACTGCCTGAAAGTATACCTACGCAACATTGAGAGCATAAAATCAATTCAAGGGAGAAGTGAGGAAACTACTAACTGATAAGACATACTACAGCACCAAAGAATACATAGATGATAAATTATGATCTTTCCTTATTGGGCTCGCTACCCCGTCCGATCACTGTTCTTGACACGCTTTTATTAGCTGGGTTGTATGTATGTATGTATGTAACGGAATCTTTGCGCTTAATTTTCACCGGTTTCTAGAAGTCTGATCAACTTGAAACTTTGCACACGTCTCAAGGACCGATGACAATGCAATAATTCGATGAAAATTTTCCATTCCATTTTTCAGGTGTTTTCAGCACGTCGGTCATCTACAGATATGGTAGCCGTTTCTTAAGAAAGAAAGAACATTAAACTAAACAGTAAAAAATAAATATAGTTTAAAAAAACTAAAAAACACGCTTTTATAGAACATCGAATTAAAAAGTTAAAAATAATTTATAAAAGAGTGTTTTTTTTGTTTTTTTTTAACTATATTTATTTTATTTATTAGTTTAATCGCTTTCATTCTCTACATGAAAAATAATATTTGTATGCCAAATGGCTAAAACTAGAGTACTATTAAGAAACATCAATCTTAGCCTAGGTTAACACCAATTGATGTAAAAAACCTATTTTCCACAAATAAATTATTTGATTTGATTGTTTCAGAGGCCGGCCTCTTAAATTTAGGGGGTCCCCTTGTAGCCTAGATGACCCTTAAACTTAGGTCAAAAAAGCCTTAAACTTAGATGGCCCCTGAAAAAAATAAAGTGTCCCCTAAAAATTTGGGATTTTTGGTGTAATCGGGCATAAAAGTTTTTTTTTTCTAATGGTGATGGAAAACATCGTGAGGAGACCTTCATTACTCCATAGTTGTGGCGATGGGCTTGCCCCCTTATATTATTGGCTACAATTTGGCGCGTTGTGCCTCTGCCACCCGGTATGAGACAAGGCAAGGGGCTGTGATGATGATGATGATTATTACGAGTAATAATTGAAACAAAAAGTAAACTTTAGAAAAAACCGACTTCCACAAACCCTATTTAATTAGATTGAGTTTAATACAAACTGTAACCCCTTATCCCCCCCTTGGGGAATTAATTTTATCAAATCCCATATTAGTGCTACCCCACACTACTAAGGAACCCCTGTACAAAGTTTCATGGCTCCGGTGCACCGGTTTAGGCTATGCGTTGCCTGCCCGTCAGCCACGCATTGTATTTGTACCTAGTATTGAGCAGATCTGGTGGTCTTCATCAGCAGTTCCGCATCACAATATTATGCTTCCCATGTGCATTTGCACGAGTTATTATGAAATACACAAAAATCACTATAGGTCTGCCTATAATATTTGAAGAGTTCCCTCGATTTCTCCAGGATCCCATCATCAGATCCAGACCTGGTGTCAATGGGACCAATGAGAAGGTAAACCCTTTCAAACAAAAAAATAATTTTCCAAATCGGTCCATCCGTCTCGGTGCAATCGAGGAACAGACATAAAAAAAACATCCGGACGAATTGTAAACCTCCTTTAGGAAGTCGGTTAAAAATAATAATAATGTGAATAATATTAAAAGTGCATTGGCATGGCGGGCGAGTCAACGCTCCCTTGAACATTCTGTGCCAAGGGGTCACCGGTTCAGATCCAATGTGCAATTCTGCAGTATGCGTGAAAAGTGTCATTGATTACGCTTGAAACCTTGAGACGCTGGATTTTGTCATAAGCGGTATACAAGTGGAAAAATTCCAACCTCTTACCTAATTACATATTTAATCTCCAATAAAATATAGGGTGAAATTAAATTAGCTGACCATATTTTGAGGAATGATAGTGCCCATCATTGTGAACAACTTTCCCTATGAAACATATGGTCACAAATGAAAAAAAAATATACGCGTGTAGCACCGTACACGTGTTAGAAGTAAAACTTCTGTAGCTAGATCATTAAGTGGTACCTATACTATACACCTATACCTACCTATACTAAAAGAGATTTAAATTTCCAATTTTGAGATCCAATCTCTGCTTCAAGTTACTTTTATGTTTCAGACGTCCGATTATTTGAAATTATTTTATACTTGTACTTACTTTTAATACGTCATGTCATTTATTTCCCACCATTCCTTATCTACAATTTGTCGCGCTCGTGGTGATATACTTAACTCATTCAATAGTGTCACTACTATTTGCATCTCGCTCAGATTATATACCATCTGACGTCACGTCTTTAAGCCGTCTCGCTCAAATGTATGCATTGCTTTGCTTGTTTTAGAAATCCATATCGACCCGTGTGACATTGATGAAACTCTTTTCTTACAAACTGTATGGATCGCATCGCACAGCTGTCAAACATAAGTTCCGGTTCCAACAAAGAGGTTTTTTGTTTGTCCCAGCCAGCGGCGGCGGCGGCGGCGGCGGCGGCGCCATCTTGGCCATACCGGAAATCAAGAACTCGTGGAAGAATGCTTAAAATAATTTTTATTTGTTAACGTTTCATCAGGTTTTTCTCTCACTAATTAACATTCTTTATTGTACGAATGTATTATTCTCTTATCTGATTAGTTAAAAACCGTATTGAAAATAGTTGCGGTTTTAAAAGTCTTCAGCCGACCCTGACGTCACCGATTCCAATTTCCGTTACATTTCTTAGCCACTCGTGATAGCACCCGGCTAGTAACAATTGAAAAGCAAATATATGAATAACCCACAGTTGAGAGGTTAAATAAATTTTACCCCCGTGCCCCAAGAAGTTTTACTTCAAAAACTTTTCGTCCCCCAGTACATTGCCCCGATCAGCTGATTTTAAGTTAGTATGGGAGACCCAAAAATTTTTTTCGTTTGCGACCATATGTTCCTTGGTGAAAGTTCTTCATAATTATGGGTACTATAATTCCCCAAAATATGGTCAGCTAATTAAATGTCACCCTGTATAGTAAGCTACCAAAAACCTCTTCAGCGACTTTTCCGTAAAACAGTACTTTTGTCGGAGATTAATTTATTTTTGCGTAACGAATTTAATTTCCATTGCATTGCGCGTGTGTCAACGCTTCCTCGGAACTTCAAGGGTTCACCGTTCCAGAGCCTGCCAACTAATAATTCACCAAGGTTAAAAACTTAAAGAAAACCGACTTCATGATCTCTTACTTACCCCCAGTTTCTGAGACTCTGATCACAGGTCGCGATAAACTAATCGGTGTTTAATTAAAAATTGTGGCACACTATTGGCCGATGGCTGCACGTGATTGGCTGAAATCAGTTAATCGGTCTGTTAGCTAATGGAAACCTTTGATCAGCGTCTCAGAAACCAGGGGATAGTCCTGTCAGCGTGGAATGCGAATGACGTCATACAGCCAGAATTCATCTACACCACAGTCATAGTCACAAAAAGGCAAAAGAATGTAATTTTGGATACCTGGATGACAGTATTTTCTAAATAGAAACCTAAATACTGGATCGATTCCTGATTTTCAAAAAACGGGACCAACCTGAAGGTTTTTGTCTGAAGCAATAATAATTTTATGGAGATCAATTCGCCTTTGCACCATGGCGTAAACAAGTAATAACAATATAGGTAAGTTTTCCATCATGTTTTGAAAAGATGTAGTAGTCTAATTTTCCTGCTTGCGATTTAATAAAATGATAAGGTGCCGTGAGCAAGAAAATGAAATTTATCAAAGTCAAAGTCAAAGTCAAAGGTGTTTATTTGTAAAACATAGGTTGTAGTATAATGATCTTAAATATTTGTAATATCGTATCTCTATGCTTGGCCCAGTGGCATACAAATATTCAATTATTTTTAACTTTTAAGGGAAGTAAGTAAATATTTATCTACTAAGAGCTCGTCTAAGCTGAAATGACGTATGACAAGAAAATACAAAACCAAGGAGTGGGGCGCGTCATTTCAGCTTAGACGAGCTACTAGGTAAGTAATTGCATTTAATAAAATCCCCAATAAAAAAACCCTACTTCAGGCTCTATATTTATTCTGTCCTCCCCAAATGTCGTCTTTAAACACGAAAATTTTAAATAAATTAGAAATAAAAATTGGTTCCGAAAAACAAAGTACCGACTAAAATACTGATTGTGCGAAAAGTCACTTCAGAGGTTTTCAGTAGTTATTTTTTAGAGGTTTTTCAGTTTGCTAATAGTTAAAATCCTTCACAACAGTAAAAAAAATAAACTTACCAGAACAGCAACTTTCTTATCACTCTAACTTTTCACGGATCACGTTCTGTCGCAAGAGAAGATGATGCGCGAATGAAGAACAATTGTATATTATTTATTCATGCGCAGTATATTAACGTTACGTGTGCATTTACTATATACTTATATAAAAAGGTGCATACTTTTACCTTGACCACCAATACCTACTTAGGTACTTAAACTATAGTATATATATTGTAACAGGACGCATTTGAAAGTACATTTAAGTACACGATTTTTTTGAACCATTGTAAACACTGGTTCACTCTCAGAAGCACACCGGTCGAACAAATGAACAATGGAGAACAATAGATAGGATGTTTCGACGAGAGACAGAGTTACAAATAAACTATTTGATTTGATTTGATTTGAGAGGGTTAAACCATTTTCATTCTAAATAAATATAGTTTAAAAAAACTAAAAAACACGCTTTCAAAGCACTTCGAACTAAAAAGTTAAAATAATTTTTAATATTACCTTAAAACAATAATGAATAAAAAATACTATTATTATTGTGAAACAAAAAGCGTCGGGCGCTCGATGTACGAAAGATAGGAACAGAGCGCTCGACGTTATTTATTTATTTTTCATTTTCAGGGTTCCGTACCCGAAGGGTGCCAAACGGGACCCTATTACTGAGACTTCGCTGTCCGTCCGTCTGTCTGTCAACAGGCTGTATCTCATGAACCGTAGTAGCTAGACAGTTGAAATTTTCACAGATGATGTATTTCTGTTGCCGCTATAACAACAAATACTAAAAATCAAAAGAAATTTAATATTAAGGAGGGCTCCTATACAACAAACGTGATTTTTTTGCTTATTTTTCCTCGATATTGATAATGGTAGCAGGTAGACGCTTAAAATGTTCACAATATATTGAGTATATTTTACTTAAAAAATAAATAATTAAATTAAAATTAAATTATTATTTTGGGGGGGGCTCCCATACAATTTTTTGCGGTTTTTTTTAGATAATGGTACGGAACCCTTCGTGCGCGAGTCCGACTCGCACTTGGCCGGTTATTTATTTCTTGCCCTCACACAGAGGCTGTGTGAGAAATTTATTAATCCTGGCGATCCTAATCAGGATATGAAATTATTATATTGTCGCTGATTCTTGATAAGTGTACAAAGTTTGAATTGAATCTGTCCGTTTAAAGTGGGTCAAAATCGAGTCCAAAAGAGTCGGTTACAAACAAACAAACAATCAATCAATCAAACAAACAAACAAACAAACAAAAAACAAACAAACAAACAATAAAACAAACAAACAAACAAACAAACAAACAAACAAACAAACAAACCAACATATCTGTCCGTTTAAAGTGGGTCAAAATCGAGTCCAAAAGAGTCGGTTACAAACAAACAAACAAACAAACAATCAATCAAACAAACAAAAAACAAACAAACAAACAAACAAACAAACAAACAAACAAACAAACAAACAAACAAACAAACAAACAAACAAACAAACAAACCAATATACAGGTGAAGCTAATAAAAGCGTAATAATAAAAACTGAACGTCGTCGTTACAAAGTTCAATTCATTCAACATACATGCCTCTGCCACCCCGTATGGGAAAATCCCGCCTTGCTGGTTGTTAGTTGATGTTCATCTTCTCAGATTAATGACAAATAGGGGTAATCAATATCTTCAGTAGTAGACGGTTCGAAAAACAACCATAACCGTAGTAAAACAAGTCTTAATTATGGCGACGACAATCTTTCCATGTCAATGACCGGCTTTTAAGAGGTAGGAAATCAAGGAATGAATGAATGAATTCGCGATTTTACGAAGCAATGACTTCACACATTACCTACTCATTTTATAATTAAAACAGACAGACACGTAAGTGCGAAGTATGTGCCATCAGGGACAGTCCAACTCTAAATATTTTTAAAAGTCGCGTGAAGAAACATTATCTTTCTTTATAGATTTAAAGGTACCTAGTAATATATATATACATATAATATATTTTTGTATTTATTTAAAAAGTATAATGTTATATAGGTATCTATCATATTTATATTATTTTAGTCTTTATGTCTAGGATATAAGTAAATTTTAGAATGCATATAATACAATTATGTATGCAACCTTTTAAATTGATTATTGTGCACATGGGTCTACCCCCGCTCAGCTATCAACCTCTCTCATCGAAACTTGGTTTGCTGGAAGAGATCTCTTTTTAGAGATAAGCTCGCCATTGTACACTTTATATTACCTACCGTTCTTTGTTATTTCTTTTTGTGTGCAATAAAGAAATTATGAATTGTGAAGTATGAAACTGGTTATTCGATGCAATGCCTAGCCAATAATTGTATCAGAACTCTTCAATTCTAATTTAAACTATTGTTATTTAATTTCAGTCGAGAGATTGTCATTCTCCTGGCCGAAAAGGAAAAAAAATGACATTAAAATTAGGAGAAATTAAGTTCTCATCCCCTTGCAATAGACATCAATTGACGTGTTAGTAGTCACTGTCAAAGTCAAGCACTATTTTGTACTTCTGCGAGCAGTAGAGTAAAGTAAAAATCTTACTCCTCACGCCATCTCTTTTTTACGATGGGTTACTAACTCTAATTTGTATGGGATGAAACTCTAAACTAAACTAAGGTTAATTTTGGCAATTAGATTGTTTCTGGGACAGTTTCCCTAAAAATCCAACAGAGGACTCTGAAAGTGAACAGATTTTTAGAATATCCTATACTCTGTGGTAATTGTCAAATCAGCTCTCTAATTGTTTCACTGCCCTGTGGTTCTTGTAGCAAGAACCACAGAGCAGTGAAACAGAGAACAGAGACACAGAACGCGACTCTGATTGTTTCTCTGCTCTGTGGTTCTTGTTACAAGAACCACAGAGCTGTGAAACGATTAGAGAGCTGACTTTGACAACTACCACAGAGTATAGGATATTCTAAAAATCTGTTCACTTTCAGAGTCCTCTGTTGGATTTTTAGGGAAACTGTCGCCGTAACAATGTAATTTCTCATTTGTATATTTTTCTGTATTTGGACTAGTAATCTTTCAAGGTACTGTAAATATTAATGTTGGTTTGTTTCCCGTTAGCACCACCCGGAAAGGACGTGAATGGCTGTAGGTTGCCAGTATTTCCTTCGGACGTGAGCCCTAGGCATTGTATGGAATGCCTGAGTTTCACACTTTGCCGTTTAACATAATAATGCTAAGTAAGTACCTAATACAGGGTGAAATTAAATTAGCTGACCATATTTGGAACATATGGTCGCAAATGAAAAACATTTTTCGTCCCCCAGTACATTGCCCCGATCAGCTGATTTCAAGTTACTATGGGAGACCCAAAATTTTTTTTCGTTTGCGACCATATGTTTCATAGGGAAAGTTGTTCACAATGATGGGTACTATCATTCCCCGAAATATGGTCAGCTAATTAAATGTCACCCTGTATACCAGGTGGATGACTGACTAACTCTCGAGGTATAAAGTACTTATGGGGTCAATGTCCAAAGAATATAATTCATCTGAGGTCAATGAGCTGTCCTCACTTCCGTAATGCATTTCTGCAATTTGACTACTTAACCTGTATTAGTAGTTTGTTACACAAGGGGTGAAAGAGAGCTATTTCAGACGAAGGTCTAATTTGGAACCCGTGCGAGCGCAGCTCGCAAAGGGCGCTAAGGATCGAGTCTACCCGAGATATTTAGACCCGAGATATTTAGAGGGCGAATATAGTTCGAGGGTGAAATAGCTACTTACACCCCGAGGTAAGCATAATACTTTATATCATTCGAGTGAGTACGGAACGATGCAGTGCAGGACACCGCAGGACCGCAGAACCATAAACATATACATAACCCAAAAACTCACAACACTTAGTCGAATTTACGTACTTATCAGATTTGAATACATAATTGTCAATTATAGTTGTAAGTTTTAGGACTACGGGAAAGTTTAGGGTGTCAAAACACGCGTAAGTATTGAATTCTATTTGGATAATTAAAAAAAATCATTAAAATTTAAATAATTTTGGAGAAAATTAAAAAAGCCACGATTTTTTTATTTTTTTTGCTATTTTTATTTTATAGAATACATAAAATGTACGTGAATATTTTTTATAATTTATTCTATAAATTGAAAAATAAAAAAGTTATGATTTTTTTTAAATCCCTGATATGGTCGGAATATGGAACGATCGCCGGAGTATGGAAAGATCCCGGACAGGATTTGCGCACGTCTAATTTAAGTTTATATACTCTTTGGTCTAGTTATAAAACGGCTAAACGCGGTTTCCCTAACAATTTATGAAAAAAAAACTGAGTCGTACGTATCGCCACACTGTCAAGCATAGTGAGTGGTAGTCTGTTGTAGGTTTTTCGTCATGACATGAACCATTTAAACCTATGGGTGGGTGTGTAATATGTTTGAAAATGGAACGATTCCTAGTTTTCAACCGACTTCAAAAAAGGAGGAGGTTCTCAATTCGACCCGTATGTTTTTTTTTTTCTATGTTTGTTACGCGATAACTCCGCCAATTATGAACCGATTTGAACAAATCTTTTTTCGGCGTATAGGTAATACCTCAAGGGTGGTCCCATTGACACCAGGTCAGGATCTGATGATGGGATCCTGGAGAAATTGAGGGAACTCTTCAAATATTATAGGCAGACCTATAGTGATTTTTGTGTTTTTCATAATAACTCGTGCAAATGCACATGGTAAGCATAATATTGTGATGCGGAACTGCTGATGAAGACCACATATGGCCACCAGATCTGCTCAATACTAGGTACGTATAGCCTAAGCCGGTGGCCCTAGAGCCATGAAACTTTGTACAGAGGTTCCTTAGTAGCGTGGGGTAGCACTGAGATGGGATTTGACAAAATTAAGTCCCCAAGGGGGGGGGGGGATAAGGGGTTACAGTTTGTATTAAACTCAATCTAATCAAATAGGGTTTGTGGAAGTCGGTTTTTTCTAAAGTTTACTTTTTGTTTCAATTACTTATTTGAGTTAAAAATCTAAAAAAATATATATTTATTTTAAAGTTAGATATTTACCCATTTATATACCAACAAATGGAGAGAAGCATTAACTCTAAACTAGTTATTATCAGTATATTTTGGAGTTAACTACGGTTTTCACCCGAAACCGCCGGATAAATAGAATATGAGTTAAGCTATGTACTACAGTATGCTCTAAATCAATGATTCCTAACCTTTTCAATGTCCGTACCCCTGTAAACAAGTATGGGAATTGAGTCTAATCGGGGAACAGGCATAAAAAAAATAAAAAAATATCCGGACGAATTGTAAACCTCGTCCTTTGGGAAGTCGGTTAAATACTCGTCTTTGTGGTATTGACGGAAGTAAGTATATTGTATATGCTTTTGCCCGGATGGAAGGAGCGTATTCAGGATTAGTAAAATTTAAACAAAAGTTAAAACTAATTACGAGTATATTATTGCCATAAAAATTAAAAGTATCACATCATTGAAGTAATAATAAATAATTAACTTAGAATAGGCTTAAAATTAGTTTTCCGTAGAAGTAGACCAAGTACAGTACGAAGAGTGCGAGTATAAGGCGCGTCGCCCGGTCGACGTAGTACAATCTGTAAAAATATAAATAATATTATAAGTTTCAAATTATTTTGCAACATAATTTTAACGCATACTTATACGCATTGTTATACTTATTATTATTATTATGAAGTTCTTTATTTTTTCTCTCCTAGGAGGTTCTTTTACGGCACGGGCCTAAGCCAAGTGCATAGTGATGAATGAATGATTATGATAATGATGAATTTCCCATGAATTTGCGGACGATCCGGCAAGTGTTTAAAATAACGGCCTTTTGCAGTAGTGTAAATGTGGATGGGTGTAAGTGTATTGTTTTTATTGTTATTTATCCCACTGCTGGGCAAAGGCCTCTCTCCCCCTCTTCCACTCCATTCGATCCTGAGCGGTCTCCCTTCCACTCTTTATCCCATAGACCCAACTCATCACTCCATCTCTTCCTGGGTCGGCCACGCTTTCTCTTTGTTATACTTATTGTTGTAATTTATGTGTTTGTACTGTCTATGTTTTTTTTTATCTATCTATCTAACGCATAATAAATAGAAATAAGAATGAATTAAATGAGCCAATAAGTTGGCACTTTTGCCAGGCCGACTAGTTGCCAACTACAAAAGAGGTCATTAGTCAGCCCACCTCTTATAAAAAGTGGCCAAGTGCGAGTCGGACTCGCCCATGAAGGGTTCCGTAGTAGCAAGTATTATATGACTGGATATTTGTGTTGTAACTTAATCGATCACAATTAGATATATTTAACTTTGCGGTTTTTGATAGGCAAATGTTTTATATCTTAAAAACTGCTTATTATGTTTTGTTCAAACCAATTTTCATCGAATGTTTATATTGAGATACACAGCATATATTTTTTATAGATTTATCACTCTCTTACTTTAAAAGTTAGAGGGGGGACACACCATTTTTTCCACTTTGGATGGGTCTCTTTAAAGATTGACTTTGAGGAAAAATGGTTTTAGGAACCTCCACTTCATTATTGAAGACCTACCTATAGACACCCCACACATGTAGGTTTAATGTTTTTTTTTAAGATTTATGGCCTGGTAACAAAGACCTTTAAGCCAAGTCTTTGTTTGATTTCATGTATGGGGAGCCCCCCTTAAATTTTTATTTTTTTCAGATTTTGAATTATAATCGTAAAGCGGTTCATAGAATACATCTACGTACCAAGTTTCAACTGTGTAGTCCTAATAGTTTTGGAATAAAGTTGCTGTGACATACAGACGGACGGACGGACGGAAAGACAGACTTGACGAAACTATAAGGGTTCCTTGTTTCTCTACGGAACCCTAAAAAGCTAGGCTACAGTTCACAATAAAATATTCATAATTTTATCATTTCTTTATGCATTAGGTATAATTTTATATACAAGAAAAATTGTGTACAAAGGCAAGCTTATTAGAGATCTCTTTCTAGAGAAAAGTTTGCATTTGTAAATAACTTCTCTGTATTTATTGTATTTTGTTTGTTATGTTGAGCAATAAATATGTACAAAAAATATATACGAAACCAAGACAGTCGCGATCCTCAGCCATAAAGGAAATACTGGAAAGAGAATGATGTTGTTTGTTACACTCACTGTCTGTTCAGTTTCCTGGCTTGCGGTAGCGCGGCCGGGTCCTCTCTGCAGCAGAACTCCCGCGCACCCTTTATGTACTGCCGGATGTAGGCGCTCCACTCGATTCTCTGAAGAAATTATCACAATAATTACGACCAAAGTCCACGGTCTTCGATTTTCGACCGAATCGAAATAAAGTTCAAAAACCGGCCAAGTGCGAGTCGGACTCGAGCACGAAGGGTTTATTTTTTATTTTTTAAGTAAATAATATACTTAATATATTGTGAACATGTTAAGCGTCTACCCGCTACCATTATCAATATCGAGCAAAAATGAGCAAAAAAATCACGTTTGTTGTATGGGAGCCCCCATTATTATTAAATTTCTTTTGATTTTTAGTATTTGTTGTTATAGCGGCAAAAGAAATACATCATCTGTGAAAATTTCAACTGTCTAGCTACCACGGTTCATGTGATACAGCCTGGTGACAGACAGACGGACGGACAGCGAAGTCTCAGTAATAGGGTTCCGTTTGGCACCCTTCGGGTACAGAACCCTAAAAGGTACCATGCTAAGCATACTGGACGTATGAGTACATAAATTGCACAAAATCAAAATACGGACACTAATAATAATACCTCGGTGACCACGGTAGGCAAGCAAGACTGGTGTTTTGATCAAACATGATCTCCCCTCCCCCTCCCCTCCCCCTCCCCCTCCCATTCCCCCTCCCCTTCCCCCTCCCCCTCCCCCTCCCCCTCCCCCTCCCCCCCACCCCCCACGTAGTATGGATACGTTTCCTGGGAAGATGTACAGTACACGTACCTTCATGTCCGTGTAGAAGATATCGTTGTCCTGCGTCGACACTCTGTCCTGTAGTGATAGGAAGTGCTCGTTTCTGAAGTCCCACTCCTTAGTGGTGTAATACTGGAGCACGTCCAGACCTGCGCTGACCTTCTTCTGAATCTTGACCATACTGTAATGGGAAATTAAAATTATTTAGTTACGCACTGTGCTCAGTGCGTTGGGTTATCATTTGTAATATTTTTTCGACTACCAACGCCATCTATGAACAAAAGCATGAACTTATCAACGATAAATTCGATTTATTTTCCGTCCCATTTGCGTTTGACTTCTCTCTAAGAACCTTTCAAAAAGTTCCTGGAATCGATAAATTCTGATACGCGTCTTTCAAACGGCAGAACCGATTTTGATAAACTTTTTAAAACTCTTGTTCTCTCTCTTCACTTATACTCACAAAGTCTTCTTCCCCATCAGAAACAGCAGCAGGTCGATAAAGTAGGCCGGTAGTAGATGAGTCAGCAGTAGCGCCACCTGGTGGTGGAGGCGGGACGACTTGCAGGACCCGCCCGGGTACCACAGGCAGACCGAGAACGGGTACTCGGCGACGTGGTGGCGGCCTGGCGAGTAAGGAGATATAAATAACCGGCCAGATGCGAGTCGGACTCGCGCACGAAGGGTTCCGTACCATTATCTATAAAAAACCGCAAAAAAAAAAATTGTATGGGAGCCCCCCCCCCCTAAATATTAATTTAATTTAAATTTAATTATTTATTTTTTAAGTAAATAATAATATACTCAATATATTGTGAACATTTTAAGCGTCTACCTTACCTGCTACCATTATCAATATCGAGCAAAAATGAGCAAAAAAATCACGTTTGTTGTATGGGAGCCCCCCTTAATATTAAATTTATTTTGATTTTTAGTATTTATTGTTATAACGGCAACAGAAATACATCATCTGTGAAAATTTCAACTGTCTAGCTACCACGGTTCATGAGATACAGCCTGGTGACAGACAGACGGACGGACGGATAGCGAAGTCTCAGTAATAGGGTCCCGTTTGGCAACCTTCGGGTACGGAACCCTAAAAACTAAGAAAAAAACAAACTCCATAATCCTGATAATAACTTCAATAATTTTGTTATATATTTTATTTCTTTTGTGTTTTTTTTTTAAAGTGAAACTTCTTAAACGGTATGGCGGATAAAATTATTGAAGTTATTATCAGGATTATGGAGTTTGTTTTTTCTTAGTTCTTAGGGTTCCGTACCCGAAGGTTGCCAAACGGGGCCCTATTACTGAGACTTCGCTGTCCGTCTGTCCGTCTGTCTGGCACCAGGTTGTATCTTTTCACAGATAATGTATTTCTATTGCCGCTATAACAACAAATACTAAAATACAGAATAAAATAAATATTTAAGGGGGCTCCCATACAACAAACGTGTTTTTTTGCAAATTTTTGATCGATATGCATTAATGGTAGCAAGTAGAGGTTTAAAATGGTACGGAACCCTTCGTGCGCGAGTCCGACTCGCACTTGGCCGGTTATTGAAGTTTATTACGATGTGGGCAAGTTGAAAATCGCGGGTCGTAGACTTTGGGCGGAGGGAAGTTCAAAAAGAAAACTCACCCATGTCGATAGCTCGGCCCCAAGTGATTGGATTAACTCCTGATTCTGTCAGGTTGTACACTTGGATCTTCTCAGGCCTGAAAACATTAAATTATATTCTTGTAGACCAAAACCTGAACCTAAACCTACCTAATACCATTTTGTGTACCTACTCCTAAGTGAAACGTTTCACTAAGATAAATAATTTCTATTTTTAACCGACTTCCCAAAGGAGATGGTTTACAATTCGTCCGGATGTTTTTTTTTTATGTATGTGCCCCGATAGCGCCTAAACGGATAGACCGATTTGGAAATTTATTTTTTTGTTTGAAAGGGTTTACCTTCCCATTGGTCCCATTGACACCAGGTCAGGATCTGATGATGAGATCCTGGAGAAATCGAGGGAACTCTTCAAATATTATAGGCAGACCTATAGTGATTTATGTGTTTTTCATAATAACTCGTGCAAATGCACATGGTAAGCATAATATTGTGATGCGGAACTTCTGATGAAGACCACATATGGCCACCAGATCTGCTCAATACTAGGTACAAATACTATGCGTGGCTGACGGGCAGGCAACGCATAGCCTAAACCGGTGGACCTAGAGCCATGAAACTTTGTACAGGGGTTCCTTAGTAGCGTGGGGTAGCACTGATATGGGATTTGACAAAATTAATTCCCCAAGGGGGGGGGGGGGATAAGGGGTTGCAGTTTTTAATAAACTCAATCTAATCAAATAGGGTTTGTGGATGTCGGTTTTTTTCCGTGTTCTAAAGGTCGGTCCGGCTGAAAACCAGCGCTGAGCTGAGACCATCTCAGCTCGGCATTGCTGAGCCGGGTCCTATTAGCACTATGAGACGTTTTATTCTATTGTCTGTTCTATATACTTAATGTATGTACCTACCTAATGTGTGCTAATAAAGTCTTTTTCAATTTCAATTTCAATTTCAATTTTCTAAAGTTTACTTTTTGTTTAAATTTTTTCGAACCAGCGACAAAGAAATATGCTTTACTTTTTGGCCCGTTTGAGACCTAAACTCAACAGTGGGTCCCTGATAGGCAGATGAATGATGATCTTAAAATCTAAATGGCAAGGTCTGAAGTCAAACAAAATATGGAAGCACCCGGACGTAAATTTTACATAGAAATGGACACCCATCCAGTAACCCTCTCGGCCAGGTGACAAGATGTATTACGCTGTAGGTCCCTGGGGCATAGTATAAATAAGAAACAGTAAGTTCACTAGGCCCCTGTTCGCATGATAACTACCTACTCTTGCTCTAACGGCTAGGGTTGTCGCTTAGCTACAATATTTATACAATACTAGCTGACCCGGCAAACGTTGTTTTGCCATATAAATATTTTTTTAAATGGCTATTAAAAAGTAGGGGTTGGTGATAAAAGGGTAAAAATTTAGGGTTGTATGTATTTTTTAATGTGGTTCTTTAATATCGCCCGCTAACGTCCACCGACCGACGGACCAGCCCGTTCAGAAAGTCAGATTGCACCAAACCATCCGTTCAGTAACAACGTCTGGCGTGAGCGGGCGACCGCACCCGTCGCCCCGTGAAATAAGGTGGATGAAAGTCGCTCAGACGTCAGATTGACAGATAAACAAAAAGTTTGAAGTTTGTTAACCGGTTTTAACCGCGAAAAATGTATTCCTTCAGCAAAATTGTTCAATTTCAGAGCATGGGAAAGCAAACTGTAATAATTGAGGACGAAGATGGAAGCCGATATTTTCTAGAAATCTTAATTTCATGTGAATGTGTGTCATTAGATGTTGACAGATAGTCAGAGGGGTTCTATCAACTCTTATAGCAGGACCTACACCGGGCAGTTTTGCTTTTTCGATACTAAAATGTTATGAATTTGTATGAAAAAAGCAGAACTGCTCGGTTTAGGTCCTGCTCTAAGAGTTGATAGTAACCCACCAGACCGGGCAAATCATCACACTTGCGAAGTATTCAAGTATTCCAGTATTCAAGTATTTATTGCAATAAATTACATGTCGTATTATAGGTGTTATTATAAAATAAAAAAAATGTTATTATAAAATAAAAAATTACTGAACAAGTTACTGAACACACCCCTGCTGCCACTATAGGCATCGCTAATCGGTGGTAGTAGTCAGCTTGATAACTGCTGTCAGTCGAGTTGGCCGCCAGCCCGAGACACCACTGCAACCCGTACTGAACCACCAAGGTATCTTACTCGTATCTGAGTAAAGGTGCCCCTCGGTAGGGAATAGCATGAGTGTGAAATAGCACCTATTCATACCCACCGGATCCGGGTGGGCACACTGTGTAGGCTTTTTTTTAACCAACGGATCCGGGCGGTTTCACTGTTCAGGGGTTAAGTATGATATTTTAAAGGTAAGTCTAGCCGCCTGACTCAGGGTTGATAGTTTACGTATCGCTGATGACAAAAAAAAAAACCCTCGCATAATTTTCATTCATAAATTACCATCTGAAATTTTTCCTGAAATTACCTAAAAGTTGGACAACCCCGCCAGCCACCGCGCACAAGTGCTAAACAGACTCCCCCTCGTGCCCTGAGCCCCACCCCACCCCGTGCGACTCTTTTCGGACCACATTTACCTACATGTTTTTTAAATATATATAAAAAAAATACTGAACAAAAAATATATTCTTTATGGTTCCGTACCCGAAGGGTGCCAAACGGGACCCCATTACTGAGACTTCGCTGTCTGTCCGTCCGTCCGTCTGTCTGTCACCAGGCTGTATCTCATGAACCGTGGTAGCTAGACAGTTTAAATTTTCACAGATGATGTACTTCTGTTGCCGCTATAACAACAAATACTAAAAATCAAAATAAATTTAATATTAAGGGGGGCTCCCATACAACAAACGTGATTTTTTGCTCATTTTTGCTCGATATTGATAATGGTAGCAGGTAGACGCTTAAAATGTTCACAATATATTGAGTAGGTATATTACTTACTTAAAAAATAAATAATTAAATTTAAATTAAATTAATATTTAGGGGGGGCTCCCATACAATATATTTTTTGCGGTTTTTTATAGATAATGGTACGGAACCCTTCGTGGGCGAGTCCGATTCGCACTTGGCCGGTTATTTATATTTTTTTAGCCTCAATGTCGTGTAAATAACAACCTCTGAGCTCGGCGTAACTTTACAAATCATCTAAAGTCTAGCCGCCCGACTCAGACTTGACCGATGTTACACTCACCTGTCGACAGCGGTAATGTAAGCCAACAAAATTGTGCCATTCACGACAATATCCACCGGGATGATGTCGGCCTTGTAGTTCTCGTTGCAATGCATCGTACGGATCACGCCTGGAAAGGAATCAAAAACTTAAAATACCCTTTCGAAATCAAGAGGCCTCATTATTTATTAGGGGTTCTGTACCCGAAGGGGGCTAAACGGGACCCTATTACTAAGCCTCCGCTCTGTTCGTCTGTCCGTCTGTCACCAGGCTGTATCTCATGAACCGTGATAGCTAGACAATTGAAATTTTCACTAAAGGGGGCTCGCAAACAACAATGTTTTTTTTTGCCGATAATGGTACGGAACCCTTCGTGCGTGAGTCCGACTGGCACTTGTTTTAATACGTCGATATTACTGACCCTCGTTTTGAACGACATCCTCTCCTATAGCTCTCCTTTGTGTATTGTTTTTTCGAGTCAATATATTTATTTGTTATTTCTGTGCAAGAATGAACAATAAAACAATTTCTATATTTTTTCATGGGTTATTTTCATTATTGTCACTGAATGGAATTATGATCAATTGAAATTTATTGAAGGGATTTTAATAAACGCAATTGTGCATTTGCCGCCACATGCGAAATAGATGCCATGTTTTGTTTAAAAAAAACATGTAAATTTATTTGGTTGTGCTGCCATCTAGTGTCGAGTAGCTGTACAATTTTTACCAATAGACAAAATTACCTCGACATTAGATGGCAGCACATCCAAATAACTTCACATGTTTTTTTTTTAAATAGATTAAAAAATACATTACAAAACACCTCCTGTCACGCAGAATGCAGAAGATATTGAAAAATTGACTGAACGTGGGTGCAAATGCCCCTCTGCTACCGTGACGCAAAAAACAATGGTTGCCTGTAAAGTCGGTATACGGGCGAAAGTTTTACGTGACAACGACTTTGAGTGGTAAAATAATTTTAATGTGAATATTCATTCGTATAGTAGGAAGAAGGATGAAATAATAGTAACAATTTAAAACATTTATTTATACAAAGAATTACATTTAAAACATTAATTTATACAAAGAATCTCGCACTGAATTTCATATTAACAAAATTTTATTTTTACCTTTACACATACATACGTATTTATATACAAATATCGACAGAAACGATTTATACTACTTTTTTGATTGAAAACTACCACAACATTGTGATTACTACAACATAACCTATTCACTTATGTCTTAGTCATTTATTTCATCATGTTATATTATCAGTCTGAAATTATTTACCTTTGCTGTTTGAATTGTTGCGATGGACGAAACTACCTTCACATTATCACTACACAATTGTTTTACAATTAACTGGCAACGTGTAAACTTGTATGCAGGCGCCTAAGCGAAATAGAAGCGCAAGACATGAACCGGTGTGTATGCCTATCTCTCTCACTCTCTCGCTCTGTCTCTCTCGCTCTTAGGCGGGCTAACTGTGCTCGAGTGGAAGGGACGCGTGCCTTTCACTTTTTATGTCTGTCTCTCTCGCTCTTGGGCGGGCTAACCATGCCCGAGTGGAAGGGACGCGTGCCTCTCACTCGCTCTCATTGTGAGCGCATAACGTGAGCGGAGCGTAACGCAGTTTCTTGAAGTGTCACCCGGCAAACCAATTTATAAGACGTTGTCACGTCAAAAGCGTGACGCCATATTTGTATTCTTTGTGTAATATGTCAAATACCTTTTCCGGCGCCGACGAGAAGGCCAGTTGCCCCGTTCAGGTTGTCGACCCAGCCGGGAATCGGCTCTTGGTAGGCCGCCGTCACTGTGAAACATACAAGAAATAATGATACATGAGTAGGGGAGCAGTACTGATAAAACAGTGATTGCGATCAAAATAAATGAAGCCCATTATTGCCCTCATCGAGGGGCACGGGCCTTTACCCAAGAAAGATTGAGCCATGTTCGACTACGCTGGCTTAGTGCAGGTTAGGGTTGTCGGGCTAGTGGCCACCTGACTGTCAGAACCTACCACTAAGAAGCCAGGTCTTTCCGACAGCGACTCCTCTGACACTCCATAGAACGCTCGTAAAATAATCACTACTAATACCTGTACCTATCCAAATGATGTTTGCATACGTGCAAATGTGTACGTAAACTTTGCTAGGGCTGGTGGCGCGGCAGCTACCAGCTACCTCATCATCGGCCATCAAGTCTATGCACGCACATACGATCCGCGCCATCATGCTTTTTTAGGGTTCCGTACCCGAAGGGTGCCAAACGGGACCCTATTACTGAGACTTCGCTGTCTGTCCGTCCGTCCGTCCGTCCGTCCGTCTGTCTGTCACCAGGCTGTATCTCATGAACCGTGGTAGCAAGACAGTTGAAATTTTCACAGATGATTTTCTGTTGCCGCTATAACAACAAATACTAAAAATCAAAAGAAATTCAATATTAAGGGGGGCTCCCATACAACAATTGTGATATTTTTGACGTGACAACGTCTTATAAATTGGTTTGCCGGGTGACACTTCAAGAAACTGCGTTACGCTCCGCTCACGTTATACGCTCACAATGAGAGCGAGTGAGAGGCACGCGTCCCTTCCACTCGGGCATGGTTAGCCCGCCTAAGAGCGAGAGAGACAGACATAATCATCCTTCTTCCTACTATACGAATGAATATTCACATTGTTTGAGTTCGTATGAAATAACCAAGATGTCGCTGTGTGTATTGTACGATTTGTTTAGTTTCGTAGGAATAACCTAGATGGAACTGTCTGTAATTTCTAACTCGCGGTAATGAGATGTTTTCGTTTTAGTACTTAAGCAATTTGAATTTATGTTTTCGGTGCCTTTATACCAACCCTGGTCCGACAATAAATAGACTACCAAAGGTTTATTCCGTGGTTTTATTGTAAGGTGCCAATAAGGGTCGCAATTCAAATACACATTAAAATTATTTTACCACTCAAAGTCGTTGTCACGTAAAACTTTCGCCCGTATACCGACTTTACAGGCAACCAATTTTTTGCTCGATATTGATAATGGTAGCAGGTAGACGCTTAAAATGTTCACAATATATTGATTATATTATTTACTTTAAAAATAAATAATTAAATTAAAATTAAATTGATATTTAGGGGGGGCTCCCATACAAATTATTTTTGCGGTTTTTTATAGATGTACGGATGTCATATTGCTTAAAAAAATCAACTATATTTCGCTATATACACAGGGTGCTCACCCCATACAAATTAGAATTAGTAACCCTTTGTAAAAAAAAATATGTCGCGAGGAGTAAGATTTGTATCTACTTTAAACGCCATGGTTTCAGTTAACATACTTCTAGGTGGCGCTAATCTTAGAATAAATCCTATATATCTTAGCGCCATCTCGTGGTATTTGCAATTTTTCGATGGTGCTGCACCAAACGATAATGGCCTCGAACTAAAGAAGCTTCCGTAGCATCCCAGTTTACGCCAGTGTCATATTTTGTTCTAGGTGGTCTATCTGTATTACTATAATATAATAGTATCTGTGGCTTTATATGAAGCTACAAGTTCCAACACTTACCGATAGATGGCCGTGCTATCGCGATGGGGAATTTACCCTCGTATTGGGAGACAAGCTGCTCGGTCAGCGACTTGGTGTACGCGTAGGTGTTCGGCTGCGGTTCGATGATCCTGCAACAAACAGACTCAGACATTTACATACATTGCAAATATAATGCCAGACAGTATCTATATACCCGCCTTTTCCCCAGAAAAGGGGAAGGCAGTGATTTAAGATCTTGGCTTACCATAATCCTGGATCCAAATATACCACCTGGACTCCAGATGCCACCGACTGACACTACATAATATAGGACAAATTGTTCATTGAACTACAGTGAAAAAGAAAAACCGGAAGAAACAGAGGACAAATACGTGTTCCTCCAGGTCTAGTGACTTGATCTCCAGGTCCCACTAGGTCTACTCACTTGGGGTCCAGGTCTATTCACTCGTACTCCAGGTCTACTCACTCGGGCTCCAGGTCTCTCTAGGTCTACTCACTCGGGCTCCAGGTTAATCCCTGTCAACTCGCTTGGGCTCCAGGTCTTCTCACTTGGGCTGACAAGTCTACTACTTGGGCTCCAGGTCCCCCGGGGTGTACTCACTTGGGCTCCAGGTGTCTCAGCAGGTCGTCGTCCATCCACTCCACGGTCTGCATCAGGTGATGCGGCTGATGAGGAGCCTCGTACAGCTTCTCCTCCAAGGTCTGAAGTTCACAGCGGCAGTACGCTGTTGAGACGTGGATGAAGGCCTGGGGAGGAAACAAAAGGCTAATTTCATCAGTTTAAAAGAAGCGTCCGTGGCCGAGCGGTATCCGCACATCGGAAATGATAGTGCGGGTTAAGCAACATCTGGTCGAGACGGCTGTTAGATGGGTGACCCGTTTTGTGGCGTGTTTCGGGCACTCATTAAGCTGTAGCCTCCCGGTTACTAATCACTACACGGTGGTAATGGTCGTACAGCTGTGTCAGAGGCCCCCCCTAATAGGAGGGGTTGGCTACTTACCAGACATTATAGGTATCCAATTAACTGCGCCTGCGTGGGAATGCGGCTCGCCAAACGTTTGTTGTTGCAACAAACGTTCGCATACGCAACCTATGTACGATGACGGGCCGCCAGACAGTTTCGCAGCGGCTGACCAATCACAGCTCTCTTACCTCGTCCCCCGCCGCCCGTAAATTGGTGGGTAAGTGCTCCCTGGCTACTAGTAAACCGAGAGCCCTCCATCAACCCGCGAAGCCAGCGTGGTGTGGACTAAGGGTCCGTTCCTTTATCGTAACTAGCACATCTTCTTCCATACGGGTTATTACGGGGTTGTAGAAGTACAGTTGTGCCCCCTTTTAGCCAGTTATAATACAACACTCATTACGTTTCCTTATCAAAGTCAAAAGTCAACTCAACCCCCAAACTAGAGCCATTTTTTTAATTTTTTTTATAAAAAAAAAATACATTTAAATTAGTTTGACAGTGGGTACCAACGTCAAAAATTAGACATTCATTGACGTCTAGGTACCCACTGTCAAAATAATTTTAATGTCATTTTTTTTTATAATTTTAATGTCAATATTGAGCCAAGGACTCTTTTGTCCTTACGCTACCCTGGGTGTTAAAGTCATTTTTTTATTGACCATAAAATCATACAGATTGCTTCATCATCATTGCCTTTTCATCTTTTCAGATGTTTATTACAGCTGCTGTGTGTTCTGCGAGTCGCAATTTCTCTTGTGACAGAACAGACCGATTCTGGCACTGGACAGACCGGGATGGAGACACGAGGGCAGAACCAGGCACGACAAACAGTGGTTGAAAAATCTCAAGAGAAAACGGCTGTTCGCGCCAAAGGTGCTGGGAAATAAAATTTAGTTTTTGAAGAACAGACTGAGGGATGGTTGAATGAACCCAGAATATGTTTCGTCTCCAAACCTTAGAATATAATAAAAAAACTTGCTCACCTGTATTTAACCTTCTGCACTTCCGTAATTCCGCATTTTATTTGCTTTTAGTAGGCACAATTATTTATATTCTGTTTGCATCATATTTTGTTCTACGCGGTCGACCGACATTTTTTGGAGGAGAAAATTCAATTGTTTTTTTTCTTGTTTTTTCTTTTAAATCTGTGTGAGATGAGGCTGGCACACGATTTCCAGCGAGCATGGAGTATTACATTCTATTGAATAAAAACGAATCATAGACTGGCGTAAACAACGGCTAGCACGAAAACAACCGGCTCCACCACCTAACATTGATTTGATTGATTGTTTAGTCAACGTCACAATATTAATATTTTTTGTATACTACCGCCCGTTCGGAAGTTGTGGGCTTAGGGATGGAATCTGTGGAGGAGCAATGAAAGAAGGGCAAGAACCTCCCCCCGTACCTCCAACTTCTTCATATTTTTCACAATGCTCAGGATCCGCTGGGTCCCTCCTGTGTTCAGGTTGACCGCGTCGCGGAGGTTTTGGTCAAATCTGGAAACGCAAAAATTCGTTTGAATTCTCATTCCGTATAATTGAAAAAAAAACCGACTTCCACAAACCCTGTTTGATTAGATTGAGTTTAATATAAACTGCAACCCCTTATCGCCCCCCCCTCGGGGAATTAATTTTGTCAAATTCCATCTCAGTGCTACCCCACGCTACTAAGGAACCTCTGTACAAAGTTTCATGGCTCTAGGTCCACCGGTTTAGGCTATACGTTGCCTGCCCGTCAGCCACGCATTGTATTTGTACCTAGTATTGAGCAGTTCTGGTGGCCATATGTGGTCTTCATCAGCAGCAATATTATGCTTACCGTGAGTAAATGCACGAGTTATTACTAAAAACACAAAAATCACTATAGGTCTGCCTACAATATTTGAAGAGTTCCCTCGATTTCTTCAGGATCCCATCATCAGATCCTGACCTGGTATCAATGGGACCAATGGGAAGGTAAACCCTTTCAAATCGGGGCACACATATAAAAAAAAAACATCCGGACGAATTGTAAACCTCCTCCTTTGGGAAGTCGGTTCAAAATACTTTCTCGCTAAGGCACGGAGAAAGAGAGAGAGAGAGAGGGAGGAGAGAGATAGAGAGAGAGAGAGAGAGATAGAGAGAGAAAGCGAGAGAGAGAACTTCTTCTTCTCCTTTGGAAATTAACGTCTTGAGGATGTTTTTTTCCAGCAATCACTATTTAAGTATTTTCAAGTATTGAACTATTTTACTGGCGATAAACTCACGGGATTCTTATTTGTTTCTAATGCTAAGGATATGCTCGAATTTCAGTCAGAGCCAAAGTTACTTGCCGGTAAAACGTTTTATTAAGGCGAGGTATGAATAATTACAAACCAAGCTCAACGAAGATTGCGGAAGTGAGAAGCGAATATAACTCGGGAATAGGAACAAGAGGGATGGCAATTGTGCGCTCGCACCTAATCTGAGTCAACGTAAGCGTCAAAACGAATGAAAATACAAAAAAATAAGTTATTTCAGGGAGTTACAATTCATATTTAATATCTACGTGGTATAATACGAAAAAATATTGGAAAAAAGGGTTGACTTTGGATTTATTTTCTATCGAGATATCCAAACGCGTTTTCCAACATGAAAGCCCTAGATTATATAGTCAAATACCAGAAATTGATAAACATTTGCCGAGTATTTCCTGAAATACACATGAAAAAAGCACCCCTAATTTATTTGTGAAGCGCCTTAATATTATTATGACCGTTACAGTCCCCGCCAAGTTTCTTCAGCAGAGCTGTGCCTCTATCACCGCGCAAAGGACTCACCTCACACACGCGGCGCAATGGAACACAATCTGGCATTCCCTCTGCAGCCTGTCCACATCTTCGATGGCGACGCCAGCGCCCTCTTTCAAGATGTCACCCGCAATCAGATGAAGTTTTTCGAATGTTTTCGGTTTCTGCTCGTGGATTCTGTCGAACACCTGTGAAACGAGGATGGTTTCTGGTCAGCTTTTTTCCTGTCATGTCTAGGTTTGCTGGTAGAAATCTCTTTCCAGATATAAGCTCACCTTTGCGTTGTCATTGTATTTTTAATTTTTCTGCGCAATAAAGAATATGAATATACAGGGTGACATTTAATTAGCTAACCATATTTTGCAGAATGACAGCGCCCAGTATCTTATAACTATTTTATTTTATTTTTTATTTAATTTATTGGGAAAAACAAACAATTGTACAATAGATAGTACTAGGTTATCGAAGTAGCATTAAGTAACATTAGGTAATTGTACAACCAGCACCGTTTTCCACAGATAAATCACACAGAATTAAACAATTAAGATACTGTTTTCACAAAAACAAATAAATGCAACTAGGTATAGGTACTATAAACATTATCATAACTAGTAATAATAATAATATGGAATGTATAATTTTATTATAAAATACCTAGGTACATCCTACAATTTTATTTAAGTATATAAGCTAAACCACTTAACTACTTCTACTTTTCCCAATAAAAAATAATCGGTTAAGTGCGGGTCGGTATCGCACACGAAGGGTACCGTACCAACGTAAAACAAATCAAAAGCACTCAAAACAATAAAAAAATAAACAAAAAGAAAATTTAAAAAGTTTATGCCTTCACGAGATTTGAACCGACGACCTCCGGATTGAGAGTCTACATCATACCGCACCGGCTAACCACAACCATGTGGGTTGACGCGAAATATGCTATCATATTTAAATGTGTAGTATATGTGTCTATGACATGGTTGCTATGACAATAAATAAACAGTTTCAGTCAAGATCTCCATTTTGAAATGCGTAAGTGTATCTAAACACGTCTCTTGTATCGGGGCCCCCTTTAATTTGCAATATCTCTCGTATTTCAGTATTTGTGGTTGGTGCGGCAACAGATATACACATTCTGTGAAGATTTCAGCTTTCTAGCTATTACGGTTCGTGCAGACGGACCCGGTGACAGACAGGACGGACGGACGGACGGACGGACAGACGGACAGCGAAGTCTCAGTAATAGGGTCCCGTTTGGCACCCTTCGGGTACGGTACCCTAAAAAGACACACGTTGGCAAGAAAGTCTAGAAAATAAATAATGGCAACATAAGTGACATATTAGAGCACTATTGCGTATTTTGATAGACAATCCAAATATGGCAATAAAGAAAACACGCAGTAGTCTGTGAATGTTGCCATCATTTAATTTCTAGACTTTCTTGCCAACCTGTACTACTTTTCCCAATAAAAAAAAGTAATAAAATGTAGGTTGCAATGCAATGCAAAACACTATTTTAGTACCGCTAATTAAGAACTGCCCCCGCAGAAAATACCATGGCGACCCTGCAGACCTGTTCACCCTTTCTAATGACGTAGCCCAATGGGTTAAAAGCCTTGACATAAACTTGTAATGAAATAATATGAAACGACTGTACTTATAATTAAGCCATACGACTAAATAAATAAGTACCGCTACTAAACAACAGGTGGCGCTACTTAGATATCGTTTGGTTAGTAGTTTTATAGAACGTTTTGACATTTCCTAAAAAGTATCTATTTTGACTAGTTGTAAAAAAGCGTAGACATTGTGATTCTGATCCTCACCCTGCTATTGATAAAGTCCTCCAATCTCTCCTTCGAGGTCTGTCCCTTCTTCGGTCGCAGCAGCAGATAGATCCTCTCTATGTCGGGACAGGAGCGGAGCAGTTTCTGTAAAACATTACATAGCGTCACGCCTTTTCCCGTACGGGGTGGTGGCAGAGGCACAATTGGGTGGAAGACTGTAAATTTCTCAGCTAGGTGGCGCATTGGCGATTGAACCTTTATATGACACGGGAACTGTCATATTGTATGCAGTATTTTCTAAACAAAGTTTTGAAACTTTCCAATCTGAATGCAGTGCTTTCAAATGTAAAAGTAGGGGATACATTTATTACTATAGCGAAACATAACGTCGAATTGATTGCATGTTTACCTTTCTACCAGATGAGCTTTTTTCCAGCTACTGTCGCATTTCTCCTTCGAATCTCAGTTTGAAGCTGATGCACGGTCATAAGAGAATACATTTTATGGTTGAGAATACAGTTTATCGCAATAAATAGCACAAAAATCGAAACCCTGTACTTGACACTGACGTAAACAAGGTAAAGTCACCAGAGCGCCATCTGGGTTTTAGCTTTCAGTTTCCCTCTTAATTGTATCCGCTTTTAGCGAGTTATTCAAGTTTTACATGCTGTAAATGTGGCTTGAAAACATCAAATTCAGCACAATTCACCTGCCTCATCCCTATTTGGTTTGCTGAAATAAGTTTATCTCTTACTAGAGATAAGTTCGCCTTTGTACACAATTTCTAAGTATTTCTTGTCTTTTTAAATGTTTGTGTGCAGTAAAGGAATTGAAAAATTAGATTCATTTCATTGATGATGATGATGAGGATAGTGCAACAAACCTCAACCAGAACTTTCCCCATGAACCCGGTCGCACCGGTGATGAAAATTGTCTTCCCCGCATAGTACTGCGTCACCGACACAGAGGGCGCCATTGCTGCCTGAAACAGAATAATAAAAAAAAAAACAATTAGTTATTTGTACCTAATATTTCTTGGAGAAATTTTTATCTTTAACTAGCTTTTGCTCGCAGCTCTGCCCACGAAATATATTTTATTTTACTGTTCAGCTCCTATTAATCAAAGCGTGATTATATTAACCACAGACCTTCCTAAGATAATTTATTTTTTAAGCGGAAACCCCATTTCGATAGATTTCGTAGTTTTGCGTGATGATGTGTCATACTATTTTCAGTCAAAAGGTCATTGCTCCCATTAAGAGTTTGATATATTAGAGACAAGAGACATTGGCCCCTAGATTCTGAAAGTTCAATCTTTGACAAACGATTATTTGAAGATTAATTCAAAATAAGGCCACGTTATTGGCTGAATGAGTTTGGCAAGAGTTTAACAAGTTTTCACAGCTAATTTTGCTTTCGGAAACCGGGCTAATAAATATTTAATTTTATTAAAAAGCGAGTCTTTATTTTTTTATTTTTAGGGGGATCCCGGGTGAGACAAGCGAATTGTAGAAAATCAGTGATAGTTTTTTATTCTCTTTAAAAATAAAATAGCTCGCCTTTGCACATTATCTTTTTGTAAATGTTATGTGATTTTAATGTTTTTGTGCAATAAAGTATAAATGAAATGAAAATAATGTGTCCTTAAAGTAAAATATGCTGTCTTAGGGATCAAGGGTCCTCCAGGGCTCATAGATTTTTCCACTCTGTATATGCGTAGCTCTGTCATTCTCGATTTCTAGTCTGTCTCGATTTTGCCAATATAAAACCAGCCAATGGATATTCTATTCTATTCCATTTGTTATTATAACAATCGGGCGCAAGGAACTAAACTGCATCATGTCATGATTCATTCATTCATCAAAACCACTTGCTTACATACAAAATACTGGCTAAACATGATATCACAGTATGATACTCACAAACTTACCTCACCGACCGGCCATAACTGGAACTACAGTCACCACACCAGTATGATTTTTTCAATTCAATCGTAACTCAAAAATATTGGTTTGCTCATTAATTATCAGGGCGAATTGTTGGGTCAGAGGAGGCGAAAATTTTTGAATGAATTATATTGATAAGTACCAAATAACTACAAAATCCAACGCAACAAAATCGACCAACGATTTAAAGATCATTACTTGCTATTTTTGATGAGAAAATAGGGAATATTTAGTACCTACCTACCTATAATACTATTTGCATGAAATGCCATTCGTATGCCAAAGACGCTAGCGACGCCATGAAAGGGCCAGGTAAGTTTGTGGCACTACAGATGCCTTTTAAACGTAATGATATAGTACTTAATTAAATAATCACATAATTGCGAAATCCTTAACCTCTTGAGCTATTCTCGAGATTACACGATTAGTGCATTCTAGCTGTGATGGAAAACGTCGTCAGGAAACCTTCTTGGATGGACGAAGATTTTATTGCAGTGATGTCATAAAGGCGCTCAAAGCAAATGGTTCGCTTTGAAAAAAATATATATTTAAGTTTTCTAAAATTACAAAACTTTTACAATCAGCTGATCGGGTCAATGTACTGAGGAACGTATTTTATTCGCGAGCATTTCTGCTTCTTGTGGAAAGTTGTTCATAATAATGGATGTATAAGTGTATACAATTAAGATCCAATATTGTTACCAAAAATCATGCATATAAACTTATTTGATTTGATTTTTTGATTTTGTAGATTTTATTCATTCCCCAAAATATGGCCAGCTAATTAAATGTCACCCTGTACAAACTTTAACTTATCCCATATAATTATTCAAAAATAAATTCATCCACATTGAAATCATTAAATATTTATTATTTTAAAAGATTTAATAATTGCATTTTTTTTTTAGATATAATTTTTTAAGGGAGTACCTACTTAAGATAAATATTTCTATCCCGCTAATACAGTCTGTGTACTTAGTTAAGTTAATAAGATCATCATTACGTATGTAATTGTGTATTTTGTATGGTTGTCAGGTTTACTTAGCAAGACCTTGGCATTCGTTGTGACATGAATAGAACAGACTTTGATTTGTTCTGTCGGATTTTGATCAAATTGTTTTATTGGCTTCCTGGTTATAATTAGGATTCCGTAACGAAAGGGGGCTAAACAGGAACAGGAACAATTGTACCTATAATTTTACAGTTTGAGAACACAGGCCTGATAATTTGATATAATTTAAAATAGCTCCGTTTATAGCACCTAAAACTAGCTCATGCTTGACAGACGGATGGAAAACGAGGTTTGAACATTTTTGAAACTTGAAACTTGCAATTACACACGCTTTTTCGTGTTCATCAATAAACCTTGATCCAGAATTAATTAAAATCAACAAATATTCTTTGTCAAAATGTCATAATAAGTAAGCTTACGGTATACTTAATACATATAATTCAGTTTGAATATGTAATTTAGTAATTTGATTACATATATTAAACTGAATTATCTCAGCGTCATTTTAGGGAATTTTGACTAAACGCCAGAAAGTTTTTTTTATTTTTTTTATTTAACCATTAAAGTGTCCCACTGCTAGACAAAGGCCTTCCGCTCATTCGTCCACACTTCCCTGGTCTGTGCCACCTCCGTCGCGTCGTGCCATATCCCATGGTGGTAGAAGCCAATTTTGCGTTTTTCTTAGTCTGTTAGAAATAGCACCGGCAAAATATTAATTCTGGTTTTTCCACATCCTTTACTAGGTACATATCTATAATAGTTGGTTATATTTATTTTAAATATATTCAACCACAACCACAGAACTTTATGACGTAATTTTCATTATATTGAATGGTAAATAAATATTGGTCTAGGGTAGATGCAAATAAAAACGGTGAAGTGCCAGCCAATCACACACAGAGGGTTCTGTACCATCGTAGGAAAATAGTGTAAAAACGTCACAGGTATGAGATAAAAAAATAACTACAGGATCTACGTTTCCACTCTCATTTTATTTTTTTATTTACTTTATACTACCTATATTGCACAAAATCAAAAATACAGAAAGGTACATAACAATTGAAAAAAACATGTACAAAGGTGAGCTTATCTCTAATAAAATATCTCTTACAGCAAACCCAGGATGAACAGGACTATTTAGCAACGATATATTTTTTTTACAGCAAATAACTTATCATCAACCATTAAGGTTTTTACATCAATAATTAAATATTTTTTACAAAAAAATAATCATATCACTGCAAATAAACTATTTGTTGAAAAAAACTAGTGCTAAAAATAATTTGAAAATTTATAGTATGTAAGTTTTTTTTTTCTAGTGCTCTAAATGTTAATTATAGATTAAATAAAGTTGCTCTGATCAAGTCGGTCCCATAGTGAAGTTGTTCAGATATGTCCCTAACAACCTTCTTTCAGCTTGTACACCCCTTTCTGTTACACCCTGTATAGGTTAGGTACTTTCTGACTGAAAACTGTCAAGTTATGTGAAAAATGCAAATATATAGTCCGTCCATCCGTCCGTCTGTCACCAGGCTGTATCTCATGAACCGTGGTAGCTAGATAGTTGAAATTTTCACAAATAATGTTTTTCTGTTACCGCTATAACAAAAAATACTAAAAAAACAAAAGAAATTTAAAATTGAGGGGAGCTCCCATACAACAAACGTGATTTTTTTTGATGATTTTTGCTCGATATTGATAATGCAGGTAGATTGATATTGAGTATATTATTTACTTAAAAAATAAATAATTGAATTAAAATTAAATTTATATTTAAGGGGGGTTCCCATACAACAAAAGCTTTTTTATAGATGGTACGGAACCCTTCGTGCGTGAGTCCGACTCGCACTTGGCCGGTTATTTGTTTTTTTATTTTAGCAGGTGCGTGAATGATTTCATTCGTCCATTCATTGGTTTTCAAGTATTCAAGTTAAAAAATCCCATTTGACACTCTTCTGCTACGGAACCCTAACAATGTAGTTAATTATTAACCACATTAAGGATGTGGGTGATCGTTTATTAATCCTAGTTAGCCGCAAACCCGGACTTATGATGAGGGGAAATTACCTACCGATTGTTGAAATGGAAAAATATTAGGTGACCTAACTAGAACCTAGAATATCTGTGGAAAAACCTAGTAGCTTCCTAGTAGGTTAGGTGGTTTATAAAACGTAAATATGCTGCCAAGTGCGAGTTGGACTCGCCTTGAGAGGATTTCGTAGAACAATAATAAGACTAACACTAACAAAATACCCTAAAAGTACCCTAAAATTCGGTTTGCACCCCAGATTTAGGGGGTTAGGGGGTTAAAGTTGTAAATTTCGGAAGTTTTATGGGATATGGGTGCAAACATGTGCTTGCAAACCAAATTTCAGATTTTTAGAACTTCGGGAAGTACCCTAGAGGTTTTGCCCTCCATCAACCCGCTGCCCGTGCCCCTCGGTGGGGACATTAATGGGCATACTACCTATACACATACATGGTCAGCAACGAGATTCGAACCTGCATCTCCTGCGTGAGAAGCAGGCGTGCGCCCACGAGACCACGGAGCTTCTGAGTATTATTTATGTTGTTTTAAAAGCAACAACCTGTTACAAGCCTGTTACCAATTAACCGGAAGTACTTTTAAAAATAATTCCCTTCGATTATCTTGTTTTTATATCTGACACACCTGGAAGTATACGAGGTTATAAATGTTTCAGAGTTCATTCACCTTTATAAGGACGCTGAGCTACACGACACGCAAATCTATGGACGCTGAGCTATACGACACGCAAATCTTTGGGCACTGAGCGACACGACATGCAAATCTATGGACGCTGAGCTACACGACACGCAAATCTATGGACACTGAGCTACACGACACGCAAATCTATGGACACTGAGCTACACGACACGCAAATCTATGGACGCTGAGCTACACGACACGCAAATCTATGGACACTGAGCTACACGACACGCAAATCTATGGACACTGAGCTACACGACACGCAAATCTATGGACGCTGAGCTACACGACACGCAAATCTATGGACGCTGAGCTATAGGACACGCAAATCTATGGACGCTGAGCGACACGACACGCAAATCCAACGGAACCCTTCGCATGTGAAACCGAAAAGAAAACTTCTTTGTAAACCTATGGAGTGCAATAAATGATTGAGTATTGAACTCAACCCGCGATTTCCAACCTAGCTACATCGAGATAAAGTTCAAAACCTATGAAAAAATAGAACAAGAGATTTTTTTTGTTGACGTTTTGGACATGCTGTCACGTGCTATAGGTATTGCACATTAAATGTAGTGAAATTAAATAACCCCAATAAATAGCGGGTGACATTAAATTAGTTGACCATATTTTGGGGTATATTTTTTGGTAAAGTTATTCATAATGATGGGTACTATCATACCCCAAAAGTTATTCATAATTATTCCCCAAAATATGGCGAGCTATTGAAATATCACCCTGTATTAATCAGAAAGGGATTCCAACATTTTGTACCCGAACAAGCGAAATTTAAGGGTACTGGCTGTACCTAAAGTTAAAAGTACCCTTAAATTTCGCTATGGTACTTCGCCCTTGGTACCACCTATCCCAGAGAGTTTCGAAGTTCTTTGGTACAAGCTAGCCATAATTCTTATTTCGACAATCGCAGCCTTGTCCTTGATTCCATGAATGGGAAGGTAGTTGATGATCTTTATTATCAATGATTATTTATAGTCGAGATGCGAAAATGGTCATCAAGACATCATTTAACCTGACGAGGTCAATATCCCTTGACATGACTTGCCTTGTAATACTAAATGCGTAATGTACGTAAGTGTACTACTATAGTTGCAGTTTTATAGCTTGGTTCAATGTACCTATTAAAATAATAACCGGCCAAGTGCGAGTCGGACTCGCGCACGAAGGGTTCCGTGCCATTATCTATAAAAAAACGCAAAAAAATGTATGGGAGCCCACCCTAAATATTAATTTAATTTTAATTTAATTATTTATTTTTTAAGTAAATAATATACCCAATATATTGTGAACATTTTAAGCGTCTACCTGCTACCATTATCAATATCGAGCAAAAATGAGCAAAAAAATCACGTTTGTTGTATGGGTGCCCCCCTTAATATTAAATGTCTTTTGATTTTTAGTATTTGTTGTTATAGCGGCAACAGAAATACATCATCTGAGAAAATTTCAACTGTCTAGCTACCACGGTTCATGAGATACAGCCTGGTGACAGACGGACGGACGGACGGAAGTCGAAGTCCCGTTTGGCACCCTTCGGGTACGGAACCCTAAAAACGGCGAACTTCGAGTCGGACTTACACCAAGTCACACTTACCAAGGGTTCCGTGACGGAACGGAACTTCCGTCCGCACGAATACCTGTTTAATTAATTAATTACTAGGGTCTGTGGTCCCTTAGGGCTGTGAAAAACAATAAAACGATTCGTTTATGTTGCTCTAATATTGTTGGATTTGCAAAGTAGGTTCTCGCTATGAAAAATTAAACTTAAGTCCGTTGACCTAGAAATATGAAAGTTTGCACAAAGTGAGGTCATAAAGGTAGCCAAAGTAATGAAATAATTGAAACAAAAGGTAAACTTTAGAAAAAACCGACTTCCACAAACCCTATTTGATAGACCTTGCTATTACTAAAAACACAAAAATCACTATAGGTTTGCCTATAATATTTGAAGAGTTCCCTCGATTTCTGCAGGATCCCATCATCAGATCCTGACCTGATGGTCCATAGTACCAATGGGAAGGTTAACCCTTACAAACAAAAAAATAATTTTCCAAATCGGTCCATCCGTCTAGGCGCAATCGGGGTACATACATAAAAAATATATATAAAACATCCGGACGAATTGTAAACCTCCTCCTTTGGGAAGACGGTTAAAATCCGAAAAACGTAGTAGTTGCCTAAAAATATCCATTCGAATATTTAGTTTTTAATCCTGTCATTGTTCAACCTGGCCCCTTATTAAGAAAAGTTACTCCGTCTGGGAGTAACTACGGAACAAAGCTAGACTGCTGCTGGAGGAAGTTTAGTTATCTTAGTGATTATTTAGTTTTAATTCTGTCATAGTACAACCTGGCCCCTTATTAATAAAAAGTTACTCCGTCCGGGAGTAACTACGGGACAAAGCTAGTCAGCTAATGGAGGGAGTTTAGTTATCTATCTTATTGATTATTTAGTTTTTAATTCTGTCATTGTACAACCTGGCCCCCTTATTAATAAAAGTTACTCCGTCTGGGAGTAACTACGGAACAAAGCTAGAGCTAGACTGCTGCTGGAGGAAGTTTAGTTATCTTAGTGATTATTTAGTTTTAATTCTGTCATAGTACAACCTGGCCCCTTATTAATAAAAAGTTACTCCGTCTGGGAGTAACTACGGGAAAAAAGCTAGTCAGCTAATGGAGGTAGTTTAGTTATCTATCTTAGTGCTTATTTAGTTTTTTATTCTGTCATTTACAGCTGCTGGAGGAAGTTTAGTTATCTTAGTTGAGCTTATGAGGTTAAAAATAACGTCTCAGAGTTCATTCAACTTTCTATGGACTGGACGCTGATGTAAAAACCTTTGTTGCGTGAGTCCAACTCGCACTTGGCTGGTTTTAATTTTATTTTTAATTTGTTTGGATTACTAAATACAATCATGATTCGTCATGGTTTATCATTATTTTTTAAGACCACCCATGACTATGCTTCATTTTAAGTTACAAAGGTACAGTGGCAACAAATAAGTGGCAATAAATAATTTTCATTTTCATTAATAAATAGGTAGGTAATGCGTTTCGTAAATACCTACCTAATAATGAAAATGTTGACACAAACAACAGTGCTGCGTACGGCGGCGTTAAATGACACCTAATCACACCTTCCTAATTGAGTTTGTGCAATGGTTTCCAAGTCTCAAGCGAGCGTAGAAGTAATGAAACGTAATGTCATTAAATGTCATTATCATTACATATGTACCTACTAAGGGCCTTTCTCCACTGCTCCGGTCCGGCGTCGGAAGCCGGATCAGTCATAAAAATATCGGAAGAAAAATATCGGAAGGCCGGATTATGCTTCTCCACTGCATCCGGCAATAATCGGACAGTAAAAAATCGTCGCGCGTCGATACAGACGTGACGCAGTGCTTTATTAAAATTCGCGATTCACAATGAGTCTTTGTTTCTAGACCTATTTGCTTCAAAATCGATATCTAAGGATGCGGTTGGAGTCCGATCATGATTCTAAAGTCAGATTTTGAAAAAGTCGCCGCCGTCTTGAACTTTTCAGTTACTAGACCGATTTGCTTCAAAATCGATACCTAAGGATGCGGCTGGAGTCCAATCATGATTCTAAATAGGACAATCAATGAAAAGTTATCGAAAGAAATGCTTGGAACACAATTTTTGACTTCGTAACTTTGTTTGGACTAGTTAGGAGATAAACATATCAAAAGTCCCCGCCCGGAGGCCTGATGCCTATTATATCGATCGATATCTATTATATCGACAGAATCGATACTAGATCGATATGTTAGATTATTTAGGTACCTACTAAATGATTAATAGATAATCGTTTATCCGGCAACACTACCAGGTGTACGTTCGAAAAAGAGTTACCCTAGGGTAAAAAACATTTATTACTCGTTTTCGAACGTACCCCGTTGGATGCGCCGGTGCAAAAACGATCCGATTTAGCAAATTATCGGATCGGTAAAAACCGGATGCCGGAGCAGTGGAGAAGGTTAGTAGTACTGCTGTGAGTTTCTAAATCGGACCGGTAATTAACGTTTGCCGGACCGGAGCAGTGGAGAAAGGCCCTAACAATTCCATTTTTAACCGGCTTCCCAAAGGAGGAGGTTTACAATTCGTCCGGATATTTTTTATTTTTTTTATGTATAGTTTATGATAGCGCTTGACGACGATTGACGTTGACTAAGTAATATGTATGATTTTATGGTCAATAAAAATTTTGAACTGAACTGAACTGCGCCTAAACGGATGGACCGATTTGGAAAATTATTTTTTTTGTCTGAAAGGGTTTACCTTCCCATTAGTCCCATTGACACCAGGTCAGGATCTGATGATGGGATCCTGGAGAAATCGAGGGAACTCTTCAAATATTATAGGCAGACCTATAGTGATTTTTGTGTTTTTCATAATAACTCGTGCAAATGCACATGGTAAGCATAATATTGTGATGCGGAACTGCTGATGAAGACCACATATGGCCACCAGATCTGCTCAATACTAGGTACAAATACAATGCGTGGCTGACGGGCAGGCAACGCATAGCCTAAACCGGTGGACCTAGAGCCATGAAACTTAGTAGCGTGGGGCAGCACTGAGATGGGATTTGACAAAATTAATTCCCCAAGGGGGGGGGAGGGATAAGGGGTTACAGTTTGTATTAAACTCAATCTAATCAAATAGGGTTTGTGTACCTACACCCAATTTTCCGAACAAACAAAGCTTGTGCTAACTTGAGGAGGGGTGAAAAACCGTTTTTTTTGGGACATTTTACTGTTTTTCACGTTTAATTTAAAACATTTAATAATTCTGTAAGTATGGTCTGAAAACTGCCGGGGTAAATGCCCAGTTTTGAACCGTTATTTCTCCTAAACCAGAAATATCCATTTTTTTTGGATCACTTGCACTGTTTAAGTTATCCAGACCAGAACCCACCCAAATAAAATAATATTTTGGTGAACTTGGATGGGTTATAGATAATAACCTACATATATACAAAAACGGCGAATACATAGTTTCTTGGCCAATCGCTTTTAAGTACAGGGTGACATTTAATTAGCTGATCATATTTTGGGGAATGATAGAATAGAGTACTCACCCATCATTATGAACAACTTTCCCCAACATGATAGTCACATCTATGTCTGTAGTCACAATAGATGCGCAAATAACACAAGCTAATTAAATGTTACCCTGTATAAACGCTTTGATTCGTGACCCATTAGCAAGTAACCAAAAAAATAAGGACATCCAGAAGTGATTGAGAAGTGATTAAGGTAAGCCTAACTAAATCACAAGTAATCACAACCTATGGGTTTGCCCGAAATCCCTAAAAAAAAACAATTATTACTAACCAAATACTAAGTATTTGTATCCTCTGCCACCTACTTTGGGAAAAGGCGAGACTCATTTTTTATGCAGAATCAACAATTACACCACGCCCAAGGTATTTCCCTATTTTAAGGCTGGGCACACCTCACCGGAACTGATTTCACCTTCACCTTACTTTTAGTCCAAAAAATCTAGTTATTCAAAAAATGGCAAAATTAATGCAGTTTTCTTAATTATGGGGATGGAACGTAGGTTATAGAGCGTTTTATTTACTTTAAAGAGGAATAGGAACAGGTACAGACCTATGAATAATAATAAGGGTAGATTAAAAATAAAAATAACCTTTCGAATACAAGAGGCCCAAGTAATTAAGATGAATTAGATGACCCCAAAAACACCATAAAACTAATTTTAAAAGATGTCAAACTAACGAATGAGCATGGTATCAGTTCCATTGTCGGGTTACGTAGCACAATTAGACTCAGGTTCACACAGCTTGCATACAAGAGGATAATTATCTAGACCTAACAATAGGACCTAGATATGTCGCGTGGTTATTCTAGATTTTCCGATTGACAATGAGAATGGAGGGCAAAACTGGGAGAATCTAGATTTTTTATTTATCCTTTGTCTATTTGAGAATATTTCTTAGTTACGAAATACAAATTACTTATTGTTTAACTCCCAACGAAAAGATAATATAAGTTTAAAGGCATCTGTCAGTCTGTCTGTGGCACCCTGGCGGTCAAATGAGTGGATAGATTTTCTGTTTGTTAATGGTAGAAGACTTATCTGCGATGATTTTTAGCCATGTTTTATTAAAATCGTATGTTTGGCACGAAAGTTATCAAGTAAACAAGTCTCCCAACTTTTAAGCTTATTATTTTTGAATATCATACTTATTTTTATAGGTATTATCGAGGATTTTAGTTGTAATAAAATACTGAACTCATGTGATCATAACCTATACTTTGTAGAACTTGAAAGACATGAAAAAAGTAGGAAATGGAATATTGTCAGTTTAGCATGTAGTAAAAAACAAATCAGAGATTTTAACGTTCTGAGGTAATCATTGCATATAAGTTATTAAGAACATGCCTACTACCTACGAGTTAACTTATAAAACCCTATATATTATGTCAATTAAGATATCACGAAGGTATATTGCAAAATATTCAATAAAGACTAACTTACCCAAACAAAAAAACCTGTAACTTCAAATTACACTCCAAAAAAGCCACTTTCAAGATTGAAAACTTCTTTGTAAACCTCTTTGCTGGCACTCGACTCTCGACACTATAAAAAGAAAATGTCAACACGTTCGATAATCGAATTTGCAACCGCACCGTATGGCGTCTCAATAAGCAGTGATGGAAAACGGTACCATGCATTGTAAGTTGTAACATCAAGTGAATTTAATAATGTTTACAAGATTAGAAACCCGTAATAATGCTATGAGGTGTAAAGTACCTCATTAGGAAAAGAAAATAATTAGGAATGAGCTGTTGTAACTGATGAATCATTAAATTGATTCGGTAATTTCAATGGGTTCTATTGCGTATGATCGAAATATTTCCAATTTTTCAGTGCGTAGATATTTCATATACTTTATTGCACAAAATAATACATTTTACAATGGAAAGTGGACAACACATGACAAAGACGAGCTTATCTCTATTAAGAGATTTCTTCCAGCAAACCTAGGATGGACAGGAAATAATTGAACAACAGGTAGACCCAAGTGCACAACATTCAATAAGTTAAAACAATAAACTACATAGCAATACGTACATAAATACCAGACTTGTAGATATAAATATGTTAAACAAATATACCTAAATAAAATTACTTAAATTTAATAAGGTAGAGAAAGATAGTGTTCTTTAAATCGACTTTTAAATATGCTGAGTGACGGACTGTCTCTAATAGCGTTGGGGAGTTTGTTCCAGAGTTTTATGGCGCGAAGTCGGATCCCATGTTCGTAGGCGGCAGTGTTGTGTGTGTTGCGGAATTATAAGTAGCGACCGAGAGTGCGATCTCCGTGGCCTATCCGAGGACAGAAATTCATCTATTTATAATTTGATTACTTTATAAAGATGCAAGAAAGCGCAATATGAGATACTTATATTGAATAAACGTCTTAAAAAAAAGTCATAAATTCTATGAAACACTAGCATATTATTATAACAATATCAAATAAACAAAACTCAGTTTATAAAAAACCTACAATTGGGAATATTCCATTCGGATATTGTTAAGCCATTTTGTACATAATGTTGTAAGTTAATTTTTTTGAGCCTTTATATTATAGTAACTTGGAATCAGCTGATCGAGTCAATGTAAGTACTGAGAGGCGACATATTTTTTAAATTTTAGACCTTTTTTCTGGGGAAAGTTTTTCACAATTATGGGTACCTACTATCATTCTCCAAATATGGTCAGCTAATTTAAAGTTACCCTGTATAGGACTCTTTCATGATATGGCATAGGTATGTAAATAGGTACTCAGATACTGACAATTATACACTGGACAGCAAATAAACCGGACCACACTCTTCTACCTTGGAACTCTGATTGGATTTTCTCAAAAAGTATTAAACTTACAACTATGAAAGTTATGCTTACAGAAGTGTGCTTCAAAGTTTTTGGGATTAATCAATTTATTAAGTGATTTTAAGGATATTACAAAGAAGAGTCGTTTTCCAGTTGGCCCAGTTTATTTGCTGTCCAGTGTATACATGGTGTAAAAGAAAGGAGTGTACAAGCCGAAAGAGGGTTGTTAGGGGCATCATTCTGAACAACTTTCACTATGGGACCGACTTGATCAGAACAACTTTATTTTTATTAACTCAGTACATTTCGGGCCTATCGCTCAGCTGATCCTGTATGGTGGGGTGAAAAATAAAGTTGCTCTGATCAAGTCGGTCCCATAGTGAGAGTTGTTCAGAATGATGTCCCTAACAACCGTCTTTCGGCTTGTACATCCCTTTCTGTTACACCCTGTATTATACTCATTCATAATTTCATAATTTCTTTATTGCACGGAAAACAATGTGATACATAGTCTTAAAACAAAGGTAAATAGGCAAAGGCGAGCTTATCTCTAAAAAGATATTTCTTCCAGCAAACCTAGGCGAGATAGGACAGATTGTTCTGAGAGAATAGTCCTAGTGCACAATAAATAAAATGAAGATAAATGAATGAATCTACATATACCCTAATAGCATTTACCGTTGGCATCCATTGGCCAACGGTTGGAAACCAGTTGGGATATAGTTAGTTAGTTTGCCCACCTAAAACTGACGTTGGCCCAAAAGAAACAAATTATATCAGTTCGCCCAACTAATTACCAACAATGGGCCGACTGCAAGTAGCGCTACCGTTGGGTAAATACTGTTGGTATTTCCACATATATAGCAACGTAGGGCCAACAACCCTTTGTTTGTAGTGGGCCAGCTGCAACTAGTCCTACCGTTGGATAATAGTGTTGGCGTTTCCACATTTTAAATAACATAGGGCCAACAACCCATTTCCAGTAATGGGCCAGATGCAACAAGTCCTATCGTTGGACAAATAGTGTTGGTGTTTCCACATTTTCAATAACGTAGGGCCAACAATCAATAACCACCAATGGACCAGCTACAGATTGCGCTACCGTTGGTAAAATACTGTTGGTATTTCCACATACAAAGCAACATAAGGCCAACAACCCATTGCCGGTGATGGGCCAGATGCAACAAGTCCTATCGTTGGATAAATAGTTTTGGCGTTTCCACATTTTAAATAACGTAGGGCCAACTATCAATAACCACCAATGGACCAGCTACAGATTGCGCTACCGTTGGGAAAATACTGTTGTTATTTCCACATATATAGCAACGTAGGGCCAACAACCCTTTGTTTGTAATGGGCCCGCTGCAACTAGTCCTATCGTTGGATAAATAGTGTTGGTGTTTCCACATTTTAAATAACGTAGGGCCAACAATCAATTGGCACCAATGGACCAGCCACAGATAGTGCTACCGTTGGGTAAATACAGTTGGTATTTCCACATACAAAGCAACATAAGGCCAAAAACCCATTGCCAGTAATGGGCCAGATGCAACACGTCCTATAGTTGGATAATTAGTGTTAGTGTTTCCACATTTTAAATAACGTAGGGCCAACAATCAATTCCCACCAATGGACAAGCTACAGATTGCGCTACCGTTGGGTAAATATTGTTGGTATTTCCACATATATAGCAACGTAGGGCCAACAACCCTTTGTTTGTAATGGGCCAGCTGCAACTAGTCCTACCGCTGGATAAATAGTGTTGGCGTTTCCACATTTTAAATAACATAGGGGCCAACAACCCATTTCCAGTAATGGGCCAGATGCAACAAGTCCTATCGTTGGACTATAAGTGTTGGTGTTTCCACATTTTAAATAACGTAGGGCCAACAATCAATTACCACCAATGGACCAGCTACAAGTTGCGCTACCGTTGGGTAAAAACTGTTGGTATTTCCACATATATAGCAACGTAGGGCCAATAACCCTTTGTTTGTAATGGGCCCGCTGCAACTAGTCCTATCGTTGGATAAATAGTGTTGGTGTTTCCACATTTTAAATAACGTAGGGCCAACAATCAATTGGCACCAATGGACCAGCCACAGATAGTGCTACCGTTGGGTAAATACTGTTGGTATTTCCACATACAAAGCAACATAAGGCCAACAACCCCCTGCCAGTAATGGGCCAGATGCAACAAGTCCTATCGTTGGAGAAATAGTGTTGGTGTTTCCACATTTTAAATAAAGTAGGGCCAACAATCAATAACCACCAATGGACCAGCTACAGATTGCGCGATCGTTGGGAAAATACTGTTGGTATTTCCACATATATAGCAACGTAGGGCCAACAACCCTTTAATTGTAATGGGCCAGCTGCAACTAGTCCTATCGTTGGATAAGTAGTGTTGGTGTTTCCACATTTTAAATAACGTAGGGCCAACAATCAATAACCAATACTGAACCAGTTACAGATTGCGCTACCGTTGGGAAAATACTGTTAGTATTTCCACATATATAGCAACGTAGGGCCAACAACCCTTTGTTTGTAATGGGCCAGCTGCAACGAGTCCTATCGTTGGATAACAAGTGTTGGCGTTTCCACATTTTAAATAACATAGGGCCAACAACCCATTTCCAGTAATGGGCAAGATGCAACAAGTCCTATCGTTGGACAAATAGTGTTGGTGTTTTCACATTTTAAATAACGTAGGGCCAACAATCAATTACCACCAATGGACCAGCTACAGATTGCGCTACCGTTGGGTAAATATTGTTGGTATTTCCACATATATAGCAACGTAGGGCCAACAACCCTTTGTTTGTAATGGGCCAGATGCAACAAGTCCTATCGTTGGACTAATAGCGTTGGTGTTTCCACATTTTAAATAACGTAGGGCCAACAATCAATTACCACCAATGGACCAGCTACAAGTTGCGCTACCGTTGGGTAAATACTGTTGGTATTTCCACATACAAAGCAACATAAGGCCAACAACCCATTGCCAGTAATGGGCCAGATGCAACAAGTCCTATCGTTGGATAAATAGTGTTGGTGTTTTCACATTTTCAATAACGTAGGGCCAACAATCAACTTCCATCAATGGACCAGCTACAGATTGGGCTACCGTTGGGTAAATACTGTTGGTATTTCCACATACAAAGCAACATAAGGCCAACAACCCATTGCCAGTAATGGGCCAGATGCAACAAGTCCTATCGTTGGATAAATAGTGTTGGTGTTTCCACATTTTAAATAACGTAGGGCCAACTATCAATAACCACCAATGGACCAGCTACAGATTGCGCTACCGTTGGGAAAATACTGTTGGTATTTCCACATATATAGCAACGTAGGGCCATCAACCCTTTGTTTGTAATGGGCAAGCTGCAACTAGTCCTATCGTTGGATAAGTAGTGTTGGTGTTTCCACATTTTAAATAACATAGGGCCAACAACCCGTTGCCAGTAATTGGCCAGTTGCAACTAGTCCTATCGTTGGATAGATAGTGTTGGTGTTTCTACATTTTAAATAACGTAGGGCCAACAATCAATTACCACCAACGAACCAGCTACAGTTTCGCGCTACCGTTGGGTAAATATTGTTGGTATTTCCACATAAATAGCAACGTAGGGCCTACAACCCTTTGTTAGTGATGGCTCAGCTGCACTTGTACTGCCGTTGGTTTAATAGTGTTGGCGCATCCGCATGTTAAATAACGTAGGGCCAACAACCCATTGCCATTAATGAGCCAGGTGCAACTAGTCCTACCGTTGGATAAATAGTGTAGGCGTTTCCACATTTAAAAAACGTAGGGCCACCAATTAATTGCCACCAATGGACCAGCTACAAATTGCGCTACCGTTGGCTAAATATTGTTGGTATTTCCACGTATATGGCAACGTAAGGCCAACAACCCTTTGTTTGTAATGAGCCAGCTGCAACTAGTCCTACCGTTGGATAAATAGTGTTGGCGTTTCCGAATTTTAAATAACATAGGGCCAACAACCCATTTCCAGTAATGGGAAAGATGCAACCAGTCCTATCGTTGGACAAATAGTGTAGGTGTTTCCACATTTTAAATAACGTAGGGCCAACAATCAATTACCACCAATGAACCAGCTACAGATTGCGCTACTGTTGGGTAAATATTGTTGGTATTTCCACATATATAGCAACGTAGGGCCAACAACTCATTGTCAATAATGGACCAGCTGCAACTAGTACTGCCATTGGTTTAATAATGTTGGCGTTTCCACATGTTAAATAACTTAGGACCAACTACCCATTGCCGGTAATGGGCCAGGTGTAACTAGTCCTACCGTTGGATAAATAGTGTAGGCGTTTCCATATTTTAAATAATGTAGGGCCAACAATCCATTACCACCAATGGACCAGCTACAAGTTGCGCTACCATTGGGTAAATACTGTTGGTATTTCCACATTTATAACCACATTGCCAGCTGGAGTACTGCCACTATCTATCTATCTATCCAGCCTCCAACACCCACTGTTGAGTAAAGCCATCCTCTTCATTGAGCCATTTGTTGCGGTCTTGAGCCAACCTAATGCACTGTTGCCCGGCAGTTTTGGCGATGTCATCCAACCATCTGGCTGTTGGTCTGCCTCTCGGTCTACGCTCATCCCTGGGCCACCATTCTGTCAGCGCCTTGGTCCATCTACCGACTCGTCCCCCCTAGCCAAGTGTCCCGCACTTTACCTTGCGATCCGCATACCCACATCTACGAACTAGGTTCGGCGTCGTATCTCGACGTTGGGTATATTGTGGTCGAGAAGGGAGATTCCGAGCATGGCACGTTCCTTGCACTTGGTGCTACTCGGATTTTATGGATGTATTCCGTTGGGAGCGGCCATGCCTCGGATCCATATGTGAGTAGGTATAGGCAGAACCTTGGCAGAACACATTGGTTAAACACCTTGGTTTTGAGATATTGAGGGATTTTAGACTTTAAGACGTGTTCCAATTTACCAAAGGCGGCCCAACCCAGCTAGCTGTATGCGCCTGGAGATCTCTTTCAACTGGGAATCTCGGTCAAAGGATAAACGTGTCCAAGGAAGATGTATTTAGTATTTATCCATCCACTATCTCCAGATAACAGTATCCTACCATGATGTTGTAGGTTGAGGACATTCAAAATTGGTCATGATCTTAGTTTTGGACAAGCTTCATGCAGGTCTGGTCTGTACTAGCACTACACTGTCCAATGTCAATCGTTATCTAGTTACCTTTCATTGAAATTGGTTCAGTAGTTCCAGAGATTACCCCATCTGCCTACATAATTATAAACAAACAAACGTTTATATCTTTATTAAAGTAGGTACCTAAGTTAGATTGCATCATATCACCCTAGCTAGGTGCTTTAATTTTGCATAGTAACAGTAGTGGACTCGGGCGGTCGGCGGCAGTCAATCGCTCGCCCCTCCCTCCACCGCCCCGCCCGCCAGCCGGGTGGCGTGATGCCCGGCGCGGCGTCGCAGCAGTATTGCCAGATACACTGTTTTTCTCTCGTTTTTCCGATTTTTCCCCCCTGCTTTTATGCCATTGCAGAAACCACTGGTCCAGCGTTTGTCTAGTTAGCCTGCAAAGAGTGGCTTCATCAGACAAACTCGAATGCAAAAATTAGTTATCATGGTTATAAATGTAGGTAGGTTGAATTGGGCTTTCTATAATTAGGTGAGCGAAGCGAACCCACCATTATACCACAATCCAGCAGACCATGTGATGCCTACACTTTATGAAGAAACCATTATAGGCCAGTCACGATGCAATCTGACTAGTGATTTGTTGCTTTAGGCCTGTTTTACATTGCAATCTGTTGTTGCAAGGCAACAAATTGCAGCAACAAATTCCTGCTCTCCCTCAAAGCAGTATTCCGTAAGACAATACTATGGAAATAACTAAAGTAAACCAATCTGGCAGTTCCTACATCTGTGATGTGTCTGATTTGCCTGACCGCATAAGCAGCTGACCTAAGTCTTCGTGAGAGACTAGCTAGTTACATGAGGACCCCATTGAAGTTTCGGGTCTATAGTGATACCAAGGAAAATTGTTCCTTTTACGAGGTCTAGTCTTTCCGTTCCTATGCTTACACTCGTTGCCACCTGCCGCACATTCGGTAAACAGAATTTGATACATTTAGCCTTCTTCGAGTTAAATAAAAGGTTGTTTACATTAAACCAATTTAACAAATGAGAGAGCGTACTATTTGCATCATCTAGAATTTCTTCTTGTCTTTTCACGTTAAGCATTATGGATGTGTCATCAGCAAAAAGTACAATCTGAGTCATTTTTTCGAGTACCGATGAAGATATACATACATATTGTTTCCTCACATTTTTTTCTACATTATATAACGGCAACACTGCTAACGCTGCGCGCTCTCTGTCTTTCTTTTCCCTCCGCACCGCACGCGCACGCACGTGTCGTCGTCTGTTTTGAGGTTAGCATCATGTTTTACGTAGTTGAGTTTCAAGATAATGGGCTGGGAATTGTGCAGGAAGAATGGATGACGCCTCGTAAAAAAGAAAGCTTTTGGCCGCCCTATAAAGTGGCAAGCCAATTTCATAAGTGTTTAATGTCGCAAATTGTAGCGGCAAAACATGGCCAGTTTATGCTATAAAGCGTGTGATGTTCGAAACCGGTGAGTGAGCCTGTTTACATAATTATTGCTTGAGACTTCAATCAATCTGGGTCTCTGAAGCACCCCTTCTGGGGCGTGGGGAGTCAGGGTCAGGTCACTGGACCTCTTCCCGAGGCTTCGCCGTACGGGCGGTGGTTTTTCTTTGAAGCCGCCGCCGCGGTCTTCAGTGGGTGATCATCACCGCGTACGCGCGTTGTATGACGCTAATGCATGTTCGCCAGCGTCTGGACCTGGACAGGAGAAACTGGTCCAGCTGTTCCCCTATTATGTCCCCCTGTATCGTGGCGTTCGTTCCTCACGTAGAGGGGGGCACCGAAAATGGTAGCTACGCAGAGAGAGGATCTTTTGGGCCCAGAGCATTTGATCTATTTTACGTTTAAATACCTATTTATTTACTTTTCAGACAATTTACTGCTGGCCAGAGAAAAGTGCAAACAGGCTGAGAGTGACTCGGAGCTAGTAATGCCATTGCTACTGATAGTAGTGAGAGTGAAGAACATGAAGAACACAATATTCAATACCCTTCTCCATCTCGAGGAGAAAGAAAAAAGACATCACCGGATCCATTAGCTACAGGTAGGTGTATAGTTATCAATAAATCTAAGGAATTTAGAAGGCAAAAAACTTGAGCAATGACCTTGACTGCAGAAGCGAGATAAAGGCGTCTCTTTTGGTGGTGATTGAGAGAGTGAGAGAGTTCCCCCACTTTGTCAAACCATGCTCCAGTTATTTGTCTTCATACGAGAAGTAAAGTATTGTGTACAGAAAAAAATGGTGGCCATCTGCACAGTTGAAAAATAAAGTTTTAACTACATACATTTTACTTCAATGACAATGTTCAATTACCAAAACAGTATTTTATTGGTAAGCAATTTCTAATTCTAATTGTATCTTAAAAATGCCAGCTATAGATGTTGGGCCAATACAACCTTGGTCAGCGCATACTGCATTGAGTATTTGCCAGCGTTCATGAGCTCCTTTGACTTGTGCGGCTGGTGCCTGAAAAATTGCCAACAGTCTGAAGTAAGGGTGAGCCTCAGCAATCGACAGACAGCTGCGAGGCAAGTGGTCTGTACAATAAAATTGTCAGCCCAACGGCCAACATTTTATTTTTTTATTTTATTTATTAGTTTTATTGTAGGCTTAATATTTTTACAAAAAGAAAATTTTCTTGGTACTATAATATTATATTAAAATGTTTTAGCAGAGAATAAGAAGCCAAATTCAAGAGAAAATACTCCAATTAATCCTACAAGCGGGGCATATACACCTACACCAAGATTTTTACTAGAAACATTCAACCTTGGTAAGCTCTTGTCTTAGACGAGTAATTAAACATTAATAAATTGTTAATAATATAGTTTTTTAATAAGTAACCAAATTACTGTTTTTTTTTTTACAGATTCTCCATTATCATCCCGGAGCCCATCTGCTGCTGCGACACCAACTGAAAAGAAGCTGTCGGCCATAGACCAAATGAATGGTTCTTTTAGGTATGTTTCTACAACTGTGATAAAAAGTATGAATGTTTCCAGTTCATGGGCCAGAGGCGTTACAATATCCTGTCGCGTTATAACAAAATATTGTTTTTTTGTTCTAGAATTAATTGCCAAATAGGTACATAGCAGATATACAAACTGAAGTCAAACAAATAAAATCTACGCAGAATGACATTTTATTGAGATTATCATCTGTGGAACCTACCAAGATCGCTTTACCTGACGAGATTACCCTGCCTTTGAAGTCTATTGAAGATCTGAACAATATACTAAGGCTAGAAAACGATGAAAACAAACAAAATTTGGTGTGTTACCATTTCTAACTTCTAATTATTATTCAATTAAAAGTATAGGTATTCTCAGTCTGGCCAGCAGCGGCACCCCGTGGAGGAGTATGGTTCAATCTTACTTGTATCCGGGTATAGGCTTGTATGACAAACGGAACACTTAGTTTCGTCCTGCCTGTCCCTCTATATGTCTGTCTGTCTTTCTGTCTAATTTACGCGGATGAAATCGCGGGTAAAAGCTAGTATTTTATATCCTTGGAGAAAATGAAAAAAACATGATGTATAATTTAACCTCAAAACAGACGACAACACGTGCGCGCCGCACGCGGCGATGGCGCGCAGAGAACATTTTTTAACTGTTCATTGTGTGGGAATATATAAAGTAGGTTCATTTCTAGAAAAGACAGTCTGTTCATCAAATTTGAACAAAAAATGTTTACTGTTGCCAAATTTTAATAATATGGATGACACTTTTGTATGCATACCGTTTGTAAATAAAACCCTGTGCCATTGAATAATTACTGATTTTATGTATCTTATGCCTAATTTACACGGAGTTAGTACAGCAGCGAACAGTAGGGGCAGAGCTAGTGTCAATCTACCTCTCCTTGTATCGCTTAGAAAAGGAAGGTAGATTGACGCATAGCTCTGTCCCTACTGTTCGCTGCTGTACTGCCTCCGTGTGAATTAGGCATTAAGTTCTTATAAACAAAAGTTGGTCCCCAGCCAATTCGGCTGGGTTCACTCACACGGTACAGACAACAACATTAATCTGTGCATAATTATATAATAGTCTTGTTCAGATATTTGTGACCAGTTTCATGTTATTGTTGTTGACTGTGCTGTAAGTTATTTTTTTTCAATTTAGAGCTTTATTACTGTATTAGAACTATTAGTATAATATTATATCTGTGATTAGAACCATAATACAAAGTTATGTTCCTTTTGACTGCCTGTTCATCAACTTTGAACAAAACATGTCCTACGATGCCTAAATTTTATGTTAAGATTAGACTTTTGTATGCATATTTTTCATTAATAAATGTTACATTGACTAATAATGTACATAATAGGTTTTAATTACTTAATTAGAATTATCTCACTCTACGTTTAGAAGATTAAAAAGTCTTGTATTTCACAAAAATAATTACATATTCTAGTGGGTGTACAATACACAGTCAGTTAGGGTGGGTTCATACGGTTTTGTACAGCACGTTTTTTTTGCAACTTAAGTACCTGCAAAAAAATGTGCTGTACAAACCCAACCTAACCAACCGTAGGATATTTGTACAATTCATATACAAAGGCCCTACGCATAAACACACTAAGTGGCCCTCTGAAGGAAATATTATATAGGCCCTTCTGCTAGTCACCCAACCAGTTACCCACAGTTGGATATTTGTACAATTCATATACAAAGGCCCTACGCCTATACACTTTAAGTGGCCCTCTGAAGGAAATATTTATATAGGCCCTTCTGCTAGGCACCCAACCAGTCACCCACCGTTGGATAACTGTACAATTCATATACAAAGGCCCTACGCCTGTACACACTAAGTGGCCCTCTGAAGGAAATATTATATAGGCCCTTCTGCTAGGCACCCAACCAGTTACCCACCGTTGGATAATTGTATGATTCATATACAGAGGCCCTACACATAAACAGATTTAGCGGCCCTCCATAGGAAATTTTATATAGGCCCTTGGTTATTGACCCATCAGCAAAGCAGGCGGCCACAAATTACCGTTGTCCAACCAAGGTCGTACATTTGGCCCAACCAAATGCCTACAGTAAATACACTTAGTGGCCCTCTGTAGGAAATTGTATATTGGCCCCTGGTTATTGGCCCAAAAGCAAAACATACGGCCACATTTGACCGTTCTCCAACGGAGGTTGTATATTTTCGTATATTTGGCCCAACCAAACGCCTACAATAAATACACTTAGTGGCCCTCTGTAGGTAATTGTATATTGGCCCCTGGTTATTGGCCCAAAAGCAAAACATACGGCCACATTTGACCGTTCTCCAACGGAGGTCGTATATTTTCGTATATTTGGCCCAACCAAACGCCTACAATTGGCCCAAAAGCAAAACATACGGCCACATTTGACCGTTCTCCAACGAAGGTGTATATTTTCGTATATTTGGCCCAACCAAACGCCTACAATAAATACACTTAGTGGCCCTCTGTAGGTAATTGTATATTGGCCCTTGGTTGTTGGCCCAAAAGCAAAACATACGGCCACTTTTGACCGTTGTCCAACGAAGGTCGTGGCCCAATCGTATTTGGCCCAACCAAATGCCTACAATAATTGCTATTAGGGTATCTACTATAATATATCTACACAATAAAAATGCTACATAGACCTAAATATGAATACATATATAAAATAAAATAAAAATATTTATATATAATTGAGTAGAATACATTTTAAACATACATATACATCTACTTATATAATCAAGATACCTATCACGAAAGAGAAAGGAAGTGTTCTTTCAAACTTTTCTTAAAAGTGAAAATTGAGGGACTGTCCCTTATAGCGCAGGGAAGTGCGTTCCTCAACCGGATTGAGGGACTGTCCGCAGGGAAGTGCGTTCCACAACCGGATTGCCCTCAACCTGAAAGAGTGATCAATGTTGTTTATCTTCTTCTAAACTAACTTAAACTTCTGATATCGATGTTATAAAATGCCCTGCGCTGTTGGAAGGGTTGATGACGTAAGCCATTGTCAACATAGAGAGCGTATTCTATGCATTTGTATAGATTTTATGTATTCTGTTGTATAGATACTTACTGCGCGATTGATATTATCATTAGTACCGTACCTTACGATCTTGGTACGATTTCTTTATAAAAATAAGCTCGCTTTGAACATAAGTACATTTTACGCTTATATGTATAGGTGAAATGTAAAGTAAGTATAACTTACTTTAATTTTTACCTCCAAGTGTTCCAATTCCCACCGAGGGGCATAGGCACAGGCCTTTACCCGGATTCGAGTAAGAAAGCCATCCACATAGCAACAAACCCTCCCTCATTTACACACAAACACACACACCACCTACCACACACACACGCCTCGTTCACCTTATAGAACGTGCTAATTTAAATTATCAACGCAAACAGATCCCGACCGGACAATATTTGTAAGTACCTACACACCTCCATTTAGGGAGACATAAGCATGTACCAAAATGATAAACAATAAAAATTTATTCTATTCTATTAAGCCATACTTTACAGTTACTATTTACGACATGTTGTCAAAGAATATTTGTTGTTTTTAATTAAATTCTCAATCGATGGACATAATGTTTTGTAGGTGTACAGTGTACACAAAATATTATGTCTATGTAGGTACACTGTACACGAAAAAATCTATATTTAAAGAACGTATAAAGTTGAGGTAATTCAGAAAGGTTCGATGGCCTTTGGCTAAGGGTTCAAATGTAACCCTGTATGTTGGTTGTTCCCAAACATGAGCATACCCTAAACCACAGGGTGCTCATCCCATACAAATAAGAAATAGTAACCCTTCGTAAAAAATAGATGGCGTGAGGAGTAAGATTTGTACCTTTAAACGCCATGGTTTCGGTTAACATACTTCTAGGTGGCGCTAATCTTAGAATAAATCCTATATATCTTAGCGCCATCTCGTGGTATTTGCAATTTTTTGATGGTGCTGCACCAAGCGATAATGGCCTCGAACTAAAGAAGTTTCCGTATCATCTCAGTTTACGCCGGTGTCATATGTTGTTCTAGGTGGTCCATCTGTATTAGTATCCCTAGTATCTTTGCCTAAACTAAATGGTCCTGCCCTCGCTTTCCTCTCCGATACGATTAAAGAAATCGGCCAAGTGCGAGATGGTCTCTCAGACGAAGGGCACCATTCTGTCTGCACCATCCTGCAAGAAAATTCAAAAAACGTTTTTCGCATGGTTACCCTTAAGTTTTTTTCGTGTTGTTCATTATTTCGTATATATTTCGTATATATTTATTGCACATATCAGAAAAAAAAAACATAAACAATACAGAAAAGGCATGAGCAAAGGCAAGCTTATCTCTAAAAAGAGATTTCTTCCAGCAAACCCAGGATGGACAGGATACATTTGTTGCTTTACTGCCAACAGAATGCACATTCTGTAAAAAAAACTCAACTCTCTACCTATTACAGTTCAGGAGATTGAGCCCGCTGGCGGACAGACAGACAGACGGACGGACAGCGCCGGCGTACCTACTAAGGTCCCGTATGGCATCCTTCGGGTACGGAACTTGTTTGCGAAATTATTGTGACAAGTGGCAACACGCGATATATCAAATAAAAGAGTTTCATCAATAACCGGCCAAGTGCGAGTCGGGCTCGCGCACGAAGGGTTCCGTACCATTAACTATAAAAAACCGCAAAAAAAAAAGCATGTTGTATGGGAGCCCCCCCTAAATATTAATTTAATTTTAATTTAATTATTTATTTATTAAGTAAATAATATACTCAATATATTGTGAACATTTTAAGCGTCTACCTGCTACTATTATCAATATCGAGCAAAAATGAGCAAAAAAATCACGTTTATTGTATGGGAGCCCCCCTTAATATTAAATTTCTTTTATTTTTTTAGTATTTATTGTTATAGCGGCAACAGAAATACATCATCTGTGAAAATTTCAACTGTCTAGCTACCACGGTTCATGAGATACAGCCTGGTGACAGACAAACGGAGACGGACGGACGGACGGACGGACGGACAGACAGCGAAGTCTCAGTAATAGGGTCCCGTTTGGCACTCTTCGGGTACGGAACCCTAAAAACGTAGACTAATAATAAATACTTCATGCTATGATGCTACTTATTCATTTAAATACATGGCTGAGTAATTAAATTTCCGATCACCAATCAAATGGGCGGGAGTCTGTAATTAAAATGGCGTGTTATTTCTATCTTCAAGATGTGTGGTAATGTTGGTAACAATGAGCGATTAATCTGTTTATGGCGGGCTTCGAGCAACACGGTAGGAAAGGCCGCGTTCCTCCAAGATGGCGGGTGAAGGAAAATGTTGTGAAACCTTCATGATGAGACCTCTTTGGTGTACTTTGTACGCCTTGTCTTATGTTATTGGGAGGTACGCTAATTTTGAACCACATAAGCTAAAGCTAATAATTCACCAATATAAAATAATCGGTTAAGTGTGGGTCGGTATCGCACACGAAGGGTACCGTACCATCGTACAACAAATCAAAAGCACTCAAAACAAAAAAAAAATAAACAAAAAGAAAATTTAAAAAGTTTATGCCTTCACGAGATTTGAACCGACGACCTCCGGATTGAAAGTCTACATCATACCGGCTGAGCTACCACAACCATTTGGGTTGACGCGAAATATGCTATCATATTTAAATGTGTAGTATATGGTCTATGACATGGTTGCTATGACAATAAATAAACAGTTTCAGTCAAGATCTCCATTTTGAAATGCGTAAGTGTATCTAAACACGTCTCTTGTATCGGGGCCCCCTTTAATTTGCAATATCTCTCGTATTTCAGTATTTGTGGTTGGTGCGGCAACAGATATACACATTCTGTGAAAATTTCAGCTTTCTAGCTATTACGGTTCGTGCAGACGGACCCGGTGACAGACAGGACGGACGGACGGACGGACAGACGGACAGACGGACAGCGAAGTCTCAGTAATAGGGTTCCGTTTGGCACCCTTCGGGTACGGGACAAATCATAGAGGAGGCTAATGGTGTGACATTTTTAGGTATTCACATAGATAGACATTTGAATTGGAAAGATCATACTGATAAAGTTTGTAAGAAAATTAATAGATTTATTTTTGTATTAAGTAGACTTAGGAAAACAGCTGAGATAAAGACTGCTCTAGTTGCCTATCATGGATATGTAGAGTCCGTCTTGAGATATGGTCTTGTAATTTGGGGAAACGCCACTGATATTAATAATGTTTTTATTGCTCAAAAGAAATGTGTGCGTGCAATTTGTGGTATGGCCCCAACTGAATCATGTAAACCGATGTTCACTAAATTAAATATATTGCCATTACCATGTTTGTATATACTGGAAATAGGAAAATTTGTAAAACATAACCCAAAATCATTTAAAAGAGCCCAAGAACAATATCCAAGAAATACAAGAAACCCGAATAGGTTAATATACAATCATACCCCACGTACATCACTGTATCTTAAGAATTGTCCTGCAATGTGCGTTAAAATATTTAACAAAATACCTAAAGACATAAAAGATTTATCAATCAATAAGTTTAAATATGAACTCTTCAAATGGCTCCTACAGAAATGTTTTTATTCAGTAGATGAGTTTATGAAATATAAAAGTTGTACGTAAAATAATTATAAGTATTGTTACAACAAGATTTATTTTTTCGGTGTTATGTGGATTATTGAATATTTGCATGCTAAAATTAATAGCTGATAAGGAGTTCTTATGTATCAATTGACCATCGACTACCTACCCTTATCTTGGCAAATAAAGAATCTTTATCTTTATCTTTACGGAACCCTAAAAATGGGACCAAACTATTGGGCTTCCCTTTCGAACAAAGAATAAAGTTTTGAAATCGGTTCATAAATAATACGGTTCGATGCAACAAACATTAAAAAAAATAAAAAAAACATGCAAACGAATTGATAACCCCCTCCTTTTTTGAAGTTCCGGGGAGTAACTACGGGACAGAGATAGACAGCGCTGTCTATAGCTCTGTCCCGTTAGGGAAAGGGATGTAAGTGTACCCTACAATACGGTGTTCATTTGTAAGTGTACCCTACAATACGGTGTTCATTTGTAAGTGTACCCTACAATACGGTGTTCATTTGTAAGTGTACCCTACAATACGGTGTTCATTTGTAAGTGTACCCTACAATACGGTGTTCATTTGTAAGTGTACCCTACAACACGGTGTTAATTTGTAAGTGTACCCTACATTAAGGTGTTCATTTTGTAAGTGTACCCTATAATACGGTGTTCATTTGTGTGGAATACTTCAGTGGGTAAGTTAATTTTATAGATGAGCTCCGTGGTCAAGTGACATGCTTGCTTCTTACCAGGGACTATATCCAATTGACTGCGTTTGCGGGGGAATGCGGCTCGCCAAACGTGGTATTTTTTATTTTTTATCTATTTATTTGCATCAGCGCACCCACACACAATATAAAACATAGAAGATACTTAGCGCTAAACAAAATAACATATAAAACATACAGACACAGATAATTTGCACTACGATAGATAGAATATAGTTACCAAAGTACCTATATCGCACTAGAACTGAGGGTGGTGTGGCATCTGCAAAAGGGTTCTGACTCAGCATGTGCCTGAGAAGTAGAATAGTATTCAACAAACGTTCGCATACGCAACATATGTACGAATTACGATGACGGGCCGCCAGACAGTTTCGCAGCGGCTGACCAATCACAGCTCTCTTACCTCGTCCCCCGCCGCCCGTAAATTGGTGAGTTGTGTTTAAAAGGAAAATGTATCTATGCGCTCTCCACTGGCTAAGTGCTCCCTGCTTCTCACGCACAGTAGATGCATCGGATCCCGGTGCTTACCATGTACCAATGATATAAGTCATTAATTAATCATTAATACTTACGTTAAACGGACGTTCTAACGATGATGGAAAACATCGTCAGGAAACCATCGTTATAGCGATAATAAATCCATAATTGCGGCGATGGGCTAGCCCCCTGTCACGCAAAATGGAGTATTGAACTGGCTTATTTTTAGGGTACCGTACCCGAAGGGTGCCAAACGGGACCCTATTACTGAGACTTCGCTGTCCGTCTGTCCGTCCGTCCGTCCGTCCGTCCGTCCGTCCTGTCTGTCACCGGGTCCGTCTGCACGAACCGTAATAGCTAGAAAGCTGAAATTTTCACAGAATGTGTATATCTGTTGCCGCACCAACCACAAATACTGAAATACGAGAGATATTGCAAATTAAAGGGGGCCCCGATACAAGAGACGTGTTTAGATACACTTACGCATTTCAAAATGGAGATCTTGACTGAAACTGTTTATTTATTGTCATAGCAACCATGTCATAGACACATATACTACACATTTAAATATGATAGCATATTTCGCGTCAACCCACATGGTTGTGGTTAGCCGGTGCGGTATGATGTAGACTCTCAATCCGGAGGTGGTCGGTTCAAATCTCGTGAAGGCATAAGCTTTTTAAATTTTCTTTTTGTTTATTTTTTTATTGTTTTGAGTGCTTTTGATTTGTTGTACGATGGTACGGTACCCTTCGTGTGCGATACCGACCCGCACTTAACCGATTATTTTTCTTTTTTCTTTATTATATATAACGTTATTGTTCTGAGTAGATAATGATCTCATTGTTATAAAGTTAACCATTTTATGATACTTTATTATTGTGCAAGTTAGATGTAAGATATTGCAGTGCCCTCACTGGGTTCATTGTCGGTTCTTCAAATCCTATATATATACATATATCACCATATACCACCACAATGTCGCAATAAACGTTTTGAGTTTAAGTTTGAGTTTGAGCAGCGTCGATATAATGATCTCAATGTTATTAAATTAAAATTCTATTTTAACTAAGATAGGTACCTAATATTTATCAAACACAAATGTTAGATGTAAGTTAGCTTTTAAGACATTGTAGTGCCCTTACAGGGTTCATTGTTGGATATAATTTTGTAAAAGTGTACCACAATGACGCAATAAATATATGAGTATGAGTATGAGATTATAACCATGTTTTATAATTATATTTTTTTAAATAAATAATTGAATTGAAATTAAATTACATAATATCTAAGGGGGGCTCCCATACATATTTTTTTTGCGGTTTTTTATAGATAATGCTACGTAACTCTTCGTGCGCGAGTCCGACTCGCACTTGGCCGGTTATTGTTAGTATACGACTAAGTTGTCATGTCAATACATGTCAGGAAGCGATCATAGATAACGAGACTTCGTAAGATTGGGTTCAACTTCAATTTTAGTTCATGGCAATCTGTCTTATGCCAGACAATTTATGCCAGTGTCATGTGATGACGAAACATGTGAGACGCGTAACAAGATTTAAGAAAGGGTGGTTGACTTTTTAAGATCTGATATTAGAAAAATCGACACAATAATGGTTTTAATTATATTCAATATATACAAATATACTTGGAACACATAGTTAGTGAGCGACCGACAACTTCTATAATTTAATTTTGTTTACGTGCAAAAACTTAGCCAATAAAAATACTACTTTAGGATTATGAAAATTAGGATAATAAGGAAAAGAAGCTATTTGGAATACGACTAGTTGTAATGTCAATGCAATGATCGCTTCCTAATATGCATTCAATGCATTCAGTGCTAATAAACAGCAAAAATTTTAAGCACGGACGAAGATTACGTAATCAAGGCGGGGGGGGGGAGGTTAAAAACAAAAGATTACGCTGTGATCACATGGGGGGGGGGGGGTTTAAAAAAACGGCCAAAAATGATCACGTAATTGGTGTATGGTCAGAACGGGATTTATTTATTTATTGATCGTAACTGGTTCACTGTCAGAACAACACCGGTCGAACAAACGAACAATGGAGAACGATAGATAGATAAGATGTGTCGACGAGAGGGAAAACCTACAGTTAATACAGTAATGTAAAGTTAGAAAAGTAATCGGGATTCGAACCTACATCTACTCCGTGAGTGACGGGAGAGCAAGCGTGAATCAGTCAGAGACAGCTGTTGTCGAATAGCAGAACTAACGTATTTATTGGACCATAGACATTTCATTTTATTTGTGTGACCAGTGCTGGCTGACTATTTTGCCAAATTAAATGAGAATTATAATTATTGTTACCAGTTTTTTTTATAATGTCTTCAGATTACAGACCAAACTAAACTGTGACCAAAGTTCTGTGACTGTGTGTGAGATCAGTAGGTACTTAACGCGCGCCGCCACCGCCCGCCGCCGCGCTCGAGGTCATGGTTAGTTCGAGGTCATGGTTAGTTCGAGGTCATGGTTAGTTCGAGGTCATGGTTAGTAGTAAAATGAACACATAACTACTCACGCACATTGGGGTTTTTTTAGTCCGTATGCTACACATAAGCTCTCCGCTCAATAATGTAGTCTCTGCCTCACGGCGGAGACCTCATCCGGATCTTGTGTGTAGAGAACCGGGCATAGCAGGGAGGTCTGACTCCCGGGCATGGTTAAACCATTTTTTTATCCCCTCACACACGAAAAAAAAAAAAAAAAAAAAAAACCGCCGCCGCGCCGCCCACTGACACGCGACGAGGTTGTTGATGATGATTAAGTAATTTAAATCCGTTATTGGCTTTTGTTAAGTTTTAATTTAGCCGTATAAAACAATGTCATTTAGCTGTGGATTTTTTAAGACAAATAAAATAAATAAATAAATAATAAAAAAAAAAGATCTTGATAGGCATTTATTGTATCAGTACAGCCAGAGTGCTCTCACTGCTTCTAAATATTATTATTATTGCTAATACAGTGAATCCTCGTCCAGGGAATGTTATAATAACGCCTTGGTCAGCAAAATACTGACACTTTATTAGCTGACCCAGTTGTGAAAAAACCCAGGGCCGACCACGTTGACATATATATAAAAATGTTTTCCTAACTATTTTACAGACGATAAGCATAGACAGAGTCATCAATTTATATACTGGATATTTGGCACGCAATTTGATAAATTCCCTACATTCCGCGAAGGAAATGCTTGCCACACCAGCAATAGACAAGACAGAAAGCGAACTGTCAACGCCTACGGCGCACGCGGAAGTGTCTCGCTACGAGTGATTTCCTTTTCCTAATTTTGGATTCTATTTTCAAATTCCATTTCCTGTCCCCAAAGTTTCTCGGGAAAAGAAATCAAATCAGTGTCTATTTTGTTGTCATATTTGTTATTGTTTACACGCGATGGAGGTAACAGATTTGAACGAATTGCTGAATGCTAGAGCCATCAAAATGGAAAGCAATGAAGCTGTTTTCGAAGAAGCTACTGGAGTAGAGTCTTCGGATGCACTTACAGTCATGCCGTCTTTCGTTACCGAATCAGAATTGGGTGAGTATTCCAGGGTTCATCTCTTGAGTTCTTTCAGATGCTGTTTAGAAGGCATGCCCTTGAATGGATTTTTTTGCAAGAGAACCAAGCTAAGCAACCAAAATTGCATCTTCTTCGTGCCACTATTTTGATATTTTTGGCAGGCAGGTAGTTCTTATGCAAAAAGTTTTTATTTAAACAACATAACCTAAACTGACTGAGTTAATCACTGGGAATCTACAGAATATTATTATGTTATACTTACATCTGATTTGGTTGTCATTTTGTGAATAAATATTTACAGAGGTTCTCACAGGTTTGGAGTGGTTTAAAAAATAATAAGGATTTGTTGATAATGAAATTATTTATAGAAGAATATGCCATTTAGAAAAGAGGTCACCATTTCAAAACTTGTTTCAAAACATTGCCTCTAATCTCACTTACAAAATTGTAAAAAACAAAAAGGTATTGCATTGAGGTGCTCCTATACATAGATGTGCCGACAATATTACTATTTTTTTTATGGGGCAATATTGCCCCCATACAAAAAATAGGCAATATTGCCGGCTCAGCACATTTAGAGGTGCTCCGTAAAGGGCCTTTATGTTATGTTTGGTCGAACGCAGCGGTGTCCAAGGTGGGTAGCCTTATAGACGGATGGAGATTCTAGATTACTTTAGCGCAATAAATAAGTACATGAAAATATACGTGGTTTTATTTTCAATCGTGACAAACAGAAGTAGAAGTGACATGACATGACAGCACATGACAGTGTCAAACATAGACAGATTCCTTTATCAAAGAGTTTGAATACCTATGTATAAAAACTACTTCAACACTATGCACTGCAATATGTGGCCGGCAACTATGGGTATCTTTCTCTAACATGTGAGCAAGAGAGGGACACCAATAGTTGTCGGCCACATAGTGCAGCAAAACCTGGCCCGTTTAGGAGCACCATTATATGTGCAATGGAAAATGGTGGAAGGATCTACTTTGATTCTTCCGACAAGTTTCCACACAGAGAAGAAGAAGAAGAATTGAAAATGGAGAAAACATGTCTTAGAACTGATCATAAATCCTAGACTGGTCACATTCAAACTATAATTAAAATTACCTCTTTCATCATATTCTAGGTCTGATGCAGTCCGGTACAGAGATGCTACAGGCTCCGCTTGCTGTGTTCTCCGACACCGTTGACGATGATGACACCATGCAGAGTACAGATTCTAGTGGTGAGCTATGTTACCAGAGATATACAATAAGAACAATAAATCAGAATTTTGCACAGTGATTGTGCTTGTTACACACACCTTTTAACAATCCAAATTCTAAATGATTCAGGAAAAGTAGCTATATTATGTGGCAGACATGGACATAGACATCACATTTTCAAAATCATTAGCCAAATCCAAGTCCACAAAAGACCTAGTTCTTTTTGTTTTGAAAATCGCGGGCTGTGGTCAGATGATTGAGTCAATAAGCAAATTGTTCTTCAGCACATCGCTGAGTCAGTTGCCAAATTATAATGGCAGTGACACACCACCCACAACCGATGACGGTTGTGGGTGGTGATGTTGTGTTTTCAACTATCAATGATATAGTGTGATCAAAACACAACATCACCACCCACAACCGATGACGGTTGTGGGTGGTGATGTTGTGTTTTCAACTATTAATGATATTGTGTTTTCAACTATCAATGATGATGTTGTGTTTTCAACTATTAATGATATTGTGTGTCTTACTTTCTGTTTGGTTTCTTTCTTTTTCTTTTGTCTGATTTGTTTCTTCTAATAAACATTTTTCTTTCTTTCTTTTTTCTTTCTTTCAATGTGTCACCACATCCCTAGTCCCAATAATCCTATTATTCCATCCTGCAGAAGAAGTAATAGTTCAGCTGATGGACATTCGCACCCGGCTGTCCAAGCTCCGGATGATGCTGGAGAGCCGACTTGGGGCTGATCTGCATGACTACACCTTCTGGTTGCAAGACGCTAAGATGGTGAGGAGCTTATACCAACAAACAATCTCTTATATACACCTTCTAAGGCTGCAATATGCTAACGCAGAGGCACAATATAAAAAAATCGGACTCTCACATTAATTATCTCGTACTATCGTACAATAAAACTTAAGTATACCTCGCGCGTTGTAAAAAGAACGCTGAAAGCGAAGTGTTCGCGCATGGGTACACTCGCGCACGAAAGTACTATTCAGTCCTCGGCGCGCTCCGTACCTGACAGACAGACAGACGGACAGACAGACAGACAGACAGACAGACGGACGGACGGGCGGGCGGGCTCACGGACGCACGGACAGCGAAGTCTCAGTATTAGTGTCCCGTTTGGCACACTTCGGGTACGTAACCCTAAAAAAACCGTATATCTTTCGTATCCCCCAGCTGGAGTCCCACAAGACGCTAGTCGAGCAATGCATCCGCGGCTCCGGAGTTGTTCAGGTCAACGTGCAGCTGAGCGCCGCCGAGCGCAAGATCAACATCCTCGACGTGCTCAAGCCGGACGAGGAGCTGCTGCCGGCGCCGGGACACGGTACTGACCCGTAGTTACAACCGATCCCAGTTACAACCAATCCCAGTTAAAACAGATCCTAGTTACATCGGATCCTAGTTTCAACTATTCCCAGTATCAACTGATCCTAGTACAACTGATCCTAGTATCAACCGATCCTAGTGCCAACGGATCAGAGTCACTATCAATCTTGCAAACAATGCTTAATCGACCCCTTTCTATCAGTTCAGTTCAGTTCAAAAATTTTATTGACCATAAAATCATACATATTACTTAGTCAACGTCAATATAATATTAATATTTTTGTATACTACCGCCCGTTCGGAAGTTGTGGGCTTAGGGATGGAGCAAAGAAGGGCAAGAAACCTCCCCCGTACCTCTTTTAAAATATCAGAGCCTTAAAAATACAATGTTATGTATTTCTACTTAAGTCTAAGGAAATACACCGAGGAGAGACGTACTGACTCAGTCCATCGCCCCTCTTTGGATTTCTGTGCGCTGAGATGGTAAAGACCATGCAGTTTTGTCATCTAAATATTCTTTTACACTGTAATATGACTTCTTCAATAGGCCGTTTTTGACATAGTTTTTGAACCTCCTTTCTGGTAGGTCCGTTGCTTCATTAGGTATTTTATTATAAAAACTAACACATACTCCCATAAAAGAGTGAGCAACCTTACTGAGTCTGAACGCGGGCATAGCAATCTTATTTCTATTTCTAGTGTTAATACTATGATTATGACCTAAAGTCTTAAATAAACCTATGTTTTTTCTGGTATACATGATATTTTCATAAATGTATTGACAGGTAACAGTAAGTATATTGATATTTTTGAATTTGTCCCTTAGTGATTGCCTAGCATCTAGTTGATAGATAGCCCGAATGGCCCTTTTTTGTAAGACAAATATTGTGTTTATATCTGCCGCTCTCCCCCAAAGCAGTATTCCGTAAGACATAATACTATGGAAATAACTAAAGTAAAGTATATCACAATCAATGCTTCATCGACCCCTTTCTATCGCAAAAAATGCTTCATCGACCCCTTTCCATCCGCCCCCAGAAGTCCTACAAGACGAGCTTGACGCCCCCGAAGAGGCGGAGGAGCCCCCGCCGCCCCCGGCGCCCGCGGCCCCCGCCTTGCCGCCCCCGCACGCCGCAGCTGTCAGATGGGTGGTGGACGCGCAACTGAAGAGTGAACTGGCGAGGTTGAAGATCACGGGTGATGTGCAGCAGTGGTATGTAGTAGCACAGGGATACAAAGCACATCCCATACAAATTAGAATTAGTAACCCTTCGTAAATAAACACGTCTCTTGTATCGGGGCCCCCTTTAATTTGCAATATATCTCGTATTTCAGTATTTATGGTTGGTGCGGCAACAGATATACACATTCTGTGAAAATTTCAGCTTTCTAGCTATTACGGTTCGTGCAGACGGACCCGGTGACAGACAGGACGGACGGACGGACGGACGGACAGCGAAGTCTTAGTAATTGGGTCCCGTTTGGCACCCTTCGGGTACGGAACCCTAAAAAACGGTCAAGTGCGAGTCGGACTCACACGGAGGGTGCCGCACCATCGTCGTCTGTGCCTAAAACGGCAATACCTTCGATCTCGTCGTCAGTCGTCTCTTGCTATTAAAAAATGCCAGGCGCTATTGTATTGAAATTGACTTAATACCCACTATTTAATTCTAAACACACTTTTTTCGTGTATTTCAGTATTTGTTGTTGTTGCGGCAGTAGAAATACACATTCTGTAAAACATTTCAACTCTCTAGCTATTACGGTTCGTGCGTAGGGCCCGATGACGGACAGACGGACAGCGTGGGCTTAGTCATAGGGTCATGTTTGGCACCCGTCGGGTACGGAGCCCTGGAAACACCCTGTTAATGTATTTGTTAGGGTACCGTACCCGAAGGGTGCCAAACGGGACCCTATTACTGAGACTTCGCTGTCCGTCTGTCCGTCCGTCCGTCCGTCCGTCCTGTCTGTCACCGGGTCCTTCTGCACGAACCGTAATAGCTAGAAAGCTGAAATTTTCACAGAATGTGTATATCTGTTGCCGCACCAACCACAAATACTGAAATACGAGAGATATTGCAAATTAAAGGGGGCCCCGATACAAGAGACGTGTTTAGATACACTTACGCATTTCAAAATGGAGATCTTGACTGAAACTTTTTATTTATTGTCATAGCAACCATGTCATAGACACATACACATTTAAATATGTTAGCATATTTCGCGTCAACCCACATGGTTGTGGTTAGCCGGTGCGGTATGATGTAGACTCTCAATCCGGAGGTCGTCGTCGGTTCAAATCTCGTGAAGGCATAAACTTTTTAAATTTTCTTTTTGTTTATTTTTTTATTGTTTTGAGTGCTTTTGATTTGTTGTACGATGGTACGGTACCCTTCGTGTGCGATACCGACCCGCACTTAACCGATTATTTTTAAATTACAGAGAAAAGGTGCCCTCAGACCCCGGTGATCTGTTCTGGACGCATTTCGAGCTGCTGCGGAAATGTAAATTTATTGGTAAGTCCCACATTATTATTTATTATCAAACGGTGACGTTGAAGAGCGCACACTTCCCAGTGCATTTTGGCCTGAGTGTGCCAGCTGATTTGTATGGAGAAGTGAAAAATAAAGTTCAAATCGGTTTCATAATGAAAGTTGCTCAGAATGATATGCCTAACAAAGTACCTACAAAATATAATAACCGGCCAAGTGCGAGTCGGACTCGCGAAGGGTTCCGTACCATTATCTATAAAAAACCGCAAAAAAAAAAAAATTTGTATGGGAGCCCCCCTAAATATTAATTTAATTTTTATTTTATTTTTATTTTGATTTCTTGATGTTTCACAGCATGAATTAAAACAATAAAAATAACAATAATATAAACAGGTAGTGCCAATTACGAAACACATCCATAAGAAATTTTGAATGGGTACCTATTTAAAGACATTAAAAAAACATAAAGAATATTGAATTTACCTAATTACATACAATGCAGAACAGAAAAAAAAACATACAAAGAAAAAGAAAAAGGTAGTATCTGTGTGTACATGAGGGTGTATGTGTGTGCGAGTGTGTGTACGTGGGTGTATGCGTGTGTGAGTTCCTTTAAATTGAGCAGACCTTGCTGCTTGACAATAGATTTAAAAAAAAAATAAAAAAAAATAGATGAATTATTTGATTTATTTATCAAATTGACAAATCTTCGTACCAATTTGCGATATAAACTGAGTACGGTTTAGGTGAAAGACATCGGCCTCCGCAAAGTGCTCCTCGTACATATCAATGCTTCTATTGATTGGTGAGTTGGAGGCATAGATGGTGCGCGCGCGCTCGTGCCCGAGCACCGCCGGAGTGTGGCGGCGCGAGCGCGCCGGGGCGACGCGCAGCAGCACTGACCTCACCAGCCACTCACTATCCACTCTGCTGTTGATGACATCGTGGAGAAGTTTCTGATCCGCCAGCATCCTCCTGCTATCCAAGGACGCCATGGAGTTACGAGAGAGACCCAAGTCGTAGTCCACTGATGACCCGTCACATCTAAACTGCAGTTGCCTTATGAATGCTTTTTGAACCGATTCTATTCTCATCTTATGCGCCTGGTAGTATGGTGACCATACCGGCGACGAATATTCCAGCACGCTGCGAACATATGCGAAATATAGTAGTTTAAAAGCGATTGGTGAACGCAGCGGCTTCGTCACACGATTTATAAAACCAAGCATCTTAAAGGCTTTAGCAACAATATGTTCGTAATGAGGTACAAATGAGAGTTTTGAGTCCATTATGACCCCAAGATCTCTAATCTCAGAGACACGTTCAATGGGATGGTCATTTAAGATATATTGGTGTTCAATATGAGATGTTTTCCTAGTAAACGTGATGTACTGACACTTCTTAGGATTTAGGTCTAGGCTATTGAGTCGACAGTATGCGCAAAGACGGTTCAGGTCCTCCTGCAATCGGTGACAGTCTGATATGTTAGTTATGGGCATAAATATCTTGGTGTCATCGGCATACATTAGGTAACTGGCGGATTTGAAACATGATTCCATATCGTACAGGCAGACATTAAATAAAAGTGGCCCCAGATGGGATCCCTGGGGAACGCCCGAGGGGATTGGAGCAAAGCGCGATTGATGGCAGCCGATTCGGACAGCTTGACTACGGTTGCGGAGGTAAGAGTCGAACCAACGGAGCAGATCTCCATGTACACCGATCTGTTCGAGCTTGAGAAGTATAACGTCATGCCTCAGGCGATCAAAACATTTGGAATAGTCGGTATATATGGTATCAACCTGGCAACCCTTATCCATATGACAGGCTACTGATCCCACGAATTCACTAAGATTAGATGTGGTGGATCTTTTACGCATAAAGCCATGTTGAGCAGGAGGGATACTTCGCGCTAAAATGGGATATACCTGGTCATGAACAATAAGTTCCAGCAGTTTACTAAAAACGGGTAGTATTGAGACCGGGCGGTATTGTTCTGCTTTGGTTTTTGGACCACCTTTGTGTATTGGCACAATATAAGCCATCTTCCAGTGTGTGGGGAAACAAGTCTCGTCCAGTGATCTCCGGAACAGCAAACACAAGGGAACGGCGAGTTGATCGGCACAATTTCTAATGAAAATTGGCGGGATCCGGTCGTATCCTGCACCCTTATTCGTGTCGATGCCCTTAAGGTATTTCAGTACAATATTAGATGTTAATTCAATAGAACCTACACAGCTCAGATCATTATTGGTGACAGAAGCTGGTAAAGAGTGATTATTGGAGTCGACATATACAGACAAAAAATATTCTAGGAAGATCTCGCAAGTCTCCTTGCCACTATTAGCAGTTCTTCCGCCATACGAGATCTGTGCCGGAAGACCGTGATCACGGCGCATATCTTTTGCGAACCGCCAGAACTGTTTGGGGTTGCGGACTATAGCCTCGTTGGTTTTGATAAGGTAATTATTCCAGCACTGTCGTTGGAGCTTCTTATGCCGCTTCCTAAGTAATGAAAAGGTGTCGTAATCGAGAGGGTTACCAAATCTTTTCCATTTGTTATGAAATTTATCTTTTTCTGAAATTATATTAATAAGCGATTTGGAGTACCAGACCGGATAGCCCTCAGGATTTCCAAAAGTATACGGAACATGTTTTTCTATAAGTGAATTCAATATATTGTAAAAAGTATCCATAGCTTCAACAAATGAACATTTGCTTAGAATTGAAGACCAGTCTTTAGTGGCGAGTTCATTGCAAATCGTTGGGTAATCAGCCTTATTAAACCTGAACATTTTAATCGGTCGGGAGGGTAATAATTTTATGTTTAGGTTGGGTAGTTCGATATCAAGGGCTGGGTGATGAGGCATATCCTCGCGAGTAAGTGGGTCGGCCGCACGCGCTACAGTCGCATCACTGTTACTGAAAATTAGATCTAAAAGCCTATTATTTGCATTTAGTACGTTACTATATTGGGTCAAGCCGGACAAACAAATATCGTCAACAAACCGCTGTTGACTTTCTTTTATAATACCATATGGGGTCAATCCGAATCCACAAGTACGCGGTCTCCATGATACGTCCGGTAAGTTAAAATCACCTAGTAACAGATAGTGATTATCCGGGCAACAATGGCGTATGTATGTAGAAAGATTGTCAAGAAGTCCGTCATGGTTATTGCCGGATCCTGGTAAATAGGTACAGATAATATGGAGATCTTTATTAGCACGAACAGACGACGCGGCCACCACGACGTGAACAATCTCCAGCTGAGCGGACGCGTGTGCAACATCGGGTGACGGCAGCACGCGGGCGGCGGCGAGCTCGCGCCGAGTGAGTAGCATTACCCCTCCGCCCGTGTAGCTCGCCGGACGCCCCCCGCCTCCCCGCTGACGTGACCGGGCCGACGGGCAGCGGTCAACGCGGTGTACATCGTATCGAGGCTCGCTCACCTCAGAATCAAACACTCCATCAATCAGGTTAGTTTCGCAGATGCCGACCACATCGTAATTGTTCCTAAGTAAGCCCTGTACGAAAGCCGAAGTCTTACCCCTAATACCGCGAGAATTCTGAAAATATATTTTTAGGCCTTTTTATCGTGAGATACATTCGGAGATATAAACTGCTTGCCTATTAGGCAACAATGTAAGTATAGAATGTATAATATAATGAAATAGTACGAAGATAGGTCGTAAAATGCGACGCATGAGAACATAGGAACTTGTGTGTGTTGTTGATGTGAATAAGTGAATGGTGTATATGTAGTTACATTTACATGTAATTTAGAAGCACAGATATTGAGAGATGAGAATAAATATATGAGAAAAATAAAACGCTCAGGTTGTAAAGTTATATGACTGTAGATGAAGAAGTCGATGCCGTTGGGTTCTGAGGTTGTGGTGCTTCGTGTGAAGGTCTTATAAGTGACAGTTGGGAAAGGTTGTCGATGCGTATTGCCGGGTAGTTGTCGTTTTGGCGCAAAAATATCTTCGCATTGCGTGTCCATGTGTAACGAAACCCCATTTCTTTGCCTTTCGCTTTAGCTTGTTTCAGCAAGTTCTTGTTCTCAGCGGTCAGGTGTTCATTGACATTGATCTTCCGACTTTCCCCTGAAAACCCGATGTCGTTGGTGGTGATGCCACGCTGCTTACGTACTGCACTGATAATCTCATCTTTTTTGAGAGTCGAATGTTAATTACTTCGAATGTCGAATGTCGAATTTTAATTACTTATTTTTTAAGTTAATAATATACTCAATATATTGTGAACATTTTAATCGTTTACACCTTATACGAGTATAATAGGGTTGCGTCCAAGGTAATGCAATAAATCTAGGAACAAGTCTTAAGTTGAAGCATTATGTACAAAATGGCTTGACATGCTCAGAATTGTATATTTCCAGCAGATATATTTTATAAAGTAAATTTTGTTTTATTTATTTTATTTTATTTTGATTTATTTGTGCAAAAAAAGACAGCATTTGATGGCACTTTTACATGACGTCACTCTGTGGTTATTTCATAGAACTCAGGAACAAAAGTTTCGTTTTGACAGTTCATAAAAAGTATCTATTATGACTTGACAGGCCACAAGCCTATTGTCTTGTTTTCAGCTGTCGTACAGAATGAGGGCGACTCTCCAAAGGAACCCGTGGAACTGACCCAGTCAGCTATCAAGAAGAAGAAACCAAAGCAGGTATTTTCATCAGCAGCAAGTTATCACAGGGTGCTCATCCCATACAAATTAGAATTAGTAACCCTTCGTAACAAAGAGATGGCGTGAGGAGTAACATTTGTACTTTAAAAGCCATGGTTTCAGTTAACATACTTCTAGGTGACCAATGTCGCCGCACTCTCGCCCTATTAGTTAGTTAAACTCCGCGCCCCTAACCGCAGATAGTAACAGTACCGGCAGCGGAATCGTACGTCGCCATGTCCGCGCTCTCGCCCGATATTTTCAATGCCAGCCAACCCGCAGATAGTCGCGGAGCCGGCAACAAAAGTTTACGAAATGTCGCCCTATTAGTTAGTTAAACTCCGCGCCCCTAACCGCAGATAGTAACAGAGCCGGCAGCGGAAAGGTACGTCACGTCCGCACTCTCGCCTGATTCAACTCCAACTAACCCGCAGATAGTGGCGGAGCCGGCGGAGGAGGTGTACGAGATGTCGCCGCACGCCTGCACCCGCAACGGCAACAACGGGCAGGTGCAGCTGTGGCAGTTCCTGCTGGAGCTGCTGACGAACGCGGACTACTGTGACGTCATACGGTGGCATGGTATGAGCAGCAGTTGACGGCAGCCGACCTAACACATAATAATATGTGAGGAGTGCCTGTTCAAAAGGTCCAATTTCACTTTGGCATTTTTTTAGGGTTCCGTACCCGAAGGGTGCCAAACGGGACTCGCACTTGGCCGGTTATTTAAATATATTTTTTCCGAAACTGTAACTTAAATCTTATACATATCTGTTAAAATTCTGTGCAAAAAGCACGTAGGTATTTCCAATATTTAAAAAATGTTAAAATTTGACGTTTCGAACAAAAGGGCTTATTTCTCTTTATAAAACATGTTTTGACCAAAGCTCTTGCTTAGTTTTTTTCGTTTCCTGTAAAATTTATAAAAATGGAAACAGGGCCTTCTGAACAGACACTCCTCATGTAGAGAACGGGTTAAATGCAACATAAAAAACCTAAAATATGCAAATATATCGGCGCGGCAGCAGCAAAACATCCGAATAATGATTCATCGCACACATGCACCCACTTTACCTGACCCGGTGATTGTTGTTGTCGGGTGGCTACCTGTGCACGTGTTCATCGGTTGCCGGGTGATTACCTGCGCAGGTGTTCAGTGTTGCTGGTCGTAAACAACACCCTTCTCGGGTATAAAAGGCTGTTACCTGTTGCCTACTAAAGGACAGATGCCAGTAGACTCTGACCGAGAACGCTTGTCCGTACAATTTGTGACTGGATTATTGAAATATGAATAATGAGTGATGATAATGAAGTTGTTTCCAATGTGGACAACCCTACTCTTCCTACAAATATGCACGAAAATCCATGAAAAGAGTACAGGTATAGAGTAGGCACAGAATTCAATCTCTCAGCCTACTAGTGAAAGATTGAATATCTGAGCCTAAAACTCACGAGGAAAACATAATGTCTGTTTGCTTCTAGTTTCTATTAAGACATTGTAGTGCCCTTACAGGGTTCATTGTTGGATATAATTTTGTAAAAGTGTACCACAATGACGCAATAAATATATGAGTATGAGTTTGCAGCTACTCCAAAACAGCAGCAGCATATTAATCGATGTTAATGCAGTCTGATGACATGAATATAATGTTTATTGTGTCTGTAACACCAACCACCCAGATATTTGTTGATTATCAACCGAACCTAATCTATTCTCACTTGACATCAGTATCTAAAGCTGCATTGTGCGCAGGCGCCGACGGAGAGTTCAAGCTGTTAGAGCCGGAGCGCGTGGCTCGGTTGTGGGGCGCTTAATCTATTCTCACTGGACATCAGTATCTAAAGCTGTATTGTGCGCAGGCGCCGACGGAGAGTTCAAGCTGTTGGAGCCGGAGCGCGTGGCTCGGTTGTGGGGCGCTCGCAAACACAAGCCAGCCATGAACTACGAGAAGCTGTCCCGCGCGCTGCGCTACTACTACGACGGTGATATGATCAGCAAGGTGCCCGGCAAGCGGTGAGAGCTGTAATAATACTAGCCGGTTGACTCGAGCCATTTTTTTAATTTTTTTTGTAAAAAAAAATACATTAAAATTAGTTTGACAGTGGGTACCAACGTCAAAAATTAGACATTCATTGACGTCTTGGTCCCCACTGTCAAAATAATTTTAATGTCATTTTTTTTTTATAATTTTAATGTCAATATTGTTCCAAGGACTCTTTTGTCCTTACGCTACTGTGGGTGCTAGTCGAGTGAGCAAACAAACAACAACACTGCCATGACAATCAGAGTCAAGTCATATCTACGAGTGAGTGCTACGTACGTCTGTGGAATCACTCGCGTCGCTCTGGATTCCAACACTTGATTCAGTCGTTAGAATCCTTCACTTGCTCTTGATTAATCTATGGCGCTTGCTTTTAAATCCGTCCTTTATTTACTACGGACGGACGGACGGACGGACAGACAGCGAAGTCTCAGTAATAGGGTCCCGTTTGGCACCCTTCGGGTACGGAACCCTAATAAGATTGGGCAGAACGGCGCCATGAAGTGTGTACCGCGACAGCAAAACGGCCCCGACTCTGCATGTGATGTGTTACAGTTTGTGTCTATTATTCGTGTCACTATTAAGGTTGTTTGTTTGTTTGTCGCAGATTCGTCTACAAGTTCGTATGCGACCTGCGACAGCTGTTAGGCTACGACGCTTCAGAGCTCGCTGAGAGAGTGCGCGCCGTCATGAAGATGACCTATGACAGCTAGTGTGAGTACCCGCATGTGGTGTCCCGGGTTCGAATCCCGGCTGGGGACGAAAGCAAAAAAGCTTCCGAGTGCGAGTTGGACTCGCGTTGAGAGTGTTTCGTACAACAATAATAATAATTCAGAAAGTACACTAAAATTCAGTTTTTCATACAAACTTTGCACCCCAGGTTTAGGGGGTTAGGGGGTTAAAGTTGTGGATTTTGGAGTTTTTATGGGTGCAAACATGTGTTTGCATACCAAAATAGATCATTCATTTTGGGCTAAAAGTGAAAGTGCCGGCCAGAAAAAAAAGTGTAATATTTGGATAGAACAAACAAATCCTAGTATTTTGTACTATGACACTTAACCTGTTCGCTCCATGGTATTGTTTTTATAGGCTATTGAAAAAACACACATATATCACACGAGCGAATGAAAATTGAGCTCCAGGAGCATGATTCTCGCCCATTCGATGTACGATATCTACACCTATATCGAGTGATTTCGTTTGGGAATCTGTCAATTTTGGTCTCGATATCCGTATATCGAAGGCGCGAGAATCGACCCGCAGGTCCCATACGGGATGGCAGAGGCAACACTTAATAATAATAAATAAATCAATAAATAATAAAATATGTTTATTCAATGACTTTTAGACATGTATTCAATATCTATACTCCATTGTCTCATTTTGCGTGACACGCGCCGAACCAATCACTTTGGAGTAATGCAATGGGGCAATTCTGGCGCATGCGAGATCATATCCATGGTCGAAATATCGATTTTGAGATACCAAAATCTCTATCTAAAACAAGAAAACGCTATTCTTACGACCAACCTTTCGACCAACCGACATCTCTCGACCCGTTTTCGATCGAAATAAATATAAATCGAGATCGTTTTCGACGGATTTAGGCGGTATCAAAACCGGTATTTATTTCGATCGAAAACGGGTCGAGATATCTCTGTTGCTCGAAAGGCAAGTCGTAAGAATAGCTTTTTTTGTTTTTGATAGAGATTTCGGTATCTCAAAATCGATATTTCGACCATGGACATGATCTCGCTAGCGCCAGAATTGACCCGCTGGTTTCGCTGGCCCCATAATGTACTGAAGATAAATTGCTTATCTCTTTGGTACATAAGAAATAAGTGTGAACCCCACTAGACCACAGAAACCATCAAGCTCTTTCATCTTGAGTCACTAGTGAACTTATACCACACCTAGGACACTCTATAGAACGCTCGTAAAATAATCACCTATTACTACTACATAGCCTAATGACATTTGTACACGTGCAAATGTGTGCGTAAACTCGTTCGTTTGTGAATGTGTGCGTTCAGCTTCTATACAAAGTGCCTCCCGAAGAGGCTCCCCGACTCCGGGGTGAGGTGCGGTATCTGAATCCGCGCGGGGAAGGGAGTGGCCGTTCTGTACGGAGTACTATTATCTCTTCTGTGCTTATAGTAATAAATAGGTAGTTGTCGATAGCCTGAGGCCACGAATCCACGATGATATGTAAATAATGTTAATTTTATTTCTTTACAGATTCGAAGCGACCAAAAAATAGGATAATTTTTAAGTAAATGTTTATGTCAGAGCGAATTATCAGCCCGCTATGTGAACTTTAAGTGTAAATAAAATACTATGTACATGATTAAGAATGAATTTTGGTGTAATTAAAGATTTATAATGTTTTTGGACTTTTTTTTCTTCTTGAGTCCTACCACCCCCAATTGTAAACCAACTAAAGTATAAAAATTAGGGAGAATAGGTATATGTAGAAACACCCACCTGATAAAAAATATTTAAAAAATCTCCCTCCTCCCTCATTTTTTTGAAATTTTTCGGTACGGAACCGTTCGTGCGCGAGTCCGACTTGCACTTGTTTTAATACCGTCGATATTATTGACCCTCGTTTTGAACGCCATCTAGTGAAAAATGGTAATGATAGGGCCGCGGCCGTTAGAATAGGCTTGTGGCCTGTCAAGTCAAAATAGATATCTACTTTTTATGAACTGTCAAAACGGAACTTGTTCCTGAGTTCTATGAAATAACAACAGAATGACGTCATGTAAAAGTGCCATCAAATGCTGTCTTTTTTGAACAAAATTGACTTTAAAATATATCTGCTGGAAATAAGTACCTATACAATTTTATTCTGAGAATGTCTAGCCATTTCAATTAACGAACAGTACTAAGTATAGGCCATTGTTTTGGCACTCGGCTCTCGTCTCGCGATCTCTCTCCCGCCAAGTCAAACGCCGAGTATCAATACTCGGGGCACGTGTCGGGCGGGTCCCGCCCGCCCCGACGACGAAGTGCCAAAACTAATGCGTTTCATGAGCGCCCTATTGTACCTTTCTTTAGCGAATACTTATACAAACAAAAACGTAAGTTTTACTCATATTTTGTCACCGTTCGTCGTCGCCGGCCACTGCTTTACATTACAATTTATTGCTTATTGTAATGATATTGCTTTAGTTATTGTTCTGAGGATATTGCCTTGTCAATGATTTGAGTTGAGCGAGTTCCTTTTGGGCTTCTCGTTATCTTTTTTTGTCGAATTTTGGCTTGCTTGTTACGTTTGGCTTGATGCGTAAGTTGAGTTACACGAACAAGGTTGACACGTTAGCATGACGTTTGACAATTTGACATTCCAAGTGAAAGTGATTTCGCAACGCAGTCGCAATGTTTTGAAATTACATCCTCGATTCCTCGCTCTCGATTTGTTCCAAAAAACTATGAAAAGTGTTTGACGAAGGCTTCAGAATGGTCGACGAAAGCACTAGGAAGAGCCTGAGCAGTATCCCACTGCTACAGACAAAGGCTGGCCCGAGAGACAAGGAGCTTTGGGTTCAGAGATTAAAAGAGGAATATCAGGCTCTAATCAAGGTATTTATTCATCATCACACTATGTAGCTGATTGGCTAAAGCTCTACGTTACATGCTCGAGGTATTTGGTTCGAATCCTAGCCGGAGAAATAGCAAATCGACGATTTATCGGGTCTTGTATGATATGTGTGAAGACACTTAATTTTGTCAGGATATTGCTTTTTTGTTTATTATCTGGTACGTTTACTGTATTAGGTACTGTAATTAAAAACAAGATAAATGTTTCAAGTAAAACCGGGGTTAGAGTTAACGAAAGGGTGTTTGGAAAAGACTTGGAGTTTTTGGTGGTAGTCTATGAAACCAATTTGTTCAGAGCAACTTTATTCATTTCTCACATACAAATCAGCTGACTGCCCAGGGCCAAAATGTTTGAAAACTAAAGTTGCTCTGATCAAATTAGTGTCATAGTAAAAGTTGTTCAGATGTCCCTAGCAACCTCTTAAACACAACTACACCTTTCTGTTAAAACCTATATTTGGTTTATTATTATTATCCTAAACTTCGTCCTAAATGTCTGTCCCCAGTATGTCCAAAACAACAAGTCAGCGGACAACGACTGGTTCCGGCTGGAGAGCGACAAGACCGGCACTCGGTGGTTCGGCAAGTGCTGGTACGTGCACAATCTGCTCAAGTACGAGTTTGATGTAGAGTTTGATGTGAGTATCCATTTAGTTCCGTAAACATGTTTTAAATTTTCTGCAAAAGTTTCTTAAAACCGTGTACATGAATGGTTGCCACTGGTAGACATACACACAAATACAGAGGCTTAACTTATTTCCTGGGGTAAGTAAATAAGTTAAGTAAATGTAGCTTTAATGTCCCTACCGACGGGCACAGGCATTGACCCGGATACAAGTAAGATTGAGTTATATTTGAGTTGAGGCCACATGTTGAGGGAGCCCCTAAAAACAAGACGCCTGAAAAGGCTACATACATGGGATAATCTACCCTGAAGCGACTGATGAAGGCAACCCGACAATGGGAGGGCATGCCTAACACGCCATTAGCTCCATCACAACAACTGCTTATGGTCCAAGGACTGATCGCATGTTTGCAAAAAAAGGAGAAAAAAAAATAAAAAAATAAATTTGAGTAAGGTTTGGCGGAGGGGAGTCAGGCCAGTGAAGTGAAATCAGAAGTTATCAAGTTGCCACAGCTTTACGACTGCTACCACCTAGCAACGACAGTAGCCGGGACCTACAGCTTAACGTGTCATCCGAAACACAGAAACGCCCGAAACAAATGCCACAAAGAAACGGGTCACCCATCCAATACCTGTCTCGCCCAGATGTTGCTTAACCCGCACGATCGTGTATCGGATCTGAACTTATTGTTTTCTCTGTCCACAGATACCTATTACGTACCCCACCACAGCCCCTGAGATAGCACTACCCGGCCTCGATGGAAAAACTGCAAAGATGTACCGGGGAGGCAAGATCTGCCTGACGGACCACTTCAAACCGCTGTGGGCAAGGAATGTGCCCAAATTCGGTATAGCACATGCTATGGCTTTGGGGGTAAGGTTCATAATTTCTTTATTGTACTGTCAGCCAAGCAGATACCTGACCCCCTGTCATGTAGAATTAATGAGTCTGGGGGGTCAGCTATCTGCTTGGCTGACTGTTCTACACAAGAATGGCATACAGGACATCTTATTGACCGAGCGAGCGAAGCGAGCGAAGCGTCTCCGTTTCAGGTTTGGGCAAAAATGCTTTCGTATGTCCGGTTGTTCTCCTCTACAGGTCGCATTTATGAACCGATTCTCGTGAAATTTTGTGAGCAGGTTGGAAAAATAAATAGAATTTTTTACTCGAGCCAGTTTTTTGATTTTTTTCAAAATGGCGGAGATAAAATCGCTACAACCCAAACGGCTCGATGGATATTAACAAATGAGGTGTCGTTGGATTCGTAAAGACCATGAGAGTGAAACAGATGAGCGAGCGAAGCGAGCGAAGCGTCTCCGTTTCAGGTTTGGGCAAAAATGCTTTTGTATGTCCGGTTGTTCTCCTCTACAGGTCGCATTTATGAACCGATTCTCGTGAAATTTTGTGAGCAGGTTGAAAAAATAAATAGAATTTTTTACTCGAGCCAGTTTTTTGATTTTTTTCAAAATGGCGGAGATATGGGGTTTTAAAATGTAAAAAAATCGCTACAACCCAAACGGCTCGATGGATATTATCAAATGAGGTGTCGTTGGATTTGTAAAGACTATGAGAGTGAAACAGATTATATAATTTTAGTAAAAAGTCAATAGGTTGTATAAAAGATCGCGAAATGTAGTTTACAAAGTTATTGGTGCGGCTACTTTCATACTGCATGTACGTAACCAGGTACATTCATAAGTTTGTATGTGTTATTGAAAGAAAATTATTTGGGTTATTTTTTTATGTGTTTTAGCAGTTCAGCTTTCCCACCGACATACTCGCGAGGTCAACAGCTCACAGAGCCACTAGTCTTATTAATGGATAGATAAGCTTTTTAGGGATCCGTACCCGAAGGGTGCCAAACGGGACCCTATTACTGAGACTCGCTGTTTGTCCGTCCGTCCGTCCGTCCGTCAGTCTGTCACCAGGCTGTATCGACCTTCGTGCGCGAGTCCGACTCGCACTTGGCCGGTTATTTATTTATTTTTTTATTTTTGTTTTATTGTTTTTAGTGCGATTTGTTATGGGCACGATAGTACGGTACCCTTCATGTGCGATTCCGAGTTTCCGAACCGCACTTGACCGATTTTTAGTGGTCTCTACTATTAGTCCTTTCTAAGTTGTTTTAATGTTAATTCCAGCTCGGGCCGTGGTTGGCGGTCGAAATACCGGATCTTATAGAGAAGAATGTTATACATTATCAAGAGAAAAGCGAGGAAGCGAAGTAAAACAGCCGCCATCTTGTGACGTCATCAATCATCAGCCCGGGGAACCTACTGTTGAGCAGCGTTAGATTTTTTGAAAGAACATTTGTTATTTGCAATTACTTAAATTCTCCATCAATGGACATTATGTTTTATGGGTGTAAACCTTAAATACAAATTTTAAGGTATTTCTACTGTAGGTATCCCAGAAAGGATCGATGTTCTTTAACCTGTGAATTAACACTTTCCGTAGGTACCAACCATAAATCGAGAAACTTATCCAAAACCACCTGTGCCGATTCGGTACAATTGGGTGGAAAACTGTCAATTTCTCACGCTAGGTGGCGCATTCGCGATTGTATCTTAACGGGAACTGTCAAATTGTATGTAGTTTTTTGTAAACAAAGTTTTGAAACTTTCCAACCTGAATGCAGTGCTTTCAAATGTAAAGTAGGGGATATATATTATATATTACTATTATAAACCGCTAGCGAAACATAACGTCGAATTGTTTGCATGTTTACCTTTCTACCAGAAGAGCTTTTTTGCCAGCTACTGTCGCATTCCTCCTTCGAATCTCAGTTGGAAGCTAACGCACGGTCATCAGAGAAAACATTTTATGGTTCTTTATCGTAATAAAAAGCACTCAAATCGTATCGCTGAACTTGACACTGACGTACACAAGGTACAGTCACCAAAGCGCCATCTGGGTCTGACTTTCAGTTTTCCTCTTAATTTGAACCCGTGTTTGAGTCGTGTCGTCGGCGGCCGTGACATTTCATAATAGCCGCCTGGGCGGGGTCTTGGTACGGAAAGTGGTAATAAAAAAAGTTTCGAACTCCTTTACAAGTTGGACGTCTAGTTAGCGACACGCAACACAGGCAGACAGCGGATTTTGATCGCTGTCTATGAATTCCTATCCAGTCCATCCTAGGTTTACTGGAAGAGATCTCTTATTAGAGATAAGCTCGCCTCTGTACATATTTTTTTTTTCATTATTAAGTGTCTGTAAGTATTCTGTTTTTGTGCAATAAAGTATAAAGTTGTTGTTCCTATTTCTTGTGGGTCTAACTAATCTAACATTCCTAATTTGCTTGCCGGTGAGGTGGGGATGGTAAAAGCGTTCTATGAGAAATTAACAATTTCAAATCCATAAGGAATTCATAGACAACCATCAAAATCCGTTGCCTGCCTGCGTTGCGAGTCGGTTAATGTACGTCCAGATATGTATAAGTGTTTATTATGGGAGTGCCCAAATTTGGTATAGTATTGTTCCTATACTTATAGGCCCCGGTATACAAAAAGTTAATTGACTGTAAATATATAAATGTGATTGTATTTTCGTTGATCAAAATGCCACATTTATAAAGTTAATAAAATACTTCTATACTATTAAATGAGTAATTTTTATTTGTTTATCTTACTTAACTGTTAATAATTTGGAAAACTAAAACCTTTTTTATTGCACCATGGTACGGACGGAACCCTTGCTGTGCGAGTCTGAATCGCACTTGACCGATTTGTAACCGAACAGAATTCAGAATTGCCAATCTGTACAAATAGCTAGATTTTCTATCTCGCTCGGCATCTAAATTAATCATTGAATACAGGGTGTCCCAAAAGTCACCCATCACAGCGTTGCCAAAAGTAGGCCTTGCTGTGATAGATGCATCAAATAAGCCTAACATGATGCCAGTAAAAGTCCCATGTAATTAGAGATATCGTCGATTTTTTTTAGAATTCATACATCTTCAAATAATGGAAAGTCAGTACCAAATGATTAAAGACGTGTTGTTCTTAGGGTTCCATATCCGAAGGGTGCCAAACGGGACCCTATTACTGAAACTTCGCTGCCCGTCGGTCTGTCTGTCTGTCACCAGGCTGTATCTCATGAACCGTGGTATAGCTAGACAGTTGAAATTTTCACAGATGATGTATTTCTGTTGCCGCTATAACAACAAATACTAAAAATCAAAAGAAATTTATTATTAAGGGGGGCTCCCATACAAAAAACGTGATTTTTTTGCTCATTTTTGCTCGATATTGATAATGGTAGCAGGTAGACGCTTAAAATGTTCACAATATATTGAGTATATTATTTACTTAAAAAATAAATAATTAAATTAATATTTAGGGGGGGCTCCCATACAATTTTTTTTTTGCGGTTTTTTATAGATAATGCTACACTTCGTGCGTGAGTCCGAACGCACTTGGCCGGTTATTTTTATTTTTCTCTGTCCATACTTGCTGGAAGAGATCTCTTGCCAGCTTGCCTTTGTAAATTACTTCTCTGTATTTTGTCTTTTATGTGCAATAAATATCTATATACGATAATTGAAACAAAAAGTAAACTTTAGAAAAAACCGACTTCCACAAACCCTAATTTGATTAGATTGAGTTTCATACAAACTGTAACCCCTTATCCCCCCCCCCCGCTTGGGAAATTAATTTTGTCAAATCCCATATCAGTGCTACCCCACGCTACTAAGGAACCCCTGTACAAAGTTTCATGGCTCTAGGTCCACCGGTTTAGGCTATGCGTTGCCTGCCCGTCAGCCACGCATTGTATTTGTACCTAGTATTGAGCAGATCTGGTGGCCATATGTGGTCTTCATCAGCAGTTCCGCATCACAATATTATGCTTACCATGTGCATTTGCACGAGTTATTATGAAAAACACAAAAATCAACTTTATACTTTATTGCACAGAAAACATAATACAGACACTTAATATTACAAAAAACATGTACAAAGGCGAGCTTATCTCTAATAAGAGATCTCTTCCAGCAAACCTAGGATGGAGAGGATAATTTAATAAACGGTAGACCTACATAAGTGCACAACGATAAATATTAAAATAATAGACTACTTACTAATAATACATAAATGCAGATAAAAACAAAAAACAAAATATAATATATAAATAGATACTAAGGTATATTAAGGTATAGAAAGATAGTGTTCCTTCAAGCGTTTTTTAAAAATGTTGAGTGAAGGACTGTTCCTGATAGCACTGGGATGTTTGTTCCAAAGTCCAATAGCACGGAGACGGAACCCATGCTCATATGCGGATGTGTTGTGTTGCGGAGTTATAAGCAGTGACCGAGTGTGTGGTCTCCTGGGCTTATCTGAAGACAAAAATTCAAATCGATCTCGCAAGAAGCCAGGATAGCGTGGATTAAATAATATGTTGAAGAGACAGATGAGGGTGTGGAAATCCCGACGAAGACGGATAGGTAGCCACTTCAGCTCCCTGCGAAACTCCGAGACATAGGTCTGCCTATAATATTTGAAGAGTTCCCTCGATTTCTCCAGGACTCCATCATCAGATCCTGACCTGGTGTCAATGGGACCAATGGGAAGGTAAACCTTTCAAACAAAAAAATAATTTTCCAAATCGGTCCATCCGTTTAGGCGCTATCGGGGTGCAGACATAAAAAATAAAAAAAAATAAGTCAAATAAGGGAAGTCGGTTAAAAAGGCAACTAAAGCCTCTAAACTTCATAATGACGACATTTCAGTTGTTATCAACAACTAAGATGACATCATTCTGATTTATGACGTTTAGAGGGCCTAGTTTTTAGTTTAGTGCATTTTCCTCCCAAATCGCCCCCACTGTAAAACAGTTTACCTATAATGGTTTGTTTTCGTGCGCTTGTTACGCGTTACGTCATGCCATGTTGAATTGATAAGATGAAGACTAAATTAAAAGTAAAACAATAGGGTTGGGACACGCACGCGACTAGTGCTGCCCACAACGATCGATTGTGGGTGAACACTAGGTATGAAACCGAATTTATTCAGCTATTCGCCCGGCACAAAATCTATGGAGAAGTGTAAAATAAAGTTGCTTTGATCAAATCGGTTTCATAGTAAATGTTGTTCAGAATAATGTCCCTGATAACAACTCCCCAAAATATGATAACATCTTTCTGTATAGCTCTTATCCTGTCTGACCATGGGCCCAACATGGCCTAAGAAGGACCTATAGGAAGAATGAAAAGAAAAATTGCCATAAGAAAAGTATTCTGTTTTCCATTTCGTACCTACTCCCTATAAATTATTTCAAAATAAATTGAAATACAAACACATAAAATTATTTCGAAATATCTAAACAACATAAAATGTGTTACTAACTTTATCGATTGTAACAATATTGCCTCATACCCACACGAAACAGCAATACATTCAGTTTTAGACAGGAAATATCGACAAGTGAGTAAAATAATAATCTATAGTAATAATAATCTATCTTAAACAGAAAGAGTATATAATTTTCATGATATTGAAACCTCCAAATACAGTTTTTGAAAATTCATAACAAATAACCCCTGGTGCGACAACTGAAACTTTAGGGGGGAGATCCCCTTGCTTTCCCCCCAAAAATCAGGGGCCCTACCGCGCAGCCGCTGTTGGCATCGGCTTCGTGTTTGACTTGCCGTATTGTCATAATGATAAAGTTAATTCTTGCGCGTTTAACACGATGCTGATGCCGACAGCGGTTGCGCGGTAGGGGGGCAGGTCCGTAATCTAAACCTTACCCCTTGTCGATACAAACCCATCTGTTGGCAGCTTTCAGAACTATTTTTAGCTGTCAGTAAATCCAGTAAATTGCCTATTAGAAAGGAGTCGCCCCTTTAAGACTAAAGAGCTTTACGCTGTCGGCAGGGCACGATTTGTATAGACGTCTCACTCATGATGGAACGACTAGAAAGAGTCAGTGAGTCAGTCAGGGCCCTGCCGACAGCGTAGTCTAATAGGCCCATAACGGTGGCGGAACAAAAAAGTTACCGAGTGGTGTGGTGGCCAAGGGAACCGGGAAGCCATAAGGCCAGTAGGCAGACCACCTGCCCGATGTTCCGACGATATCACCAAGTCGACAGGATCTCAAAGGATACGGTTAGCGCAGGACCGTGTGGATTGGCGGTAATAGAGAAGTGGCATTTTTCCCCCAGTAGTGAGATGATGTGGGCGGAGTATGATGATGATGATGGCCCTACAAATTTTTCATAATCATCATTAATAAGTATAATAATGGAACAATTCCTGACTTACTGAGTCATCAACGCATGGGATGATGCTAAGATTGAAAAGGGTTTGGGTATCTTTGTATGGACTATTGGCGTCTTGTTTAGGGTTCGTACCCGAAGGGTGCCAAACGAGACCCTATCAGCCTCCACGTCCGTCCGTCCGCCCGTCTCCGTCTGTCCGTCTGTCTAATAGGCTTGTGGGCCTTGTGGCCAAGGTAATCCAGTAAATCTAGGAACAAGTCTTAAGTTGAAGCATTATGTACAAAATGGCTTGACATTCTCAGAATTGTATATTTCCAGCAGATATATTTTATAAAGTCAATTTTGTGCACTTTTACATGACACCACTCAGTTGTTATTTCATAGAACTCAGGAACAAAAGTTTCGTTTTGACAGTTCATAAAAAGTATCTATTTTGACTTGACAGGCCACAAGCCTATATTGTTTTGACGTTTTCATTCTTTGTGACGCCTTAATTCTTGATTAGAGCCCTAACTTGTCTAATCGGTACTATTTATTTCAGTTGTTTCCAGGATGTTCCAACACAAAATGATAATAGGAGTTTTTACTATTTTGCTCGTGATTACAGTAAGTGTACTATACAATATAACATTACAGTAAGTGTACTATACAATATAACATTACAGTAAGTGTACTATACAATATAACATTACAGTAAGTGTACTATACAATATAACATTACAGTAAGTGTACTATACAATATAACATTACAGTAAGTGTACTATACAATATAACATTACAGTGAGTGTACTATACAATATAACATTACAGTGAGTGTACTATACAATATAACATTACAGTAAGTGTACTATACAATATAACATTACAGTAAGTGTACTATACAATATAACATTACAGTAAGTGTACTATACAATATAACATGACAGTAAGTGTACTATACAATATAACATGACAGTAAGTGTACTATACAATATAACATTATTTATTGATCAGTTTCATTTTATTTATACAGCAAGGCGTAAGTACCTACCCATAGCATGACTACCCGCCTCGCGGGTTCAAACTGTATCGGATCGGGACTATTCGGGACGGGTGGTTTCTGGATAATTTTTTCGATGTATGGTTTGGCAAGTTACCATCAATACGTCATAAACGAGGTGCCCTAAAATTAGGCCCGACACCAATACAGGGTGACCCAAAAGTTAAAGCGGCACTATTAGCCGGGCCATAGCCTTGCATTCTTTGTTTTGCTGATAACTTTGAACATGAAATTACATAACATGGCCTCACGCCTTTTTCCATACGGGGTTGTAGTGGTACAACTGTACCCACTTGTAATTATTTATTTACTCCATTTTACGTGACGGGGCAAGCAAGCGCCTTACCGCATCCATGGAGTTATAAAGGTTTCCTCACCTTCTGATCCATTGAAGCAATTTTAATAATCGTAGTGAACCACAGAAAAAAAACTATACCATAAGACCCATTGAACCAATTTTATTTAACTTAGTGAACCACCAAAAAATGCTATATCAAGGCATTTTTTTTACTTTTTTTATTGCGATAGGGGACATCGCATAAATTTGTTTGTCATTCACATGAAATGTTAAAAAACCTGAGTTAGGTTCCTTTTAAGCCGGAAGTGGGGTATTTTTAATGAAATTATAACTTTCTCTTTTAATATGATCCCTTTTTATTTTATTTATACAGCAAGGCGTAAGTACCTACCTATAGAATGACTAGTGACTACCCGCCTCGCGGTTCAAACTGTATCGGATCGGGACTATTCGGGACAAGTGGTTTCTGGATAATGTTTTCGATGGTTTGGCAAGTTACCATCAATACCTCATATACAAGGTGCCCTAAAATTAGGCCCGACACCAATACAGGGTGACCCAAAATTCAAAGCGGCACTATTAGCCGGGCTTTAGCCTTGCATTCTTTGTTTTGCTGATAACTTTGGACATAAAATTACATAACATAACAAAGCGTCACGCCTTATTCCATACGAGGTACTAGTGGCACATCTGTACCCACTTGAATCCAGTGATTCTTTTCTCCATTTTGCGTGACAGAGGGCAGGCGCATCACCGCATTGTATTGAAGGTTTCCTCACCTTTTGACCCATTGAACCAATTTTAATTATCGTAGTAAAACACAAAACCGGCCAATTGCGAGTCGGACTCGCGCACGAAGGGTTCCGTATCTATAAAAAACCGCAAAAAAATAATGTATGGGAGACCCTAAATATTAATTTAATTTTAATTTAATTATTTATTTTTTAAGTAAATAATATACTTAACATATTGTGAACATTTTGTCTACCTGCTACCATTATCAATATCGAGCAAAAATGAGCAAAAAAATCACGTTTGTTGTATGGGAGTCCCCTTAATATTTCTTTTGATTTTTAGTATTTTGTTGTTATAGCGGCAACAGAAGTACATCATCTGTGAAAATTTCAACTGTCTAGCTACCACGGTTCATGAGATACAGCCTGGTGACAGACAGACGGACGGACGGACGGATGGACGGACGGACGGACGGACAGCGAAGTCTCAGTAATAGGGTCCCGTTTGGCACCCTTCGGGTACGGAACCCTAAAAAGCACATGAAATGTAAAAAAAAACTGCTGTAGCTACCTTTGCGCTGCCTCGGGGTATTTTTTTATTTGCGCTTTTTCCTTTATTTTTGATTTTATATTTAAATATTACAGGATGACGCAGCCGCTGTAAGTACCTACTACCTACCAATAATAATTTGTATAAGCAAAGAAGATAGACGTGTTGCTTTTACCTCTCACTTCTCAATTCTAATTAAGTGTTAATAACCGGCCAAGTGCGAGTCGGACTCGCGCACGAAGGGTTCCGTACCATTATCTATAAAAAACCACAAAAAAAAATGTATGGCAGCCCCCCAAAATATTAATGTAATTTTAATTTAATTATCTACCATTTAAGTAAATAATATACTCAATATATTGGCAACATTTTAAGCGTCTACCTGCTACCATTATCAATCTTTGGCTTCGGTTAGGTTAGGTTTTTTTTTATTTTTGTAATAGTTACATCTATGCATTGTGTAGTTGTTTTTAGTCCCAAATAAATAAAATAAAATAAAATAAAGTAATCCCCGTGATTACGACGAATTCTCATTGCTTCGAAGTCGACAGAAGTTCTTTCACGATCAATGCTTCCAAAAGTATATCGCATCAATTCAACAGAACATAAAATCCGACCCGAAACTACTGTGGGCGTACGTCAGAGCACGTCGTGGCAGTTCAGCCTATCTGAAGAAATTCGAGTACAATAATATCACTTACGAAAATTGACGTTGACTAAGTAATATGTATGATTTTATGGTCAATAAAAATTTTGAACTGAAGTGAACTGAAAAGGGTGAAGACATATGTGCCGGGTTTAACAATTTTTTCTCATCGGTATTTATCAAACCTGCAGCCACTTACGTGGATAAAGAGTTGGATCCCCCTTATTGTGATGATGGTAGTATTGTGAGTACCATACAAACTACACCCGAATCGGTGGTAAAATACTTGTCACTCTTGGATCCCAACGGTGGGGCCGGTAGTGACGGAATCCCCCCATATTTTATTGTCAGATGCGCCAAGAGTCTCTCCAATCCATTAAATATTTTATTTAACCTTTCCATAAACAATGGTACATTCCCAACCAAGTGGAAGGAAGCTCTTGTGGTACCTATACATAAGAAGGGTTCTAAACTACCTATTCCAAATTATCGCCCCATTTCAATTCTTAACATATTCGGTAAGGTATTTGAGAGAATTGTTTATGACACTATTTATGGAACATTAGCAAAAGGAATTTCCCCGCAACAACATGGCTTTTGAAGGGCCGCTCTACTGTCTCGAATCTTGCAGAATTTGTACACTATGTCCTCCGAGCAATAGATAGCAGGATGCAGGTTGACGTGGTCTACACGGACTTTGAAAAAGCTTTTGATCCTGTGGACCATGTAATCCTGCTCCGTAAGCTCCTAAACTTATACAACAAACGCTTCAGTTCCATTGACCCATTTGATTGTACAAAGAACACGTTCAAGAGTCGAATTATGAAGTTACTCAGTCACTCAAGCACTTAATATTATATCCCCCATCCCTTTCCCTCCCCTCCTCATCTCCTCTCCTTCCTCAACATTCAAAATCATTCAACATTCAATATCAGTATCTTTCTCCGACACACTCTCACATACACTCCACATATCCCACACCACACTCGTTCAACACCTAATCTTAAATAAATTTCTTTTACTTAAATTTATTTTGAGGTTGTAACCTCAAAAACTAAATTATCACATTTTTTGTGCTTTTTTTTAATTATATATATTTTTATTTCTTAACCTTTAACGTCTTAGTTCCTAAACTTATATTAATTTGTATGTCGGTGGACATCTGTTATTGGCCCTGCTTCACTGTACTGTTTCGTATGTTATATTTATACTGTAATGTGCTGTTGATGTCTCAAATAAAAATAAATAAATATACATGACTACTCGCCTCGCGGTTCAAACTGTATCGGATCGGGACTATTAGGGACGGGTGGTTTCTGGATAATGTTACAATTTATGGTTTGGCAAGTCCCATGCTACAAACCAAAACTTCTTATACAGGATGTCCAAAAAGTCGACCCGAAACCATTGCAGGGTGACCCAAAAGTCATAGCGGCACTACTAACCATTCCTTTACCTTGCCTTCTTTGTTTTGTTGATACCTTTGCACATAAAATTATATAACATAACAAAGCGTCACGCGTTTTCCCATACGAAGTAATAGTGGCACAACTGTACCAACTTGAATACAGTGATTCTTTGCCCCTTTTTGCGGCACAGAGGGCAGGTGCATCACCGCATTGTATTGAAGGTTTCCTCACCTTTTGACCCATTGAATTAATTTTAATAATCGTAGTGAAACACAAATATCACATGAAATGTAAGAAAAAACTGCTGTAGCTTCCTTTTGCGCTGCCTAGAGGTATTTTTTTTTAATTTGCGCTTTTACCTTTATTTTTGATTTTATATTTAAATATTACAGGGAGGCGGGGCCGCCGTAAGTACCTACCTATACATGACTACTCGCCTCGCGGTTCAAACTGTGTCGGATCGGGACTGTTAGGGACGGGTGGTTTCTGGATAATGTTACAATTTATGATTTGGCAAGTCCCATGCTACAAACCAAAACTTCTTATACAGGATGTCCAAAAAGTCGACCCGAAACCAATGCAGGGTGACCCAAAAGTCATAGCGGCACTACTAACTATTCCTTTACCTTGCCTTATTTGTTTTGTTGATATCCTACCCTCGTATTTCCCATTTTGTAGTACCTATTAATTTAATAACTAACTGCCTATTTTTAATAATTATTTTTACCCATTTTCTTGATAAGGTCACAAAATAAGAGTCCTTAATTGGCCTATTTCAATCCTATTTTTAAGTTATAATAATGTATATCGTGCGAGGAATATCTGGCTATATTCCCGTAATTAGAGAGGAGCACAAGGAAACACGTTCGTATCGTCCAGCGTTATTTATTCGAGAGAAAGAGGCAAATCTACCCACATATTAGCATATATCACACCCTCACCCTTAATTAATAGTACGTACCCTAATATATAATATAACCTATAAGAACTAGTAAAATTTTACATTTTCCTCCATTTTACATGTAGTTAGCCTTAGCCTTAGGATCTTTTCTGACTAGTATGTATAGGTACAATTCTTACAATTAACAATAAGACAAGGTATATTTAACTTACTTATCTAATATAGGTAATCTTACAATCAAAAACACAATAAGTAAATGAACTCAACAATGCCCGTTATGTGTTACGCATTTATCCATTTATCTCACATTAAAACAACTTAGTTGAGGTAATAGGTTACTTAAGTAATTCCAACGACATAATAATTAATCTATCTCCATACCATATCTAACAGCAGGTTTTATCATATCTCTAGGTCTTAGAACCATCCTAGGAGAATTTACTGGTGGAACATTATGATTACCCTGAAGGGTTTGTCCGGGCATCGGCCTGCCCGCGCTCGTGCCCGCGTCCACTTCTGAATCTAGGTCGTAAGACTCAAGCCATCTACCTTTTAATTGATCGATATGCCTGTTCATGGGTGGACCATCTTCCCTGCCTATAACATAGTTCCTAGACCCTACTTTTGCCTTAACATGCCCTTGAACCCATGATTTCCTCCCTGTATAATCCTTTGCCCACACCGTGTCCCCTTCCTCTAAATTCCTAGTCCTACCACCTGCATAATTTGTTTGCTTAAGCTGTGCCGTCCGTACCCGATCTTCAATCTGTCTGTCACCTTTTAACAAGTCCAAACGAGAACGTAAGTTCCTACGCTGCAAAATGCTGGCCGGTGAGGCTCCCGTAGTGCTGTGCTCAACATTTCTGTAAACCATTAAGTATGATTGCAACGCTGCATCCAAATCATTACCATCACGCAGTGATTTCCTCACGGCCCTCTTGCAGAGTTTGACCGCGCCCTCTGCCGCTCCATTGGAAGACGGATGGTATGGTGTAGTAAATGTTATTTTCACTCCATTTTTAGACAAGAATTCTTCATACTCTTTACTCGTAAATGGAGGGCCGTTGTCAGAAACCACTTCTTTAGGTAAACCAAATCTGGCAAATACTTCTCTCATTACTTTAATAACTGAATAAGCAGTAGTTCTCTGCATCTCGAAGGCTTCTAACCACTTCGACGTCGAGTCTATCATAATTAAGAACGTTTTACCGTGAAATGGGCCTAAAAAGTCGACATGAATCCTCGTCCAAGGTTCTGACACATAGGGCCACGGTTGCGGTTGCGCACGGGGCGGCGCTGCGCCCTCTGCCGCGCACGTCGCGCACCGCTTCACCGCTCTCTCGATGTCCGCGTCTATCCCTGCCCACCACATAATGCTTCGAGCAATGGACTTCATTTTAACCACACCCATATGACCTATATGTAGTTCCTTCAACATAGTTGAGGTAAGTGAACGTGGTATTACTATTCTGTAACCCCATACTACACACCCCCTATCCAAGTATAGCTCATTACGTCGCAAAAAGTATGGTTTCAAATCCTCCTCCTCGCATCTACTTGGCCAACCTGTTTGTAAAAACATTACCACCTTTTTGAGGACTTCATCTTTGCTGGTATTAGTTTCGACTGTCTTCCTAGTAATCGGCAAAAAATCCTGTATGAAATTAATGTAAGTAATTTCTTCGCGTTCTTTTTTTGCGTTTCCTACCGGTAAACGTGACAATGCATCCGCCGCATTCTTCTCGCTCCGAACATACTGAATGTCATAATTGTATCCGCCTAACAAAATCGCCCAACGCTGCATTCTGCTCGCAGCCATCACAGGTACGCCGACTTTGTCCCCGAAAATGGTAACTAATGGTTTGTGATCCGTTTTTAGCGTAAACTTCCGACCAAAAAGATACTGGTGGAATTTTCTAACGCCATATATTATGGCCAGTGCTTCTCGTTCAATTTGAGAGTATGACTTCTCAGCTGCATTCAAAACCCTTGACGCAAACGCTATGGGCCGCTCCCCGTCCGGCGTCAGGTGCGATATGACCGCGCCGACGCCCACGCTGCTCGCGTCCGTTGTCAGCAATAAAGGTAAATCCGGTGAGTAATGAGCTAAAATCTGACTAGAAATTAACAAACCTTTAACCTCCCTAAAAGCTTGCTCACAAGTCTCATCCCACTGGTATTTAACCTCTTTCCTTAGCAGATTATACAAGGGCGATAGCACTGTACTAATGTTTGGCACAAACTTAGCGTAGTACATAACGAGACCCAAAAACGATCGTAATTCCGATACATTGCTTGGTGAACGAACCTTTTTTATTGCCTCAATTTTGTCTGGGCAGGTATGTACACCTTCTTTATTGATAACGAATCCCAAATAAGTCACTGATTCGGCAAAGAAGGTACACTTGTCCTTTCTAATTTTCAGACCAAATTTAAGTAACCTACTAAACACCTCATGAAGCGTATCCAAATGAGACTTGTCATCCACCCCTGTGATTATTAAATCATCAAGGAAAACACCTACTCGAGGCATGTCTGAAAACAACTGCTCTAATTTTCTTTGAAATATTCCCGGACTTGAAGCTAGACCATAGATCAATCGATTGTACCTAAACAAGCCCTTATGAGTATTGATGACAGTGTACTTTTTAGACTCCTCTTCTAGCTCAAATTGCGCATATGCTTGTGACAAATCTAATTTGGTAAACCTTTCCCCACCATGCAATTTCGCTAGCAAATCCTCGACTCTCGGCAAGGGAAAACGATCCACCTCCAGGCATTTGTTTAAGGTTATCTTAAAATCCCCGCAAACGCGAATCGCGCCATCCTTTTTCATGACTGGCACGATTGGCGTAGCCCAGTCAGATGTGGTTACCGGCTCGATGACGCCCTCGCGCACCAGCGAGTCAAGCGCGTGCTCCACGGGCTCGCGCAGCGCGTAGGCGAGCGGCCGCGCGCGCATGAACACCGGCCGCGCCTCGGGCCGCATGTGGATGGACACCGTTCCACCAGTAAATCTTCCCAGTCCGTCCGCAAACACGTCAGAGTATCTGGAACTGAATTTAGCTAAGTTAAACCGACTGTCAGATTCGTTAACACTGTGACATTTCACCACTGGGAAATCAATCCCTAACTCACTCAACCATTGACGGCCTAATAGATTACTCATTCCGCTTTCTAAAACATACAAGTCTAAATACATAGTTTTGTTGCCGTAGGTCACGGATGGTGTTATTTTGCCTACCGGTTCCACTCTTTCACCAGTATAGTATCGTAACATAAGGTCACTTTTTTTTAATTTACAGTTCAAAAAATGATTTTTGTACAAATCATGGCTAATACACGAAATTACACTTCCCGTGTCAATTTCCATCAATAAGTCTACGCCATTGACACACACACTGGTGGTGTAAGGTATGAACTGTTTCAACTTTTTTGTGTCAATAGAAAAGTTATTTACCTCGTCACTTAGACTGCCATCACTGTCCGTATACATAACCTTCTCTTCCATCGTGTTATTGTTTACCGGTACCGTGCCTCGCAAATTTGGACACATCTTCTTCAAATGTCCTTGGCGATTGCAAACTCGGCAAACATACATCTTGAACTTGGAAGTACCGTTAGCATGTTGACCTCCACAAGATCCGCAAATCTCTCCTGAACGATCCGATCGCGGTTGTACTTTGGGATTCTGCCTCTTAACGCTACTCGCTCCGCTCGATAAACTTGTACCATACGACTGCGAATCACGCGACGACCGCATGCCTGTCCTATGCACGCCTGTACTGCCGCTCGCGCCCCTTCGAGTCATATTATCTGGTCGCTCTCGATTCGAACCAGATATCTGATGCACTGAAGCTGATGATCTTGACCTTGGCATGCCGTCACTCCCTCGGGCCCGGCCTTCTACCAACGCAGAATCAATCTCCGCTGCCTCCAATGTAATAGCCAGCTTATATGCCTTATCAAACGCCACGTCGTCCTCCGCAAACAATCGCTGCCGTATGTTTTCACTTACTATGCCGCAAACAAATTGATCTCGTAGGTTTTCTTTTAAATTGACTTCTGTAAACTTGCAGTCTTTGGATAAACTCCTCAATTCCGTGACAAATTCCGCTATGCTTTCGTCAGTCCTCTGTTTACGTTGACGAAATTTGTATCGCTCAGCCAACAGACTAGGTTTAGGTAGCAAATGACCTTTCATAACCTTTACGAGCTCTGTGTAAGTTTTTGTTGATGGTTTTTCCGGCGTACACAAATTAACCATAAGTTCGTACGCTTCACTACCGATCACTGTAATTAACGTAGCAGTTTTCAATTCACTTTTCACACTATTTACAATGAAATATTGTTCCAGTCGATCTACATACAAGTCCCAATTGTCCTTGACTAGGTCAAACGGCGCAATCTTTCCCACAGACATTTTTAGGTGGCACTTTTAATTTTCACTAAATACACGCGTGAATAAGTCCGTTTTCGTCGCCAGTGAGGAATATCTGGCTATATTCCCGTAATTAGAGAGGAGCACAAGGAAACACGTTCGTATCGTCCAGCGTTATTTATTCGAGAGAAAGAGGCAAATCTACCCACATATTAGCATATATCACAGTGGACTCAGTTCCCAAATAAACAAACAGATATCTTTGCACATAAAATAACATAACATAACAAAGTGTCACGCCATTTTCCATATGGGGTACTAGTGGCACATCTGTACCCACTTGAATCCATTAATTCTTTGCTCCATTTTGCATGACAGAGGGCAGGCGCATCACCGCATTGTATTGAAGGTTTCCTCACCTTTTGATCCATTGAACCAATTTTAATAATCGTAGTAAACCACAAAAAGCACATGAAATGTAAAAAGAAACTGCTGTAGCTTCCTTTCGCGCTGCCTCGAGGTATTTTTTTTTTAATTTGCGCTGGTTCCTTTATTTTTGATTTTATATTTAAATATTACAGGGAGGCGGGGCCGCCGTAAGTACCTACCTATACATGACTACTCGCCTCGCGGTTCAAACTGTATCGGATCGGGACTATTCGGGACGGGTGGTTTCTGGATAATGTTTTTAATTTATGTTTTGGCAAGTCCCATGCTCCAAACCAAAACTTCTTATACAGGTTGTCCAAAAAGTCGACCCATAACCAATGCAGGGTGACCCGAAAGTCATAGCGGCACTACTAATTTTAATAATCGTAGTGAACCACAAAACGCACATGAAATGAAAAAAAAACTGCTGTAGCTTCTTTTCGCGCTGCCTCGAGGTATTTTTTTTTTAATTTGCGCCTTTTCCTTTATTTTTGATTTTATATTTAAATATTACAGGGAGGCGGGGCCGCCGTAAGTACCTACCTATACATGACTAGGTACTCGCCTCGCGGTTCAAACTGTATCGGATCGGGACCATTAGGGACGGGTGGTTTCTGGATAACATAACAAAGCGTCACGTCTTTTTCCATACGGGGAGTAGTGGCACGACTGTGACCACTTGAATCCAGTGATTCTATGCTCCATTTTGCGTGACAGAGGGCAAGCGAATCACCACATTGTATTGAAGGTTTCATGACCTTTTGACCTATTGAACCAATTTTAATAATCGTAGTGCACCATAAAAAGCACTAGAAATGTGAAAAAAACGTAGCTTCCTTTCGCGCTGCCTCGGGGTATCTTTTTTTTAATTTGCGCTTTTTTCTTTATTTTTGATTTTACATTTAAATATTACAGGGAGGCGGGGCCGCCGTAAGTACCTACCTATACATGACTACTCGCCTCGCGGTTCAAACTGTATCGGATCGGGACTATTAGGGACCGGTGGTTTCTGGATAATGTTTTCAATTTATGATTTGGCAAGTCCCATGCTCCAAACCAAAACTTCTTATACAGGTTGTCCAAAAAGTCGACCCGAAACCAATGCAGGGTGACCCGAAAGTCATAGCGGCACTACTAACCATGCCTTTACCTTGCCTTCTTTGTTTTGTTGATACATTTGGACATAAAATTACATAACATAACAAAGCTGTTGTGAATCCCAGGTAGTATTTGATGAAAACGGCAGTTTCGGTGATTTATACTGATTTAATTTATCAGGAAATACATACAGTCAGTACGTTTACATTAGCGAGACAGAGGAAGGCAAGAACGAGACAAAGAACGCCTGACAGTTATGACGAGTTGAAGAGATGCATTTTGCTATCGAAACAGATTTAGGCGTTATTGTATTAAATTGACTTAGAAGCTATACTATTAATTCTAAACATGGTCACGCCTTTTTCCATACGGGGTAGTAGTGGCACAACTGTGATCACTTGAATCCAGTGATTCTTTGCTCCATTTTGCGTGACAGAGGGCAGGCGCATCATCGGATTGTATTGAAGGTTTCCTCACCTTTTGACCTATTGAACCAATTTTAATAATCGTAGCGAACCACAAAAAGCACAAGAAATGTAAAAAAAACTTAGCTTCCTTTCGCGCTGCCTTGGGGTATTTTTTTTTTAAATTTGCGCTTTTTCCTTTATTTTTGATTGTACATTTAAATATTACAGGGAGATGGAACCGCCGTAAGTAACTAACTATACATGACTACTCGCCTCGCGGTTCAAACTGTATCGGATCGGGACTATTAGGGACGGGTGGTTTCTGAATAATGTCACAATTTATGATTTGGCAAGTCCCATGCTACAAACCAAAACTTCTTATACAGGATGTCCAAAAAATCGACCCGAAACCAATGCAGGGTGACCCAAAAGTCATAGCGGCACTACTAACCATTCCTTTACCTTGCCTTCTTTGTTTTGTTGATACCTTTGCACATAAAATTACATAACATAACAAAGCGTCACGCGTTTTCCCATACGAAGTAGTAGTGGCACAACTGTACACACTTGAATACAGTGATTCTTTGCCCCATTTTGCGGGACAGAGGGCAGGCGCATCACCGCATTGTATTGAAGGTTACCTCACCTTTTGACCCATAGAACCAATTTTAATAATCGTAGTGAAACAAAAAAATCACATGAAATGTAAGAAAAATCTGCTGTAGCTTCCTTTTTCGCTGCCTCGGGGTATTTTTTTTATTTGCGCTTTTTCCTTTATTTTTGATTTTATATTTAAATATTACAGGAAGGCGGGGCCGCCGTAAGTACCTACCTATACATGACTACTCGCCTCGCGGTTCAAACTGTATCGGATAGGGACTATTAGGGACGGGTGGTTTCTGGATAATTTTTACAATTTATGGTTTGGAAAATCCCATGCTCCAAAAAACTTCTTATATAGGTAGTCCAAAAAGTCGACCCGAAACCATTGCAGGGTGACCCAAACGTCATAGCGGCACTACTAACCATTCCTTTACCTTGCCTTATTTGTTTTGTTGATACCTTTGCACATAAAACTACATAACATAACAAAGCGTCACGCCTTTTTCCATACGAGGTACTAGTGGCACAACTGTACCCACTTGAATCCATTAATCTTTTGCTCCATTTTGCGTGACAGAGGGCAGGCGCATCACCGCATTGTATTGAAGGTTTCCTCACCTTTTGATCCATTGAACCAATTTTAATAATCGTAGTAAACCACAAAAAGCACATGAAATGTAAAAAGAAACTGCTTTAGCTTCCTTTCGCACTGCCTCGGGGTATTTTTATTTAATTTGCGCTTTTTCCTTTATTTTTGATTTTATTTTTAAATATTACAGGGAGGCGGAGCCGCCGTAAGTACCTACCTATACATGACTACTCGCCTCGCGGTTCAAACTGTGTCGGATCGGGACTGTTAGGGACGGGTGGTTTCTGGATAATGTTACAATTTATGATTTGGCAAGTCCCATGCTACAAACCAAAACTTCTTATACAGGATGTCCAAAAAGTCGACCCGAAACCAATGCAGGGTGACCCAAAAGTCATAGCGGCACTACTAACCTTTACCTTGCCTTATTTGTTTTGTTGATATCCTACCCTCGTATTTCCCATTTTGTAGTACCTATTAATTTAATAACTAACTGCCAATTTTTAATAATTATTTTTACCCATTTTCTTGATAAGGTCACAAAATAAGAGTCCTTAATTGGCCTATTTCAATCCTATTTTTAAGTTATAATAATGTATATCGTGCTGTGGACTCAGTTCCCAAATAAACAAACAGATATCTTTGCACATAAAATTACATAACATAACAAAGTGTCACGCCATTTTCCATATGGGGTACTAGTGGCACATCTGTACCCACTTGAATCCATTAATTCTTTGCTCCATTTTGCGTGACAGAGGGCAGGCGCATCACCACATTGTATTGAAGGTTTCCTCACCTTTTGATACATTGAACCAATTTTAATAATCGTAGTAAACCACAAAAAGCACATGAAATGTAAAAAGAAACTGCTGTAGCTTCCTTTCGCGCTGCCTCGAGGTATTTTTTTTTTAATTTGCGCTTTTTCCTTTATTTTTGATTTTATATTTAAATATTACAGGGAGGCGGGGCCGCCGTAAGTACCTACCTATACATGACTACTCGCCTCGCGGTTCAAACTGTATCGGATCGGGACTATTCGGGACGGGTGGTTTCTGGATAATGTTTTTAATTTATGTTTTGGCAAGTCCCATGCTCCAAACCAAAACTTCTTATACAGGTTGTCCAAAAAGTCGACCCATAACCAATGCAGGGTGACCCGAAAGTCATAGCGGCACTACTAATTTTAATAATCGTAGTGAACCACAAAACGCACATGAAATGGAAAAAAAACTGCTGTAGCTTCTTTTCGCGCTGCCTCGAGGTATTTTTTTTTAATTTGCGCCTTTTCCTTTATTTTTTATTTTATATTTAAATATTACAGGGAGGCGGGGCCGCCGTAAGTACCTACCTATACATGACTACTCGCCTCGCGGTTCAAACTGTATCGGATTGGGACTATTAGGGACGGGTGGTTTCTGGATAATGTTTTTAATTTATGTTTTGGCAAGTCCCATGCTCAAAACCAAAACTTCTTATACAGGTTGTCCAAAAAGTCGACCCATAACCACTGCAGGGTGACCCGAGAGTCATAGCGGCACTACTAATTTTAATAATCGTAGTGAACCACAAATCGCACATGAAATGTAAAAAAAAAAACTGCTGTAGCTTCTTTTCGCGCTGCCTCGAGGTATTTTTTTTTAATTTGCGCTTTTTCCTTAATTTATGATTTTATATTTAAATATTACAGGGAGGCGGGGCCGCCGTAAGTACCTACCTATACATGACTAGGTACTCGCCTCGCGGTTCAAACTGTATCGGATCGGGACCATTAGGGACGGGTGGTTTCTGGATAACATAACAAAGCGTCACGCCTTTTTCCATACGGGGAGTAGTGGCACGACTGTGACCACTTGAATCCAGTGATTCTATGCTCCATTTTGCGTGACAGAGGGCAAGCGAATCACCACATTGTATTGAAGGTTTCATGACCTTTTGACCTATTGAACCAATTTTAATAATCGTAGTGCACCATAAAAAGCACAAGAAACGTGAAAAAAACTTAGCTTCCTTTCGCGCTGCCTCGGGGTATCTTTTTTTTAATTTGCGCTTTTTTCTTTATTTTTGATTTTACATTTAAATATTACAGGGAGGCGGGGCCGCCGTAAGTACCTACCTATACATGACTACTCGCCTCGCGGTTCAAACTGTATCGGATAGGGACTATTAGGGACGGGTGGTTTCTGGATAATTTTTACAATTTATGGTTTGGAAAATCCCATGCTCCAAAAAACTTCTTATATAGGTAGTCCAAAAAGTCGACCCGAAACCATTGCAGGGTGACCCAAAAGTCATAGCGGCACTAACCATTCCTTTACCTTGCCTTATTTGTTTTGTTGATACCTTTGCACATAAAATTACATAACATAACAAAGCGTCACGCCTTTTTCTATACGGGGTACTAGTGGCACATCTGTACCCACTTGAATCCATTAATTATTTGCTCCATTTTGCGTGACAGAGGGCAGGCGCATCACCGCATTGTATTGAAGGTTTCCTCACCTTTTGACCCATTGAACCAATTTTAATAATCGTAGTGAACCACAAAACGCACATTAAATGTAAAAAAAAAACTGCTGTAGCTTCCTTTCGCGCTGCCTCGAGGTATTTTTTTTTTTTAATTTGCGCTTTTTCCTTTATTTTTGATTTTATATTTAAATATTACAGGGAGGCGGGGCCGCCGTAAGTACCTACCTATACATGACTACTCGCCTCGCGGTTCAAACTGTATCGGATCGGGACTATTCGGGACGGGTGGTTTCTGGATAATGTTTTTAATTTATGTTTTGGCAGGTCCCATGCTCCAAACCAAAACTTCTTATACAGGTTGTCCAAAAAGTCGACCCATAACCAATGCAGGGTGACCCGAAAGTCATAGCGGCACTACTAATTTTAATAATCGTAGTGAACCACAAAACGCACATGAAATGTAAAAAAAATAATTGCTGTAGCATCCTTTCGCGCTGCCTCGAGGTTTTTTTTTTTTTAATTTGCGCTTTTTCCTTTATTTTTGATTTTATATTTAAATATTACAGGGAGGCGGGGCCGCCGTAAGTACCTACCTATACATGACTACTCGCCTCGCGGTTCAAACTGTATCGGATTGGGACTATTAGGGACGGGTGGTTTCTGGATAATGTTTTTAATTTATGTTTTGGCAAGTCCCATGCTCCAAACCAAAACTTCTTATACAGGTTGTCCAAAAAGTCGACCCATAACCAATGCAGGGTGACCCGAAAGTCATAGCGGCACTACTAACCATTCCTTTACCTTGAATTATTTGTTTTGTTGATACTTTTGCACATAAAATTACATAACATAACAAAGTGTCACGCTTTTTTCCATACGAGGTACTAGTGGCACATCTGTACCCACTTGAATCCATTAATTCTTTGCTCCATTTTGCGTGACAGAGGGCAGGCGCATCACCGCATTGTATTGAAGGTTTCCTCACCTTTTGAACCACTGAACCTATTTTAATAATCGTAGCGAACCACAAAAAACCTATAATCAAGGCATTTTTTAAATTGCTTTACTGCAATTGGGGACATCGCATAAAAGTTTTAATAAAAAGTGGCCAAGTCCGACTCGCACTTGGCCACTTTTTATTGTTTGACATTTTAGGTTTTTTTTTGCGACGTGTATATTTTTATTTGTTGATGAATGCTGAAAACTTTGTTTTTTGCTTTCATTTTTATTAGAATTATTTTTTTAAATACATTTGTTAGCCGTTTTCGTTTCGAAATGTCTATTAAAAAAATCCTTAGGCCTTATTATTTCTAAAATAATTAACCTTTACCCATTGTTTTCGGGACATCCTTTATTTTGGGTCAAAATGTTTTGAATCATTTTAACATTATTTTTATTAAAGGCAACGAACGCGACAGCTGTAAGTATTGCATATGCATAGCATACCTACTCATATAGGACGGGAGGTTTGGATCGGACCACTCTGGACAGAGCGGGTTGGTCGTGTTCACAGATATATTATTAGTAGGGTCGTGTTTCTCGGTCTACGCGTATACTAGCTAGAGTCATCTTTTCGTATATAGCAGGTTAATGGTATGAGGTAATAAGAAATAGGTTTATTTGCTATTTCAAGGGTATTTGTACAGAAATTAATTTTGGTACATTAATTGAGCTCCGTAAACAGCTAGTCAATAGCATGCAAATTTTTAGTTCGACACGTTTATTTGTATTCCCCAGTTTTAAAATTTAAGTGAATAAAAATCATTTTCCAATAGCCATTTCCGTAGTTTGGATGTGAAGACATTAACAGGAAGGTTTTAATATCTTGAGGTAACTTATTGTATACCTACCGCCGCTATACAAATTGCGTCACAATTTAGTACAGTACTGTCCTGGGACAGTGTTTTAAAACCAGCTTAACGGGATTTCTGGTATTTCTGGGATATACCTATAGATCACAAGCCTTCGCAAATAGGTTTGTGATAAGTTTAACAAAGGAGATCATTCACGGTCCATACGTTTTTGGGCCAAAAGTGAACGTGACGGCCAGAAAAAAAAGTGTAATATTCGGATAGATAGATAGAACACACAAATGTAGTAGTATTTTTAGGGTTATTATTCTTAAAAGGAAAAAAAGGAACCCTTATAGGATCACTTTGTTGTCTGTCTGTCTGTCTGTCTCACCGTCGCTTAAGACTTTTTCTCAGAAACACATGGAGGTATAAAGTTGAAATTAATATCGATTACTCAAGTCTGTGATCTCTTAAAGTTGTGAAAAAATAAATTTATAGGTCAACGCTATGAAAAGATACCGCGTATGTCTCAATTTTTCTGAAATTGCTTAAAATTCGCAAGGGAATCAAAACCTAGAGGGTACTTGCCGTTGACCTAGAATCATGAAAATTGGCATGAAGCAAGGTGTTATAGCACAAGAAAAGGGAAAAATATGAAAATTGCAAATTTCTGGCTTTCTAAAAAAAAAACAATTCTCGCCCCATGGTTTTGTTTTTATAGACTATTGAAATTGATAATATCCAAAACAAAAAAAATCGCGCGGCCATCAACCAAAAATAGTTTTTCTAGTGCAAAATAGTGTAACGAATAAAATTTTGCATGCCATGAATACCTTCACTCAGTCCCGACTGAGTTAGAGGAGCTCGAAGTCCAAATTATAGGTTCAAACTTTGAGCTTCTCTAACTCAGTCCGGACTATTCCGGACTGAGTGAAGAGGTATGCATGACATAAGTTTTAAGGCCTAAACTGAATGATCTCTTTTCGCTACTTCCATTATAACGTTATTCATATAAGGGCGGGACCGCGTTAAAAATAGATTTGTCGTCCTTCATAAAATTCTTTGTCGGTACCTTTGTAATTATCGTTAAATAAATATATTATTTTTTTACAAAATTTGTTGGTTTAGAATGTATCAAATATTTGTAACTTTTGTGTTTGATTTTATAATACAGGGAACGAACGAAACAGCCGCCGCCGCCGTAAGTTTAAGTTACTTTAGTTTTATTTACCTTCAATCACAGATAGTATAATATTGTTTAATACAGGTTCACCCAAAAGTCATACGCAATACTGGCACCAATAAGGGTGTCCTAAAAATAATACCTCATAGTGGTACTAGGCTTTCCTTACGTTACATCATCGAGATGTCAGCGGTTATAAGGTTTAATTCCAAATTCCAATTTTTTAGGGTTCCGTCCAAAAAAGAAATGAAATGAAATGATGTTTATTTGCTTGAAATGAGGTACAATATAGTGGTAAATGTAAAAATGTAAAACTGCTGAGCACATAACAGGAACACTTATAGGATCACTTGGCTGTCCGTCCGTCTATCTGTCTATCTGCCATCTGTCAAGGCTTTTTTTCTCAGGTACGCGTGGATAAATCATGTTTAAATCTATAGCGATTACGAGTTCCTAAACTGTAAAAAAAAAACAATCCTAAATAAGCTGTAAATTAAGTAACGCAAAACGAGAAACTACTTTGTTAACTCAACTGACCACTCTATAGCACCCAGAGCACAAATGAATATTATTACTCAACACAACATATCTCTAAATAAAGATAAACTTAACTAATAAGTAAACAACGAATTATTTCGGAGCGAGAGCAATAGGTACATTACGTTGCACACACGGTCCTATAGTCGACAACTTTTCTACGTGCGATTGCCAAGTCATTCTAATTATTATTGAAGAAATAAAGATGTCTTATATTGATCCGATCACTATAAATGTTATTAGTTAACTAATTAGGTAGGTACTTAACAGTATACGATAATAAAGTTGTTGGAAAGATTCTACCATACACAGATACTGGTTAAATTAACCGACTTGGTTTAAAATTAGATCTCACAACTTTTTACGGTAGAATAAACTGCGCAGGCTGCGAGACTGGCGTTTTTGTATATGCATATGCATGTTTTGTTGGGATTACATTTTTATGGAATAATATCGACGATTCTCGTTCAGCGTTTTGGGTATCTACCTCGGACATGCAATCTTAGATATATTCTTACACTTGCTGCCAGCTGCGCGACTTCGCAGCGCGTTTTAGGTATTCTCATAGTTCCCGCCCGCAAAACGATTCGTTCATCATTTTGAAAATCCATATCGACCCGTGTTGAGCATAATACGCATCATTTACGAAACTCTTTGCTTACAAACTGTATGGGTCGCGCAATGCACAGGTGTCAAACATAAGTTCCGGTTCTGCGAGTTCCGCTTCCAACAAAGAGGTTGAACGAAGTAGTTTGAGTGATGGCTAGATATATCTAGCGAATGCCATCTAGCGAAAGAGAATGAACTTCCCATACAAAATTTATTTAGATTTTTCTCTGCATTTTTCCTTATTTTCTTTATACCTGAACCTCCTCCGGACTGACACACATCGGTTGGTGGCCCGATTATATTTGGTTCACAGGAAAAGGAAGACTAACGCACAACATTTCATTTTTATAAGTATAGATGGGCAATAATACAATATTAGTCTAGTTTACCCTGTGCTGTGTCAGCTCGCGCACGGCGTTGCAGCGGAAGTGGCACGCCTTGCACGAGTACAGGAACAGCTTGAAGCCCGGAGAGGACAGGATCTCGTCCGGGGTGGGTAGGCTGTGCTTGCGGCGGCGGCCGCGCCCCGACTGCGGGGACATCGACTGCGAGAGGAGCACCCTGAGAGGAACACTCATCGGTCAGCTGCGAGTCGGACCCTCTCGGGTTCCGTACTATTCGTACAAGAAAATGTACAAAAAACACGTTTCTTGGAGACATCTTTATTTTTGATATTTCTCTTAGTTTATTATTTGTTGCTGTAGCGGCAACAAATATACACAATCTGTGAAGATTTCAACTCACTAACCAATACGGTTCATGAGAGGGAGCCCGCTGACGGACAAACAGACAGACGGACTGCGGAGGCTTAGGGAACCCTTAGCTTGTAAGTTGATATTTTTGATAAGGCAAAATTCACTTTTTTTTTAGGAAAGTTTTTTTTTAACAAATATTTTAGGAGTAAAAATGGGTTTTACTCTTAAAATAATAGTAGTATTTTTGATAAACATTTACAAATTGTGAGAAACCAAAAAATATTTATGGTGTCAAATCTTTATTTGAATGAATGACTTACACTTAAATGGGTGAGAAATTTGGTGAGCATTTCAGTATTTTATGGGGTAAAAATGTTTTTTTGTCACTTTTTAGTCAATTTGATAAGCAGTTAAATACAAGCCTTTAAAATTGATAAGCATTTAAATAAAAGCCTTTAAAATGTAACAATAACATTTTGCAAAATGGTGTACGTGATATTTGTTGAGTGTGTTTGTGAAATTAGGTAATTTACCAAACAGTAAACTAGTTTTCGCTATTTCGTGCCCATAATGAACGCATACAAACAAACTTACTTCGCTTTCAGTAGTGCTTTTGCCTTTTGTAGCATCTCCATTGGGGTTTCGGGCGGCTGAAACGAAATATAAACTTTTGTATACAGCTTCGCGACAAACGACAGGGAGTAATGGAAAGACACAATATTTTGAAACAATAAAACTTGGTGTAACATCAAAAATTTTACTACAAAGCACATCTAATAGTCCTCAATGAATGCAATACAGTACTCTTGGTACCTATGCAAGGCAATGGCTTGTAAGGACTTGACACATCTCAATGAAACAACGTTTGGTTTAAGACTGTTCTATATTGTAGTCATAAGTAATATCATAGGTATCCATAATAGGGATGAGGGCGTCACCACACTACAGGCTCAACCTTGCCTTGCTGTCATATAAACAGAACTGTTCCTGTCATATACCTGTTTGACGTTTATTTTATTATTATTTAACCTGCATAGTGTCCCACTGCTCGGCAAAGGCCTCCCCTATCTCAGACCATTCCTCCCTGTGCTGTGCTGCGTCCACCCAGTCCGGCAAATACCTGTCCAGGTCGTCCCGCCATCGCCATCTGTTTCGATGTAATAAATATTTAAAACTAGGTGACCCGGCAGACTTCGTACTGCCTCAATCGATAAATAAAAGACCTAAACTTTTGTATAAATTAATTTCAAAACTGACTACCATCTGATTGATTTACTATGGGAGGGCCAAATTTTTTTTTTCATATTTCGACCTATGTTCTTTGGGGAAAGTTGTTGAGTTTCATGAGCACATTCACCTCCTTCAGGGTTGATACCCCCTTCCGATACACTCTGTATATATATTTTAGTACAACTTTGAACTTTATGCAGCGGTAATAAATTGCAAATTGACTCTTTGACGTTACGAACACACCTAAATTGCTCAGACAACAGTGAGTGATTATAATTTAATATGAACTTTATTGAATAGCAATAAAGTTCAAATTGACTCCAGAAAACGATTGACTCTAGAAAACGTTTGTATGGGAAAAAGAAAAGGGCTGTTTTTAGGGTTTTCCCGGAAATTATTCGATTTTTTTTCGCCTTTAAAACCTTCCCTAGACCTCCACCAACATTTCAAGACTAAGATAAGATAAATCCGTTCAGCCGTTCTCGAGTTTTAGTGAGACTAACGAACAGCAATTCATTTTTATATATATAGATAACCGGCCAAGTGCGAGTAAGACTCGCGCACCAAGGGTTCCGATCACACTTGGAGAGCGCAACACGTGTAATTAAGTTTCCACATAAAAAACTAAAGTGTGATGTCATCCATCTAAACCAAATTGTTTTTTTTTTAGAAAGACAGAAATTTGCAGTTTTCAGATTTTTCCCTTTACTTGTGCTACGAGTATAAGACCTTACTTCGTGCCAAATTTCATGACCCTAGGCCAACCGGAAGTACCGGTAGGTAGGATAGGTTTTGATTCCCTTGCGAGTTCCACGCGAGTTCATACATTAATATTATTGTTAGCCTATAGAATCCTACTGTTGAGCAAAGGTTCCCGTTTCCCCGTCGTTCGTCTTCCCCGTTTCCATGCATCTCGCTCCTGGGCTGTTGTGGACCCTCAGCTCGTCACTTCAACGTTGTCTAGGGCGGCCTCGACCTCGCCTTGCGTTTTGTGGGACCCCGAGTGTCATGTGTTTGGCCCATCGGTCCGGTTGCATGCGAGCAACGTGGCCGGCCCAGTCCCACTTCAATTCAGCCGCTTTTTCTGCTACGTCTTTTATTTTAGTTTTGGAGCTCAACTCGGTGTTCCGGACACGGTCCAGCAACCAGACCCCCGAGATACAAATACAAAATCAGCAAAATTATTACATAATATCGCGGTATCTTTTGATTGCGTGACTAGAAGTTTTGACCTAGAAGTTTAATTTTTCAACCGACTTCAAAAAAGGAGGAGGTTCTCAATTCGACCCGTATGTTTTTTTTTTTTTTTCTTTTTCTATGTTTGTTACGCGATTGCTCCGCCAATTATGAACCGATTTGAACAAATCTTTTTTCGGCGTATAGGTAATACCTCAAGGGTGGTCCCATTGACACCAGGTCAGGATCTGATGATGGGATCCTGAAGAAATCGAGAGAACTCTTCAAATATTATAGGCAGACCTATAGTGATTTTTGTGTTTTTCATAATAACTCGTGCAAATGCACATGGTAAGCATAATATTGTGATGCGGAACTGCTGATGAAGACCACATATGGCCACCAGATCTGCTCAATACTAGGTACAAATACAATGCGTGGCTGACGGGCAGGCAACGCATAGCCTAAACCGGTGGACCTAGAGCCATGAAACTTTGTACAGGGGTTCCTTAGTCGCGTGGGGTAGCACTGATATAGCATTTGACAAAATTAATTCCCCAAGGGAGGGGGGGATAAGGGGTTACAGTTAGTATTAAACTCAATCTAATCAAATAGGATTTGTGGAAGTCGGTTTTTTCTAAAGTTTACTTTTTGTTTCAATTATTCACAGCTCCAATGGACCATAGACCTGAGTAATGATATTAATTTCAACATGTTACCTCCACGCGTTATTGAAAAAAGGGGTCGTGCGTGACAGACGGACAGACAGACAGACGGACGGACAAAAAAGTGATCCTATAAGGGTTCCTTTTTTTCCTTTTAAGGATCGGAACCCTAAAAATAATGACAAAAAAACATACAACCGAATTGATAACCCCCTCCTTTTTTGAAGTCGGTTAAAAAGAGGCATTCGATGCTATCTCGATGCTACTATTACAGAATTTCGATATTTTCGATAGTCCTATCGAGCTATTGACCTGTTTTTCAAGGTCAAAGTTTAACATCACTGTTACCAATATGACATTGACAGGAGAAGAACCAAGCTGCACAAGCGCCACCTGTAATTAGCTTTCACCGGCCAACCCTATTACCTCAGCGTTCTGTATCTTCCGCACCTGCTCGCAGACGGCATTGGTCTGCTTCAGGTCAGACTGCAAGTAGAATACAGGACCGTCCTCGCTCTCGATCATGACGTACGATTCCTCCGCCACTGCGTCCTCCTGCTCTGCGAATAGAGGACGAATTGCAATGACGATGGTTTGAAGTCATCGCGTTGGCGGTTTTTTAACAGACTTCCCAAAAGAGGTTTATGTATGTGCCTCGATTGCGCCTAGACGGATGAACCGATTTGTAATTTATTTATATTTTTTGTAAGGGTTTTTTGACACCATGGACCACCAGGTCAGGATCTGATGATGGGATCCTGGAGAAATCGAGGGAACACTTCAAATATTGTAGGCAGACCCAGTGATTTTTGTTTTTTAGTAATAACTCCTGCATTTACTCACGGTAAGCATAATATTGTGATCCGGAACTGCTGATGAAGACCACATATGGCCACCAGAACTGCTCAATACTAGGTACAAATACAATGCGTGGCTGACGGGCAACGCATAGCCTAAACCGGTGGATCTAGAGCCATTAAAACTTTGTAGAGGGGTTCCTTAGTATCGTGGGGTAGCACTGAGACAAAATTAATTCCCGAAGGGGGGGCGGGGGGGAATAGGGGTTACAGTTTCTATAAAACTCAAAAAGCACTTGTCATTGGATGTAAACCATATACTTAAACTATTCAAAATCTTTGAAAAAATGTATAAACCTAGCTCAATCTAAAACAAACCAACGCTACATATCGCAATCAAAAAATAAATGTAAAGCTATTTGGAATATTATCAAAGACAACAACAACACTACACAACCAAACAACATAGAAAAAATATATTAAATGACCAAATTATCACAAACCCGGTAGAAATAGCTACCGCATTCAATAAAAAAATTATAGATAATGAATCAAAATGTCAACATCTTTAGTAATAATACAAGTAAAAAAGTCAGACCAGAATCAATGTTCCTACATCCCTGTGACCCGAAAGAAACTACAGGATGTAACAGAAGGGTGTAGCCATATTTTAGGGGGTTGTTAGGGAGACCGTTCTGAGCAACTTTTACTATGAAACCGATTTGATCAGAGCAACTTTATTTTTCATTGCTCCATACGTTTTGGTCCGGGCGGCCAGCTGATTACTATAGAGAAGTAAAAATTAAATCCTTAAAATCAACAAACTCCGTCGGCTACGATGGTATTAATACGAGGATTCTTAAACATTGTTGTCATAACATAGCAAACGTCCTATGCTATTTAATCAACATTTCATTTGAATCGGCCCGATTTCCTAAAGCCCTAAAACCATCTATTATACTAGTGGCTCTGTGAGCTGTAGACCTCGCGAGTATGTCGGTGGGAAAGCTGAACTGCTAACACACATAAAAAAATAACCATACAAACTTATGAATGTACCTGGTTACGTACATGCAGTATGAAAGTAGCCGCACCAATAACTTTGTAAACTACATTTCGCGATCTTTAATACAACCTATTGACTTTTTACTAAAATTATATAGTCTGTTTCACTCTCATGGTCTTTACGAATCCAACGACACCTCATTTGTTAATATCCATCGAGCCGTTTGGGTTGTAGCGATTTTTTTACATTTTAAAACCCCATATCTCCGCCATTTTGAAAAAAATCTAAAAACTGGCTCGAGTAAAAAATTCTATTTATTTTTCCAACCTGCTCACAAAATTTCACGAGAATCGGTTCATAAATGCGACCTGTAGAGGAGAACAACCGGACATACGAAAGCATTTTTGCCCAAACCTGAAACGGAGACGCTTCGCTGGCTTCGCTCGCTCGGTCAATAATTGAAACAAAAAGTAAACTTTAGAAAAAACCGACTTCCACAAACCCTATTTGATTAGATTGAGTTTAATACAAACACACCCCTTATCCCCCCCCCCCTTTAGGGAATTAATTTTGTCAAATCCCATATCAGTGCTACCCCACGCTACTAAGGAACCCCTGTACAAAGTTTCATGGCTCTAGGTCCACCGGTTTAGGCTATGCGTTGCCTGCCCGTCAGCCACGCATTGTATTTGTACCTAGTATTGAGCAGATCTGGTGGCCATATGTGGTCTTCATCAGCAGTTTCGCATCACAATATTATGCTTACCATGTGCATTTGCACGAGTTATTATGAAAAACACAAAAATCACTATAGGTCTTCCTATAATATTTGAAGAGTTCCCTCGATTTCGCCAGGATCCCATCATCAGATCCTGACCTGGTGTCAATGGGACCAATGGGAAGGTAAACCCTTTCAAACAAAAAAATATATTTCCAAATCGGTCCACCCGTTTAGGCGCGATCGCGGTACATACATAAAGTAAAAACAAAAAACAAACATCCGGACGAATTGTAAACCTCCTCCTTTGGGAAGTCGGTTAAAAACCTCTGCATAAAAAGGTGACAGGACTGACGTAAATAACTATCGTCCCATTGCCCTAATTAGTATTTTTTCAAAAATGTATGTAAAAGCCATGCAAAGGAGATTAAATAGGTTTCTGGACAAACATAAGATAATAATAATATAACCGGCCAAGTGCGAGTCGGACTCGCGCACGAAGGGTTCCGTGCCATTATCTATAAAAAAACGCAAAAAAATGTATGGGAGCCCCCCCTAAATATTAATTTAATTTTAATTTAATTATTTATTTTTTAAGTAAATAATATACTCAATATATTGTGAACATTTTAAGCGTCTACCTGCTACCATTATCAATATCGAGCAAAAATGAGCAAAAAAATCACGTTTGTTGTATGGGAGCCCCCCTTAATATTAAATTTCTTTTCATTTTTAGTATTTGTTGTTATAGCGGCAACAGAAATACATCATCTGTGAAAATTTCAACTGTCTAGCTACCATGGTTCATGAGATACAGCCTGGTGACAGACGGACGGACGGACGGACGGACGGACAGACGGACAGCGAAGTCTCAGTAATAGGGTCCCGTTTGGCACCCTTCGGGTACGGAACCCTAAAAATCGAGCAAAATGGCTTCCAAAAAAATAAATCCCAACAAAACATGCATATGCATATACAAAAACGCCAGTCTCGCAGCCTGCGCAGTTTATTCTACCGTAAAAAGTTGTGAGATCTAATTTTAAACCAAGTCGGTTAATTTAACCAGTATCTGTGTATGGTAGAATCTTTCCAACAACTTTATTATCGTCTACTGTTAAGTACCTACCTAATTAGTTAACTAATAACATTTATAGTGATCGGATCAATATAAGACATCTTTATTTCTTCAATAATAATTAGAATGACTTGGCAATCGCACGTAGAAAAGTTGTCGACTATAGGACCGTGTGTGCAACGTAATGTACCTATTGCTCTCGCTCCGAAATAATTCGTTGTTTTCTTATTAGTTAAGTTTATCTTTATTTAGAGATATGTTGTGTTGAGTAATAATATTCATTTGTGCTCTGGGTGCTATAGAGTGGTCAGTTGAGCGCGATTGCCAAGTTATTCTAATTATTATTGAAGAAATAAAGATGTCTTATATTGATCCGATCACTATAAATGTTATTAGTTAACTAATTAGGTAGGTACTTAACAGTATACGATAATAAAGTTGTTGGAAAGATTCTACCATACACAGATACTGGTTAAATTAACCGACTTGGTTTAAAATTAGATCTCACAACTTTTTACGGTAGAATAAACTGCGCAGGCTGCGAGACTGGCGTTTTTGTATATGCATATGCATGTTTTGTTGGGATCTCATTTCTTTTTGTAAGTAACTTTCCTTTTTTTTCTTTTCGGGTACTATTTCTTGTGCGTTAGCTACCGACTTTCTATCTCTATGGGCTCTTCTCTGTGGCTTTGATGTTACGATTTGTGACAAGTCTGGGCGGTGAATTATATAAATATAAATCATACCTCAAACCAAACCATACCGCGATTCTGGAAATGCACACCTAGCGACATCTAATGGGGAATAGCGATATTAGACAATATTGTAACCGCTTTATTAGGGTTCCGTACCCGAAGGGTGCCAAACGGGACCCTATTACTGAGACTTCGCTGTCCGTCTGTCCGTCCATCCGTCCGTCTGTCACCAGGCTGTATCTCATGAACCGTGGTAGCTAGACAGTTGAAATTTTCATAGATGATGTATTTCTGTTGCCGCTATAACAACAAATACTAAAAATCAAAAGAAATTTAATATTAAGGGGGGCTCCCATACAACAAACGTGATTTTTTTGCTCATTTTTGCTCGATATTGATAATGGTAGCAGGTAGACGCTTAAAGTGTTCACAATATATTGAGTATATTATTTATTTAAAAAATAAATAATTAAATTAAAATTAAATTAATATTTAGGGGGGCTCCCATACATTTTTTTTGCGGTTTTTAGGGTTCCGATCCTTAAAAGGAAAAAAGGAACCCTTATAGGATCACTTTGTTGTCTGTCTGTCTGTCTGTCTGTCTGTCTGTCTGTCCGTCTGTCTGTCACGACCCCTTTTCTCAGGAACGCGTGGAGGTATAATGTTGAAATTAATATCGATTACTCAGGTCTATGGAGTTCAGAGTTCAGAGTTCAAAATTTTTATTGACCATAAAATCATACATATTACTTAGTCAACGTCAATATAATATTAATATTTTTGTATACTACCGCCCGTTCGGAAGTTGGTATGGTCCCTTGGAGCTGTGAAAAAATTAAACTTCTAGGTCCACGCAATCAAAACATACCGCGATATTATGTCATAATTTTGCTGGATTTGTATGAACTCGCGTGGAACTCGCAAGGGAATCAAAACCTATAGGGTACTTCCGGTTGGCCTAGGGTCATGAAATTTGGAATGTAGGAAGGTCTTATAGCACAAGTTAAGGAAGAAATCCGAAAACTGTAAATTTCTGTCTGTCTGTCTGTCTGTCTGTCTCACCGTCTGTTAAGACTTTTTCTCAGAAACGCATGGAGGTATTAAGTTGAAATTAATATCGATTACTTAAGTCTGTGAACTCTTAAAGTTGTGAAAAAATCAAACTTAAAGGTCAACGCAATCAAAAGATACCGCATATGTCTCAATTTTGCTGAAATTGCTGATATTCGCAAGGGAATCAAAACCTAGAGGGTACTTTACGTTGACCTAGAATCATGAAATTTGGCATGAAGCAAGGTCTTATAGCACAAATAAAGGGAAAAATCTGAAAACTGCAAATTTCTGTCTTTCTAAAAAATATTCAATTTCGTTTACATGGATGACATCACACTTTAGTTTTTTATGTGGAAACCTAATTACACGTGTTACGCTCTCCAAGTGTGATCGGAACCCTTGGTGCGCGAGTCCTACTCGCACTTGGCCGGTTATTTATTTATAGATAATGGCACGGAACCCTTCGTGCGCGAGTCCGACTCGCACTTGGCCGGTTATTTAAATCATAGCTGGAACCAAACCATACCGCGATTCAAGATACACATAGCGACTAGCGACATCTAATGGGGAATAGCGATGAATCGAAGTAGTCGTGTACTGAGCTTATTGATAATTAATATATTATGAAATTGGGGCTAAAATTGCGCAATGTTTGAGTTTTCCTTGGCTTTGCAGGCTAAACTCTAACCATGCTCAAAATTTTAAGCTTGTGGGTTCGCTAGAAGTAACCTTTAGAGTTTTCATGATCGTGAATCAGTGAGTCAGTGAGTGTCAAAATTGAGGAACTTTGAATTGCTGTACCTTCAACTCTACTGGTTCAAATTTATTGAAATTTTGAGAATATGTCTAATGACATGGTGCCTTTTAGCCGCCGGGAATTCAGGTTTCTATCTTTATCCACAACGGAGTAACAGGTAGGTCAAATATGCTCTGAATGGCTTCCTGTAAAGGATGTTACTGCTGCGCCCGTATGTTTTGCTTTTTGCTCGACTTGGCTTGGGGGCGCTGCCGCGCCCCCAGATCGATTACTCAAGTCTGTGATCTCTTAAAGTTGTGAAAAAATAAATTTATAGGTCAACGCTATGAAAAGATACCGCGTATGTCTCAATTTTTCTGAAATTGCTTAAAATTCGCAAGGGAATCAAAACCTAGAGGGTACTTGCCGTTGACCTAGAATCATGAAAATTGGCATGAAGCAAGGTGTTATAGCACAAGAAAAGGGAAAAATATGAAAATTGCAAATTTCTGGCTTTCTAAAAAAAAAAACAATTCTCGCCCCATGGTTTTGTTTTTATAGACTATTGAAATTGATAATATCCAAAACAAAAAAAATCGCGCGGCCATCAACCAAAAATAGTTTTTCTAGTGCAAAATAGTGTAACGAATAAAATTTTGCATGCCATGAATACCTTCACTCAGTCCCGACTGAGTTAGAGGAGCTCGAAGTCCAAATTATAGGTTCAAACTTTGAGCTTCTCTAACTCAGTCCGGACTATTCCGGACTGAGTGAAGAGGTATGCATGACATAAGTTTTAAGGCCTAAACTGAATGATCTCTTTTCGCTACTTCCATTATAACGTTATTCATATAAGGGCGGGACCGCGTTAAAAATAGATTTGTCGTCCTTCATAAAATTCTTTGTCGGTACCTTTGTAATTATCGTTAAATAAATATATTATTTTTTTACAAAATTTGTTGGTTTAGAATGTATCAAATATTTGTAACTTTTGTGTTTGATTTTATAATACAGGGAACGAACGAAACAGCCGCCGCCGCCGTAAGTTTAAGTTACTTTAGTTTTATTTACCTTCAATCACAGATAGTATAATATTGTTTAATACAGGTTCACCCAAAAGTCATACGCAATACTGGCACCAATAAGGGTGTCCTAAAAATAATACCTCATAGTGGTACTAGGCTTTCCTTACGTTACATCATCGAGATGTCAGCGGTTATAAGGTTTAATTCCAAATTCCAATTTTTTAGGGTTCCGTCCAAAAAAGAAATGAAATGAAATGATGTTTATTTGCTTGAAATGAGGTACAATATAGTGGTAAATGTAAAAATGTAAAACTGCTGAGCACATAACAGGAACACTTATAGGATCACTTGGCTGTCCGTCCGTCTATCTGTCTATCTGCCATCTGTCAAGGCTTTTTTTCTCAGGTACGCGTGGATAAATCATGTTTAAATCTATAGCGATTACGAGTTCCTAAACTGTAAAAAAAAAACAATCCTAAATAAGCTGTAAATTAAGTAACGCAAAACGAGAAACTACTTTGTTAAGGATATCATTCTGAGCAACTTTCAATGTGAAACCGATTTGATCAGAGCAACTTTATTTTTCACTTCCCAGTACATTTTGGCCTGAGTGGATCAGCTGATCTGTTGGTGAAGTGAAAAATAAAATTTCTCTGATAAAATCGGTTTCATAATGAAAGTTGCTCAGAATGATGTCCCTAACGAAGTAGTTTCTCATTTTGCGTTAATCCATTTACACCTTGTGTATATTTTATTTTTAGCCGACTTCCCAAAGGAGGAGGTTTACAATTCGTCCGGATGTTTTTTATTTTTTATGTCTGTACCCCGATAGCGCCTAAACAGATAAACCGATTTGAAAAAAAAATAATATTTTTTTGAAAGGATTTACCTTCCCATTGGTCCCATTGGCACCAGGTCAGGATCTGATGATGGGATCCTGGAAAAATCGAGGGAACTCTTCAAATATTATAGGCAGACCTATAGTGATTTTTATGTTTTTCATAATAACTCGTGCAAATGCACATGGTAAGCATAATATTGTGATGCGGAACTGCTGATGAAGACCACATATGGCCACCAGATCTGCTCAATACTAGGTACAAATACAATGCGTGGCTGACAGGCAGGCAACGCATAGCCTAAACCGGTGGACCAAGAGCCATGAAACTTAGTACAGAGGTTCTTTAGTAGCGTGGGGTAGCACTGATATGGGATTTGACAAAATTAATTCCCCAAGGGGGGGGGGGGATAAGGGGTTACAGTTGGTATTAAACTCAATCTAATCATATAGGGTTTGTGGAAGTCGGTTTTTTAAAGTTTACTTTTTGTTTCAATTAAGTTGTCTGTTTAAAATATTGAAAGGCATGCACGAAATATTATTATTATAGCAGTAGGAGTTTGATTTATCGAATATAATGTTAATATTAAAACATATTGTTAACTTGTCAATATATTTTGGTTCAAAATGTTTCGAATCTTTTTTACTTTGGTGTTTTAATTTTTATTTTAGGGAACGAACGCGACAGCTGTAAGTATAAGCTAAGCACGCACGCCCGGATCCACCCGCCAGATGTGCCTGCCAGGCATGCCCGCCGGGCACATCTGCACATCTGCACCGGCTACTATCACTACCTTCGTAGAATGTAGTAGTCGTAAAACCCCTCCACCAACCCGCACTGAACCAGCGCGGTGGAGTATGGCTCAATCTTACTCTGATCCGGGTGAAGGCCGGTGCCCTTCGGTGGGGACATTAATGGGCTACATTTACTAAGTACCTATATTTATTTTTACACATATTATTGGTTCAACATTTCTGGAATAGTTTCATCTTTTGTGTTTGATTTATAATACAGGGAACGAACGAAACAGCCGCCGCCACCGTAAGTTTAAGTTACTTTAGTTTTATTTACCTTCAATCACAGATAGTATAATATTGTTTAATACAGGTTCACCCAAAAGTCATACGCAATACTGGCACCAATAAGGGTGTCCAAAAAATAATACCTCACAGTGGTACTAGGCTTTTCTTACATCACATCATCGAGATATCAGCGGTTTTAAGGTTTAATTCCAAATTCCAATTTTTTAGGGTTCCGTCCAAAAAAGAAATGAAATGAAATTATGTTTCTTTGCTTGAAATGAGGTACAATACTTATATGGTGGTAAATGTAAAAATGTAAAACTACTTAGCACATAACAGGAACACTTATAGGATCACTTAGCTGTCCGTCCATCTGTCTGTCTATCTGTCCATCTGTCAAGGCTTTTTTCTCAAGTACGCGTGGATAAATCATGTTTAAATCTACAGCGATTACGAGTTCCTAAACTGTAAAAAAAAACAATCCTAAATTAGGTGTAAATTAATTAACGCAAAATGAGAGACTACTTTGTTAAGGATATCATTCTGAGCAACTTTCAATGTGAAACCGATTTGATCAGAGCAACTTTATTTTTCACTTCCCAGTACATTTTGGCCTGAGTAGATGATCTGTAAGGAGAAGTGAAAAATAAAGTTGCTCTATTCAAAACGGTTTCATAATGAAAGTGGCTCAGAATGATGTCCCTAACAAAGTAGTTTCTCATTTTGCGTTAATTCATTTACACCTTGTGTTTATTTTATTTTGTTGTCTGTTTAAAATATTGAAAGCCATGCACGAATTATTATTATTAAAGCAGTAGGAGTTTGATTGAGCGAATATACGGTTAAACAACATATTGTTAACTTGTCAATATATTTTGGTTCAAAATGTTTTGAATCTTTTTAACTTTGGTGTTTTTATTTTTATTCAAGGGAACGAACGCGACAGCTGTAAGTATAAGCTAAGCACGCACGCCCGGATCCACTCGTCAGATGTGCCTGCCAGGCATGCCCGCCAGGCACATCTGCACATGTGTGGGACGAAAAGGCACAGATATACCCGACTGATTTGCCGAGCCGGAAATATTGCCGCAATGTTGCCGGCTCGGCATATCTTTAAGCCTGACAGGCATGCCCGTGACCTACCATACATGTGCAGATGTGCCTGCCAGGTATGCCCGGCGGGCACATCCGGTGGGTGGATCCATGTGTGATTGCTTAGCTATTGCATAGTAATACTGGCCCTGGAGTCACGTACGGAATTACGGAATTCACGTACGGTACAGTGGCTAATAGCGAGGGCGCAAAAAAACATGTTTTGACTTGTCGAACGGTACCGAGACGAGCCCGCGCGCACTACGAACAAAACAATTCCGCGCTCTCGCTATATAGACACTGACAAGTCATACTCGTGACACTGACAAGTGACTCTCCACTCAGGACTGTGGGTTTGGACTGTAAGCCCACCACCCTGGTACAGTGCGGCTGGGGGAAGGGGCGAATAATTTCTGTTATTATTGTTAAACTTAATAGAGGTGCTCCGTGGTCAACCACTGTTTTCAATTTATGGTTTGGCAACTCCCATGCTCCAAACCAAAACTTCTTTTACAGGTTATCCAAAATGTTTACCCGAAACCAATGCAGAGTGACCCAAAAGTCATAGCGGCAATACTCACCATTCCTTTACCTTGCCTTCTTTGTTTTGCACATAAAATTACATAACAGAACGTGTGAATGTGTGAATCGACCTTTACCCATTGTTTTCGGGACAGCCTTTATTTTGGGTCAAAATGTTTTGAATCTTTTTAACATTATTTTTATTAAAGGCAACGAACGCGACAGCTGTAAGTATTGCATAGCATACCTACTAATATAGGACGGGAGCCTTCATTTATAGATCACAAGCCTTCGCAAATAGGTTTGTGATAAGTTTAACAAAGGAGATCATTCACGGTCCATACATTTTTGGGCCAAAAGTGAAAGTGACGGCCAGAAAAAAAAGTGTTATATTCGGATAGAACACATAAATGCTAGTATTTTTAGGGTTCTGATCCTTAAAAGGAAAAAAAAGAAACCCTTATAGGATCACTTTGTTGTCCGTCTGTCTGTCTGTCTCACCGTCGTTTAAGACTTTTTCTCAGAAACACATGGAGGTATAAAGTTGAAATTAATATCGATTACTCAAGTCTGTGATCTCTTAAAGTTGTGAAAAAATAAATTTATAGGTCAACGCTATGAAAAGATACCGCGTATGTCTCAATTTTTCTGAAATTGCTTAAAATTCGCAAGGGAATCAAAACCTAGAGGGTACTTGCCGTTGACCTAGAATCATGAAAATTGGCATGAAGCAAGGTGTTATAGCACAAGAAAAGGGAAAAATATGAAAAGCCAATACAAAAAAAATCGCGCGGCCATCAACCAAACATAGTTTTTCTAGTGCAAAATAGTGTAACGAATAAAATTTAGCATGCCGTGAATACCTTCACTCAGTCCGGACTGAGTTAGTGGAGCTCGAAGTCCAAATTATAGCTTCAAACTTTGAACTCCTCTAACTCAGTCCGGGCTATTCCGGACTGAGTGAAGAGGTATGCATGACATAAGTTTTAAGGGCTAAACTGAATGATCTCTTTTCGCTACTTCCATTATAACGTTATTCATATAAGGGCGGGACCGTGTTAAAAATAGATTTGTCGTCCTTCATAAAAATCTTTGTCGGTACCTTTGTAATTATCGTTAAATAAATATTTATTCTTTTACAAAATTTATTGGTTTAGAATGTATCAAATATTTGTAACTTTTGTGTTTGATTTTAAAATACAGGGAACGAACGAAACAGCCGCCGCCGCCGTAAGTTTAAATTACTTTAGTTTTATTTACCTTCAATCACAGATAGTATAATATTGTTTAATACTGGTTCACCCAAAAGTCATACGCAATACTGGCACCAATAAGGGTGTCCTAAAAATAATACCTCACAGTGGTACTAGGCTTTCCTTAATTTTCTTCGAGATGTGAGCGGTTTTAAGGTTTAATTCCAAATTCCAATTTTTTAGGGTTCCGTCCAAAAAAGAAATGAAATGAAATGAAATCATGTTTATTTGCTTGAAATGAGGTACAATATATGGTGGTAAATGTAAAAATGTAAAACTGCTTAGCACATTACAGGAACACTTGGCTGTACGGCCATCTGTCTGTCTATCTGTCCATCTGTCAAGGCCTTTTTTCTCAGGTACGCGTGGATTAATCATGTTGAAATCTACAGCGATAACGGGTTCCTAAACTGTAAAAAAAAAAACAACCGTAAATGAATTAATGCAAAATGAGAAATGACATTGTTAAGGATATCATTCTGAGCAACTTTACATTTTGGCCTGAGTGGATCAGCTGATCTGTGTGGAGAAGTGAAAAATAAAGTTGCTCTGATAAAATCGGTTTCATAATGAAAGTTGCTCAGAATGATGTCCCTAACAAAGTAGTTTCAAATTTTGCGTTAATTCATTTACATCTTGTGTATATTTTATTTTGTTGTCTGTTTAAAATATTGAAAGCCATGCACGAATTATTATTATTAAAGCAGTAGGAGTTTGATTGAGCGAATATAGGGTTAAACAACATATTGTTAACTTGTCAATATATTTTGGTTAAAAATGTTTTGAATCTTTTTAAATTTGGTGTTTTTTATTTTAGGGAACGAACGCGACACATGTAAGTATGAGCTAAGCACGCACGCCCGGATCCACCCGCCAGATGTGCCTGCCAGGCATGCCCGCTGGGCACTTCTGCACATGTGTGGGACGAAAAGGCACAGAAATACCCGACTGATATGCCGAGCCGGAAATATTGCCGCAATGTTGCCGGCTCGGCATATCTTTAAGCCTGACAGGCATGCCCGTGACCTACCATACATGTGTAGATGTGCCTGCCAGGCATGCCCGGCGGGCACATCCGGTGGGTGGATCCATGGGTGGTGAGTGCGTAGCTATTGCAAAGTAAGGCCGGGACTTCACCAAAGCGGAGATGTGCGGAGATGTGGAATATTTGTATGGCGCGATGGAAGCGGAGATGTGAGCTGTTTCCATCTCGCATACAAATATATTCCACATCTCCGCTTTGGTGGAGTCCCGGCCTTATACAGGCGTTGGAGTCACGTACGGAATTGCGTGCCAGTGGCTAATAGCGAGGGCGCAAAAAAACATGTTTTGACTTGTCAAACGGACATTAATGGGCTACATTTGCTACATACCTATATTTATTCTTACACATATTATTGGTTCAACATTTCTGGAATAATTTCAACTTTTGTGTTTGATTTTATAATACAGGGAACGAACGAAACAACCGTAAGTATTGCACATCTACTGTAAGTACTTATCTTTAGTTTTATTTATCTTAAGGTAAGTATAGGTTCACCAGTCATACGCAATACCGACACCAATGCAGGGTGTCCTAAAAGTCATACCCAATAGTGGCACTACGAGGCCTTACTTACATCAATGTAAACCTAAACCTAAACCTACATCTAAAAAAAATACTTATTGGATAAAATTAAACTGAGTAATGAGTTTGTTTATCTATAGGGATCACCTGCGGTAAGTACCTACCTACTGCATAGAGTTTATTTGTTATAACGACTTCAATATAAGGTTTCACTGCCCAATGTACCAACATTGGGTTGTCAAGCTTATCTCGTACTCTATAGACTCTATTTTTATTTCAAAATACTTAAAGTTAAATAAAGGTCAAGGAAGGCAGAGATAAACAACATTTTTTGATGTCGGCTATCACAGGAAGAGTTTATAAAGGTGGGAAGATTGACCAGTACCTACATAAAAAACCTTAAGCCCTCTATTTGACTTTAAGTATTTTCAAATAAAAAACAGACTAGCAACAAATAGTTTTATGTTTTTTCACCACTCCCGCACGAAAGAAGTGTCTTTCCTCTACGAAAACAGTGAGGAAAGTTAGTTTTTGATTAGTGATTAGTTAGTTAATGATCCCGTTCAGAAACTAACCTTGCCTGATTTTTATGTTAAGTTTAAATTTTTTTTTTAAAAATAAATAATTTTATAATTAGAATAGAAATACTTATAAGTTAAGATTAATGTTTTTTTATTAATTTTATCAAATTATTGTAAGTTCAGAAACATTAAAAACGTTAAATAAAATATTGTAAAAATTACATCGTCAAATTTAGGATTATAATTTTAGAACGCACTCAAAGAAAGAAGCCTGTGAAAGAAGCCTGTGAAAGAAGCCTGTGAAAGAAGTACATTAGAAGCGCGAAAATTCTAAGTTTTGTTTAGAAATATCAAACACTCAAGTGAATAGTAATAAAACAACGATAAATGTACCCAATAAAAACGTTACTTTTAACTTGAAAAATTGCAGTAATTTTACATTTCATTTTTAAATTATTTTCATGAATAAGAGCTCTTTTTATTTTATAATAAAGAATTATTTTGATTTGCTTTGTGACTATGTAATTTATTTACCTATGGTGACTGAATACTTTCTTGCTGGAAGTGGTGAAAAGTTTTGTATGCAACATGTGAGCAAGTTCATTTGCTGCGCTGCGCTCGTGATTCTATTTTTCAATCCTTCGTTCGCTCAAGACTCAAAATCAAAACTCATAGGAAAAACGAACTTTCCTCACTTGTTGGATAAATAACTATTCTTTGATCATGTTTATTGCTTACCACATTTTTGTTTGTTACTAACAATTGGATCCTTTTAATCTGAATAAATAAATTGAATTTAAATTAAAGAAAGAACACAGTATACCTATAGTCTTCAAAATTGTTGCCATAATTTAATGGCTAGCATTCTTGCCAAAGTTACTAGTATACCGGTATCTCATAGCATAAAACCATAGATGAAAATAGGGATTTTCATATGGCAATGTCTTTTAATTGTCACCTGTCAAATCAGGTCGCGTCATAAAGTGCGTTCGCACAGGCTGTGTCACCCACCTTTCACTACGGCGGCACGGCACTTCGGTACAAACTAAAAACTGTCTTGCGCACAGACCATGAATTGCGGGTGTACTCCGCAGCGGTTTTCTTTGACCAAGTGTCGGCGTTCTTTCAAATTAGGCGGCCGGTGGCAAGTTGGCGAGATAAAAGGGTGCCACAAACGAAATGAATGGACTTTTAGAATTTCCCCAGTATTGCAGACATCAAATTTTTATTTTCCCATTTGCCAGATTCCGGTATGCCTATACTTTAATCTTTGTAATAAGTAAAAAAATAAATAAAAAAGAAACATATTTTTTTAGACCACAATTTTTTGTTTTTAAATGATCTTGTGGGTGTTTTGTGTGTCACATTCGAGTATATGTGTGGGCTGTGGCCTGTGTGGCTCAAAAGACATATTTTGACATCAAATACCTACCCTACAAGAAATAAATAAAATAAGGCTGAAGTAAAATAATTACTATAACAATAAAATAAAATAAAATAAAATAATAACTAGGTATATTAGTTATTTATATTTTTTGTCATTGTTTTATATTTTTTATTTTGTTAATTGTGTTTCAGAACGTGCAAACAGCAAAGGTGAGATAATAAATATTAAATATTGTAATCGTGTGAAATACGCAATGGAATGCATTAATTTTAATTATCGTTAATATTTATTAATGTTTATAGAATTTGTACAATATTGTATATGTGTTTAGCAAAGCCCAAAACAGAGGTTTTTAAAAATTAAAAACAATCCAACTTGTTATAGCTTTAGAAACTACAATTTTATTTGGATTTGGTAATACTCAAAACATTTTTTAATGTAAACATCTATATTCTTAAGGGTCGTTAAATAATGATTTTATTTTTCATTTTGTAGAAAAATGGGCCTTAAAACCCGGCAGTACCTTATTGTAATGTAATTCATATTTATTAACACTCATTATTTGCAGTTGTTGGTGAGTTAATTTTACTTTATCTAAATCTTAAGACATCAATGAACAATTACAAGAAGTTTTGAATTCAGGTTGTAAGAACTTTATTCTCCTAAGAATAAGGTTCTAAGGAACCTAAAGTGAAAACTTCTTCATGAGATGGTTCATCTATAGAAGAATATGCCTCTCAGGGAGCATCCATTCATTACGTGAGGTGATTTTAAAGATTGTCCTACTCTCCTGAGTAAATAGACAGTAGATAAAAGGATATCAACAATTGATACCAATAGGCTTGTGTCTACAGCCTGCTATTCAAAATATATAATTGGCTAGGACTGTCAAAACAGTAGTTTTGTTCCTGAGTTCTATGAAATAGCAAAAAGTGACATCATTTGGCGTGTGGCATATCAATTGCTTTCTTTTTTTGCACAAAATCGACTTTATGAACTACAACTGTTGGAAATACAACTCTGAGTTTATAATTTATAATTTATTTATTGCACACAGAAATATTCATTAGCTTCATCTTCTGTCTTGTTCCTAAATTAATTTGGTGACGTGTCTTAGCAGTGTGAAATGTCTGACACCGATATTGTTTCTTTTTTCGATATATGTAGAAAGTTTAATGTAATACTGATAATGATAATACTTATGTCTATTAAATAATTAAACAAATATACCTATGTTTTTTATTGCAGCTAGATGTGTGTATTATTTCAATATATTTTTCTGTGACTCAACAATTCCATGTTTTTAAACATTTATAACAATGATTAATTATTTGTTTAGCCCCATGCAGTAAGTTGTGTCTCAAGTATACATTGTGTTGATTATTTTTGGGCCTGCTCCAATAAATCCAATAAGTTCCGTTCCTATCCTATTGAAAAGATAAATATACATTATGTGTGTAAAATAACAGATTAATCTGTCATATAGAGCTTAAGAGACCGGTGACCGCGTGAATTTCCCATACAAACGTAATACAAAAATGATTTGAATTTGAGAAATAGTTTAACGTTTTTAGACTGTTAATCGGATTTATACACTGTTTACGCAGGTTCCTGGTCTGTATACCAGGGTTCCTCTTCAACCAATTTAATAATATTTTAAGTAATTTGAATAAGAACCTTGGTACCTGCGTAAACACTGTAATAATCCGATTAACAGTCTAAATGCTTTGAACTACTTAGTTCTCAAATTCAAATCATTTTTGTATTACGTTTGTATGGGAAATTCACGCGGTCGCCGGTCTCTTAACATAGTATTTGTTGAAACAACTTTAATTTAAACATTATATTTATTTTACTATTTATAAGATTCTGTTTGATATTTTTTTAATATTTAATTTCAGACTACAGTAAATATACGTTTTATAATTTAGAATTACGATAATTGCCTTACAATAATTTCGCTAATCATGTTATAAGAACTCTACCAAAATACTCACACAACTGATAATTATTATTATTTTTCTATATTATAGCCAGGGGTACGTTGAAAAGATTATTATACAGGGTGTAACAGAAAGGGGTGTATAAGCCGAAAGAGGGTTGTTAGAGACATCATTCTGAACAACTTTCACTATAAGACCGACTTGGTCATTTTTCACTCCATCAGATCAGCTGAGCGCTAGGCTCGAAATGTACTGAGTTAGTAAAAATAAAGTTGCTCTGACCAAGTCGGTCCCATGTGAAAGTTGTTCGGAATGATGTCCCTGGCAACTCTCTTTCGGCTTGTACACTATGTACACCCCTTTCTGTTACACCCTGTATTAAAATAAATGGAAAAATATATTCGTTAATACACAAATGGCCGAGTTGTATAGTTTTTAATCCGCACATTTGAAATGATCGTGCTGTTAGAGCAACATCCGGTCGAGACTGGCATTGTGTTGTCTTCCGTGTTTCTGGGCTGCCATCGCTACTGCCAGCTACTATAGCAACTATAGCCGGCCACTATAGCCCGTGTAGTGGAGTATGGCTCAATCTAAGTAAAGGCCTACGCAGACTGGGACGGGGCATGGCAAGGGATTATATTTTTTGGCAATGGACTTTCAAACGTATCGATATAGAAATAAGACACAAACTGACATGGTTTTAAAATAACACACACACACACACAATTACACACACACACACACGTACACACGTACACATAAACGTACCTAAATAATTAATATTTTACAATAGTCATTAGTTTTATACCTATCTACTGTTGCAGTGCCCTATGGACAGGGTCCATAAATTGTACCTTAATTTAAGAACAAAATATGTTTATGTACTTTAAGGAAGCAATAAACTTAGCGGATGCCACGGCATTATGTCAAACCATTGTATGTCTTATGTATTTCTATATCGATACGTTTGAATGTCCATTGGTAAAAACTTGCCACGCCGCCGTCCCGGTCTGCGTAGGCCTTATAGGTCTGCCCTACAGTGGGGACATTATAATAAGCTACATATTATTATTTTTATTTGGTCACCTGCTTGTTTTTTTTTATACATGACATTAATTCTTTATTTTAGAATGCAGTAAGTACACTTTCTATTGACTCATAATATTTTACAACGTACGGCATTACAGTACGGCTTACATTGATATAATTAAGTAAATTTTTAGGGTTCCGTACCCGAAGAGTGCCAAACGGGACTATAACACTAAGCCTCCGTCCGTCCATCTGTCCGTCAGAGGGCTCTATAGAACAAACCTAATATAGCTATCAAGCTAGAAAATTGAAACTTTCACAGAATGTTTAAGTGTATATTCTGTTGCCGCTACGACAATAAATTCTGAACTACACGAAAAAATAAGGATGTTAGAATAAAATAGTTATAAGTCAATTTCAACACAATTTCTCCAGACTCTTGGATAGGAAATGACTCAATGAAAATATTCTCGTAAATGTAACTGTCAGGCACTTGGATTTTGTACGATGGCGCGGAACCCTTCATGTGAAAGTCTGACTCACACTTGACCATTTCTTATTTTTATCATGTCCTAGTGCAAGGACTCTTGGTAATTTTGTAGTTAGTTCACTATGCACAGATTTTTATTTTAAGGTATCTCATTTTTGTATTTTAGAAGAGCATTTTTTTTAATTTTTTTTTTTAGATTTTATATGTAGATAAGCACATTGTACTCAACAACAAAAAAAAATGAGACTAACTTCTGACTTATCTTTTTTAGATTACGGTAACTATATATATTTTTGGCTTGTCAATGATATTATTATTATCTTGTTAAATTAAACTATATAAATATATAAAAAAATACTTTTGTTTTGTATAGGACCATTATGTAAGTGAATCAATGATTTTAAGATAGACTTAATTCTTATTTAGTGTAAAGCTTAACACCGGAACGACTAAACTTTAAGTTATTGTTGTATTTTTATCAACGTAGTCTCTTTATATTATTATTTATTATTGTGCTTTTGACTGGCTGTTTACTATATGATGACAATATACCTACTTCTTTTAAGATAAATTGAATAGCATAGCTTTTTGGAGATAGATCTGAAAATATTTAGCATAACAACATTTTTTTTTTACATGGACATCATCAACGGAAATAGGGGGTATGTATGCATACTTGTTGTCAAATAAGTTAAAAATTCAGCTCTTATTAGTAAGATGTTTTGGTCTTTGTGTTTTGAAACTTAAGTGTTTAATTTTCAAAAGGCGATATAATACTTAAAATATTTTTGTTTTTATCTCAAGGAACCTGTGAGTAAAGAAAACAAACTTAAGTAGCTTACTTGTAGTTTTGCATTAATAAAACAACATTCTTAATTTAATTATGAATACATAATAATAATAATAATAGGACCGGGACAGTTATTGTCCCGTGAACTGTAAATTCAGACGCAATAATAATAAATACATAAAACAACAATAATTATAATAAATATGAAGCCTTAAAAACACAAAGTTTGAATTCCATCTATTAAAACGTCATATTTTTTTGCAGATCAAGGTGAATACTTTTTTTAAATATTATACAAATTGACTCTTCTTTAGACATTAAATTAAAAATAATTAAATGTTTCAGCACCATGTAAGTTACAACTTCATATTTAGATTAGGAAATCTTTTAAATGTTATTTCGATACCTTTTTATTCATTTTTTATATTTTGCAGGCAATCGTAAGACATGACACAATTTAAGTAAATAAATACATGTATTCTTTATTTCACCGTTTAAATTAATAATTTTGTCTTGATTGCTTTACAGGTTAATGTAAGAAAAATAGTATATTATGAAGAAAATATTACTTTCGGATTACTCAATTAACTTTACCTGCTTAATTAACTTTAACATGTTATCATTTTCAGGTATCGGTAAATATAATTGTATCATTATACGTATATTTTGATTAATTAAATTATAATTTATTATACTATAATTTAATTATTAAGGCCAACAAATGTACCATTATTGAATCCAAATAAACTATTGAGTATTGATAATAATAATAACAATATTAAATTATGTTGTGGGTGTATTCGAGGATAGACCCCAATACAACCGGTGCACCGAATTCCATATACACCGTGACTTTTAAGACACTCTAAGCCGAAACATGGTTTATCTATCCAAAAAGCACTAAGATTCATTTTCAAATTGGAGCACTTAATTTGTAATTAAAACTCGACTAAATAACAATACAATTTAATAATCGCGATACCATGATGAGCCATCGTAGAGTGAAGTCTACTGTGCCAACAAGTTTTCGCGGCACAACAGTGTTTTCTCGCAAATTGGAGCAACTAAAAGTTGACTCAATTTTCGAGTTTTTTTCACCTGATTTGGAAATTTGTGCCACCACTTGATAGTGTCGACTGTAACACCAACCAGGCTTCGACTTTAGAGTGTCTTAAAAGTCACGGTGTATATGTTTGAATAAATTGTCTGAAAGGGAATGGCCTCTATACGTGTGCGACTCATGCCCCCACGCAAGCCTGCAAAAAGGACCGAGACATCACTGGCCCGTGAACAAAATAATAACAATAATAAGTTTATCTCCCAGAAATTACAATAATTACTTTTCTGTCTACTTTAGAAGTCCAATGAAGAGAATAGGCAAAAATATTTGCGCCTAAATTTAAAATACTTAGGGCGGCTTTCACTACGATTTAACTTTAGATTTAGCGCAGAATAATTATTGTAGTTTAAATTGTTTTGCGAAAAAAAAAATATCGTCAGATACACTTGCGGGGCGCGCGACAAAGGAGTGTATCATAGAATCGTATAGAGATGTCAGCAAACGTCAAGTCAGTTGGTAACCATGGCAACTCACATGGCCATATTTTGACAGCCACTAAATTGAGTTTAATCGCCCAAACTTGGCCGATTAGCCCAAATGCAGGATAGTCGTCGTGATTAGCAGTGAAATCAGTGTGGAGCAAGACGATATGTATTGACGATAGCTTACTATAAATTAATAGTAACCTGCAACTTTGTGGAAGTCTTGTTATTGGCATTATAATACTGTTTCTTCTAAATATCTGTAAAATTGATTAATGAATGTGCTGTAAATAAATAATTTTTTTTTTTTTTTTCGCGAATTCAATTTAAAATACAATAATTCTGGGCTAGTCAGCTACTTAAATCGTGGTGAAAGCCGCCCTTAGAGTCTGAGATTAAAGACGAAGATTTTACTTTAGGTACTAGATACATAAAAAGTGATTTTATGCAGCCTATAGTATACCCAACATAAAGACGAACTTTACGAGCATGAGAAGTGAAAATAATATTTAGATTTAAGTTTTATTTTTCAATATGTATTAATGATTTCATGATTTTTTTTAGCTGCCGGTAAGACCCTTCATTTTTTTAATTGTATTTTTGTCTTAACTTTACATAGGTACACTTAATATATTTTTTAATAATAATATAAAACTTTTTTTTCCGGTGCGTGTAGAATGGAGGGGTAAATATTTATTTTGTGTAAAACAACTTATGTCATTTAACCTTTATTTTAATTTTTCTAAAATATTTTAATTTTAATTTTGCAGCTCTTAGTAAGTCTTGTTTGGATTATTTAAAATATATCTATACATAATATATTGACGGATTTTTTTGAACTCTAAAGCTGGACACTGACCAACGTTACACTAATATACATGTTACACAGCGAGCATTCACGCAGTCATTCAGTACGTAGTAGCTACTACTCTACTACCTTGGAAACCAACGAGCAACGAGCGTTCCTGCTCGATGCTCAACATGCGTGATGCGAGTACATAACGTTGGTCAGTTTTCACCTTTATAAGTAAGAAATAACTATCAAAAAATTTAAAAAATATAATAATTATATTTCAATTTCAGGAAATTTTTGTAAGTTATACAAAATACCTCTGAATATATTTCTTTTTGTTTTTATACTTAAGTACATTATAAGTTCACAATATTTTTTTAAATGTCTTTTTTATATTTATAAACAATTATGTGTTTTCTTTTACAGACAGAGGTATTTAGTTTTTTGATCATTGTGTTATCAGCTACTGCCTGCGATTTGGGAGGCGACACGAACTATACTAACTAAACTAATTAAAATGTTGTGTTTGAAATTAGAATCTGTGGCCAGCGCGCAGGAGCTGTCGGATTTGAAGGTTGTCAGTTTAGTGCCTTTAGTTCCTCTAGTTTAGTGGTTTTGTCACCTCTCAAATAGCCCCCACTGTTTGTACAACTTAAATTATTTTGGTACTTGAATTTAATCTTTAACAAATAAAATATTTGTTATTTCAGAGTTGGGTATGTTTCGTTGGATGTACTCATATTATAATTACTCTATTGAGTGTGTTTTTGGTTTAGCCAATCCGCTGTCCCTTCGTCCGTCAGTGGACTCTATATCTCGAACCGTGATAGGGAGTCGACATTTTCACGGAGTTAGTTAGTTAGTTAGAGCTATGGTCGGTACAGCAACAATTAATGAACTAAACGAAATAAAATAAACGGTCAAGTGTTACTAGGACTCGCGGACCAAGGGTTCCGATCACACTTGGAGAGCAAAACTAGTGTAATTAGGTTTCTACATAAAAAAGTTGATGTCATCCATGTAAAGAAAATTACATATGGCCGTATGGCTCAACTTATTTTAGTAAATTACAAAATAGGTATTCCATTTAGGTACTTTATTTACTATTGATATATGTATTTTTTCTTTTTAGCTAACGGTAAACGACAAATTGATATTTTTTTATTATCTATTGCATTAAGTTTACACTTCGTAACTTTCTAACTTACAATATTCACTTCCTTTGCAGTATTACGTAAGTTGTTGTGCATTTTTTTAAGTCCGATACTGAAAGGGAACTCATTTTTAATATACTTACAACGTATATTTTTTTTATTTTGGTTTTCAGACACGCGTAAGTATACAACAGCGTGTAGTATTTTAGAGGGTTTTGAAACTAGACGACTTTATACTCCACTCAACCTCATTCCAACTTCATATCCTCAGCGCGGCTACCATGAGGCAACGCCACTCACCTCGCGTGTCAAGATTCGTGACATAATTCATAATTTCATATTTTTCTTTATTGCACACAATTAGTTGAAATAAAACAAAAGTAAATAAAAATAGTGTACAAAAGCGAGCTTATCTCTAAAAATATAGTTTAAAAAAACTAAAAAATACGCTTTTAAAGAACATCGAACTAAAAAGATAAAAATATTTTTTAAAATAAGCTTAGATGTCGAACTGTCTTTTGGCGTGCGGTGACAGGTAGAAAGCATAGAGTAACGTATACAGGGTGACATTTAATTAGCTGACCATATTTTAGGGAATGATAGATAGCAACCCTAGTCGCAAATGAAAAAAAATTTTTGTCCTCCAGTACATTGCCCTGATCAGCTGATTTCAAGTTACTATGTGGGAGACCCAAAACATTTTTTCGGGCTGACCATTTATTTATGTTCCTCGGGAATAGTTGTTAGTATTGATGGCTACTATCATTCCCCAAAATATGGTCCGCTAATTAAATGTCACCCTGTATGATGTAGAAAGCAAAGCTTTATGACGGGTTCACAGCATTAGGTTGCGTTGAAGTGACGCCCCCCTGAAAACGTCACTCACACGCCTAAAGATAGCCTTCCTTCATAGCGTCCGGCCTTCCTTCATACCGTCCGGCCTTCCTTCATACCGTCCGGCCTTCCTTCATACCGTCCGGCCTTCCTTCATACCGTCCGGCCTTCCTTCATACCGTCCGGCCTTCCTTCATACCGTCCGGCCTTCCTTCATACCGTCCGGCCTTCCTTCATACCGTCCGGCCTTCCTTCATACCGTCCGGCCTTCCTTCATACCGTCCGGCCTTCCTTCATACCGTCCGGCTTTTCTCTTCCCGCCTCTGGGGAAATTATACAGGGTTTAACAGAAAGGGGCGTACAAGCTGAAAGATGGTTGTTAGGGACATCATTCTGAACAACTTTCACTATGGGACCAACTTGATCAGAGCAAATTTATTTTTCACTCCACCATACAGATCAGTTGAGCGCTAGGCCCGAAATGTACTGAGTAAATAAAATAAAATTGCCCTGATCAAGTTGGTCCCGTAGTTAAAGTTGTTCAGAATGATGTCCCTAATAACCCTCTTTCGGCTTGTACCCCCCTTTCTGTTACACCCTGTATATATTCATGGGCACGGGGGGAAAGTTAATAATTGAAACAAAAAGTAAACTTTAGAAAAAACCGACTTCCACAAACCCTATTTGATTAGATTGAGTTTAATACTAACTGTAACCCCTTATCCCCCCCCCCCTTGGGGACCTAATTTTGTCAAATCCCATCTCAGTGCTACCCCACGCTACTGAGGAACCTCTGTACAAAGTTTCATATCTCTAGGTCCACCGGTTTAGGCTATGCGTTGCCTGCCCGTCAGCCACGCATTGTATTTGTACCTAGTATTGAGCAGTTCTGGTGGCCATATGTGGTCTTCATCAGCAGTTTCGCATCACAATATTATGCTTACCATGTGCATTTGCACGAGTTATTATGAAAAACACAAAAATCACTATAGGTCTGCCTATAATATTTGAAGAGTTCCCTCGATTTCTCCAGGATCCCATCATCAGATCCTGACCTGGTGTCAATGGGACCACCCTTGAGGTATTACCTATACGCCGAAAAAAGATTTGTTCAAATCGGTTCATAATTGGCGGAGCTATCGCGTAACAAACATAGAAAAAAAAAAAAAAACATACGGGTCGAATTGAGAACCTCCTCCTTTTTTTTGAAGTCGGTTGAAAATAGAAACGACGCAGCCTTCTGGCTAAGTGACGATGCCCATGCTTGTTCTTTTATCTAAACTCCGACCGGCAAAATTACCGTTCTAGCACACCTCGGACACTCCATAGAACGCTCGTAAAATAATCACCTATTACTACTACATAACCAAGTGATGTTTGTATGCGTGCAAATGTGTGCGTAAACTTTGCTAGGGCTGGTGGCGCGGCAAATGCAGCGATATTAAAGTATACGCGTCGTCACTCGTCCGGCGTTCAGCCCTGTCTATTGATTGATCCTTTAATTAAACTAACCCTTTGACGCCAGGGGTGGGGTGCGGTATCTGAATCAGCGCGGGGAAGGGAGTGGCCGTTCTGTACGGAGTACTATTATCTCTTCTGTGATTCTAGCTAATCTCACTTCTTACTGTACAATCACCAGAGCCATCTACACTGGACAGCAAATAAACTGGGCCGACTGGAAAACGACTTTTTTTTGTAATATCCATAAAAACACTTAATAAATTGATTAATGCCATAAAAATCCATTTCTTTTAATCATCATGAAACACACTTTTTGTAAGCATAACATTCATAATTATAAGCTTAATACTTTTTGAGAAAATCCAATAAGAGTTCCAAGGCAGAAGGGTAGGTGGCCCGGTTTATTTGCTGTCCAGTGTATATAAAAGACCACTAATTAAATTTTTATAAATTCTCACAGGCTGCGACAGTAAGTAATGTGAAAAAATGTATTATTTATTTGACGTTAATTAATTTGTGCCTTGACAGTCAAAGCCAAATTGATATACAGCTTTCCAATGATCTGTTGGCTTGCGGTCACAGATGGAACTAACACGTTTTAACAGGTTCGTTGCATTAAGTTGCGTTGAAGTGGCGCCCCTGTAAACGCCACTCACGCGCCAAAAGATCGTTGGAAGACTAGTATAAAAAAAGTGTGACAGACGAAGAGAGTAAATAAATAAATAAAATAAAATACTTCTAGGTGGCGTTAATCTTGGAATAAATCCTAAGCGCCATCTTGTGGTATTTGCAATTTTTCGATGGCGCTGCACCAAGCGATAAAAGCCTCGAACAAAATATGCTTCCATAGCAGCTCAGTTTACGTCGTCGGTCACATATTTTGTTTCTACGTGATAATCCATTTTCCTTCACCTTCTCCCAGTTTCATGCCAGTGAGTGGGTAAATTAAATGGCTTCATCTGTCCGTTTGGCCTTCAATAGATCAAATAAATTTGATCGACGATGAAACTGACCGTGAAAGCCCAGCATTCGAAACATAACAGCAAACATCACTTAAACTTTCAATTAAACTGGTTTATTCACAAGAATCCACTGTCTCTTGGGGACCAAGTTTGTTTAATCACCACTGAGTCGTGCAACTCGGGGTAAAATTAATATTTTTACCTTCATTTGTATGAAAATTAATGTTATATTATTTCTACTTTACTTTCATGTATCAAACAGAAAGTAAGTATAGATTACTACAATAACAATCGTAGCGTTTCGACAAAGCTAAAAAAAGCCTTTTTTTATTTTAACTGAACTATTTTCACCTTCTATTTCACATTTGAGTACATTAAAATATCCTTGCTATATCATTTTAGCCAGGCGTATGTATCTTTCATTTATCATCTCTTAGTAGCTTTTGTCCGCAACTACGCACAAAAATGAATTCCTCGTCCTTGTTTTATTCAGTTTTATACGATAACACTACCAAACATGCCCTAGTAGCAGAACTTTCAGGTAGATTTTTTGTTTATGTGGCGCGGGGTGCGTTTTTGGATTGACCCTCGCGGGCCTCTCAAGTCGTATACGACTTTCCTCAATTTCGAAATATGAACCTTGGCGCAAGTACTAACTGTGGTAAAAAATTCAGGATTCTTTCACAAAGTGCACAAAAAAGTAGTTTGCAAAGTCGCAAGATACTAATGCCATCTATGACTAACAACTATTATACCTAACGCCAAAAAAAACTATCTGTCTGTGCCTTTCTCGACACGGAGGAATGGCGGCGCACGGAAATGTGCTGATAATGGATGGATGAAATGAAACATAATTATTGATAGCTTCGTTTGATATTACGATCCTGAGGCTGGATTTTACCAAAAAAAAAGTTTTACGAGAATAACTATCCCGGGAATAAATAATTTGTATGACAATGACAGTTCAAAATGAGGTGATCTGATCTGGGTGTCACTAGTGTCTATGAAAAAGTAGAAGTCGAGTAAAAGTTACTCTTTCGTTGGTAAAATTCGCTATATACCGGAGCACAAATAGGCCTGACGACTGTATCAAATAAATAATCAAAGATTTAATGATTCTAAGGGAAAATATTAAAAGGATTTAAAACACTAATTTAATTTGATTAAAAACATTGAGATTAATATGATTTTCAATAAAACGAAAAGTTAAAATACTGCATTCGGCCATTTTGATCGAAACAGGAATCATAGGGCATGACGCTGCATGACGTCATAACAATGTAAACATCATCTGATTTATGCTGATTACTCATTTGGACATTGACATGTTTACTTATGCGTGACATCAAAGCCGACGCCATGACACCTGAGAGCTTTTTTCGCGAACTATTACAAAATATTAGAAAAATGGCTTTAAACTTCGTTAAACTTTGGTTTATTACCGGAATAAAGTTTTTTTTCTAGTAAATGTGTACCCACATTAAGGCAGAGGATTTCAAAATGTTTCGTGATGCCTTTTGTTTGTCTAGGTTGCTAGTCTTCTTGTGTTTTTGTTGTCACTAAGTATTATTTATTACAATCTTTTATTTACAATGTTTCAGTGCCAGTGCCTTACACGCGGTCCTTTGTCGCGGTTCAAGCTAATAGGGAATTTGCATTTCCCGAAGATTAAGGTAAATCCCATATCTCATGAACAGAAGTAGAGAGTGGTAAAGAATGTGTGTTCTTTTTGTCCAGGCCCAGCTACGCGAGAAAAATCCCATACAAAAAATATGACGTCATTACTGCCACCCCTACCCACCCCCAATTTTAAAGAACCACACCGCTCAAAACGTGTACCAAACGGCAATCCCGTACATCGATTTGCGGTTTTCTGTATTTTTTTGTAGCGCAGCTGGACCACTTTCAATAACTTATAATGAACCAAACGCGTTATGAAAGCCACTTATTTTGTCTACGGAACTCTCCTTCCCTGCTAGAGTCCAACTTACCCTTGACTATTTTTAGGGTTCCGTATCCGAAGGGTGCCAAAGGCGACACTATAAATAACTAATGCCTCCGCTGTCCGTCCGTCCGTCTGTCTGTCTGTCCGTCAGCGGGCTCTATCGCACGATCCACAATAGGGTGAGGGTTGTTTCACATAATGCTAATATCTGTTGCCGCTACAGCAAAAATTACTGAAGTACACGTTACATTAAATAATCGGCCAAGTGCGAGTCGGACTCGCGCATAACTGTTCCGTACCATTATCTATAAAAAACCGCAAAAAAAAAATACATGTTGTATGGGGCCCCCCTAAATATTAATTTAATTATTTATTTTTTAAGTAAATATTATAGGTACTCATCAATATATTGTGAACATTTTGAAGCGTCTACCTGCTACCATTATCAATATCGAGCAAAAATGAGCAAAAAAAACACGTTTGTTGTTTGGGAGCCCCCTTAATATTAAATTTCTTTTGTTTTTTAGTATTTTTTGTTATAGCGGCAACAGAAGTACATCATCTGTGAAAATTTCAACTATCTAGCTACCACGGTTCATGAGATACAGCCTGGTGACAGACAGACAGACTGACAGACAGACAGACTGACATACGGACAGCGAAGTCTCAGTAATAGATAGGATCCCGTTTGGCACCCTTCGGGTACGGAACTTTAACAATAGGGGTGTTTAGAATTAATTGGCGTTGCGAGGGCCCAGCCGAGGCTCACCCGAGTGCCACCATTTCATACTATGAGGAATATTTGTGTATGTAACGATATATGTTTTGAATTCTAGAAAAAGGCGCTGTAGTTTTCGATGAAATTTGCAATATAGGGGTTTTTGGGAGTAAAAAATCGATCGTTAGACCTCATAACTGAAAAATCCTATTTCCGAGTGTTCATGCTTTACTCATTCCCGCGCAATAGGATTGGCAATATTACGTTAGTACAAGGAAAATAAGGCATTTTCAATGACAATCAAAAAGTTAGTAACTCATTGCGACCTCACATCATGCACGTGACACTTTTTGGCGCGTGTCCTCGGAGAAAGAATTCACACAAAAAAGTTCCGTTCAAATAAGGTAGATCTACCTATACTAAATTCATCATCTACTATTCAACTTCGTGCTTGCTTCAGTAAGTAAACAGGCACTTTGTTTTCATCATGAGTTTTAGGCACAGATATTCAATCTTTCAGCCTACACGTAGTGAACGTTGGAAAGATTGAATTCTGTGCCCATTCACGAGGAAAACAAAATGGCTGTTTGCTTATCGTTTGCATAGGCTGTTTAAAAACAGAGCGGCATATTGATTGATGATATATGCAGTCTGATGAATATGAACTATAATATTTTATTGTGTTTGCACCACCAAGCGCCGAGCAAAGCTCGGTCCCCAGACATTTTAAATTATAATAGCACCTGCCTCATTTGGATAGCAGACTTACGAGATGAAGATACTCGTAATAAAATAACTGACAGTCACTATCTCGTACAACCGGACGGACCCTTCGTGTGAGTGTCTGCCTCGCACTTGACCACGTTTTTTTCTTTACCAGGTCAAGCCTCCGAGGTACATCACTTTGCCGCCAGACGCCTCATCGACTATTTGCCCCCCCTGTGCCCCCTGCATCGGATGCAACGGTGGGGGCGACCTACCCCCCCTACCGGGAGCCAGAACCCCTCCTTCCCTAATGAGGTTAGACATAGACAACTTCGACGAAGATAATCTGCTGTTGGATAAATAAACTCGACCTGTTACGCTAGCAGTCAATGATTATTTGTTGTTTCATTATAGCTTATCATCACTTGGACTGTAATTTTACCCCGGGAGCCGGAAAATGATTTTACCCCGGGAGCCGGAAAATGATTTTACCCCGGGAGCCGGAAAATGATTTTACCCCGGGAGCCGTAAAATGATTTTACCCCGGGAGCCGGAAAATGATTTTACCCCGGGAGCCGTAAAATGATTTTACCCCGGGAGCCGGAAAATGATTTTGGTTCTACTTTAATTGGTTTTGAACTGCATTACTTACCAATTTTTTTTTCTTGTTATAAACTATTTATTTTTTTATAATTTGGATTTGGTTGCAATCATAGGACAGTGATTTAACCAGTGTATATTTCGAATACAATGTATTTTGGTAACGAATAAATGATAATAAAATAAATAAATAGTAAATACCAAGTCAAGGGGTTGAAAATCGCGGGCTTGGCGATTTAGTGATTATATTTTGAAATAAATGAAATACCAATAAACTGAGAAATAATATCTATTACAAACTAAACTTAAATAATTATAGTATGTAGTTCAAAAACTAAAAAATCACCCTCGAGATCATCAAGAGGAGAGATGATAATGAGATTTTTGCTGTAAGATATACCATCTCGCTCCGACGTCGATTCAGTCTATTGTTGTCAATTATAAATGTTTGCGGCCTATGTCCTTATGAGACTACCGATAGTTGTCACGACGATCCTAATGAGCCCAAACACGATGGGTTCTAATGTCAGCATCCCAAGGTTCCCTCTGCCGCCTTCGAGTTCCATCATCAGACCAGCTCTGCTCAGCTCAGATATCTGACAAATAACTAGAAGTGGGTGAGAGTCACAAGGATGTCCTCGAACCACTGGGACTTTTCATATTCCTCAAGCAGAATGCTTCATTGATACTCGACGAGCATATAGAATTCTTCGACATATGAAGCAGTTCTAAATTTATATCACTTGTCTTCTTACCACCGGGCTCTGATGATGGAGCAGTCCTCGGCCTTCGAAACAGAGTAGAGAATTTACTTATCAAACGATTACTTCTTGAGGTCTTGCTCGTGCCGGTTGAAGCCGAAGGTTTCCTTAAGTCTGAAGTAAATGATGCTCTGGACATACTCTCATCAGTAAGATGAGTTTGACCCTTTTCTGATATTAAATCATCAATGGAGTCCTTTGGGAAATTCGCTTGGGCGGATGTTTCATTTATGGTTTTAGTCTGGAGAGTTTGCCCATTTGGTAAAAGGGCAATATTCACGTGGCTCGGTGCGAAAGCGTTTTGATCTCGCTCCTCGTAACTGTGGCATTTGATTTCTTTTTCTGAGCTCGAGTCTTTGTTTTCAGTGTCGTCGGATTCTCTGATATACTTCCTGATGGATTTAGAAGAGTTCGTTGGTTTATTATTAGATTTTTCGTTTTCAAACACTATTTCGTCTGCGCTTTTTTTAGTTTCCTTCGTATGAATGCTCTCAGCGTTAGCATTTTCTATTTTACTGGCATTTTGTTTAGCTTTATCTTCAGGATTTTTCTCTACGTCTTCTATGTTTTCTGGTATAGCTTTTGTCTTCCGACTCCAGGCCCTTCTGTTTAGACATTTCGTCAAGATATCATCCGAATGACACTTTTTTATGGTATCATTTTTATTGAATATCTTTTGAATGGATTTGTAAGACTTGACGTTTCTCTCGACATAATTCGAAGATTCACTCAAGTAATGAAATTCTGTTGTATCTGTGTCAATGTTGCTGGTGCATATAAGGGGTGTTGTATCTGTTATATCTTGTCTATAGTTGTAAAAGTTACTTATAAGTTTTTTCTTACCACTACACCCGCCGCCTTTCCCCGAGAAATAGTAGAAGAGACCAATCAACAGGCAGCATTGTACAAATACTATGACCCCAAGATACGAAGCAGATAAACCTTTAGCTACCAAAGCTGGATTATTTACCAAACGCGCAAGTTTCGTAGCTCTAGAAAGAATGTTATCTTTTAATTCCAAGTCATCTGGGAATTCTCTTAAAATGTTTGAATTAATATTTCTTCTTTTTTTGTTTAGCCCTTTTTTCACCCTTTTCCTAACATTCTCAATATCTCGCTTGCTGACTATTTGGTCGTTCTTGCACAAATTCATTCTTGGGTCGTACATGACATCTTGTATCATTGGATTTTTAACACAAGGCTTAACTTTGACACACCGTCTTCTCTTCCTATCGTAAAAAGATTTCTTTCCATTATAATGCATATCACAATCAACAGGTTTGCAATCATTCAACGGATCTTTATCTACTTCTTTGCAAGGGTTGAAATCTTCAACATCAGTATTGAATTTTATTTTAACTCTATTCCGCAAGCTCAACAATTTGTTACCAGCCTCCTTAGAATCTATATATGCAATACAATAGCCTTTTCTACCAAATGGATAGAGTATTGGACTTACAAATTTGGCAATTCTACTGGTTTTTCTTGGTATTATGCCAACATAGCTACCAAATACTTCTAGGCTTACGCAGTCTTTCTTTTCTTTAGGGTTTTCCAGGCAGCACATATCAGGGCTGACTTCAACAACAAAGTCATCGTCTTCAGATGTATTGTTGAGTAGAACATAGTATTGTATTCCTACAGAATCACGATTTACTGGCTCCACACCAGTTTTTTCTATGATAAGGTTTTTATTAGGTTCAGCTGATATTATATATAAAAGTAATAAGACTAACAAAGCTTGTAAATTCTGGTATAAATAAAACATCTGTACAATATTGTGATGACATCTTCTGTTGTGATATGGTTCATCTATGGTTGTTATACTCTTTGTATAGTTGTGGTGGGTGTGATCTGCCATGTTTTTACTTAAGAACTTTTTGGTCTGGATCCCTCTTTGAAATATAAAAATAATCACAAAGAGCAAGCGAGAGGCTTTAGCAAGGGCTTTAGCTATGAATCTATGAAAATTATAGGTATACCGGAATCTCATGGCATAAAACAAAAGACACAGTCAAGTAATAAGTTCAAAACCTAAAACCCGACTGCTAAAACTTCGCGCTGACTTTTGACTTTTCAGTCAGTGGTCTTTACCGTCGTTGCCATTGGTATTATGGAGAATGGAGCTAACTTTTCTAATTATTATAGGTCTCAGCCCCCCCCCCCTACTCTTGACGCGAGGCAAGATTTCCAGCAAGTTTGCCTTTCCGCCGTTTGAACAGAGCCTCGATCACGAACGTTTTCGGGATCGTAAAATGTTTTCGGGAACGCAGGAAATTATATTTTATGTCATAAAGAATAAGAAACACTGATCACTGACATTTGGCTTTTTGATAGTTTTCTATCGAATCTTTGCTCGTGATTGCGCTACGGAACACAATTACCTACCTACTCTGTAGAGAAGAATGATAACTTCATATAAACACGCTAAGGCTACCACTACTACCCACTAGGTGGCGCTAGTAAATAGTTTTTTTTTTTTTTGAAGTTGTCATTCTTCTCGACAGAGTAGGTAACTGTGTTCTGTTCAAATGACTGAAAGGCAAGCTTGAAATCTTGCCTTGCGTATCAAGGGTAGGGGGGCAGGCCGATGTAAACTATCGCAAGGTTTCAGCCCAACAAAATTTGAGGTACTATTCATCCCAGCTGAGGTACTATTCAGCCCAGCAAAATTTGAGTCGGATTTACTGGGAGATTAACCCTTATCCAAATGCGAGCCATTTCGAGAAGTAGAACAAAACCGATGGCTATTCCGGGGTATTTTGGGGTCGGGGATTCAGTTTGCATCATTACTTTTTTGAAAAAAAGGGGGGAAGTGGTTTTTTTTATTGTGGTACATATAATACCATTGTCCGGTTTTTAAGACAGGAACCATAACCGGAAACTATCTGAGATTGTCTATGACCTACAATGGGTGCCATTAATGTTGCCACTAAAAATCTATCAGAGGATTTTGATAGAATCATTATGTGGTACGCATAAGTCCCTTTATTTGGATAAGGGTTAAACCTATGGTACAGCGATTAATTTCCAGCTCTACTTATAAACGAGGAATAAGATAAACCTAGCAAAAGGTCGGCGTAACGCTGTCCTCTAACGGCCGATCCCAATAACCTATCTTCTATCCATAATCTGCAGATTTGAGATCGGTAGTGTCAATTTTGACATAAATCCGATAGCGCAACTGTCAAATGTAACGCGTAATCTGCAGATCACGGATAGAGATAGGTTATTGGGATCGGCCGTAAACCGCTCTATGCAATCACCCCGATCCTTGTACATCTTCGAAGTAACCTATAAGCGTGGTACGCGCACGATTCCAGTGAATTGAAGAATCACCAGGGCAGTTGAGGCAGTGGGGGAATTTGATAACCTGGCAGACCTCATCAATGCCATGCAACACGCAAGAACCATGAAAAGGTTGCCGTAAAGGGCAAATGAAAGCTGTATTGGAAAATCACGATGAAGATGACGTCAAAGACATCACGATGGAGTTTATATACCTACTGTATATCCGTTTGGCACCCTACGGCTACGGAACCCTAAGCCATCCATGCCATCCCATTTACGTAAGAAAATGTTGACATTACACTCCCATACATTTAGTACTAAGCTTAAAAAATAAACTTTTAAAATAGGAAAACTTTCTTCTAATCTCGTAATAAATGTATGGGAGTGTTTAATGTCAACATTTTGGATACTCCTCGTTTTATTTTTAACAAGTTATTGATGTCATTTTACTGATTAGGTAGCGTACTTTCAATATCAGTTTAATGTTCTTTGATATCTGTAATGGATACTGAATAATCGCCTGGACACACAGGGGCCTCACGAATAAATTAGGGGTGCTTTTATCATGTGTATTTCAGGAAATACTCGACTAATCGTAATCAATTTCTAGCATATGTAATTTGACTATATAATCTAGGGTTTTCAAGAAGGAAAACGTGTTTGGATAAAATTTTCTCGATAGAAAATAAATCCAAAGTCAACCCCTTTTTTAATATTTTTTCCTATTATACCGCAGTAGTAGTAAATATGATTTTTCTATTAATTGAAATATGTGGGTAATCCTTGTTACTAGCGATTTCATGAATGAAATGTAATTCCCTGAAATAGCTTATTTTTTATGTTTTTTTTTTCCGTTTTGGCGCTTACGTTGATTCAGATTAGGCGCGAGCGCACAATTGCCATCCCACTTATTCCTGTTCCCGAGTTATATTTGCTTCACACTTCCGCAATCTTCGTTGACCTTGGTTTGTAATTATTCGTACCTCGCCTTAACGATTACACCGTGGATGGTTACTAACGTCCATTTTCAATAAAAAAATGCTCTATCTCATACTCATACTCATTATTATATTTATTGCGTCATTGCGGTACACTTTTCAACCGACTTCAAAAAAAGGAGGAGGTTCTCAATTCGACCCGTATGTTTTTTTTTCTATGTTTGTTACGCGATAACTCCGCCAATTATGAACCGATTTGAACAAATCTTTTTTCGGCGTATAGGTAATACCTCAAGGGTGGTCCCATTGACACCAGGTCAGGATCTGATGATGGGATCCTGGAGAAATCGAGAGAACTCTCCAAATATTATAGGGAGACCTATAGTGATTTTTGTGTTTTTCATAATAACTCGTGCAAATGCACATAGCATAATATTGTGATGCGGAACTGCTGATGAAGACCACATAAGACCACATATGGCCACCAGATCTGCTCAATACGGGCAGGCAACGCATAGCCTAAACCGGTGGACCTAGAGCCATGAAACTTTGTACAGGGGTTCCTTAGTCGCGTGGGGTAGCACTGATATAGGATTTGACAAAATTAATTCCCCAAGGGGGGGGGGGGATAAGGGGTTACAGTTAGTATTGAACTCAATCTAATCAAATATGGTTTGTGGAAGTCGGTTTTTTCTAAAGTTTACTTTTTGTTTCAATTATACAAAATTATATCCAGCAATGAACCCTGTAAGGGCACTACAATGTCATCTCAAGGTCATCGGTCTCTCGGACTTATTTTCTGTCTGAGTAAATACCTGTGCGGACGAAACCGTCCCGTGCGAGTCCACCTACCACTTGACGGGTTTATATTCGATACCAATTTCTGTATTAATAGCCCTGTATTATGCAGGTTCAAAATACACAAAGGGCGAATGAACTGTGAAAAAAAAAACTGTGTAGGAAAAACACGATGACGTTGACGTCAAAGACGTCATGATGGAGTTAAGATATCTACAGGGTTTGTTGATTTGATTCGCGTCTGAAAATAAGCTTGTAGGATGCATTCCTTCTAAATATTTTGAGTTATTTAGCGTCACGTCTTTTCCGATACGGGGTGGCAGAGGCACAATTACCAGCGTTGCAGTTATCTGCAACACATGCTGAGCCAGGGCCTATTCACTGTGGAATATGCACATGTATAGTTTATTTCTATTTTTTTTTAAGTTTTGTAAGAATCTTTATTGTATTTGTGTGTATTCTTACAGTGAATAAATGGATTATCTATCTATCTAATTGTGCCCACTTTAAGCCAGGCCAATACTTACTCCATTTAACGTGATAGGGAACGCTAATGAAGGTTACCTCACGTTTTCCATTCAGCCCGTCAGCACGTCGTAAGGAACATAAATGAGTTTTTGTAATTTTCGTAATTTCGTATATAAGTTACTTATTCTAGGTACTACAAAAAACAGGCACATACAGAAAACTTTTATTAGACCATGTACAAAGGCGAGTATCTCTGACAAGGGATTCCTTCCAGCAAACCAAATGGAAAGCGAAATTTACATAATGTACGGTCGCCTGCGCCTAAAAGTATACAAGCAGTATATGCGGGATTCACTCGTTAATATGACCGCCCGTATACTTTTAGACGCAGGCGACCGTACTTAGATTAATATTATTTGAAATACAAAGGACAGCCTGAGGATTTAGAATGTATTTAAACTAACTAGCCGTTGCCCGTGGCCTAGCGCAAAGTCGAGTTTGTTAGAGACATAATTAGGTCTACCTTTTATTAAATTATCCTCTCCGTCCTAGGTTTGCTGGAAAGATCTCTTATTAGAGATAAGCTCGCCTTTGTACATGTTTTTTCTTATATTAAGTGTCTGTATTATGTTTTCTGTGCAATAAAGTATAAAGTCCAGGTCCATAATTCTGACCACCTTTTATTTACTATGATTCTGATTTGATCAGAGCAACTGTATTTTTCACTCGATACGAATCAGCAGACCGCCCGTCCCAAAAAAAATATAAACACACTGTATAGTGCATTACTGCAACTCAATGGTAGTTTTTTTGTCCTAAAATAAAAACCAGAATAACTTGAGAGTTAAATGTGTTCGGACTTGGGACTTACGCGGATATAAATATCATGCAAATCTTATTTTAGTCTCATCATTGCGGGTTAAGCTGTACGTACTGTCTGCAACGCAATGAACCAATGATTTATATCTTGGCCGAAAAAATCCAAGCTAAAAACCTAAAAAACCGACTATCTGAGGAATGAGAAAACGGCACTTATTAGTATCCATCCCCAATTGTTGTCATTCATTACCTAATAAGTACGAGGAATAGGTATTTGTATGTATGTAACGATATATGTTTTGAGTTCTAGAATAAACTAAATAACCGGCCAAGTGCGAGTCGGACTCGCGCACGAAGGGTTCCGTACAATTCTATAAAAAACCGCAAAAAAAAAAATGTATGGGAGCCCCCCCTAAATATTAATTTAATTTAATTATTTATTTTTGACGTGACAACGTCTTATAAATTGGTTTGCCGGGTGACACTTCAAGAAACTGCGTTACGCTCCGCTCACGTTATGCGCTCACAATGAGAGCGAGTGAGAGGCACGCGTCCCTTCCACTCGGGCATGGTTAGCCCGCCTAAGAGCGAGAGAGACAGACATAAAAAGTGAAAGGTTTGTATAAATTAATGTTTTAAATATAATTCTTTGTATAAATAAATGTTTTAAATTGTTACTATTATTTCATCCTTCTTCCTACTATACGAATGAATATTCACATTAAAATTATTTTACCACTCAAAGTCGTTGTCACGTAAAACTTTCGCCCGTATACCGACTTTACAGGCAACCAATTTTTTAATTAAATAATATACTCAATATATTATGAACATTTTAAGCATCTACCTGCTACCATTATCAATATCGAGCAAAAATGAGCAAAAAAAATCACGTTTGTTGTATGGGAGCCCCCCTCAGGGAGCCCCCCTTAATATTAAATTTCTTTTGATTTTTAATTAACAGAAATACATCATCTGTGAAAATTTCAACTGTCTAGCTATCACGGTTCATGAGATACAGCCTGGTGACAGACAGACGGACGGACGGACGGACGGACAGACAGCGAAGTCTCAGTAATAGGAGCGAAAAAGGAGCTGTAGTGTTCGATGAGCAATATAAGGGTTTTTGGAGGTAAAAAATCGATCGAGCTCGGTCTCATAACTGAAAAATCGCGTATTTCCCTAGTTTTCATGCTTTTCCCATACTTGTGCAATAAGATTGACAATTCCACTTTAGTACAATGAAAATAAGGCATAAATTCCATGACAATAAAAAAGTAAGTTACAGATCTACCAACTTATCTGTGAAATGACAGGTGACACTTGTCCGTCCTGTGTTGCCCTTTTTGGGAATTGCGCCAAAAGTGTTTGCCATATCCCAGGGCACAGAAGAGATAATAGTACTCCGTACAGTACGGCCACTCCCTTCCCCGCGCTGATTCAGATACCGCACCCCAACCCTGGCGTCAAAGGATTGGTTAAAGGATCAATAGACAGGGCTGAACGCCGGACGAGTGACGACGCGTATACTAAATATCGCCGCATTTGCCGCGCCACCAGCCCTAGCAAAGTTTACGCACACGTTTGCACGTATACAAACATCATTTGGTTATGTAGTAGTAATAGGTGATAATTTTACGAGCGTTCTATGGAGTGTCCGAGGTGTGCCCAGGGGACCAAAGAGGGGGCGGTGCCTTTATCTATAAATCTATGAATATGCCATTTCTTGCGGGGAAATGAAGATCATTGGAGTTTTGAGCCAATTATTCGGTATAAAGTAGGGTGACTATATATACCCATATTGGTCAATGGGAAATCAGGTATCACCTGATAAGTTGGCACAAAAGGAAGGAGGCACTAAGAACTGTCATATCTCGGAAACTACTGATCGTAGACCACTGGTTTGTATGGAGATATGACACCTCTCAATGAGATCTACATTTCGGATACATTGGAATACAGATTCATCAATAAACATTGTAAATCAATAATCGAATTTTATAACCAACCTCATTTGTTTTTTTTTTTTTTTGAATGGGTTTACCTTCCCATTGGTCCCATTGACACCAGGTCAGGATCTGATGATGGGATCCTGGAGAAATCGAGGGAACTCTTCAAATATTATAGGCAGACCTATAGTGATTTTTGTGTTTTTCATAATAACTCGTGCAAATGCACATGGTAAGCATAATATTGTGATGCGGAACTGCTGATGAAGACCACATATGGCCACCAGAACTGCTCAATACTAGGTACAAATACAATGCGTGGCTGACGGGCAGGCAACGCATAGCCTAAACCGGTGGACCTAGAGCCATGAAACTTTGTACAGAGGTTCCTTAGTAGCGTGGGGTAGCACTGAGATGGGATTTGACAAAATTAAGTCCCCAAGGGGGGAGGGGATAAGGGGTAACAGTTTGTATTAAACTCAATCTAATCAAATAGGGTTTGTGGAAGTCGGTTTTTTTTAAAGTTTACTTTTTGTTTCAATTATTCACAGATAAGTTGGTAGATCTGTAACTCATTGCGACCTCAGATCACGTGACACTTTTTGGCGCTTCTTCGGAAAATTCACACAAAAAGTTTTCGTTAAATATAAGGTCGAACTCTAAGTTCATCATTTGCTATTCAACCTTCTTGCTTGCTACTAAGCAAACAGGCACTTTTTTTTTTTTTCTTTCTTTTTTTTATGGACTCGCGCGACTAGCGCATTTGCCACTAACAAATTATTTTATTATTTTACAAAAATATAAGGTAAGGAAACGAAACACGAAAATAATAGGAGTTACGGATAGGAAAAAGGATCAGGGAGATTAGTAACTTATTGGCATTGGGTAGGAAAATAAATATTACAAATAAATATTGTTTTGCTCGAGAGTGTTAGGCACAGAATTAAATTTGACAGATGCTGAAAGATTGAATATCTGAGCCTAAAACTCACGAGGAAAACAAAGTGCCTGTTTGCTTCTCTATTGCAGCTGTTCAAAAACAGAGCAGCATATTAATCGATGTTAATGCAGTCTGATGAATATAATATTTTATTGTGTTTGGTATTGTGATATTGGTAGTAATACGGTTACTTTTTTATTAGCTCTTTCAAATGCTCTTAATTTATTGACGACGCCGCGGTACAGATAGCATACAATAAAGAACAATGGCCAGGTCATTTCGATATTTAGTTAATTGGGTAACAGTTTGTATTGTGTGCATAATAAATTACGTTACACACAAACCTCGACAACCAAATTAGGTATTGCGATGATCAGGTTTGTGACCTATTTTTAACCGACTTCAAATAGGGGGGTTATCGATTCGGTTGTGTTATGAATGTTTATTTTTTTTCACTTCTCATGCTCGTAAAGTTCGTCTTTATGTCGGGTATAGCCAGCAAATCAAATTTTATGTTCTAGAGCATAAAGTAAATCTTGGTCTAAATCTCAGACTCTGACAAAGGTCGTCAGGTAAACAGCCACATACACCTATGCTAAGTGCCACTGCCGGCGGCCAGAGCCGGCTGCGGAGGCACGTCCAAAAAAAAAAGTTTAATGGCGGGAAGTCCTTATTTTTTCTCGGTAATTTCAATTTGCAACTATTTCATAATATTTACTTTTTTTGCAATATTTCTGTTTAATTTCCTCACAATCGAAGTGAAAAGCAGAGTGTATAACTCGTACATAAAACCCATTTTACCCTCGACATGACTATCCACCCTCGCCTGCGGCTCGGGTAAAATGGTGCGTTTTATGCCCTTGTTGTACAATCTACTATTTAATGTGTGTTACCTCGAAATTGGTATTATTTGTGAACCGATTTCAATTTTTTTTATGAATGAATGGACCTTCAGGTTAGTTCCATTTTTTGAAAATAGGAATCGGTCCACGTAGGTTTCTACATAGACAATACTGTCATCCAGGTAACCAAAATTACATATTTTTGCCTTTCGTTTATTTTGTTTTATTTTGAGAATAGACGACATTCGCATCCCGCACGGACAGAACATGAAGTCGTTTTTAAGGCTCCGATCCTTAAAAGGAAAAAAAAGGGAACTTTTATAGAATCACTTTGTTGTCCGTCTGTCCGTCCGTCTGTCACAACCCCTTTTCTCAGGAACGCGTGGAGGTATCATGTTGAAATTAATATCGATTACTCAGGTCTATGGTCTCTTGGAGCTGTGAAAAAAATTTAATTTCTAGGTCCACGCAATCAAAAGATACTGCGATTATGTCATAATTTTACTGAATTTGTATGAACTCGCGTGGAACTCGCAAGGGAATCAAAACCTATAGGGTACTTCCGGCTGGCCTAGGGTCATGAAATTTGGAATAAAGGAAGGTCTTATAGCCAAGTAAAGGAAAATATCTGAAAACTGCAAATTTCTGTCTTTCTAAAAAAATATTCAATTTGGTTTTCATGGATGACATCACAGTTTAGTTTTGTATGTGGAAACCTAATTACACGTGTTACGCTCTCCAAGTGTGATCGGAACCCTTGGTGCGCGAGTCCTACTCGCACTTGGCCGGTTGTATTTTTTAAGTTTTTGAATGGGTGATTTATTTTGATAATTTTACTTAGTTCGTCCAAAGTCCGCGTCGCGTGATTTTTAACCTGCCCACATCGATATAGAGTAAATTCACGAGTTATTATGAAAAACACAAATATCCCTATAGGTCTGCCTATAATATAATGCCTGACGGCCTCTGTGGCGCAGCGGTTGCACGTCTGCCTACCATGCGAGAGGTCCCGGGTTCGAATCACGGCTGGGGACGAAAAAAACCCCAAGTCTTGGATGTTTACCTACATGTTTGTGATGTCGCTGTTTCTGGTTCCCACGACACAGGGTATCCTAGTGTGGGGCCAGAAGCAATGTATGTGCCTGTATGTAAATGTTTATGTAAATGTTTATGTTCATAATATTTGAAGAGTTTCCCCGATTTCCAGTAACCCATCATCAGATCCTGACCTGGAGTCAATGGGACCAATTGGAAGGTAAACCCTTTCAAATAAAAAAAATAATTTCAAAGCGGTCCATCCGTCTAGGCGCAATCGGGGCACATACCTACCTACTTAAAAAAAATACCTTTTTTTGTGAAGTCGGTTAAAAAAATAGAACAAAAGTTCAGGGTCTTTTGTGAACCTTGGACGTTTGAGTAGTTACATAGAGTCACGCCATTTCCCATAGGGAGTGGCAGTGGTACAATTTTACCAGTTATTCTATACTACGTTTTAACTGGTTCGCCGACACATCTTATAAACATATTTCCGCACGCAATACAGAGCATGCTGTCAAAACACCCTTTAGGATAATTTACTAGTTAAAAAACCGTGTCTATATACTAGGAAATGAAGTGTGAAATATCTGTTGTGTTTTGCAATAAATAAAAAAAAAAAAGAATAGTTCGACATTGTTCGGTCGTTCGAGCGGTGTGCTTCTGCGAGTGAATGGGGTTAATAAAGTTAAAGAAATATGGGGAATTTTGTGAGGAAACCTTCACTACTCCATAGATGCGACGACGGGCTACCCCCTGTCACGCAAAATGGAGTATTGAATAACTGTCTAAAAGTGGCACTACTGGGCCTCTGCCAAACCGTATGGGAACAGACGTGACGCTGTGTTAAGTTTGATGAAATATTGAAATACGTTCCATTTACCTACGAAAAAGATCGGGCTTTTTTAGTAGATACGATTTCTAGGAATATAGTGAGTACGAAGCAAAAATTCCATGATGGTTTTGAAATGAGGAAAAATATCAAACTTTTGAATACAACTTTCCAATTAAAGGTCTCTTACGGTCCCTTGGCGACCTTGATATAGAAATAAGTTAAATGACAGATGGAAAATAAATAAATCGCCAGTACTTACTCGGAAAGTACCCTGGGGTTAATTGTACCATAACCTATTATTGTTTTAGTTTTAGTCTTAGTGGTAGTGCCTATGAACATGGTTTCCGACTACGCGCTATCAGACTCTGGAACAAACTGCCAAGTGCCATTAGAGACAGTCCGTCACTCGGAATATTTAAAAGTCGTTTGAAAGAACACTACCTTTCTCTACCATATTAAATTTAAGTATTTGTATTTATGTATGTTTTATTTCATATATAGATCCATTAATTCTGGTATATATATGTACGTATTTGTATGTAGTTTATATATATATAATTTTATATATATATTTATTTTACTTAAGTACCTATTTGATGTTGTACACTTGGATCTACCTATTGTTGATTTATTTATCCTTTCCGTCCTGGGTTTGCTGGAAGAAATATCTTAATATAGATAAGCTCGCCTTTGTACATGTCTTTTCCATTTTTAATGGTAATAATGTATTGATTTTTGTGCAATAAAATATATTGATATAGTGCCTGCGATTTGTGAGGCAACACGAACTATACTAACTAAACTAATTAAAACGGTGTGTTTGAAAGTGGAATCTATGGCCACCGCGCAAGAGCTGCCGGACGGATTTGAAGGTTGTCAGTTAAGTGCCTTTAGTTACTCTAGTTTAGTGGTTTTGACACCTCAAGAATAGCCCACAATCTACCAAGTTAGTTTTAGTTTTCTTAATTTTAGTCAGGGTGTCTGAAAACCAGCGCTGCAAGCTAGCACTGTGCTAGCTTGTAGCAAACCAGCGCTGCAAGCTAGCACTGTGCTAGCTTGTAGCAAACCAGCGCTGCAAGCTAGCACTGTGCTAGCTTGTAGCAAACCAGCGCTGCAAGCTAGCACTGTGCTAGCTTGTAGCAAACCAGCGCTGCAAGCTAGCACTGTGCTAGCTTGTAGCAAACCAGCGCTGCAAGCTAGCACTGTGCTAGCTTGTAGCAAACCAGCGCTGCAAGCTAGCACTGTGCTAGCTTGTAGCAAACCAGCGCTGCAAGCTAGCACTGTGCTAGCTTGTAGCAAACCAGCGCTGCAAGCTAGCACTGTGCTAGCTTGTAGCAAACCAGCGCTGCAAGCTAGCACTGTGCTAGCTTGTAGCAAACCAGCGCTGCAAGCTAGCACTGTGCTAGCTTGTAGCAAACCAGCGCTGCAAGCTAGCACTGTGCTAGCTTGTAGCAAACCAGCGCTGCAAGCTAGCACTGTGCTAGCTTGTAGCAAACCAGCGCTGCAAGCTAGCACTGTGCTAGCTTGTAGCAAACCAGCGCTGCAAGCTAGCACTGTGCTAGCTTGTAGCAAACCAGCGCTGCAAGCTAGCACTGTGCTAGCTTGTAGCAAACCAGCGCTGCAAGCTAGCACTGTGCTAGCTTGTAGCAAACCAGCGCTGCAAGCTAGCACTGTGCTAGCTTGCAGCAAACGCTGAGACTGTTCCCTTTTTTGCCTTATATACCAATGCATTTGTATTGCTTTCTTCTGTATTTTTTTAGGCAAAATAAACAATTTCTATTTCTATTATGCCATATGCCAATACTGGGGCTAATTATGAAGGGCAAACTAACTTAAATCAGGTACTTTGACAACATTAACTGAGACAGCTTTTATGCGGTAGCGATAGATTCCATTTCGAACTCACTTTTGAAAAGGTTTAATGCAATCTAAACCGATTAATAATTCACCAAGTTAAAAACTTAAAAAAAAACGATTTCATGACCAAAAAAAAATAATTAAATAATGTCAACGCGGGAAGCGTAGGCGTCTATAAACACGAAAAAGCATAAATACGTAATTTTGGTTACCTGGATGACAATTTTTCTATATAGAAATTAGAAAACTAAGTGACCCGATTCCATTTTAGGTTTCGTTCAAATAAGGTCGAATCTAAGTTCATCATTTGTTATTCAACCTTCTTGTTTGCTTCTCGTCGTTTGCAGCTGTTCCAAAACAGAGCAGCATATTAATCGATGATAATGCTGTCTGATGATATGAATATAATGTTCACCAACCGCTTTGCTTAGATTAGGGGATTTCACCAGTTACCTACACAGCGACGTGTTAATTTACAGCATCCTCTGTGTATTTATTTATTTATAACAAGGCACTTCAACAATGCAAACACTTACATTAAAATAAACAATATTCACAGAGTTCATGTGTTTGCATCAATTAGAGATGCGCACAACATTCACAATTTATCAAATCGATCAATCTATGACAAAGTAGACATAAGAAAAGAATAACCGGCCAAGTGCGAGTCGGACTCGCGCACGAAGGGTTCCGTACCATTATTTATAAAAAACCGCAAAAAAAAAGTATGGGAGCCCCCCCTAAATATTAATTTAATTTTAATTTAATTATTTATTTTTTAAGTAAATAATATACTCAACATATTGTGAACATTTTAAGCGTCTACCTGCTACCATTATCAATATCGAGCAAATATGAGCAAAAAAAATCACGTTTGTTGTATGGGAGCCCCCCTTAATATTGAATTTCTTTTGATTTTTAGTATTTGTTGTTATAGCGGCAACAGAAATACATCATCTGTGAAAATTTCACCTGTCTAGCTACCACGGTTCATGAGTTACAGCCTGGTGACAGACAGGACGGACGGACGGACGGACAGACGGACAGCGAAGTCTCAGTAATAGGGTCCCGTTTGGCACCCTTCGGGTACGGAACCCTAAAAACATGTGTCTACTGACCATGTAAAGTAATAACCGGCCAAGTGCGAGTCGGACTCGCGCACGAAGGGTTCCGTGCCATTATCTATAAAAAACCGCAAAAAAAATGTATGGGAGCCCCCCCTAAATATTAATTTAATTTTAATTTAATTATTTATTTTTTAAGTAAATAATATACTCAATATATTGTGAACATTTTAAGCGTCTACCTGCTACCATTATCAATATCGAGCAAAAATGAGCAAAAAAATCACGTTTGTTGTATGGGAGCCCCCCTTAATATTAAATTTCTTCTGATTTTTAGTATTTGTTGTTATAGCGGCAACAGAAATACATCATCTGTGAAAATTTCACCTGTCTAGCTACCACGGTTCATGAGTTACAGCCTGGTGACAGACAGGACGGACGGACGGACGGACGGACAGACGGACAGCGAAGTCTCAGTAATAGGGTTCCGTTTGGCACCCTTCGGGTACGGAACCCTAAAAACATGTGTCTACTGACCATGTAAAGTAAATTTAATGAATATCAAACAATTAGGGTAGCTACTCAACATGAACTTACAGAAGAACAAATACCTATTGTACAAACACCTAAAACACATAAAACAGATTTAAAACAGTTCTTTGGATACAGACTTGTACTTAAGGAAACTCAGCATGGCGGGTAACAAGCTTACGCTGAAATCGCGGTCTCAAACCTATATCACTTTTTTCACTGATGATTGGGACCAGATCTCAACATTGATGGTTTTGTACAGTCAGATAGAAAAGCTTGTTTAGTATAAAAATAAAACTTATATTTAGTTAAATTGTGCATTTACATGTCAATTGTTGGTAGAAATTTTTACATAAAATAGATACTTGTATTTTTAGATATACATTTTTGGACCCCTAGCCAAAAGTAACTAATATTATGGACATTTCTGAGCAACTTTCACTAAAAAACCGATTTGATTAGAGAAACTTTATTTTTCATTTCCCAGTACATTTTGGCCTGAGTGGGTCAGCTGATTTGTATGGAGAAGTGAAAAATAAAGTTGCTCCGATCAAATCGGTTTCTTAGTGAAAAATGCTAAGAACGATGTACCTAAAATATATATAAAAGTAACTTTTGGTTAGGGGTCCAAAAGAAACCCTTTATATTTTTTTTATTTTAGATTATTTTATTTTGTATTTTTTTTCACGTTAATGTAATAACTTAACTGTTTTCTTTTCTTAATTTTCTACTGAACAACTTTCCTCGACAAACATAATTATAGCCGTTAAATCTAAATAATGTACATTCAGAAACTGGGGCTGATTCTTTGGGCTTAAAATGACGATAACACCTCATCAAACTGACGTCATTAGTAACAAAAACTGGGTTCAATTCCTTGATGACGTAGAACTAATTAATTTTAGCCGAAAGTTAATATATGGAATGACTCAAACTATTTAATTCAATGGGTTTTACCTATAATCACTCGTAGGAATCAGTTCGACTGTTAAGGCGAAGTACCTATGTATATTTTGTTTGTTGAATTTTTTTTAATGGTGTCCTTTTACTTAACCTTACATTACGAACGAACAAAATCCTTGAATTTGAAATTGGTCCAATCAAACATAATATCTTTGTAAATTTGTTTGAGACTTTTTAAAGCTTCTTCTTGTAATCGTAAATGTGATAATGCTAAAGCGCCATCAAGTTAAACAATTTTTTAAATGGTCAGTAAACAAAGTCCACCTTCTGACCTCATTTTGCCGCTAAAAGACAACAAAGTGAAAGTAACATCATACGCAAAACAACGCACACGTTTAATTAAGTTATATAGAACTAGTCCAATTTACCAAAACCATTGTAATCTCATTAATCTAATTCTCCCGCCATTATCAAATCACGTCACCAAAAAGGCGGGTTTTAAAAATAGGTAACATATCGCCTTAAAAACCTCCTTGCGCGTCCGTCGTCGTCACGTACAAAAGAGGATTAAGCAATAAGTGTTACATCGGACCGTAATTTGCAGTCAGCATCAGCTAGTGTTGCGGGGCAGTCGTGGTCCAATTAAAAAGTAAAATTAAAAAAAGTTTCACTTTTTTTTTGCTGTGCCAGTGGTGTCGCTGTTTTGAGGATTTGATTTTTGTGTGTTTCTGTTCAGAGGTATGTATTTACAAAGTGAATTCTATATATACATTTGAATTGTTTTGTAGATATGTCATCATATTTACCCTTAAACTATACTAAATTAAGACACCCCTATAGGGTGCACGACAGGTGACACCGAGACGTCTGAAAGTATCTATTGCAAGGGATGAAAGCTTCTTCCTCTATTTTCTTTTTCTTTTTCGGCCAGGAGAACAAGCGGTAGGGTTAAAAAAATATTCTGAAAAACACATGACACTTACCGAACCTCATGATATGATTGCTTGCTTTTATTACATCCTGTATACAATAATTTAATAAAACAAGTGGGTAGTTGTGACTTAATTTTATTTATACTTTATTGAACAAAAACATAAAAAACACGTAACATTAGGAATTAGGACATAAATAAACAACAACATCAGGACTTCCGTAATAAAAGGTTATCATTATAATAAAAACATAAAAAACAGCGGGTAGATATAGATTTTAAATGTAAACAGCCTTTCTTTGCTCTCAACTAAAACAGGTGAAACAGAAAGGGAAAGTAAACACCCCAGACTCAATAAATAACCTCAGGTGTAATCTGGTTCACTTGTTTACTATAACTTAATTTCGAACCACTAAATTGATTTTGATAAAACAGTTAAGAACTTAAGTGAAGACTTTAGTGAAACTCTGTATAATGTCTTGTACCTTAATTTAAACTAAGCATATTTACCTAATCAACTGACAGAAGTACATTATCTCGCGGTCATGAGTACAAAATTCCTTAGAAAATAATTCCAATGATCTTAGAAGAATGATGAAGATGATGGTTTTGATAAATCCCATGAGATTTTATCAAACGATTTAAATAAAGTAAAAAGTTATATAAAAGCCATTTCGTTTTATCAAAATCTTTCAATACCTCCAAGGTCACCGGACTTATGTTCTGAGGAATGCCGTACAACCAGCACATCAAAAAACACTTTTACTCTTTGCACATTTACTTATATGGAAATGCGAATGCCCTACAGATTATCTCAAGGCGTTGTAGTAAAGGTCTAATTTTATTGGACACAGTTTAAATAAGGACTTGATATACCATATGAAAAAAATACTCTGACAATTATAAAAAAAAAACATAGTATCAAGCCTTTTCCCATTCGAGATGGCATAGGCATATTCGATACTCCACTTTGCGTGATAAAGGGGCTAGCCCATCGCCGCAATACGAAGGTTAAAGGTTTCCTCGCGATGGTTTCCATTGCCGTTAGAACGACAAACTTCCTGTACAGATCAGATTTTCTCTTTCTTAGCGACTTGTATGTAGGAAAATATCGGTGGATAAAATTATTGTGATTAAAAGTCGCTATTTCCCAGCACAGGCAATAATAATAATAATTTAATTTAAAACGCTCAAATAAATCAATAATAAATTCATTGTGATTGCCTTGCCGACTGTACAAGGCTTTCGCGAGATAATATTAAAAATAAAACATTTTGAATAAGGAAGAGATAGGTCGCCGACCTCTCTCCCAATACAGGTTGCATTAAAAATCAAGATCAGAATATACTTATACAATATACAGGGTGTACCAGATATATATGTCGTTATTTCAGTTATGAATAAGACAGAGTTGATTAGGCACCTAATTTGATGTGGGAAAATACTATACTTACCCATTTTAAAACAATTCTTTACTCAGGTAAAATAAAGCTTAATATGGAGTATTCGATTAAAAATGATTCGCTTAAAAGGTTTGAATAAGGCTGCTTGCTGCTCTGATTTTACAACTTTCTCCAATAAATCAATTATTTAGCACCATTTTATTTTTCACAGCACTTACTTATCACTGGCTCTTCAAAATCATTATTTAAGAAATTGAATTAAAATCAGAACTCAGAATTTCATATTCAACTTATTTTTTAGAGGAAATTATATAAATAACCGGCCAAGTGCGAGTCGGACTCGCGCACGAAGGGTTCCGTACCATTATCTATAAAATAACCGCAAAAAAAAACATTTTGTATGGGAGCCCCCCCTATATATTAATATAATTAATTAATAAATAATATACTAAATATATTGTGAACATTTTAAGGGTCTACCTGCTACCATTGTCAATATCGAGCAAAAATGAACAAAAAAATCACGTTTGTTGTATGGGAGCCCCCTTAATATTAAATTTCTTTCGATTTTTGGTATTTATGCTTTATACTTTATACTTTATTGCACACAAATCAATACATTATGACAATTAAAAATGGAAATGACATGTACAAAGGCGAGCTTATCTCTATCGTGAGATTTCTTCCAGCAAACCCAGGATGGAAAGGATAAATAAATCAACAATAGGTAGATCCAAGTGTACAACATCAAATTGTTGTTATAGCGGCAACAGAAATACATCATCTGTATTTGTTGTTATAGTGGCAACAGAAATACATCATCTGTAAAAATTTCAACTGTCTAGCTACCACGATTCATGAGATACAGCCTGGTGACAGACAGACGGACGGACGGACAGCGAAGTCTCAGTAATAGGGTCCCGTTTGGCACCCTTCGGGTACGGAACCCTAAAAAGGGAGCCAAGCTACAAGCATAACTAAGAAACATACTGCGCCATTTTTATAACGATTAGATTAACAAGAACACAAATTCAGATCCGGTGCGAAATTGTAAAAAAAAAAAACATTATGACAGACGGATTTTATGGAAACTTAAGGAAACTATTCTATCGAGCAAAATTAATCAAATTACGTAGATACGAAAGCGAATTAACGCTGACACTCATGAAAGGCTGTTTTTGCCTAGTACGGCGTCTTAAAGTAAAGAAAAGTAAAACTGTCTGTCACCAGGCTGTATCTCATGAACCGTGAAAGCTAGACAGTTGAAATTTTCACAGATGATGTATTTCTGTTGCCGCTATAACAACCAAAATAAATTTAATATTAAGGGGGGCTCCCATACAACTAACGTGATTTTTTTGCGGTTTTTTTTATAGATAATGGTACGGAACCCTTCGTGCGCGAGTCCGACTCGCACTTGGCCGGTTATTTATTAATTTTGTTCCTTTCGGGGAATGCAAGTACCAATATGAACAAATAAATTTCCCAAGAAAACATGGTCGCAAATGAAAACAATTTTGTTCGAGCTTGGAGTATAAATTTAATCTATTATTTGTATTACTGTCGGCGCCTTAGCTTAGAATTGAGCCACGTGATGTTTTTGTGTTGTACGTATCGAACTAACACGAAGACTATTCGGTTGCTTCGCTGCGCTCGCCCCCTTTAGTCTTCACCTAAACTACCGCAGTGTTTGCGCTAGAGATTTCATCGTTCCATGATAAGTTTCATGGGCCAATTCTACGATAAAACCAAAGAACTGAAAACATGGCGTTTAAAGTACATATCTTACTCCTCACGCCATCTCTTTTTACGAAGGCTTACTAATTCTAATAGGTCCCGGCTACTATTACTACTTCGTAGTATGTAGTAGTCGTAAAAAAAAACCTCCACCAACCCGCACTGAGCCAGCGTGGTGGAGTATGGCTCAATCTTACGCGGATCCGGGTAAAGGCCGGTGCCCCTCGGTGGGGACATTGGGCTACATTTACTTTACTAATTCTAATTTGTATGGGATGAGCAGAGCACCCTGTTCCCTTACATAGGTATGAAAATGTTTAATCGATCCATAGGACAGTAAGTTTAAAGTAGTAGTAAGTAGTAGTAGGAGTAGTAGTTTTAAGCCCGCCCTTCTACACTGTTTTTCTTAAATGTATGTTTCTGTATGTCTGTTTTGTGGAGCACAAATATTACAATAAAGAAATTACTAAATAACGAAGTAGCAGAACCGGGACCCAGGGTTAACTGGTCAAGATGGCGACAACAAAGCATTTAACCTATCAGGTGACACGACGTGATCTGTCGGGCGTCATTAGAAATTAATTATACAATTTGAAGTTCCATTCGAACGAATATCCGGTTTTTTTATGACGTAGGTGGAATCATAGACTTTTGGAATAAACACGCTTGTGACCACGATGTGACCATTGTAATAAAGTTCTATACAGTATTCCAATGATAATAATAATAATAATAACACTAAATTTATGTGCTAATGCCGAAACCGGGCATACTCTCAAAATTAATCCTAATTTTCGGCACCCACGATACAGGTTCGCCTAGTGTGGGGCCATTGTAAATCAATTTTGCATCCATCTTCACACTGTCCCCTCTATCCTACCTATGTTACCTTATATCTAGAAATGATCTAATATGTATGTGTGAATAAAAATAAACTATTTGATCTTTTGGTTGATGAGTGGCGTTTACAGGCAGAGGGCGCCACCTCTGAACTTAATGCAACGAACCTGCGGGTCGATTCTCGCGCCTTCGGTATACGGATATAGAGACCTATATTGTTGACAGATTCCCATACGAAATCACTTGATATAGTTGTAGACATCGAAATATCGTATCGTATATTGAAGGCGCGAGAATCATGCTACTGCGGGTCGATTCTCGCGCCTTCAATATACGGATATCGAGACCTATATTGACAGATTCCCATACAATATCACTCGATATAGGTGTAGATATCGAAGTATAGTATCGTATATCGAAGGCGCGAGAATCATGCTATTACGGGTCGATTCTCGCGCCTTCGATATACTGATATCGAGATCTATATTGACAGATTCCCATACGAAATCACTCGACATACGATATCTACAAGGATGCTGGAGCATGATTCTCGCGCATTCGATATAGATATCTATACCTATATCGAGTGATTTCTTATGGGAATCTGTCAATATTGGAGCACGATTCCCGCGCATTCGATTTACGGATATCTACACCTATATCGAGTGATTTCGTATGGGAATCTGTCAAATCAAATCAAATCAAATAAGTTTATTTGCATGATTTTTGGTAACAATATTGGATCTTAATTGTATACATTTTCTTCGCAAAGATCTGCCTCAATATTGGTCTCGCTCGATATTCGTATATCGAAGGCGCGAGAATCATGCCACAGATCATGAACTTAAATGACAGATGTGACAGACCCATAACCGATTCCTTCAGCAGGGCTTACAGAGACTGTTGAGAAACGGCCCAAAAACAGAACAAAATATCTGTCTTTTGAGGTTGTTTTGGACGAGCCAGTAGTCTTGTTAACTAAAGTATTTACAGAATAAAAGGCTCGTTTTGACAGTTCACGCCCATGAAGTTTTAACCCCAAACGCGTAGGTAATAAAAGCCAACTGTTGCGTACAAGCAAAGCGTACAAGTTGCACCTAGGAAAACCGCTTCTATCACCTAGAGGAGTTAGGAGTCAAAACTTCATGGGCTCCTCCTATCACTAGTTAGGAGTCAAAACTTCATGGGCGTGAACTGTCAAAACGGGCCTTTTATTTTGTGAAGACTTTAACTATGCGAGTATGTAACAACACGTGTATCAACAAAGTAACACCATGTAACACATAGTCATAACAAAATGTAGATAAACTTGTATTCAAATCCTTGTACTGACCAATGACCATATAGCAATGAGCTGAGTTAATCATCTTTTAAGTGTGATCTATCATTATATGGAGTGAACCCGCACTGAGCCAGCGTGGTTGAGTATGGCTCAATCTTCCTCATATCCGGATAAAGGCCCATGCCCTTGGGGATATTAATGGGCTACATATGTGTAGAAATGACGCTATTTTCCTTTTTAGGGTTCCGTACCCGAAGGTTGCCAAACGGGACTGAGACTTCGCTGTCCGTTCGTCCGTCTGTCTGTCACCAGGCTGTATCTCATGAACCGTGGTAGCTAGACAGTTGAAATTTTCACAGATGATGTATTTCTGTTGCCGCTATAACAACAAATACTAAAAATCAAAAGAAATTAAATATTAAGGGGGCTCCCATACAACAAACGTGATTTTTTTGCTCATTTTTGCTTGATATTGATAATGGTAACAGGTAGACGCTTAAAATGTTCACAATATATTAAGTATATTATTTACTTAAAAATAAATAATTAAATTAAAATTATATTAATATCTAGGGGGGGCTCCAGAACAATTTTTTTTTTTGCGGTTTTTTATAGATAATGGTACGGAACCCTTCGTGCGCGAGTCCGACTCGCACTTGGCCGGTTTTTTATATAAATTGAGTGACTTTCATAAAAATTAACATCTACTTGATATTGTAATTCATTACAGTTTGGCTATAGGTTATCTGATTTATTGACCCTCAAAATTATATAAATATATGGATGAGGGCTACAATGTAAAATTTAAATACAAATGGCTAATGAAAGTGAATGTCAACACAACTAATAGCTTTATTAGGTATGTTGAACGGGATTTCAAAATGGATTATCTGGGTGCACGGCAGTGCACCACCAAGTCGAGCAAGCACAGCCGTACCATCCTTTTCTCGAAGCAATTCAGGCCATATTCGACCCCCCTAAAACTTCGTTGTGGATAAAACAAGAAGCCTGATTTTTCTGTTACTAATTAGGCCTTATATCAACACGATATATTAATTTTTTTATTCAATTTGAACCAGTAGTTTAAGAATTGTAACATGTCAAAGTTTCCTCATTTTGTCACTGACTGACTGACCGATCATCAAAACTCCCAGGCACTTCTAGCAGACATAGAACCTTCAAATTTGGGATATAAATAGTAATTAGTATTCTTATCAAGGGAAAACTTAAACATTTCAAGCTTATGTTATAGTTTTCCAGAAAACCCATCTGCATCAATAACTTTGTAATCTTATATAAAATGTATAGGATTACAAAGTTACATTTGCAGTTTATGAATCATTGAATGCCCCTAGGAAAATATGCCTTTACAAACAAGATTCTATAAACATATTATGTAATACATACATAATATCACGCCTGTTTCCTAGAAGAGGGATACGTACATCCACCAGGGACCACCACTTACCACGGTCCAGGCATACATCCCTCGATATATTAAATTTTTTATTCAATTTGAACCAGTAGTTTAAGAATTGTAACATGTCAAAGTTTCCTCATTTTGTCACTGACTGACTGACCGATCATCAAAACTCCCAGGCACTTCTAGCAGACATAGAACCTTCAAATTTGGGATATAAATAGTAATTAGTATTCTTATCAAGGGAAAACTTAAACATTTCAAGCTTATGTTATAGTTTTCCAGAAAACCCATCTGCATCAATAACTTTGTAATCTTATATAAAATGTATAGGATTACAAAGTTACATTTGCAGTTTATGAATCATTGAATGCCCCTAGGAAAATATGCCTTTACAAACAAGATTCTATAAACATATTATGTAATACATACATAATATCACGCCTGTTTCCTAGAAGAGGGATACGTACATCCACCAGGGACCACCACTTACCACGGTCCAGGCATACATCCCTCGTTTCCTTTGGTTACCATTATGCTTAAATTATATATTACTAGCTGACCCGGCAAACGCTGTTTTGCCATATAAATAATTATAACACTTAGGGGTATGAAAAATAGATGTTAGCCGATTCTCAGACTACGAAGACAAACACTGTGACACGAGAATTTTATATACAGGGTGTAACAAAAAGGGTTTAACTCCCGAATGTATGTGGTTACTATGGGACCAACTTGATCAGAGCAACTTGATTTTTCACTTCTCGACTCTTCGAAATGTATGGGGAAGTGAAAAATCAAGTTGCTCCAATCAAGTTGGTCCCATAGTAAAAGTTGCTCAGAATGATGTCCCAAACCACATACATCCGGGAGTTAAACCCTTTTTGTTACACCCTGTATATATGTATGATGTACATTCCCGACAAAATGCTTCAAATATAATAAAACTATTCAATCAATAGAACAAATTGCGTTCTAATGCGACGGGAGTGGTAGCAGATTAATCCAATTGCTCGATAGATGGCGCTGCCTGTATTTTAACTCACGCTATGGTTTGAAACCGTCGCTAGCTTAAGTAGCGGAGTTGCTCGCCAGCGATTTCAACTAGTTGTTGATAATTTTTGTATCTGCATTAATTATTATATTTACTAACTATTTGGATTTGTTCATCTAGCACATTTGCCAGAACTAGTAGTCGCAATGGATTCGGAAATAGTGTATGTGAATGACCAACCATGCCCACACCGGATTGTACGGATACCTGGCGATGGGTCGTGTTTGTTTCATTCTTTGTCATTCTCTATGTATGAGAATATTGAGTCGTCGTATGAGATTAGACTTGCTATAGTCGAGTATGTGGTAGCACATTGGGAAGAGTTCCAAGTTTATACTTGTGACGAGCACGGAGACCCCTACATTAACGCTATGTTTTTTATTGTTATTGTAAAAGTACCAAAGGTACCAAATTTTAAAAAGTAGAACTTTACAAAAAGAAGTGAGATCCCATCAAAAACATCCTGTAAAAAATACCAAGTCTCGCAGCTCTGTGATTCTACCGTAAAAAGTTGTGAGATCCATGTTATACCAAGTCGGTTAACTGATTTAGTCCCTACTTAAGGGGCCTTCTGTCTTAAGTTAATACGTAAGATATTTTCATATCTATATTCAAATCTTTTACTTTTTAAATAAAAATATCGACTTGGCCATCGCATGAAGGCACAATGTATCTTCGAAATCATATCTACATTATATTAGGTTGTTTAGAGTATAATTGCGTTCTACACGATTAAAACTTGGTTCCAAAACTAATATATGTATACCTTTAACAAGCGGCAACAATAGAAAATGGAAGACTAGTGCAACAAAATTACTAATGCTCTAGTTATTTTCAGTCCATTAAATTCCAGTACCTTTCACTTCTTTATGCATTCGGAAGGAATTTGATGAAAAACCAGGTTTCTGGCTCTTAGTTCTGTGTGATAGATAACGTATTTGTATATATTTATTACACGATACATGACAGGACATAAAAACAGAAATAACATGTACCAAGGTCAGCTTATCTCTAAATAGAGATTTCTTCCAGCAGACCCTGGTTGTAAAGGACTAAACAAACTAAGCATGCGATGGCCAAGTCGATATTTTTATTTAAAAAGTAAAAGATTTGAATATAGATATGAAAATATCTTACGTATTAACTTAAGACAGAAGGCCCCTTAAGTAGGGACTAAATCAGTTAACCGACTTGGTATAACATGGATCTCACAACTTTTTACGGTAGAATCACAGAGCTGCGAGACTTGGTATTTTTTACAGGATGTTTTTGATGGGATCTTAATTTCCCGCATTCCCCCCTCTTGAAGGCAAGAGCGTGCTTATCATTAATTTATTTACTCGAGTGAATAGGCTACAAGGGAATATTTTTAATTAACTAAGCCAGTTGGCTGCGTCAGGAGGAAGGTCGAACAGATCTCGGGGGGGTCCACTGTATGATGTCAAAGGGCAGCGCTGAACGATGTGCTCCATGGTCTGTATTTCTACCCCACACTCACACATAGCACTATTAATACAGGCTATTAACTAACCTAGCAATGAAAGCACTAACTATTGCTACATTACTGATATAATCAACATGTATAACTAACTAACATTTGATTTGACTCTTAGAATGTAATGTACACTAATTTATTGTCCACCTCACCTTTTATTCAATTGTTTTTTTTTTGTTAATTTTTGTTCATAGTTTTTTGTCAAACTTATCCAACATCTTCAACGGTCATCGGTCTTATGTTCTGAAGAATATATTTTGATTTGTTCTTTTATAAGATTTTTATAGGCTCTGGTTAAGGATGTTGTTTTTTTTTCTCAATTAATTGCCATAATTTTGAATGAGTCATTCGTCTGTTTTTCTGCACATGTTCTGCTCCGTCGAATATTAAAAATATGTGTAGATTATTTGATAAATTTATTTCTTAAATCAGGTTTCTAATAAGTTAGAGTGGCGAGTGGTCTGTCTTTATGTCTGTATACATATATGTGCTGTGTATGTGTTTTGTGTGTTTATTTCAAATGGGTGGTGTTAGTGCGGATTCCGGTTGTGTTGACATACGCATTTGGGGTTTCTATAAAACTCATTCTATTCGTCCTATTTTACATTTCCCCACACAGCCTCAGAAGCATTTTTCCGTCCAACGCATCAGCATGGCATCATCTTGATCAACTCAAAGTCAAAACTAATAACTGTGTGTTTCTTTATTTCTGTAGATACTTTCTATCAAACATACGTAAAACACGTATTTTTGACTCTATTAACAAAAATCTTGCAAAATCGTTTATGAGCCTTAAATTCTCCATGCTGTCAAAGCGTCACACCTTGTCCCATACGCGGTAGAAGATTTACTTTTAGCCAATTATGCAATAAGTACTCCATTTTGCGTAACAGGAGCCCAGCACATCGATACTTACAAATCATACAAAACGTGTTTCCTGTCAAAGACACCATAAACGGTACAATTCATACAAAACGTGTTTTACTTAGAATAATTCATATTGTTGATCGAACGAATACCTCTCACAGACCGGTTTTGATGTAATACAGATACTCGTACCTACCCATTTGATAGTGACTTTGACCTTAGTTTTTTTTATTGGGCCTTACGCGGAAGTGATTGTTTTTTGCGCTAAACTACTTATGTACCTACTCAATTTGCACTTATCTTATACGGTCATACGAGTACAGAGGTAGCAGGAAAAATTGCGCATAGAAAAATCATTCGTTTTAATTTATATGTCATTGACTCTTATGAACAATGTCATAATGACGGTCATTTCATCCGAACTCCGAAGACTATTTCACGGTGTTATATTCCTGGCTACTTCGCGCTAAGATTCTTTGGTTCTGTCACCTCTCTCTCTCGATGCCACAGTCTCAGAGCTACAGAAACTTGGCACGGCTTGCATCTGCACCACAGGAATATATAAATTATTATTAATTGCTTACCGATCTTACCTACCACAGACTGGCTCCCAGTAAATGCAAAGAGAAAGCGTGGCCGACCCAGGAAGAGATGGAGTGATGAGTTGGGTCTATGGGATAAGGAGTGGAAGGAGACCGCTCAGGATCGAATGGAGTGGAAGAGGGGGAGAGAGGCCTTTGCCCAGCAGTGGGATAGTACAGGCTCATAATAATAATAATAATACATATTTATTATGGATGTCCCTAACATAGTAACCTAGCCTACCTTACCTACTAGTTGACCTTAAAATAATTGTAAAATGTGGTATTTGCATTTCTGCAGAGGATATTATACTATACAGGGTGACTGTGAAGACTGTCACCCGGTTTACAGCGTGTGGCCTAAAACTGGGGATAAATTGGAAAATGTGACTTTCGAGGTCATTTTAAATAAGTTACGATTCATAATTATCAGTGTATTATTGCAAAACGATATTATCGCAAACATTATCAAAGCTTGGTACAGGAGATAAGTGTCACACAACCCATAAATTGTCAAAAAGACGTTCTAACATACATACATACGTACATACATACATACGTACATACATACATATGCTCACGCCTTTTTCCCGAAGTGGGGTAGGTAGGTTCAGTTCAGTTCAAATTTTTTATTGACCTTAAAATCATACATATTACTTAGTCAACGTCAATATAATATTAATATTTTTGTATACTACCGCCCGTTCGGAAGTTGTGGGCTTAGGGATGGAGCAAAGAAGGGCAAGAAACTCCCCCGTACCTCTTTTAAAATATCAGAGCCTTAAAAATACAATGTTATGTATTTCTACTTAAGTCTAAGGAAATACACCGAGAAGAGACGTACTGACTCAGTCCATCGCTCCTCTTTGGATTTCTGTGCGCTGAGATGGTAAAGACCAGTTTTGTCATCTAAATATTCTTTTACACTGTAATAAGACTTCTTCAATAGGCCGTTTTTGACATAGTTTTTGAACCTCCTTTCTGGTTGGTCCGTTGCTTCATTAGGTATTTTGTTATAAAAACTAACACATACTCCCATAAAAGAGTGAGCAACCTTACTGAGTCTGAACGCGGGCATAGCAATCTTATTTCTATTTCTAGTGCTAATATTATGATTATGACCTAAAGTCTTAAATAAACCTATGTTTTTTCTGGTGTACATGTGTACATGGTAGGCACTAAAGACCTCCACCTGCTACGATCCTGGCATACATTACTCGTTTCCTCCACATTCATAAGTCTCTTTACAAATGCTCGCCGGTTACGGGTACTAAATCGCCAATTTGGTCATTATAGGACCTTCTTGGGCGTCGCAGACCGACGACGGTTCCACTCACTCCCGCTGTATAAATCCGTTTTATCAATATCCTTTGTATGAGTGAGACTAAAAGGAAGGGGTCAGGAACAACAACCCATGGCTCCTTTGCAGCCAGAGACTAAGTAGTATATCCAATTGACTGCGCCTGCGCGGGAACGCGGCTCGCCAAACGTTTGTTGTATTCGCATACGCAACCTATGTACGATGACGGGCCGCCAGACCCCGCCGCCCGTAAATTGGTGAGTTGTGTTTCAAAGGAAAATATATCTATGCGCTCTCCACTGGACAAGTGCTCCCTGATTACAGCCTAATGGTCTGCAGTTACAGATGTTCCAAGTAGCTTCAGAATGAACTCAATCGATCGAGTTGAGCTATTGTTTGTATTGAATTGAATTTACGATTAAGTTTGTTAGAAAATAGGGTTTGTATCAGACTAGTTAAAGGGGGAGGGGTTTCTCCAAAATACCCTAGTACAAAACACATTGTTGTACACATGCGTCTACCCCCGCTCAGCTATCAACCTCTCTCGTCGAAACTTGGTTTGCTCGAAGAGATCTCTTTTTAGATATAAGCTCGCCTTTGTACACTTTATATTATACCGTGTTTTGATCATTTTTTTTTGTGTGCAATAAAGAAATTATGAAATACCAGCCAAATTAGAAATAACAAAAAACGGGTCACTAGGATGGGTACGTTCCTTTAAAGATTCAATTACTAGTGACCTGTAACAGGCTTGTGGCCAAGGTAACCCAATAAATCTAGGAACAAGTCATAAGTTGAAGCATTATGTACAAAAAGGCTTGACATTCTCAGAATTGTATATTTCCAGCAGATATATTTTATAAAGTCAATTTTGTGCAAAAAAAGACAGCATTTGATGGCACTTTTACATAACGTCATTCTGTTGTTATTTCATAGAACTCAGTAACAAAAGTTCCGTTTTGGCAGTTCATAAAAAGTATCTATTTTGACTTGACAGACCACAAGCCTATAGGGCCTCCGTTTTCTATATTATCCGGTTATAGGCCACACACTGTTTATTATGTTACTATAATTCCAATTGCTGTGTAAGAATATTTCATATGCATGATAGTAGCATAAGTAATTGCTGTCTCGATAGTAAATTGCTGTAAAGGATTTATTTTATTTCTTCTTTTTAACCGACTTCCCAAAGGAGGAGGTTTACAATTCGTCCGGATGTTTTTTTTATTTTTTTTATGTCTAAACCCCGATAGCGCCTAAACGGATGGACCGATTTGGAAAAATATTTTTTTGTTTGAAAGGGTTTACCTTCCCATTGGTCCCATTGACACCAGGTCAGGATCTGATGATGGGATCTTGGAGAAATCGAGGGAACTCTTCAAATAGTGATTATTGTGTTTTTCATAATAACTCGTGCAAATGCACATGTTAAGCATAATATTGTGATGCGGAACTGCTGATGAAGACCGCATATGGCCACCAGAATTGCTCAATACTAGGTACAAATACAATGCGTGGCTGACGGGCAGGCAACGCATAGCCTAAACCGGTGGACATAGAGCCATGAAACTTTGTACAGGGGTTCCTTAGTAGCGTGGGGTAGCACTGAGATGGGATTTGACAAAATTAAGTCCCCAAGGGGGGGGGAGGGGGGTTATAAGGGGTAACAGTTTGTATTAAACTCAATCTAATCAAATAGGGTTTGTGGAAGTCGGTTTTTTCTAAAGTTTACTTTTTGTTTCAATTATTTTTCTTGGGTCCTAGAGGGCCTTAATAACAGCCTTCCACTTATCCTCTCAAGCGTGGTTCCATCCATCATTATTTGATGATTTATTTTTTATGGGTTTCGATTTTTTATTCAAAGTCATAAGGTTGTCAATCGCGATCCATATTGGCCAACAGCACGGCCATTTAATTGTGAATTTTCTGGCTATCAAATTATATAACTATTTCTTTTTCTGTAAGAGAATTTATAGAAATACAATGAATTTGAATATTGTGAACACAAAAAAAAATTGGTGCAAATAATAGATAACTTACCTAAAATTATTATTAGTTCTAAGTATCCTATTTTGTAGCTAGAAATAAAGAGTAATATCTTGACAATTCGATCATTTGCTATTTCAAGTCATCATACTTACTTTTATTGATATGTATATACAATTAACTTACTACTAAAAACAATTAAATTAAATAAAAAATATCCTTAAGGTCACCGCCGCCGTCGAGTGGCGGGTGCCCAACATGCTGGCACCATTACCTCGCTGTATCGCTATGCTAATTCGCTGAGCGAGGTAGGTGCCAGCTCTAGAATCACCTGACGCTTCGACGAGTCTCTTTGCAACCTCCTTAAAGACTCGCCGAGCGTCGGTCCCCCACGGCCCGAGGGTCTCTACGCCAAACGGCACAAATATGTAGCCCTCCCCAAGGGCGGCATATTTGCGCCGTTTCAAACCCTCTGCAGAGTCCGCCGCGGCACCGGCCTTGGAAGAAGTCGCTGGTAAATGGGATGGCGCTAGTATGTCAACACACTTTGCATCCCATACCAACGACTTCCCATGCTGCCACGGAATGAGTGTCAGCATGAACTTACTTAAGTTACCCTCTCTGCACCTTTAATTTCAAAGGTCAAAGTCAAAGTGTGATTTTCCATAAAAATATGGCAAAAAATACGGTCGAGAATCGGACGGAGCCACAAAGTTTTTTAGAACGGCCAAAGCGGATCTACATACGCCACTATGAAGACGTCACTTCTGCTGTCAGTTGTTGTCAGAGACTATATATATCCAATTGACTGCGCCTGCGGGGGAATGCAGCTCGCCCAAAGTTTGTTGTATTCAACAAACGTTCGCATACACAACCTATGTACGATGACGGGCCGCCAGACAGTTTCGCAGCGGCTGACCAATCACAGCTCTCTTACTTACTCTTAAATTGGTGAGTTGTGTTTCAAAGGAAAATGTATCTATGCGCTCTCCACTGGATAAGTGCTCCCTGTAGTGTAGTGTATGCTGCTCAGTTGGAGTCAGTTGGAGTAGATGGTGGTGCCTCGCTCCATTCTATAGATAAGATGGTTGTACCGTACTTTACAAGCGATTTGAATTATTGGATAAAAACACGTCAGCCAAAGGAGCCGGTCTGTCATACAAAAACCCAGAATGGCAAAAACTTCTCATGGGTGGTTTGAGTACTTAATATACGTATTATAGAAATGTGAATGACCCCAAAAACAACTTAAGGATACTAACTAAAGTTATTTGTTAGAAACCCATTCATAATTATCAAGTCTAGTCATTATAATTATTACGAGCCTGTAATGTCCCACTGCTGGGCAAAGGCCTCTCTCCCCCTCTTCCACTCTATCCGATCCTGAGCGGTCTCCCTCCAGTCCTTATCCCATAGACCTAACTCATGACTCCATCTTCTCTTGGGTCGGCCATGCTTTCTCTTTGCATTTTCTGGGAGCCAGTCTGTGGCTCTCTTAGCCCAGCTATTCGGCAGCAACATGGCCTGCCTTTAGTTGGGCAGCCTTCTGAGCGACATCAGTCTATAATCTTTGTCCGGGAGCGCAGCTCTGTATTCCGGATCCGGTCTAAAAGCCGAACACCGAGAATGCTGCGCTCCATTTTCAGACGGCCTCTGTGGCGCAGCGGTTGCACGTCTGCCTACCATGCGAGAGGTCCCGGGTTCGAATCCCGGCTGGGGACAAAAAAATACCCCAGGTCTTCGATGTTTACCTACATGTTTGTGATGTCGCTGTTCCTGGTTCCCACGACACAGGGTATCCTAGTGTGGGGCCAGAAGCAATGTATGCGCCTGTATGTATGTGTAATGTGTAATGTTTTATTAATTTTTCTCTGACAAACCCCGAGTTTGAACCTTTGCGCGTCAGTCAAAGACCAAGTCAAGTCAAGTCAAAAAAGTAAATATTATAAGAGCACTTCCTCTCTCTTTCATGATAGATATTGTATGTACGTATTTATGTAGTTAGGTGTATTTATTTGCATATTGTGTATTTATTTAGTATTTTTGGTATAGGTAGATACTTATTATATTATGTTTGAAGTATATTTTTATTTAGTCATTTATTGTGCACTGACTTCCCCCTCTGTATCTGTTTTTTCCTGTCATGCCTAGGTTTGCTGGAAGAAATCTCTTTTTAGATATAAGCTCGCCTTTGTACATACCTTTTTGTAAATATTACGTGTTTTTATGTTTTGTGCAATAAAGTATAAATGAAATGAAATTGATTATAAATATACAGATTGCTTAGTCAACGTCAATTTAATATTAATATTTTTCTATACTACCGCCTCAGAAACTACCGCCCGTGCAGAAGTTGTGGGCTTAGGGATGGAGCAAAGAGTCACATCCCAATCACAAAGAAGCATCACCGCGATCACTGGAAACCTGTATATTTTCGATTTCAAATTCCTTTATTCCTCTTTCCAGCCAGCAGCAGCCATGGCGATAGACGTCGCCTCCAACCAAGAAGTGAACAACCCCAAGCAAGGAGGCGACATCACCTTCATGGACATGGTCGACGAGCGGGAGTCACTCGGGGAATCCCAGATTCAGAAAATGTTTGCCGGAACCACGGTCTTTGTTACTGGCGGCACTGGGTTCTTGGGGAAACTGCTGTTGGATAAGCTTTTGAGGTACGTCACTGCACTGTTGTAATTAAACAGAAACATTTACATACAGGCACATACATTGCTTCTGGCCCCACACTAGGATACCCTGTGTCGTGGGAACCAGAAACAGCGACATCACAAACATGTAAACATCCAAGACCTGGGGGTTTTCTTTCCCCAGCCGGGATTCAAAACCCGGGACCTCTCGCATGCTAGGCAGATGTGCAACCGCTGCACTACAGAGGTTGTCAAATTATGGTTCGGTCCACCAGAACCCCCTCTGATTCCCCAGGGGATCGTGGTGATCTCCAAGTTCATTAGAATCCCCTGATGGTAAAAGTATGCAAAGTTGCATTCACATTGCACAAACACGCGTTTTATCAGATTGGGTAGCAAAGGCACATCTTCCTAATATAATTTTTGACACCTGTCACTTCTTTTGACATCTGTCACTACTTTTGATATGTATCACCTTCTGACAGGTGTCATTATTTTTGATAAGTTTTATGATTTTTGACATGTCCAAGTCGACTTTCGCAGGAGCCTTATGCAGGGACTTTCACGTTCGACTGCAAGGTAGACTTTACGGTGGTCGAGCTGTACAGGGTATAACAGAAAGGTGTAGTCATATTTTAGGGGGTTGTTAGGGACATTATTCTGAGTAACTTTTCACTATGAAACCGATTTGATCTGAGCAACTTTAATTTTCACTACCCTATACAAATCAGCTGACCGCCCGGACCAAAACATATGGAGCAATGAAAAATAAATCGGTTTCATCATAAAAGTTGCTCAGAATGGTCTCCCTAACAACCCTCTAAAATATGACTACACCCTTCTGTTACACCCTGTATAGCAATTGCGATGTGTTTAGCCGGACTTGTATAAAACTTAATGGGGGATTGGGTAACATTCATAAATCATTAAAACATCATCATCATTATTACTTGAGTCATTACTCAATTTGTGAAGGAAAATCTTGTTGCAACAACCACCACATAAAAATAAACATAATATCAATAATGTATGTACCTATCGGTATAAATATATGTGTTCACAGGTGACTTTTAATTAGCTAACCATAATTTGGGGATTGATAAAACCCATTATTATTCTGAACAAATTTTCTCAAGATACTTACGCAAATGACATGAAAATGCTCCGTCCCCCAGAACATTGACCCGATCAGCTGATTAAAAGATATAATGAAAAATAAATAATTTTGGAAAACTTGTTCATTATGATGGGTTACTATGATTCCCCAAAATATGTACATTGTACAGCTGATTAAATGTCACCCCTACTTATCATTTATACAAAGTGTAAATGAGTTAACGCAAAATTAGTAACTACTTTGTTAGAGGGACATAATTCTAAGCAACTTTCATTCTGAAACCGATATGATCAGAGCATTTTATTTTTCACTTCCCAGTACATTTTGGCCTGAGTGGGTCAGCTGATATAAGGGTTTCTCCTTCTGAGATACGAAACCCTAAAAAATGTAGGCGTCAAAACTTACCACAGATTCCATTTTCATAGCGAATTATAAGTATCGTATTTTTTATGAAAATAAATATAAACGCTTGAAGGAACTTATCTTTCTCTACCTTAATATACCTTAGTATCTATTTATTTATTATATTTTTTTTTTGTTTTTACTTATCTGTATTTATGTATTTATTAGTAAGTAGTCTATTATTTTCAACCGACTTAAAAAAAAGGAGGAGGTTCTCAATTCGACCCGTATGTTTTTTTTTTCTATGTTTGTTACGCGATAACTCCGCCAATTATGAACCGATTTGAACAAATCTTTTTTCGGCGTATAGGTAATACCTCAAGGGTGGTCCCATTGACACCAGGTCAGGATCTGATGATGGGATCCTGGAGAAATCGAGAGAACTCTTCAAATATTATAGGCAGACCTATAGTGATTTTTGTGTTTTTCATAATAACTCGTGCAAATGCACATAGCATAATATTGTGATGCGGAACTGCTGATGAAGACCACATAAGACCACATATGGCCACCAGATCTGCTCAATACTAGGTACAAATACAATGCGTGGCTGACGGGCAGGCAACGCATAGCCTAAACCGGTGGACCTAGAGCCATGAAACTTTGTACAGGGGTTCCTTAGTAGCGTGGGGTAGCACTGATATAGGATTTGGCAAAATTAATTCCCCAAGGGGGGGGGGGGATAAGGGGTTACAGTTAGTATTAAACTCAATCTAATCAAATAGGGTTTGTGGAAGTCGGTTTTTTCTAAAGTTTACTTTTTGTTTCAATTATAATATTTATCGTTGTGCATTTATGTAGGTCTACCTTTTATTAAATTATCCGCTCCATCCTAGGTTTGCTGGAAGAGATCTCTTATTAGAGATAAGCTCGCCTTTGTACATGTTTTTTCTAATATTAAGTGTCTGTATTATGTATTCTGTGCAATAAAGTATAAAGTAAAGTATAAATAATCTTTGTATGTTCGAAGTATTTTAGTTTGTTGCTTACGTTACCGGTAAACATTTTCTTACATAATTGTATATATCTGCTTTAATATGGTCGCGTACGTAAAGGAACAAGTGACATTTTCAATTATTATTGGCCAATATCTTTACATATTCAAAAGTACTTAAATGTACTTGTAGCTTACAAATAAGGTTTCAACATATCATACGAACATGGTTTGCTGGTTTTTAGGGTTCCGATCCATAAAGGGAAAAAGGAACCCTTAAAGGATCACTTTGTTGTCCATCCGTCCATCCGTCCGTCTGTCCGTCTGTCCGTCTGTCTGCCTGTCTAACTGCCCGTGTGTCACCACCTTTTAAACCAAGAACGCGTGGACGTATCAAGCTGATATTCATATTTATTGTTCGGTTCTGTAGTCGCCTAAAACCGTGAAAAAATCGACCTTCTAGGTTAACGCAATCGAACGATACGACTGTTTATTTTATGCTATAAAATTGTTGGATTTTCATAGTAATCGCAATGGACCCAAAACCTATAGGGTACTTTCCGTAGGCCTACAAACATGAAATTTGGCATAATGCAAGGTCTTGTAGCAAAAGTAGAGAGAAAAAATCTGAGGAGTTTGGGTAACGTACTATGGACCATTGGCGTCAGTTTTTTTATGCGCGGCCACCGATATCTTTATCATTATTTGGTAGTAGTATCCTAGTGTATTATATTTAAAGAGGAAGCATTGCTGTAAACCATTTCGAAGCTGAGATAATAGAGCTTCAATGTAACACTTTTTGTACTGAAAAATCTTTAAATATCTCAGCCCCGAAATGATTTAGCTATATGTACTCCATAGTAAGATTAGCTTATTTTTAAATGCTCTTTCAATATTTGTAACTTTCGTGAGTGGCCGCCAATACTCAAAATCGACCAAACTCTATGGAAACGTCAAAACGACGCCAACATTACCCAATGTCATTTCTGTCTTTCTACAAAAATCTAATAGATATATTCATTTGGTTTAAAATTGGAAGTAAAGAGCGACCGGTAATTCTTTGACACTCATAAATTATAATTGATATGACTATAATACTCCATTAAACTATGCAAAAAAGTGTGTAAATACTTACCTGATATATTTTTTTTAAACCCACACGTCTCCATCACCCACGCACTCCCATTCCATTTCCAAACGTATCTTCCGACAATAAAGTTCAAAATAATTTTAAAGCAGGTTTCGCTATCACATCTAATATTGTCTTAATATGATTAGCATTCCTGACACGCACTCATTTGAATTCTCTAGTCACTTGAGTAGCAGTTATTTTTGCCGTATATTTGATGCAACTTTATGTATTTCATTAGAAGGGGCGCTGTCGTCTATGCAAAAGATTCAACTCGTGATGAGACGGCAAAAATTACAGTTTTTTTTGTGTAGAAACCAAACAGGACGGGATTTTGTTTTGTAGATAGGGCAAACTGGATGTCTACTCGTAAATATGAGAAACGTAAACAATGCACTTAGACCATTCATGTCCTCATCGAATAAAACGCACCTTTTTTAATTTAAATTAAATTAAAATTCATTTATTTCTTTAACATACTGAATATGTTTAGAAAGACTGTATTGCTGATTATAAATAATTTAAACACGGGACGCACAATTTGACCGACTTTTTATTTCAGTTCATAATTTTGTAGAGAGAAGAAAAAAGGTTAGGCAACCTAAAATGTGAAAATTACACTGAAATGTTGGTACCTAATTCCAACACACACTATTTCAATTACATATGTGGAGTCCTGCTTTTAAGTAAAATAATACCTGTGCCAGGAGAGGCGCTCTTCCGCTAGTACACAATGAAAGGAAACAAGCAAACCTTTGGCTCCAAATAATACTAATCCGAGATAACTAACACTAAATACTGTTCTGTGAGAACAGTAGAATCGGGAGCCCTTATAAAACCATTCAATAACCGACACCCTCTCCATCCTTACAAAAAAGGGCCATTCGGGCTATCTATCAACTAGATGCTAGGCAATCACTAAGGGACAAATTCAAAAATATCAATATACTTACTGTTACCTGTCAATACATTTATGAAAATATCATATACACCAGAAAAAACATAGGTTTATTTAATTTCCCGACTTTAGGTCATAATCATAGTATTAGCACTAGAAATAGAAATAAGATTGCTATGCCCGCGTTCAGACTCAGTAAGGTTGCTTACTCTTTTATGGGAGTATGTGTTAGTTTTTATAATAAAATACCTTATGAAGCAGAAAGGAGGTTCAAAAACTATGTCAAAAACGGCCTATTGAAGAAGTCTTATTACAGTGTAAAAGAATATTTAGATGAAAAAACTGCATGGTCTTTACCATCTCAGCGCACAGAAATCCAAAGAGGGGCGATGGACTGAGTCAGTACGTCTCTCCTCGTTGTATTTCCTTAGACTTAAGTAGAAATACATAACATTGTATTTTTAAGGCACTCATATTTTAAAAGAGGTACGGGGGAGTTTCTTGCCGTTCTTTGCTCCATCCCTAAGCCCACAACTTCCGAACGGGCGGTAGTATACAAAAATATTAATATTATATTGACGTTGACTAAGTAATATGTATGATTTTATGGTCAATAAAATTATTGAACTGAACTGAACTGAAAATCCATTATAAAATATCGCTATTTCCCCTTCCCCCGGGAAAACCCCCTCCTCCCCTTTTAGATTTTTTCCCAAGTCTTGTGTAGAATGAAGTCCAGGTGCGTCTCGAATTTGATTGAAATCCGCCGATAAATAACGCCATAGCAAACTTTCCTCCCTATTTTCCAGTTATACTATTATGCTGCTATACTATATACGTTGCTAATGCTGAGATGCACACAATGCACTGTACTACCGACGGTCATCTAAGGAACTATGTAGTAATAAATTGAAAACAAAAATGTGGTGAAACCAAACGCCTTTGACATCTGTCATCCTAGCTGTCACTCTGCATCGGCTATCTTTCTGTAAAGCCTCGTGTTCCACATCATTATTCTTTTGAATACAACCTACCTAAGTGAAATACAGTCCAATCTTTTGAATACAACCTACCTACGTGAAATACAGTCCAATCTTTTATTGAAGACCACACCAGGATCCCTACTCTACGAGGAAGGACTGGTCCCAACAATTAGTGGCGATTAAACTAATTAAGTGACGCCGTTCTCTCATTCCTCAGTTGGGGCTTCTGACATTTCACACGTACAAAAGTGTCAAAACAGTTATCTGACTGTTTATCCGTCTCTTGGGAGACCCGGGCTTAGTCACGAGAATACAATGGATCACCAAATTAACACTACAGGGTCCGCCCTTTTTTAGTGGGCAGTAAACGTCCCTTGTTCTCTACAAATTATTTTTCACTTTTTGCTTTACTTTATACTTTATTGCACAGAAAACATAATACAGACACTTAATATTAGAAAAAACATGTACAAAGGCGAGCTTTTTACTTTACTTACTCGGATCCGGGTAAAGGCCTATGCCCCTCGGTGGGGACATTAATGTCTACATTTACTTTACTTCAATTTTACTTTACTTTACTTGCAATGTAAAAATCATGAAATTCAAATGTATACCTTACTGAATGAAATGTTTATTATATGTTTTTTTATGTATTACGAACTAAATACAGAACATTAGTTCGTTAGGCGACCGTCGGTAGTACTAAAGCATGTATGTGTTTTTATTTTGCATTTCATGTCTGTTTCCCATGAGAATGCGGGGAATAACTCAGACCAAGACCACCGTTACATGCGACTATTTATTATTCCTGTCAGATACACAGTATATCATCCAAGTAGATGAGCCCCTGTCACGCAAAAATAGTTTGTTTGTCGGAGCAATATATTCCATTATCGCAAATGTTTTTCCACCAAAACAAACGTAGGTAGCGTCACTCGTAATTTCGTAATTTCGTAATTTCTTTATTGTACTCACATGACAGTAAAAATAGCTTAACATAGAAAAAAAAATGTACAAAGGCGAGCTTATCTCTAATAAGAGATTTCTTCCAGCAAACCATGTTGGGTAGGAGACGGAGATGATAGATAGGTAAGGTGAAGAACTGCGCGTACAATAAAACTATTCTACTACCTATAATACGTAGATATTATTATTACACATAGGTACATATAAGAACCTATTGCTAAGGAATAAACTACATACACAGTTACATAAATACAGCTTAACAATAAATATCGTATGAATACACTAATACATACCAGTATATATCTAAATTGACAATGAAAGATAGTGCTTCTTTAGACGGACAGTCACTCTTTTATCCATACTTGGTGGCAAAGACACAAGGTACATGCGCAGGACATTGACGGCATCTGTGGCGCAGCGGTTGCGCATCTGCCTAACGTGCGACAGGTCCCGGGTTCGAATCCCGGCTGGTGACAAAAAAAACCCCAGGTGTTGGATGTTTACGTGTGATGTCGCTGTTTCTGGTTCCCACGACACAGGTATCCTAGTGTGGGGCCAGAACAGAGGCTATATATACAATTGACTGCGCCTGCGGGGGAATGCGGCTCGCGCAAAGTTTGTTGTATTCAACAAACGTTCGCATACGCAACCTATGTACGATGACGGACCGCCAGACAGTTTCGCAGCGGCTGACCAATCACAGCTCTCTTATCTCGCCCCCCGCCGCCGCCCGTAAATTGGTGAGTTGTGTATCAAAGGAAAATGTATCTATGCGCTCTCCGCTGGATAAGTGCTCCCTGCAGGCAGCTAGCCCATAGGAAATAATGATAAACTTAAAGTGATTCGAGCTTGCACCATGTCACACCTCGGACACTCCATAGAACGCTCGTAAAATAATCACCTATTACTACTACATAACCAAATGATGTTTGTATACGTGCAAATGTGTGCGTAAACTTTGCTATAGGGCTGGTGGCGCGGCAAAATGCAGCGATATTAAAGTATACGCGTCGTCACTCGTCCGGCGTTTAGCCCTGTCTATTGATCCTTTAACCAATCTATTGACGCCAGGGGTGGGGTGCGGTATCTGAATCAGCGCGGGGAAGGGAGTGGCCGTTCTGTACGGAGTACTATTATCTCTTCTGTGACCATGTGTCCAACTCTCATACAGACTCAACAGGTAATCGTGTATTTCGCAAGTACAGGTAAATACAATAGACAATAAAGGCGTAATAAAAATAATTGAATAGGTGTGTATTGACTGGCTTACCGCAATACAGGGTGCGACAGGATAACCTGTAAATATATGAATACAAATTTAAATACGAATAAGTAACCATCGTTCGTAAAACTGCTGTATTGAATTGTATATTTGAGTACCTTGTATTTGCCTTGATACTTGTTCTGTCCTATTTCTTATACGATGTAAAGGAACCCTCCGTTTGTGAGTCCGACTCGCACTTTATATTTTTTATTTATCGCACTTAATTCGAGCAGCAGTTTAGTACCGGCCATTAAACTAATCAATTTACTAGATAAGTAGGTAATAAAATGCAACGTAATATTTCATTCTAAAGTACACAAAACTAAACTGTCCCGTTAATAGTGTCGCTAATCTCTATGCAACCCTATTGGCGTTTCATACTAGCGACACGACTGTAGTTCTAGTTTTCACCGGGCCTTCGATATACGGATATCGAGACCTATATTGACAGATTCCCCTACAAAATCACTCGATATGGGTGTAGGTATCGTATATCGAGACCAAAATTGACATATTCCCATACGAAATCACTCGATATTGGTCTCGATATCCGTTTGCCAATATTGACAGATTCCCATACGAAATCACTCGATATTGGTCTCGATATCCGTATATCGACGACGCGAGAATCGACCCGCGGAGCTGTGTCCGTAATTTATTTGTATGCGTCAATTTAGATTACGTCAGAGTGTACTGCCGACCTCATCGCTTTAATATCGCTCACAAACAATACGTTGTTTGATGCCCTGTTTATGAATTAGTTCTCGCAACTCACCATGACAACTTGGCTTTAGAAGTATAGGCTCGATTAAGACACGGCCAAGCTATCCGTTTGTAGAATAGGCTTGTGGCCAAGGTAATCCAATAAATCTAGGAACAAGTCTTAAGTTGAAGCATTATGTACAAAATGGCTTGACATTCTCAGAATTGTATATTTCCAGCAGATATATTTTATAAAGTCAATTTTGTGCAAAAAAAAGACAGCATTTGATGGCACTTTTAAATGACGTCATTCTGTTGTTATTTCATAGAGCTCAGGAACAAAAGTTCCGTTTTGACAGCTCATAAAAAGTATCTATTTTGACTCGACAGGCCACAAGCCTATTGGGGGCCAGATTTGGTACAGCCTCGTTTTCGTGTGTATTCGCGCCGAGACGCGACGACTTCCGATACCCGACCGGAGGAAGAAACTTTCGATGTAATGAATGAATGATCGGTGTAATGTTATCTATATAACAATAAATCTTTATTTCAGACACAAGTCCGTATATTTAGTTACGAAAATCACAAAACAATACACACAAAAACAAATAAATATACCAGAACATTGACAATTATTTAGAAAGCCGAGGTCGAAGTAAATCCGACCAAAACCTGGGGGCAATTCTGGCGCTAGCGAGATCGATGTTCATGGTCGAAATATCGATTTTGAGATACCGAAATATATCAAAAACAAGTAAACGGTGTTCTTACGACTAGCCTTTCGGCCAACCGAGAAATAAATATAAATCGAGATCGTTTTCGACGGATTTAGGCGGTATCAAAACCGATATCTCGACTGATCTCGATAGCGCGAGAATCGGGGGCCTGAGCAGGCCGTGACTAACTTTATAGACAGTCTTTACAATGCTAGACAGATTATTATGCAGGATTATTATACCATATACAGGGTGTAACAGAAAGGGGTGTACAAGCCGAAAGAGGGTTGTTAGGGACATCATTCTGAACCACTTTCACATTATTTTTCACTCCACCATACAGATCAGCTGAGTTCTTGGCCCGAAATGTATTGAGTTAATAAAAATAAAGTTGCTCTGATCAAGTCGGTCCCATAGTGAAAGTTGTTCAGAATGATGTCCCTAACAACCTTTTTTCGGCTTGTACACCCCTTTCTGTTACACCCTGTATAACGCGGCCTCGGTAATTTCGTTTGATACTTACGCCTGTCACCCTCTTAGACGGCAAGAACAGCACAAATATGTAGTAAGTAAGTATTGTCAGTAAACAATAAAATATGTTTAAGTATATTTATCTTGTAGTTTACTTCAATCAAGGTTAGGGCTGTGTAAATATTAATGTGTTCGCGTTGATTAAACTCGATATAGAAGAGAACTAGTTGACAGAATCAGGGCTACCTTATTATTATTATTATTATTATTATTATTTTTTATTTATTTTAGTTACATTTTTTTTATTTTTTGTATAAATTTTCCGATTATCTCAACAGTCTAGCACAAACTGGCCATCACTCACATAGTAAGTATTTATTATTTTTTATTATAAATTTTTATTTATTTTAGTTATTTTTATTTTATTTTGTATAAGTATCTATTATTTACTTATTTATTCATGTATATATTTTTTGTATATATTTTCCGATTATCTCAACAGTCTAGCACGAACTGGCCATCACTCACATAGTTTTAGCTTATTTTGCATAGTTACTTAGCTTAGCTCGTTGAGCTTAGTTTTCTCTTAGCTTAGCCAGCGGTGGACGATCGGCTTTAATCGCAAGTACAGTACAAATATGTAGTGTTGTAAGTAAACAAATATATTTTTAGTAGGTATATTTAACTTGCCGTTTACTTCAATCAAGGTTAAGGTTGTGTAAATAGTAACGTGTTCTTTAACCTCGATACAGAAGAGAAGTAGTTGACAGAATCAGGGCTACCGAGGGCGCCACTGGACAGTGGCGTCCGGAAGTATCAGGTATTTTTTTTACTAAATTATAGATTTATGATGTTACTTTATGCCATCCAACATGTTTTATTTATTTGGAGATAAAACAATGACAGGCGACAAAACACAAAATATGAACTTACAATACACAAAAACTGACATCTTTAACATTTCTCACTAGGAAATCAAACAACTGTCCGTCCGTCCGTCCGTCTGTCTGTCACCAGGCTGTATCTCATGAACCGTGGTAGCTAGACAGGTGAAATTTTCACAGATGATGTATTTCTGTTGCCGCTATAACAACAAATACCTACTAAAAATCAAAAGAAATTTAATATTAAGGGGGGCTCCCATACAACAAACGTGTTTTTTTTTGCTCATTTTTGCTCGATATTGATAATGGTAGCAGGTAGACGCTTAAAATGTTCACAATATATTGTGTATATTATTTACTTAAAAAATAAATAATTAAATTAAATTAATATTTAGGGGGGGGGGGGGCTCCCATACATTTTTTTTTGCGGTTTTTTTTAGATAATGGTACGGAACCCTTGTGCGCGAGTCCGACTCGCACTTGGCCGGTTATTTGTATTAACTTTTGTTTACACAATTCAAGATTGAAGTTAGGGAATGATATAGAATTAGGGATAGCTTATAGATGAGACAAAGTACAGATGATACACAAGGCACACTAATTGACACATAAAACACATCACATCCATCAACATCACACATCACATGTTTTATAGAATTTGTAGGAAAAAAAATATGCATGTTGTTATTCTGCAATCAATTCACTTTACATTTATAAATAAAGATGACATAATAATGATGATCATAATAATCACACAACATATTTTTAAAGAATTGGATAAAATATAGATTCATGTTTATTTGCTTCATCAAAAAAGTATATAACTTATTCAGCAAACGTTATCAAAAAAGTTGTGTATAAAAGTTGTCTATATTCAATTCACCAAACTTGTGTTTTTGTTCTACAGGGTGTAACAGAAGGGTGTGTCATTTTTTACAGGGTTGTTAGGAACTTAATTCTGAGCAATTTTTACTATGAAACAGATTTGATCAGAGCAACTTTAATTTTCACTTCTCTATACAAATCAGCTGACCGCCGGACCAAAACGTATGGAGCAATGAAAAATAAAGTTGCTCTGATCAAATCGGTTTCATAGTAAAAGTTACTCAGAATGGTCTCCCTAACAACCCCCGAAAATATGACTACACCCTTCTGTTACACCCTGTATATCTTTTGACAGGATTCCCTAGACTTGCGTAATGTTATTTGGTGTTGTAATTCGCCGCTAGGGGCAGTAGTGTAGCGAAAGGTTTCTCGATGCAAAACGAACTGATAACCTTATTCTTTGTAGGGTTTCAATTCCAAAAGGATATCCTTAGAAGGAAAAATACTAGAAAAATAGGAACCCAACGATCACTTCGTTGTCCGTCCGTCTGTCTGTCCGTCTGTCAAGACCTTCTGGAACGCGTGGAGGTTTCTATCTGACATTGATATTATATACCAACAAACAAACAAACAAACAAACAAACAAACAAACAAACACACAAACAAACAAACAAACAAACAAAAACAACCCAACAAACAAACAAACAAACAAACAAACAAACAAACAAATAAACAAACAAACAAACAAACAAACAAACAAACAAACAAACAAACAAACAAACAAACAAACAAACAAACAAACAAACAAACAAACAAACATAAACATTTACATTCAGGCACATTTATTTTATTATAATAAGGGTATTTTTTTATACTTACTAGTTCGAATTTCGTCATTAGATTTCAATGGCGAGAGAGGGTTTTCATTTATTTGATTATGTTTGTATGTTTGTTCCAGATCATGTCCAGATGTAAAGCGGATATATGTGCTGGCTCGCCCAAAAAGGGATAAGGACATCACCAAAAGACTACAGGAGCAGTTCGATGATGTGGTAAGTGAGAGAAAATCCGGTTAAGTTCGAGTCAGACTCGCACATCGAGGGTTCTAACCACTGACTAAAAATAAAACGGCGAAAACCAACAAATCTTTTGTATAGGACCACATACATAAAAGGTTGTTTTGCGTGTTTACTTGTATTTGTATGTGTTACCCCTTGAAATTGTAAAATTGCGATTAGTGCATTATTTGTTGCTATAGCAGCAACAGGCCCCCGATTCTCGCGCTATCGAGATCATCTCCCCAGTCGAGATATCAGTTTTGATACCGCCTAAATTCGTCGAAAACGATCTCGATTTATATATGTCGGCTGCCGATCGTAGAATTGGGCACGTCACGATGTGCCCAAACGTGAAATATCATGAAACGATAAAATCTCTTAAGGCAAACACTGCGGTAGCTTAGGTGAAGACTAAAGGGGGCGAGCGCAGCGAAGCAACCGAATAGTCTTCGTGTTTGACATGTATTACACAAAAAACATCACGTAGTGCTGCTGTGCTGAATAAAAATGCTTTTAAAAAGACATGTTTTCGTTAAAATCCGCCACATCATGATTTGCCCAGTAATTGCTTGGGCATATCATGAAATGGCGGGTCACATGACGGCACATCATGATGTGCCCGATTCTGCGATCGGCCGCCGACATATATATTTCGATCGAAAACGGGTCGAGATTATCTCGGTTGGTCGAAAGGCTAGTCGTGAGAATAGCTTTTTCTTGATTTTGATAGAGATTTCGGTATCTCAAAATCGATATTTCGACCATGGAGATGATCTCGCTATCGCCAGAATTGCCCCCAGATAATTATGCACATTCTGTGAAAATTTCAACTCTACTTATGGAAACAACCAACTCACAGACGGACGGAGAGCGGAGGCTTAGTAATAAGGTCCCGTTTGACACCCTTCGGATACCCTAAGTAAAAGTAAATGTAGCTCATTAATGTCCCCACCGAGGGGCACCGGCCTTCACAAGTCAACTAACACTGAACCATACTCCACCACGCTGGCTCAGTGCAGATACCCTAGTAAAGTAAAAAGGTAAATGTAGCCCATTAATGTCCCCACCGAGGGGCACAGGCCTTTACCCGGATCCGAGTAAGATTGAGCCATACTCCACCACGCTGGCTCAGTGCGGGTTGGTGGAGGGGTTTTACGACTACTACATACTACGAAGTAGTGATAGTACCCGGGACCTACAACTTAACGTGCCATCCGAAACACGGAGTGTCCGATAATGTACTTAAGACAAATTAATCATCTCATTGGTACATGGTCAGCACCGGGATTCGAACCTGCATCTCCTGCGTGAGAAGCAAGGTGAAACCCACTAGACCACGGAGCAGCAGATACCCTAAGAATACATAATTGAAAATTAAACAGAGCGTCACTCCTTTTTCCATACGGAGTGGCAGAGGCTCAGTTATGCCGACATGTAACCGAATAACTATTAATTTTGATCGGGTCTCAGGAAAACCTATCGAAAAGTATCCAGACACGATTCGAAACCAGTTAGTCTCAGGAAACTACCAAAAACTGTCTAGACGATTAAAAACTAGTTTTTTGGAGAATTCAAGATAGTAACTGCCTAATATAGTGCTAGTAGCATTACCAAAACCTAAACTACTTATGAATACAGGTTTTTGATGATACGCTGATACGATGTTTAAACGCTGAGTCACCCACTCATTATCTGAATGGACTATGAACCTAAAGTCTTCACAAAATAAAAGGCCCGTTTTGACAGTTCACGCCCATGAAGTTTTAACCCCTAATGCGTAGATAATAAAAGCCAACTGTTACAAGCCAAGCGTACCAAATTGCACCTAGGAAAACCACTTCTATAACCTACGCGTTAGGGGTTAAAACTTCATGGGCGTGAACTGTCAAAACGGGCCTTTTATTTTATGAAGACTTTAGGGGTCCCAATTTTGCTAGCAACAAGACGTTGTGGCGCCTAAATGCTACCAAATACAAGATAATTTCCTTTCCGATATGTCAGCGTGAAGACAAAATCGAAATAAACCAAAAAGTATCTTAACCTTCTTTATTCTATCCACAGCTGTACGACAAATTGCGAAAGGAGCGTCCAGACTTCATGTCGAAAGTGTCAGCCATAGAAGGAGACGTGGGAGAGATGGGACTCGGCATATGTGAAGCTGACAGACTCAAGCTGGTTAACGAGGTATGAGAGATGGGCAGAGGGTTTAAACCCAACTGGGCGGAAAGGGCATAAACTGGGCAAATAGGGCAAAAACGAATTTATGCCCAAATAAATGCCCAGTTACAGGGCAGAAACCATAATTTCACAAAATATTGAATTATCAAGACGCAATCGTTAAATAGTGATAAGGTTTACGTATTTATACCAAAATATAATATTTAGGAATAAAGTGAAAGCTTAATTTTTAATATTTGTACGATTTTATTAAATAAAACAAGTACCTATTCAAGAAACACTATATTACTGTAATTTTCTATATTTATACGTCATCGATAAATCGAAAATATCACTGATTCTTTATTTATTATGTGCATCGGTTATTCATACATAATTTTAACTAAGCAATTTTGCACAATTATTTAAAAAAAATCTTGTAGCTAATTACGAAGATTTAAATATCAATAATCACGTTCGGTACCTAATTTTCAACCAAGACGAGGAAACCAACTCGGTTAATTTATAAACCGGTTTCACGGTACGTAAGAAAGGAACTATTGATTTCGATCAACTAATCGCTGTCACTAAATATATCGAGTGAATGAACTGGAACAAAGTCAAATGCTCTGGATGTAGATGGTTGGGGTTCGTTTGAAGTTGTTTCATTCGTGTCGACATCAGATTCGATATCTGATATATCTTCCATGTCATCGTCCGTAGTGACATCATCATCCACTATACTGCTATTTTCAACTCTTTTATTAAGCAAATTCCAGTTGTATGCCAGAAATGAAATCTTGGCGGCTCTTTCGGTAGTCAGGCGATTTCTTTTCGCACTGTGAATGAAGCTTTGCATGCTGAATGACCGTTCTGTGGCAGCTGATGTACATGGCGCAGTTAGTATGCGGATTGCTATTTTACTGAGTGATGTCGATCCACATATCCCCTTCCACCACATCACGGGGTCAATAGTTTCAGCAGCTTTCCAGACAAATTGCTTACTCCATAAACCACCTCGTCCCTTATATTGAGCCATCTCAGCTAGGCAATCAATATTTAGACTCTCCGCAAGTTGGTAAATGAACTCCATTGCTTCAGTCTCTTGAGTCTGGTCGAGTTCAAGTCCTACAGATGTAGGATCCAGAAGATGTGCAGCGTAATGTATCGGCTTTATAATCTGTTTGGTTCTCTTTTCTATGGCAGTCATTAATATTTCTTTATCTGTACTTTCCAAAATTGATATAGTTGCTAAAGTGAATTGCACTTTTGATTTAATGTCCTTCAACATCATGAAGACTTTATTAATGTTGTGGTCATTACCTTCCAGCTGAAATATGGCATCTGTTATTGGCTTCAATACTTTTACACATTCATCCAACATGAACCAAAAATTGTCATCAAGTATTGTTGACTTCACCTCATTTGATGGTTGTACTTGCTCGTTAACTGCCAAAGATTGAAGTGCAGCTTTGTTTACTTGGACACTTCTCAGAGCCGAAACATGGCTCCCCCATCTAGTTTTGCAGGGCAATTTTAAACTTTCACCGTCAATGTTCTTGTCATTTCTGATTTTAGTAAGCATTGCACTGAGCACTTGACTTTTTTTTACACATTTTACAACATCTGTCGCAAGATCGATGCAAATTTTAATCACAGACAGTTTCATTGCATCTGCACACAATAAATTAAGAGTGTGCGCAGCGCAACTCAACGGAACAATCGAAGGGTACTTGATTTGCAAGATCTCGAAAGCCTTTTGCAGATTTCTTGCATTGTCTCCAATAAGTACTACAAATTTATTTTCTCCGTGAGATTTCATAACCTTCTCTATTTCGCTGGACAAATATTCGCTGGTATGGCGTTGGTCTTCGGTATTAAGGCTTTTGACAAGTACAATTTCCGGCTTGGATATTAAAAAATTGATAACACCCTCATTACGGATATTATTCCACCCGTCGCATTGCAAGTGTAGGAAGGCCGCTTCTTCCAAATTCTCAAACAATTCTTTGGCCATTTCATTGTACAGTTTATCTAAGTACTTTGTAGCTAGCATCTTTCTGGAAGGTAATTTAAAATTCAGTTTTTTGTAAAACTGTATCCACAGTGGATGTTGCACCATAGACATCGGTGCTCCAGAAATTAACAAGGCCTTTGCAAATAGCTTTGTTAATGATGATTTGTTATTATCTTCAGGGACCTCATTGGTACTTGTACTGGTTTGACTACAAGATTGTTCATTACTGGCATTTGTATCTTTCACTTGTTGTTTTACTGAGAGTGGAGTATTGGTGCATACCAACAAGTGTCTACTCATTTTGAGGATATGTTTATGTTTATACACTCTCTCACAAAAACGGCACTTGATGGTGTTATCATTAATTTCCTCAAAATATCGCCATATTTTCTGGTTCCTTGGTCTTCCCATGATGAAGCTACAACAAATAACAATACTTTGAGCTAAGTACGTAGCGAGATAAGTTTCCCCTAAACACACGTACATACACCCTCGCACACACACACACACACTCACACACACACACACCACACACACACACCACAAACACACACACACACACACACACACACACACACACACCCTCACACACATACATACACACACATAAGAAACAAACAAGTAAACGCTTTTGAAGTAGACTTCGTCTTGGAATCAAAGACACGGTTAATTTGTAAACCAAGTTCATCCTGTGTACGTACACCCAAACTCGAGCGGTTTACTAATGACTATTGAAGAGTTCCACTATTCACCTGCTGAATCCATCATTACATCAGTTTGATGGATGAAATGTATCGTCATCGGTATGGATACTTTTTAAAAGTTTGAAATCGATATGATGATTAAAAGTTGATTAAATTCGACTTAGTTAGTTACAAATTCGACAAGTTCTTTAAATTATGAAAAGAAAATACAATGAATAGGTAGGTGTGTAGGTATATAGGTACTCACAGCAATTTTTTTCAGGCGGACGACGATTACAAAACACTTTCACAATTAAATGCACGTTGAAATGTGTGTTTACAATTTTGCATGTAACTCACTCAGGTGTAGTGCTCAGAGTGCTTTGTCTCTGTGCTCGAATTAGTTAGGGAAATTCCCGACCATCGACACGTACGACATACGATCATAAATTAAAACTATCGTAAATAGGGATGGATGTCCGATGATGAATCGATTTTTTGTTTTAAAAACAAAGTTCCTACTTATAACGCGAGTTATGGCTTTACTTTACATTAAACAAACACAAAAATATAATAATATTAAAGCATTAAGTAATAATTTGTCATAATTATCAAATAAAGTAAATGCCCTGTGATCGGGCGTTTATTGGGCATAAACGGACGTTTATTGGGCGTTTATTCAATACGTCCGTAAATGCCCGGGCAAAAACCCATCACTAGGTATGTGTTTTCATGTGCCCCACTGCTGGGCAAAGGTCTCCCCATTTTGCAGCCACGATTCTCTATCCTGGGATAATCATAATTTATTGATAATAAAATATTACATGTCAACTAGGTATACATTTATTTGTAGAATAAATTAATTTCAGGCATAATGATTATAAATAACATGTCAGGAATCAGTAGTAATAATAGTCGCTAATAAAAAGTCAATCATAAAAGTAAAATTAAATTAAAATAATGTCAAAAATAATAATAATGTCCACATAATAGGAATTACTGGTAAAATTAAATTAAATTACATGTCAGACAAAAATTACAGTTCACAATCGTAAGTTAAGTCAGTCATTAACTTACTCTTCAACAAATTCTGACACAGAGTAATATCACATCTCTTCGTACTCCATCAATCAATAGGCAAGATAAATTAACTTTGAGGTTAAACGCTATCTATAAATAAAAATAAGTTCGATTTTAAGTAATTTTTTTCAGGAGTACCCTCATTTTACCAATTATTCAACTATTACTCGGCAGGTCGAAGTGATCTTCCACCAAGCAGCCACGGTCCGCTTTGATGAGCCACTAAAAACAGCTGTTGCTATCAACGTGAGGGGCACACGGGAGATTCTAGTGCTGGCCAGGGCTTGCAGTAAGCTGAAGGCTTGCGTTCATGTGTCAACAGCTTATAGGTAAGATTCAAGCTAACAGATAGATGTTGATATCAACATTAGGGAAACCCGAGAGATTCTAGTATCAGCCAGGGCTTGCAGTAAGCTGAAGGCTTGCGTTCATGTGTCAACAGCTTATAGGTAAGACTCAAGCTAACAGACACTCGTTGATATCAACATTAGGGAAACCCGAGAGATTCTAGTACCAGCCAGGGCTTGCAGTAAGCTGAAGGCTTGCGTTCATGTGTCAACAGCTTATAGGTAAGATTCAAGCTAACAGATAGATGTTGATATCAACATTAGGGAAACCCGAGAGATTCTAGTACCAGCCAGGGCTTGCAGTAAGCTGAAGGCTTGCGTTCATGTGTCAACAGCTTATAGGTAAGACTCAAGCTAACAGACAGTTGTTGCTATCAATGTTAGGGAAACCCGAGAGATTCTAGTACCAGCCAGGGCTTGCAGTAAGCTGAAGGCTTGCGTTCATGTGTCAACAGCTTACAGGTAAGACTCAAGCTAACAGACAGTTGTTGCTATCAATGTTAGGGAACCCAAGAGATTCTAGTACCAGCCGGGGCCTAGTACCTTGCAGTAAGCTGAAGGCTTGCGTTCATATAGAATATAAAAGAATAGAATAGACGTTTCTTGCATTAAAATCTTATAGGCTACGCAAACATCCCACAAATGTGTCTACGGCTTAGGTATAGGTAAGATTCAAGCTGAATGAAAACCGTTGCCTTAAAAGTAGCCTGTAGAAGTATTCCAATAGCTTAACAGTGATGAAAAACATCGTGAGGAAATCTTGATTACTCCATACACTCGTCCAACGATCTTTTGGCGTGTTAGTGACGTTTACAGGGGGGCGTCACTTCTACGCAACCTCCTGCAATGATCCTGTCAAAAATCGTCAGTTTTACCTGCCACCGCACGCCTAAACATCGTTGGACAGCTGTAGGCCCCTGTGACGCAAAATGGAGTGCTTATATGTGGCTAAAAGTGTCCACGGTTGTGCCTATGCCACCCCCTGTGGGAAAAAGTGGTGAAGCTACATTGATGTTGTTGTTGCCTATAATGAAATCATCCGTTGCGTAATCTTGCAAAAACTGATTCCACATTACTGATTCTGATTTTAGATTAGGTAGTCTTATAAGCCGACTTTCGGTTAAGCAGGTTGTTATCCGTTTTTGACGATGCAATATTTTATAGACTAGATTATGTCTAAAAACAGATTTCTTCGAACAAAGTAGGCAGCAAGTTCAGCATCAACTCAAGCACTCGCATAAAACACAGCCACCCGTGATTTGGCGTGGCGATGGACTGAGTCAGTACGTCTCTCCTCGGTGTATTTCCTTAGACTTAAGTAGAAATACATAACATTGTAATTTTAAGGCTCTGATATTTTAAAAGAGGTACAGAGGAGTTTCTTGCCCTTCTATGCTCCATCCCTAAGCCCACAACTTCCGAACGGGCAAATATATTAATATTATATTGGCGTTGACTAAGTAATATTATGATTTTATGGTCAATAAAAAAATTGAACTTTGAACTTTTCAACCTTGGTAATAATGTCCCAAAACGTTTTCCACAGTAATTGTGTCACGATGACCATTGAAGAGAAGTTCTATGACGTTGCGTTGGCCGGCGAGAAGCTGATCGACCTCACAGAGACCCTGGATGAAAAGATACTGAATAACATCACACCTGGGTAAGTATTTAAAAATAAGCTGCCAAGTGCGAGTTGGACTCGCGTTGAGAGGGTTTCGTACAACAATAGGACACTAACACTAACAAAATAACCTAAAAGTACCCTAAAATTCAGTTTTTCATACAAACTTTGCACCCCAAGTTTAGTGGGTTAAGGGGTCAAAGTTGTAGATTTTGGAGATTTTGGATGGGATATGGGTGCAAATATGTGCTTGCATACCAAATTTCAGATTTTTAGGACTTCGGCAAGTACCCTAGAGGTTTTGATGACATGCGAATCGGTCATATTATTGAGCACAACTTTTTAAAAATTAGCCTTAAAAATATTATAAAAACACATTTAAGATCCTCGCACTATGCGCTTTCATTTGATATGTCACACGGCATATTTTGAATTTTTGAATTTTATTTTTCTCATATGACCCCCCAAAGGTGGCCTCTATATTCCATATTTATATATTTACATTGCACCTCTGTCTTTGAGTCACAAATATTGATATGTGTACTAATTTTCAACGGAATGAGTATTATTGCTATAATAGATAGACAAAGCATAATAACAGTTTATATACAATAACAAATGATTAATTATAACTAAAGTATACGTAAAAACTAAACTAACTACAACTAAACTAGGTCAAAAATTTCGCCCAGATCGCTGCCGGGCGGTAGGGTGCCCAAAACGCTGGCACCGTTACCTCGCTGTATCGCAATGCTAATGCGTTGAGCGAGGTAGGTGCCAGCTCTCTGGTCCCCAGACGCTTCGACGAGCCGCTTAGATATATCTCTAAGTGCTCTTCAACTCAATCGGTCCAATATGTTCTAAGTAAATTGCCTGTGACGGACGGACGGACGGAGTGCCAGACGCACGAGTGATCCTATAAGGGTTTCTCCTTCTGAGATATGAAACCCTTAAAAACGATGGTACTGTTGTCGTAGCCTATGTTTGTCTTACTCGACTTGGCAATGGCGCTACCGTGCCCCTAGAAACATCCTTTTCCAGGTGACACGATAAGCAGAAGGTCCCGGCTAGTATCGCTACTCGGTGGTAGTACAGTCTATTCGTGATAAGAATGCAGTGAAATTTAAATTTGAATCTGTTAACAGCCTTACTGACTCTCCATACACACTGTAGAGGTCTTTTTGACCCACTTAGGGTCCGAATTAAGTAAAAGCCGTTCTTAGCGAGCGGTTTTGTAATATTAAGAAGATATTCCCAATCTTATAAAAACACATAGAATCTTTCTAGCTGCAGCCGTTGCTCCGGTTTTTTGATCAGTCAAGACTCACTCTTTTTTATAAAGAGATTAACGCAATATGTCTTTTTTCTTGCAGCCTCCTTGGAGACTACCCCAACACGTATGCCTACACGAAGTCTGCTGCAGAGAACATTGTTCGAAACTACTCAAAAGGACTGCCTGTTGCTGTCTTCAGACCTGCTATAGGTTCGTAACATCATCATCTAAGTCAGCCAGATTCCCAACAATATTTTGTCTTGCGGTGACAGGTGGAATTAACGCTTTCTGACAGGTTCGTTGCATGAAGTTGTGTAGAAGTGGCGCTCCCCTTTAAAACGTCGCTCACGCCAAAGACCTTTGAAAGACTTGCCTAAAGTATTTAAAAACTACATTCAATGTTGCCAGAGTTGTCAACAACATTGACCCTGTACAGTATCTTCTATACACGGTGAAACATTAATTTTGTTCCTTTCGGGAAACTATAGTGTCCATCAATATGGGATAAGTTTCTTTCTGGGGTAAAGTTGTTCATATTGATGGATACTATCACTATCATTAGCCAAAAGGAACAAAATTACTTCATCGTGCATAGCGCCAATCCGTCAATCAACACGCCATATTCTCCGATCCTGAACACGCATCCACGTCATACGTACATTTTGCTGTTCGTTTGTCCATTGGTCGTCGTGTAATTGTTGTTGTAATTGCGTATTTATTTGCTGTATCTGCATACACTCACAAATTATAAAAGAAATACAAGGCAAACACAGTTAAAACACTGTTGTCCACCTTCCGTCGTCTCTTCTTGCCAATGTCCAGTGGCTCAAGCAGGAGTGATTACCAGAGTGAAAAAGTGTTCGAGTTCAGATGAAATGAACTTCTACTTGAGTCACTGACATTTCATTTCGAATACTTTTTCGATGCGTAAATTTTCCTGCTACCTACACTATAGTCTATTCGTGATAAGAATGCAGTGAAGTCATCACTGTCCGACAGCCTAGCCACGCCCCGTAACCAATCAAATTGTTTCCATTTATATTGATAAATAAATATTTTTTCATTTCATTTTCATTTTCATCAAGCCAAGTTCACAGTAACCAGTTGAAGGCAAACTTTCGAACGAGAAGGTTGTGTCCGGTCCTGTCAGTGTGTGTTAACAGATTTAAATTTAAATTTCACTGCATTCTTATCACGAATAGACTGTAGTTTAACGTCTACTGACCTTCTACGTTTATTTTTTAGTTATTGGAACAGCTAAAGAACCTATCGCTGGTTGGATCGACAACGTCTATGGACCCACTGGGGTAAGTAAATTTCTCATTTGTTTGTTTATTTGTTTATTTGGGAGTAGAGACCCTCGGGCCGTGGGGGACCGACGCTCGGCGAGTCTTTAAGGAGGTTGCAAAGAGACACGTCGAAGCGTCAGGTGATTCTAGAGCTGGCACCTACCTCGCTCAGCAAATTAGCCTAGCGATACAGCGAGGTAAGGTTGCCAGCATGCTGGGCACCCTGCCAGTCGACGGCGGCGGTGACCTTATTATTATTATTATTATGAGCCTGTAATATCCCACTGCTATGGACTCAGTTCCCAAACTTAACTTACTACTAAAACAATAAAATAAAATAAATATCCTTAAGGTCACCGCCGCCGTCGAGTGGCAGGGTGCCCAACATGCTGGCACCATTACCTCGCTGTATCGCTATGCTAATTCGCTAAGGTATATTAAGGTAGAGAAAGATAGTGTTACTTCAAGCGTTTTTTAAAAATGTTGGGTGAAGGACTGTCCCTGATAGCACTGGCTTGGCTTGTCTTTCTTACTACGTCTATATTGCGTAGCCCCTTTTATACAAGGGAATATGTAAGGAGGTAGTGAACATCGAACCTTTCTGGGCTACGTCAAGTTGAAATTCCATAAAATGTCGCATTTTAAGCGTTACGTGTACATAGCGTGTATAATAGTACATTATGCAACTAGTGAATAAAGGACGGATTTAATGCGAGGGCCATAGATGAACCGCGAGCAAGTAAAGGATTATTACAACTGAATCACGACCGTAGGGAGTGATTCACGATGATTGAATCGCGAGCGTAGCGAGTGATTCAAGTGTTATAATCCTGAGCGACGCGAGTGATTCATGGCAGTCGCTTTAAATCCGTTTTATTCAAGAGTTGCATACTATACTTTATACCATGATTACGAGAAAAAGAAAGAATTAAGCGAAAGAACATTTAATTATGAAAAAAAGGAAGTAAAATTATTAAATATGTACATTAAAATTTGAACAATTACTAAAATTAAGCGTTATATTCTTATTGTGTGTTCTATTGGAGTGGTCAACTTGAGACGCGATATTTATTTCTTGCCGATGGTCAGAAGATTCAGCTGGAGGAAACTCTGGGGCTTCGTTGGACGTTGAAGGGCGTGGAGTCCATGGGTCTTCAGGTTTATGCTACTTGCTATCAGAAGGCTGCGTTTTGATTTATTTTCGATAGAATCTTCGATATAACCTTCAGCGACGGTAGTAGACTTCCATCCGCCATGTCGCTTTAATTCCGTCATATCTGCACCAGTATTCGCTAATAACGTTGCAGAGGTCCTTCGGAAAGATTGTCCTGTATACATCTCGGCATTTGGTAGCTCCAGAAATGATGCAATTTCTTTTGGCATGAAACCAATTGTAACCAATCGGGTTTTTTGTACATTTGCCTTTAGAATAGAACAAAAAGAATCTATTGTTGTTTGCATTCGGAGGACGAACACTTTGATACTTTTTACGATTTTCATGTAATCATCTCGGATTACGAAGGTTCGATCGATTTTCGTTTTCGTCTCCCTCAAAGTAACCAGCAAAGCGGTGTCAGAGATCGTTTGCACATCATCCACAGTCAGTCTAACAAGCTCATTTGCACGAAAGGCTCCACTAATGCCCATAATCAACGCAACCTGTAAACAAAAATAGAAAATCTGTTACAACATTTATGTTGATAGTAATTAATAAGAAATTATATATTTCTAAACTACTTTTACATTGCGGCAAGAAGGTTAATTAAAATGTGTTGAAGATTACTTACTTTTATTGCTAGAAATTGCGAGTTTGGCGCTTCATTAAAAAACGCTCAACATTTTCAGCGGTAAAAACCAAGGATTTTTTGGGTTTGTAGCCTTCTGATAGCCTTTTAAGGTAGGCTTGCAATTTCGAGTAGGTTTTTATTTCTATGTCGTGCCTTGTTTTTATAGTACTGCGTAGCATAGAATATATGCTCCAAAGTGTCGATGACTTCTTTTTCTTCGATAGTTCTTCAAAATACGTTAGGAAAACAGACTCTGAAAATATGCCTGCAGCTTGATTTTCATTTTTCCATTTGCAAAAATCATCGTAGGCTTTGATATAAACCAGCCGTGATTTGACGGGCAGCAAGTTTTCTGTTATATTAGCCGCCCTTTCTTTCATGAACTCAGGTGTTAACACTTCTTCATCACGTGAATGCATTTTCAGTCGTAATCACTAAACTTTGTTTTCGTACAACCTTTACAATCAAAGTGGCGCCAATTTTCTAATGTTTTTATTTTTTTCCTCTAAAATCCTTGTCGGAAATGTCAACGGCCAATCAAATCTCGAGAACATATTTGCACAAAGAGTTTGTATACTTTGTATTGAAAGTAGGTACCTACTTTTTGCGCATGAAGGTTGTATAGCATGCGTTGATATGGAGGTTGAATAGGTTGGTTCTTTTTCTCACTGTTTTGGTGTTCTTAATTCAAATTCAATCCAGTGAGCAAAAGTGCTCTTTAATCACTGTTTTGCGTGAGTAAAAGTGGCTTTTTAGAGGGGGAGTGGTATAAAACATATTTCCATCGTATATAGTTGCTTTTCACATAAGAACGACTAATGACTCAGAAACGCTTAAACGCAATTTGGCATAGAATATTTGTTGTTTGTAAAATTAAATAAAATAATTTATTAAATTTTCAATCAATGGACATAACATACATGTGTATTATTGTAATCGTATTATATACTACGCAATGGAATGCATTAATTTTAAATTATTGTTAATATTTATTATATAATGCTTATAGAATTTGTACAGCGCATTGGATTAGTCTGTAAGGTTGTACAATTTAATTTGAACAATATATAAATAAATAAAATAAATATTTTTATTAGATGAGCACGAAAAACTGAAATTTTAGGGCTTTTGAAGTTTCAAGTAGGTATCCCAGGTTTCATATCAAAATGTTCGAACCTAGCGCCTCATACATAAGACATCAACGGGCGCGGGTATTTTCAGTTCGAGTTGCATAGACTTTATAATAAAGAAATGCAGGACATTCATGTCCCTATCATAAACTTTACATGGCTAGATTTGTTAAACAAACAGTCGTGGAGAAGCATTAACTGGTTCGCCGACAAATCTTATATAACAATAGTTCGCCATTGTTCGGTCGTTCGAGTTGTGTGCTTCTGAGAGCGAAGGGGTTAAGAAGATGAAATAAACATTTCGTATTCCTAATACGCGAGTTACGTGGGTTTCGCGCCAAAATTACCGTTTTAATAGTTCCTAAAAAGTATCCCTATTCTTGTTCTCAGGTGGTAGTCGGAGCAGCAGTCGGCCTCCTCCACGCACTGCACTGCGAGCCGTCAGCGAAGGCTGACCTGGTACCAGGTGACCTGGTGGTCAACGCCTGCATAGCCGCCGCCTGGCGCTGCGCCCGCGACTGTCCCAAGAACTGCGAAGACGCGCCCCCCCCCGACCTGCCTCCGCCGGTCTATAATTATGTGTCGAGTGAACAGAATCCGCTGACTTGGGGTAAGCTGCTTTACTACGGTTGTATACTTTAAGGGCGCGCCCTAGGCAATCAGAACTAAGAATTTCATCCTTAACTTATTTTTAGAGGAAATTAAATAAAAAAATGAAAAAGGTTAAAGCCAAGCTAAGCAAGTCTAACTGAGAAACTGTGCCATTTTTATAATGAGTAGATAAATAACAAGAACACAATGGTCCGCTGGTTCATCCATTCGACTTTCCATAGTAATGTTTTTTCATAGGTCTTAAACTTTATCTCGATATAGGTAAATTGAAAATCGCGGGCCGTGGACAAACACTTAAAGACATTCTTTCCTTTTCCCCACAGAAAGGTTCATGTACTACAATGAAGTGAACGGCCTCGAGGTGCCGACAGTCCAAGCCATCTACTATTACGTCTTCTCTCTCATTCACTCGAAGTTCCTCTACAAACTGGTGTGCTTCTTCCTCCACTGGATCCCGGCGTATCTCGTGGACGGTGTTGCCGTATTGATCGGCAAAAAACCTGTGTAAGTTACATTCGTAATTCGTAGTTTCTTTATTGTACTCGCATGATGACAAACAGATATCTTATAGGAAAATCGTGTACAAAGGCGAGCTTATCTCTAATAAGAGATTTCTTCCAGCAAACCATGATGGGGTCGGAGACGGAGATGATAGGAGGTAAGGGGGAGAACTGCGCGTACAATAAAATAGCTGACCCGGCAGACTTCGTACTGCCTCAATTTAATATGAACTTTATTGAATAGCAATAAAGTTTAAATTGACTCTAGAAAATGATTGACTCTAGAAAACGTTTGTATGGGAAATAGAAAAGTGCTGTTTTTAGGGTTTTCCCGGAAATTATTCGATTTTTTCTCGCCTTTTAAACCTTCCCTAGACCTCCACGAACATTTCAAGACTAAGATAAGATAAATCCGTTCAGCCGTTCTCGAGTTTTAGTGAGACTAACGAACAGCAATTCATTTTTATATATATAGATTACCCTATTGCTAAGAAATAGACATGTACATTCAGCTCACACCTTAGAAACCTATGTAAGTTAAATGTGGGTACATATGCTCACGACTTAGGAATCTATGTAAGTTTCGTGTACATACTACACGCTCACGCCTTTGCACCTTCGTAATTTTCATGTAAATGAATATGTATATTCTTATGCCTTTTTCCGGGAAAAGGGGATGGCAGAGATTGAAGACCTGCACTTGCTATGATCCTTACCTCGGTTCCTCAACATTCATAAGACTCTTGATTAACAAGTTTCATGTATATCATATATTAATTTATACGTCGCGTCTCATAACAGGAAGTTTTGTTACTCTTTACTACACTTGCTAGCTATGTGAAAATTCAGGGGCGGGTTACGCTCCCCTCATGGCAGTATTCACACTTTAAGGCCTCTACAAACTGCGCCCACTGCCGGCGTTAGCGTGAGGCAGCCGAAATGACCAAATCCGGCGGCACGAGGGCCGGAGGCGGCCGCGGCTCCTGCGGCATTCTGCGGTAGTCGCAGCGCGCGAGCGAACGGGCCTATTAGACTACGCTGTCGGCAGGGCCCTGTCTGACTCACTGTCTCTTTCTAGTCGTTCCATCATGAGTGAGACCTCTATACAAATCGTGCCCTGCCGACAGCGTAATGTAATAAGCTCTTAACAGTGACTGCCGCCCTCATTCCCCGCCGGCACGGTATCGCAAAACAAGCCCGGCGGCCCAACCCGCCGGCAGAAGCCAGCGCGGCCGGCGGTCGCAGTTTGTAGAGACCTTTACTAAACTTGCGAGCCATGTGTGATGTCAGGGGCGGTTCGAGCCGACTTTTATAACTGTCCGTATTTTTGACGTGTCAATATTATAAGTTTATTTTTTTAACTTGTTCGCAGGCTTAGAAAAGCGTATACGAAAATCGAAAAGTTCTCCGAAGTCATATCGTATTTCTCGCTGCGTTCGTGGAAATTCTCGAACCAAAACACACAGAAACTGTTCAACGAGATGTGCGAGGCTGACAAGAATATCTTCGATTTCGACATCTCACAAGTCGACTGGAGCGAGTACTTCAACACTTACATCAGGGGAATCAGGACTTATTTGCTGAAAGACCCGGTTGAAACGATTCCCCAAGGACTCGCGAAACACAAGAAACTGAAGGTCTTGCACTACTTCCTTTGTACTTTGTTAGCTTTAGGCCTATTGAGACTACTTTGGAGTGCGTTTAGTTTAATTTTAGCATTTTGAAGTTAGTTTTTTGGCTACACCTAATAGCTTGCGAATGCTTACCATACAGGTTGTCATAATTACAAATTATCATAGTCATGTTTTAGAGGGTTGATAGGGAATCGTTAAAAACAACTTATTTAAAAGTAATCGCGACGCCAAAAATTTATGGAAAAGTGAAAAATTAAGTTGCTTTAAGCCATTCTATTATATTTCATAATATTCTATTTTATGATCAAATGGGTTTCATAGTGAAGTTGTTCAGAATAATATCCCAAGCAACCCATTTCAGTATGAATACACTGTTCTGTCACACACACTATGTTGTTTTGTGGTGTGCAAAATGTATTTCTCGTATAATCTATTAATCCAGTCACTTCACATTTGACAGCTGCAACGCCATATTTTAAAATCTGCAATTAAAAACTTTGCCTAAAATATGCGCTTAGTATAATGTCGAAAGAAAATAACGAATTGAAAGGAGTAAGTAAAAGTATTTTTGTAAGGTACATTATTGTAATGTACTGTATTTATGCTTAATTTTTAGTAGTTATTTAATGTTTTGTAAACAGTTTTGTAAATGATATTTTCGTTCTCTGCATTCCGGTGCTTTATTTTACTGCCAAAGTACCTATACTCATTTTGTTTTAATCGAAATGGTGATGAAATACTCCAGGTAATGTAAAATAAGCAGGAAATACTCATCATCACACCCCGTCGACATCTCTGAAGGATAAACTGTTCTATCTATGTACAGTTTCAAGTTTCAATTATTGTGATCTTATTGTACAAAATTAATATAACTAAATGGGGCGATTGAAATATTAACAAAGACTAAGGGGAAAATTTTCAATCCCCAGATAAACGTAATCTAAGGTTTAAACAATCGGCCTTAGGTCAAGGAGGTAACAAAGTAAGACTGTAATAGACTTACGTACATAAAATAAATCTGCATTTTACGTCATGTTCGCATTTTTTATTTGTTATTTTATATTTATCAATATCGTGAGGAACCTTATTAGTAATTCCTAGCTGCGGTAATAGGCCTGACGACTGTATCAAATATTCAAAGATTTAATGATTCTAGGGTAAAACACATATTAAAAGAATTTAAAACACTAATTTCATTTGATCATTCATCATCATTTGATTTTCAATAAAACGAAAAATTAAAATAATGCATTCGGCCATTTTGATCGAAACAGGAATGAATCATAGCGAATGACGCTGCATGACGTCATGACTATGTAAACATCACTGTGTTTTGTTGTGATTTATGCTGATTATTCATTTGGACATTGACATTGTTTAGCTATGCGTGACATCAAAGCCATGACACCTGAGAGCTTTTTTCGCGCACAATTACAAAATATTAGAAAAATGGCTTTAAACTTCGTCAAACTTTAGTTTATTTCCGAAATAAAGTTTTTTTCGTAAATAGTAAATGTGTACCCACACTACGGAAGAGGATTTCAAAATCTTTCGTGATGCCTATGAGTACTAGTTTGGGCACCGTTTGTACTAACATTGGGCCTATTATTTAGGGCACACTCACTAAAATTACTTGACAATATTAGCTCCGACGCTCTTACGCGGTTGCCATAGATTCCATTTTGGAACTCACTTTTGAATTAGTTCATCAGTACATTAAAATAATAATTGAAACAAAAAGTAAACTTTAGAAAAAACCGACTTTCACAAACCCTATTTGATTAGATTGAGTCGAACTGTAACCCCTTATTCCCCCCCCCCCCCCTCCCTTGGGGACGTAATTTTGTCAAATCCCATCTCAGTGCTACCCCATGCTACTAAGGAACCTCTGGACAAAGTTTATGCTTATTACCGCATCACAATATTATGCTTATTATTTGCAAGAGTTATTATGAAAAACACAAAAATCACTACAGGCCTGCCTATAATATTTGAAGAGTTCCCTCGATTTCTCCAGGATCCCATCATCAGATCCTGACCTGGTGTCAATAGGACCAATGGGAAGGTAAACCCTTTCAAAAAAAAAAAAAACCAAATCGGTCCATCCGTTTAGGCGCAATCGGGGCACATACATAAAAAAAAAACATCCGGACGAATTGTAAACCTCCTCCTTTGGGAAGTCGGTTAATAAAAAAGTGAGTTCAAAAATGGAATCTATGGCGAAAATATAAGAGCTGTCGGAAATTAATTTATTTCATATTTCATATTTGTTTATTGCACGCCATAATAATCTAGAGAATCGGCCACACTGACCTTACTGACCATGTGAAAATGTAGGAATGGTTATTGCAGGACACTTTTTTTTACTAACTTGTTATTTTTAAGATCTTCGTCCCTGGATTTTTTTGCCTTAGTTTTGTGTTTGACTTTTTGCGTGCATTTTATTGAACGTTTCGTAAAGAAGATTACTTAGCTATGTTCGAGTATACTCAACAATATATACTTTGATATTTCAATAAAACATATTTGTTTTGTGCAAAACGTATTTAATATTCATAACTATTGTTTGATTGAAACAATATCTTAAAATGTTAACCTTTCGGTGCATTCACTAGTCATTGAAGTAAATAAAAACAATATTTTAAACTTATTTAGAAATAAGTACCGCTGTGGGACCGTTCCTAAGGGATTATAAAATTACTCAGCCTGGGTCTCTCAAATAGTCAGATATCTTTTTTGATACTTTTTGTACGTGTGAAATATCAAAAGCTCCTAATAAACAGACAGAAAAAGTTATCTGAGGAAAAAGACAACGGCACAGGCTGGATTCGACCAACAAAAAGTTATCCGGAGAATAACTATCCCGGGGATAACTTGTAACTTTTTCATAGACACCAGTGACACCTAGATCTGATCACCTCATTTTGAACTGTCATTTGTCATACAAGTTATCCCCGGGATAGTCATTCTCCGGATAGCATTTTGTTGGTGAAGTTCAGCCTTAGTGCTACAATTTACATAAATTAGAAGTGTTACTCCAAGGCAAGCCACTAGGTCTTTCTCGCAGGGAATCGCAGATATATACTAAATAGCATCTTAAAAAACTTCAACCGAGAACAGAAACCAATTTAAGTACCTAATTCTAATGCATACCTACTAAAGTAACTATATTTAAGAAATCTAGGAATTATAATCATAACTGTACGTAAAATTAACAAAAAAAATGATCCAACTGAATACTTTCCACAATAACAACAAATATAACGTTGTAAGAATATAATGGGCGATTTTGAGGTAGCTCTGTTTCTGCATAGCTTTCTCAGTTCCTTCTAAACCGTCCTTCATAATAAACTTCCTGACGCCACAAATCCAAGCCACGAGGAACGTTTCGAAGGAGATATCCAAAACGTCGAAGTTGAAGATTATCTGGTCGTTTTTGGACATTTTGTTAAACAATGCCATGGTGTTGTCGTCGTGAAAGGTGAAATCTGTGAAGAGGAAGTAACCGAGGACAGTGTTGATCATATTCGCTTTCTTGTAGACTCGGGTGAGCCTGAAACAGAAATGAACAGAAAATTTGTTTCTGCTTCCTTAACAAACATATCCAATTTACCGCCTTTTAATGATTTATTAGAATTATCTAAGAAAATATTTAGATTTTTATATTTTGAAGCGGTTTGATTGAAGCGCAAGCCATATAAAAATCGTACTGAAATAACTGGAATTTCCAAATTCATAGCAGTTGACAGAAACTTTAATATTAACTATACACATTTAGGGAAAATAATTGGTAGGATACGTTGAACCATTGTTGTGTAGAATGAAATAACCGGCCAAGTGCGAGTCGGACTCGCGCACGAAGGGTTACGTACCATTATCTATAAAAAATAGCAAAAAAAATAATGTATAGGAGTCCCCCCTAAATATTAATTTAATTTTAATTATTATCGAGCAAAAAAATCACGTTTGTTGTATGGGAGCCCCCTTAATATTAAATTTCTTTTAATTTTTAGTATTTGTTGTTATAGCGGCAACAGAAATACGTCATCTGTGAAAACTTCAACTGTCTAGCTACCACGGTTCATGAGATACAGCCTGGTGACAGACGGACGGACGGACGGACGGACGGACGGACAGACGGACGGACGGACAGACAGCGAAGTCTCAGTAATAGGGTCCCGTAGGCACCCTTCGGGTACGGAACCCTAAAAAAGGGAAATATAAGACCTTACTTTGGAATTATTTTTTATCGAGCAAAGTTTTTTCCAATTGCGTTTTTCATGTTAACAAAACTTAAGAAGTACGTTCAAAATTGATATACTTTTTAATAGCATCATTATTTATTGTGGTTGCGTCATAAAATTAAATAAAAAATCCCATCCGATGTCACCAACTTCTTAATGGTATGATTATAATTATGTCGGTAAGAGATAATAATTAAATATTTCGAAGTAACAAAACATAGACATAGCAAATGCTATAAATCAGACATTTATGTCTGGAAAAATAAGAAAGAAGAAAGAAAGAAAGAAATGGCGTTTATTACACAACAGACCATAGGTAGTGAGTGCCGCGGTGTGTTCTTTCCCTCTGCTGTGCAAAAGGCCCTAACTCAGCATTGTGCTGAGGGCGGGGGCCCTCAGCGCTGGTTTTCAGTTAGTGCCAGTACAGTAGTGATCGCGCGTGCCATCTGCTAAGGTTGTGTACGTAAATACTTGTATAGTTAAATATGGTTAAATATACTATCGATACATCAATACAGAACTAACATGTAAAATTGGTGTATGCATGGTGTATGTTTAAAATAGTTATTCAGATATTCTCATTAAAAATAATTATTTCATCAATTCTGAATATAATTTATAATAATAAAAATGTTACAAATTACCGTAAAGGATGTCCAACTGCCGCCAAGACCAGGTCTACCAGAGCACCGGGAATAAAATGGAGGAAGATGGTGCAAAACATGTAGAGATACCAATTTGCAGTGCACAAACAACAGCAGTACCTGGAACCAGAAAGCATAACTGCTAAAACAACCGGCCAAGTGCGAGTCGGACTCGCGCACCAAGGGTTCCGTACCATTCTCTATAAAAAACCGCAAAAAAAGATCACTTTAGTTGTATGGGAGCCACCTTAATATTGAATTTATTTTGTTTTTTAGTATTTGTTGTTATAGCGGCAACAGAAATACATCATCTGTGAAATTTTCAACTGTCTAGCTAAAAAGACCTTCACCCGAATACGAGTAAGATTGAGACTTATTCCACCACGCTGGCTCAGTGCGGGTTGGTGGAGGGCGAGGGGCTTTTACGACTACTACATACTATAACGAGTGGCTATAGTAGCCGGAACCAACAGCTAAAGGTGCCACCCGAAATACGAAACGTCCGATAAATCTGAGTAACAAAATATGTAATATTAATTTATCAAAAATTCACGATCACTATAAAAACTGTTGGAGGAACGATCTTTCAATACCCAGAAAAACGGCCAGATAAATTCCTCAGATAAACAGACAGACAGACGTTATCTGTAGATTTAAGGATCGACCCGTAATCAAATTCGCATCTATGAAAACAGGCATATACATTGTTCCTGGCCCCACACTAGGATACGACGTGTCGTGGGAACCAGAAACAGCGTCATCACAAACATGCAAACATCCAAGACCTGAGGATTCTTCTCCCACCCCAGCCCTTCTTCGGACCCGAGACCCAGCTTGGAAAACACGCCCGCAACGCCGCGGAAGTCGTCGTTACAGAAGATGTAGATTACTCACCACACAGCTTTCGGAGTAACATACGAACGAGCTTCAGTCAGCATATACCTCACGTAGGAGCCTGTAAAGAAAACAAAATTATCTAAAATAGGTACTGACCAAAGTACTTGTCAAGACGAATCAAATGAGCCCAAACACGATAGGGTTGCGCCGTTTGGTAACAGAGTTCCCATGGCCACCTTCCGGCTCCATCATCAGACCCTGGACTTCATCTGGGATCAAAGTAGTTGTCAGGAGGAATCAAACGAGCCCAAACCCGTCGGTGTTGCGACGTTTAATCACAGAGTAGGTACCCAAGGACACCATCTTCATTAGGTTAATGATCGCAGATTCATGTCAGGAAAATATTACAATGAGGGCTATTCTTGAGGTGTCAAAACCACTAAACTAGAAGAACTAAAGGCACTAAACTGACAACCTTCAAATCTGACAGCTCTTGCGCGGTGGCCACAGATTTCATTTTCAAACACACGATTTTGATTAGTTTAGTTAGTATAGATAGGACGGACCATATTAGGACCACTGCACTACATAACTGGCATCGCTGATGTGGGTGCACAGACCGCTAAGCTAAAGTGGAACTGGGCCGGCCACGTAAGTCGCATGCACCCAGACAGATGGGCGAAAATCGCCACTGACTGGGTGCCACAGGATGGATACCGGTGTAGGGGCAGGCCTAAACGGAGACGGCGGGACGACCTCGACAAGTTTTTGCCGGGGTGGCCGGAGGTGGCACAGACCAGGGAAGTGTGGACGAAAGAGGAGGAGGCCTTTGCCCAGCAGTGGGACAATTTAATGGCTAAATAAAAATAAAAAACCGGCCAAGTGCGAGTCGGACTCGCGCACGAAGGGTTCCGTGTCATTATCTATAAAAAACTGCAAAAAAAAATGTATGGGAGCCCCCCCTAAATATTAATTTTATTTTAATTTAATTATTTATTTTTTAAGTAAATAATATACTCAATATATTGTGAACATTTTAAGCGTCTACCTGCTACCATTATCAATATCGAGCAAAAATTAGCAGAAAAATCACGTTTGTTGTATGGGAGCCCCCTTAATATTAAATTTCTTTTGATTTTTAGTATTTGTTGTTATAGCGGCAACAGAAATACATCATCTGTGAAAATTTCAACTGTCTAGCTACCACGGTTCATGAGTTACAGCCTGGTGACAGACAGGACGGACGGACGGACGGACAGACGGACAGCGAAGTCTCAGTAATAGGGTCCCGTTTGGCACCCTTCGGGTACGGAACCCTAAAAAAAAGTTAGTATAGTTCGTGTCGCCTTCGGAATCGCAGGCATTGTCATCTAACTTACATACGTATGCAAAATCAATTGGAAAACGAGAAGTGGGTCAAAAGACGGTTCGAAGATTCTGTTAGGGCCCATCCACACTTCTTTTATTTTTCGCGCCAATTTTTTCCCGCAATTCTGTATCACTTGCAATACTATAGGAGTATAGATGTTGCCAACCAGTTTTGTGGTCCCCCTCTCCCCTCATCACAATTTTTTGTAAGGGATTTGAGTTTTTTTTCAGAAACCTATCTTTTATGGTATCAAATGAAAGGGCTTCATGAGCCGGTTCTAAAAATATACTACACCATTACCTTCCGGGCACCTGTTTTCTAAAAATCAAAGAAATATTTTCAAAACTTGGTATGTTTTGAAAATATTTCTTTGATTATTAATTTTTAGAAAACAGGTGGCCGGAAGGTAATGATGTAGTATATTTTTAGAACCGGCTCATAAAGTCCTTTCATTTGATACCAAACACGATAGGTTTCTGAAAAAAAAACCATGTGTCGGAGGCCGATCGTAGAATTAGGCAAATCATTATGTGCCCAAACGTGAAATATCATGAAACGATAAAATCTCTTAAGGCAAACACTAGGGTAGCTTAGGTGACGATTAAAGGGGGCGAGCGCAGCGAAGCCCCCGAATAGTCCTCGTGTTCGTTTGACATGTATAACACAAAAAACATCACGTAGTGCTGAATAAAAATGTTTTTAAAATGACATGTCTTCGTTAAAACCCGCCACATGCCCAGTAATTGCTTGGGCATATCATGAAATGGTGGGGCACATGACGATTCCACGATCGGTCGCCGGCACATACAAAAAATTGTGAGGGAGGGGCGGGGGGGGGGGACCACAAAACTGGTTGGCAACATGGATTTTTATAATGTCGTGGGTATCAGTTAGACGAATCACAAACATTTCGCGGTCCGCTATTTTTGCAAACGATTGGAGCCTGCACTGGCGATTTTTTTCCGCAGTTATCTGCATACAATTTAGCGATACTGTACCGCGCGGAAAAAATCCTCGTGCGGACGGGCCCTTACAAACATACGTACAAGTGAAGCTACTATACATTCTGCACTCCCATAGTAATAATGCGCATAGGAATTTTCTTCAAAGGTCTGCAGAGGTCGTATCTCGACTGGAGCTGATATGAGATCGAGGATCGAGATCAAAAGACAGAAATGCAGTTACTGTTTTACTATATCCCACCCCTATATAGATATAATTTTCGTCTCCCGAACGTTCAGAGTAAGATTTCCATGCGTATTATTACTTTGGGAGAACTGTATACATGGATGTTTTGGCACGTGGCCAAGGGTCGCGGAACTAACACAATCAATCCAATCATTCAATGGATCAATGTTGCAGTGGCGCCCCCCTGTCAGTGTCACTAAAGTCTTCACAAAATAATAGGCCCGTTTTGACAGTTCACGCCCGTGGAGTTTTAACCCCTGACGCGTAGATAATAGAAGCGGTTTTCCTAGGTGCAACTTGTACGCTTTGCTTGTACCAAAACAGTGCCAAAATATCCATGTAGCACTGCAAAAGTGAAGCTGATACACATAAACTCCTTTCAGACTTAGAGATTGTCATTCTCCTGGGCGAAAAGGAAACAAAAATTACATTAAAAATAGGGGAATTAAGTTCTCATCCCCTTGCAATAGACATTTAATTAATTGACGTCTTGGTAGTCACTGTCAAAGTCATACACTATATAGTGCTTCTGCGATTCGTAGAGGTATTTAAGCATGTTAAAAAAATAAAGGCACTTACTGAATGCGACTCTATTCCTCTTTCGGGACATATTGTAAATCTTAATGTCGGGCTGCCCTCTCGCCCAGCGGTCCACCGTCTCCCACGAGGCGGCAATGGAACAGTTGTTCACGAAGTCCAGAGGGACAAGATCCGCGCTCGTGTCCTCAGTCATCCATACTGTGTGGATGACGCCCGTTCCGACGCCGAGCAATACCTGGGTGTAAGGTGTGTAAAATAAGATTTGTATAAGAACTCCACGAATCTCACAGGGTTGTTATCTACAGGATGGCGTTTAATGAGCTTACCATATCTTGGGGAAATGATATAGTACCCACTGTTATGAACAACTTGCCCTAGAAAATAAACGGTCAAGTGCGAATAGGACTTGCGCACCAAGGGTTCCGATCATAATAATAATTGTTGATTGTTACCTCGTAAAAATTACATATTTTTACTTTACAGTTTTCAGTTTTCAGATTTTTCCCTTTTGCTTGTGCTATAAGACCTTGTCGCGTTCATGATTCTATGACAAAGTCATAGGTTTAGAGTATTTTGAGATTACTATGAAAATTCAACAATTTTACCGCCTACACGATGGTAGCGTTTGATTGCGTTGACCGTTGAAAATTGTGTGTTTGAAAACGGAATCTGTGGCCACCGCGCAGGAGCTGTCGGATTTGAAGGTTGTCAGTTTAGTGCCTTTAGTTCCTCTAGTTTAGCTCGGACACTCCGTGTTTCGGATGGCACGTCAAGCTGTAGGTTCCGGCTACTATCACTACTTCGTAGTATGTAGTAGTCGTAAAAACCCCTCCACCAATCCGCACTGAGCCAGCGTGGTGGAGTGAGGCTCAATCTTACTCGGATCCGAGTAAAGGCCTGTGCCCCTCGGTGGGGACATTAATGGGCTACATTTACATAGTTCCTCTAGTTTAGTGGTTTTGAAAACTTATTACTGACGCAGTAATTAATAAATGAATATTTAAATGCTATTGGCTTGTGAGAAGTCTTTGTACATTGCTAGGGCAGTCACTTAGCCAACTCCTTTAGTCCAAATTTAGAATGTTAGGATTTATAGCATATGTTCCACAGGCTAGAAAGAAATAACCTCAAGAATAGCCCGCATCGTCTAACTAAACTCACGGCACTGGGTCCAAAGACGTTGCTCAAGTCCAACCATCCGGGTACTGGCTCGTAAAGAGTGGCCGTCACTGAAAATGAGGGAAATGTCGAGTTAGTGATGCGGGTACCCACAGAGCGAGCAGCGCGTTCCGTGTAGACGTGCCTCGGCCACGCCAGGTTCACTTCATACAAATCAGCGAGAACAGCCGCACACACACAACTACATTGCATTCCGTATATGCACGCGCCGCCACACGCACACATTGCCGAATCTCGCGTCCTTCGCGTACTACGAGACAGGGCTATACAAGCAATGCATGCGACGAGTCAACGTCATTCGTCCGGCCGCGGGCGGGCGGCACGTGTTAACTTGTTGCGACAACCCTCGCCGTTTGAGCAAGAGTAGGTAGTTATCATGCGAACAGGGGCCTAGTGAACTTACTATTTCTTATTTATAATATGCCTCGGCTGAGGCAAGCGCGCGCGCTGTTCGGGCGAGGGACCGAGTGTCAGTTTTTAGGGGTCCGTACCCGAAGGGTGCCAAACGGGACCCTATTACAAAGAAAGTTGTTTATAATAATGGGTACTATCATTCCCCAAAATATGGTCAGCTAATTAAATGTAACCTTGCAGTAATCTTACCTATCGGAGGTCGAACTACACATATGGGTAATCCATGGCCCATAGTACGAATAATGTTCTCAGCAATCAGCTTCGAATACGTGTAGGTGTTCGGCCATCCTTCTATGAGCCTGCGTGAAATCATACAAATTAATTATTAATTTAAAATTACTGAAGTTGAGCTGAAGCTTCCACTCGCACTGTAAAATGGGTCCTGGCAGAATTACCAGCGAGCGTTGCAGTTATCTGCAACACATGCTGAGCCAGGGCCTATTCACTGTGGAATATGCACATGTATAGTTTCTCTCTATATATTTTTTGTAAGTTTTGTAAGGATCTTTATTGTACTTGTGTGTATTCTTACAGTGAATAAATGGATTATCTATCTATCTATCTAATATACAGCAACATACATTGCTTCTGGGCCCACACCTGGGTGAACCAGAAACGGTGACGGCACACAAATTATAAATATCCAAGATCTGGGGTTTTTATCTCTTCTTTCACAGCCGGAATTCAAAAGCGGATCCTCTCTATTCCGTCCGCTCCTAGTTAACTTTTTTGAACCACTTCACCACGCCAGGTTCACTACAAACAAATCAGCGAGAACAGCCGCACACACACAGCTACATTGCATTCCGTATAAGCACGCGCCGCCACACGCACACATTGCCGAATCTCGCGTCCTTCGCGTGCTACGAGACAGGGCTATGCAAGCAATGCATGCGACGAGTCAGTACTTGTTTTACCGTGCGACGAGCGACGACGACGACGCAACAAATCCGCACCGCAATCCGCGGCGCTAAGCGACAACCCTAGCCGTTTGAGCAAGAGTAGGTAGTTATCATGCGAACAGGGGCCTAGTGATTTTACTATCACACTTCACAAACAACAAACGTAAAGACATCTTTTCCATAGTTTCGGGAGTAAAAACTAGGATGTATCAAGTTCCGTAGTAACAACCGAGCTAGCGTGGTTTAATCTTACTCATATACGGGTAAAGGCCTGCGCCCCTCAGTAAGTACATTGATTCATCACAGTAGACAGTAGAGAAGAGGCCAAAATTACATGTTCTATGTAATACAGGAGTTAACCTGAGACCTCGCTGACAGGCAATAAGACTTCGCGATTCAGGGCTCAGTTAACTTGACCGAGATGACAATACTTCCAGTTTTTAGGGTTCCGTACCCGAAGGGTGCCAAACGGGACCCTATTACTGAGACTTCGCTGTCTGTCCGTCCGTCCGCCTGTCTGTCACCAGGCTGTATCTCATGAACAGTGGTAGCTAGACAATTGAAATTTTCACAGATGATGTATTTCTGTTGCCGCTATAACAACAAATACTAAAAATCTAAATAAATTTAATATTAAGGGGGGCTCCCATACAACAAACGTGATTTTTTTGCTCATTTTTGCTCGATATTGATAATGGTAGCAGGTAGACGCTTAAAATGTTCACGATATATTGAGTATATTATTTACTTAAAAAATAAATATATAAATTAAAACTAATTAATATTTAGGGGGGCTCCCATATATTATTATTTTTTGCGGTTTTTTACAGATAATGGTACGGAACCCTTCGTGCGCGAGTCCGACTCGCACTTGGTCGGTTATTTTTAATTGAATTGAATATCAACTCACGCCGGCGTCAACGCATCGAGTTTCTTCTCGTCGGTGCATTCAACGAGTTCGATGATCGTGCTGGGCGTCACCGGACTGTCGTAGAAACGCTCTTCGGACTCAACCTTATCGCAGTTCGCATACGCTGTTGACACGTACACGAGCACACGCAGTTTCGGGCACTGGGGTGGACAGAATACAACACAGCGTAAATAAAACCTTCTCACGCGGGGTGGAATTTCAAATTCAAAATTTTCAAATTCAAATTCATAATTTTTATTGACCATAAAATCATACATATTACTTAGTCAACGTCAATATAATATTAATATTTTTGTATACTACCGCCCGTTCGGAAGTTGTGGGCTTAGGGATGGAGCAAAGAAGGGCAAGAAACTCCCCCGTACCTCTTTTAAAATATCAGAGCCTTAAAAATACAATGTTATGTATTTCTACTTAAGTCTAAGAAAATACACCGAGGAGAGACGTACTGACTCAGTCCATCGCCCCTCTTTGGATTTCTGTGCGCTGAGATGGTAAAGACCATGCAGTTTTGTCATCAATTATGCTTAAGTTTAGTCAATGCAGAGGCACAATTATGCTTAAGTTTAGTCAATGTTCAATACTCCGTCGGTACGCACACGGGCACACGCAGTTTTGGGCACTGGGATGGACAGAAATATCATATTCCCACACGGGGAGGCAAAGACAAAATTATAGTCATCACCTCTAACTAACTCGTCCGACGTTCGCAAAAGAAACAGATCTTTTGTTTAGTTTTTCCCACACGTTTTGAACTTTATCTCAATGTGGATAGGTTGAAAATCACGAGCCGTGCACTATTGCAAATTTGTAAGAAAACACAGTAACTTATACTCCCCTCTAGAAAATAAAAATAAAAGGAATAATCGAGACCAAAATAAATTAAAGAAACCATTTTCAAAATTAGAGCTCGTGTCTTCTAGCCCCCATCATATGGCCATCAAAATATACAATCACTTACCAAATGATATAAAAAACATAGAGAAAGAATCACAATTTATTACCAATTTAAAGAAGTTCCTCATTGAAAAATGCTATTATAATGTCAAAGAATTTTTCAATGATCAAATTTAATACTAAGGCATAAGTTTCTACTCGCTATAATATACCTAGTACAATTATTGAATCTAATGTTGATATAATTTACTTTTAATTTTTATTTCTTATTGTTATTAATAATAATCTCTACAATATTTTTCTAATTGTCTGTATATAATTTGAATATAAATGTAATCATCCTATTATTCGTAAAGGGACAACTGATTGTCCTTAAATGTTGCTGTGCCCTAGCGGGGCGTCACAATGTACTAACCTTTATTCTACCACCTTGTGAAATTTTGTGACTTTGCAATAAACTATTACTATTACTATTACTATTGACGGACGGTTGTATACCTCAATGTATAAGTGGCTGTAAATGACATTTCTACCCAAAATGCCCCCCCATTGACGGGTGGATGTTCAATACGCCTTTATACGCCATCGAGACGTACACGAGGACACGCAATTGTGAGCAGTGGGATGGACAAAATATATGCGTCACGCATTTTCCTTACTTTATACTTTATTGCACAGAAAACATAATACAGACACTTAATATTAGAAAAAACATGTACAAAGGCGAGCTTATCTCTAATAAGAGATCTCTTCCAGCAAACCTAGGATGGAGAGGATAATTTAATAAAAGGCAGACCTGCATAAGTGTTTCCTATATGGGGTAGCCAAATTACAGCCTATTCTCTCTCTCTCTCTCTCTCTCTCTCTCTCTCTCTCTCTCTCTCGTATTTTATAACAATAGTAAGCACGGATCCACGAGAACAAACCTAAATGGTTTCTGTGGGTCCGAAAGTAAAGACTCTTTAATAAAAATAAATAGTCACCTCTCTAGCTAATATGACCATTTCGCGAGTGCCTCTCACGTTGGAGATGATGGACTGCTTCAAAGGCTCGTTGAAGCGCACGGTAGCGGCGGCATGGTAGATGAAGTCTATCTGGAGGAGGCAGGCGAAGATAGGAGAAGTTAAAAGAAGATAAGGTCCCCTATAGTTGGTCAGCTCAATCATGAATTCAAAATTCAAAATCATTTATTTCCTGTAGATATTTACAAAACACTTAGAAGACGCCATTTTTCTTTTGCCTCTTCTCCACGTTGGACCATTGTGAGAGAAAAAGGGCAAAGAAAATCGCAATAAAGATCGATCGATCGATCAATGTACTTCCTAAGGGATGAAAATTATTTCCGAGAAAGTCGTTCATACAGAACACCAGCGTCACAGATTCGTCTGTGACATTGCTGAGTCAGGGCCATTGCACTGCCGTGGTACAGTCACATAACCACACAGCGCTGTAGGTACCTACTGTTTTTTGTTTTAATAATTATGTGTGTGTACCATGTCCAATGAATGAATGAGTTATCTATCTATCTATCTATCTATCTATCATACTAATGGGTACTATACTATCATTAATTCACCATAATATGGTCACCCAATTAAATGTCATCCTGATACGATAAATGCGATGATAATTGATTTATTATATTAAAACATATGTAGAGGTATTCACTTAGAGCCCTTACACACGACGTTTTTTTACGCTCGTTTGTATCGATACAAACACAAGTTAAACGCTCAGCAAACGCAAGGAAGCCGGCACGCTTTAACCTTTACACACTATCCTTGCGTTTGTATCGATACAAACGCCGCGTCTCTCGAACGCAAATAGGACGCGCTGTAAACGCGCGCTTGTATCGCGTTTGTATAGCGCGCGTTGATTCGATCGGCGGCGCCGCTTTTGATACAAACAATACAAACGCGCGCTTACGGCGCGTTTCATTTGCGACAATAAACGTGTAAAATCTGCCGAAACGCGATGAAAACGCGCAGAGGACGCGCGCATCAAAAACGCGCGTCGTCAGAGCGTAAAAAACGTCGTGTGTAGGGGCCCTTACCTCTCCGGAGATCTTGTCCCATGTCTCCCTGGCGATGCCCAGGCGCAGCTCGTCAAGGTCACCCTGTATACCGACCACTCTCTCCTCGAAAGTCGGGTACCGAGATTTTAGTTCGCTGTACACCTGTTTAGACAAGAAATAATAAAAAGAAGTGTAAATAAATTAAAAACTAACTAAACATTACAATGGGCACCATCGTACAAGATAAAGATGCACTCCTGCTCAGCAATCCACCTGTCTCATCCCTATTTGGTTTGCTGGAAGAGATCTCTTATTAGATATAAGCTCGCCTTTGTACACGTTTTCTATGTTTTTTAATGTCCTATGTAACTGTTTGTGTGCAATAAAGAAATTATGAAAACTATGATGCAAGAATTAATAATGTCTTATGTATGGTGATTGGATTACAGGTGGAAGTCGGTTTTTTCTATAGTTTACTTTTTGTTTCAATTATAACTTACAGGGTCTTTGAACTGCTCTGACAGCCTCTCTGCCACTGATCTCCCCTTCTTGACTCTGCACAGCAGGTACACCTTCTGAATGTCTGGGCAGGCTCTGAAAACATTATAAATAACTATACATAATAGGCTTGCGTCCAAGGTAATCCTATAAATCTATGAACAAGTCTTAAGTTGAAGCATTATGTACAAAATGGCTTGACATTCTCAGAATTGTATATTTTCAGCAGATATATTTTATAACGTCAATTTTGTGCAAAAAAAGACAGCATTCGATTGCACTTTGACGTGACGGTTTCTGTTGTTATTTCATAGAACTCAAGAGCAAAAGTTCCGTTTTGACAGTTCATAATAACCGACCAAGTGCGAGTCGGACTCGCGCACGAAGGGTTCCGTACCATTATCTATAAAAAACTGCAAATAAATCACGTTAGTTGTATGGGAGCCCCCCTTAATGTTAAATTTATTTTGTTTTTTAGTATTTGTTTTTATAGCGGCAACAGAAATACATCATCTGTGAAAATTTCAACTGTCTAGCTACCACGGTTCATGAGATACAGCCTGGTGACAGACAGACGGACGGACGGACAGACAGCGAAGTCTCAGTAATAGGGTCCCGTTTGGCACCCTTCGGGTACGGAACCCTGAAAAGTACCTATCTATTTTGACTTGACAGGCCAAAAGCCTATTGCCTCCATATCGATCGTGACCTGTAGGTAATCAAGAACTATTTATTTAAGTACGACTCAGATGTTTAGTTCAGATGACAATAAATAATATGGTACCATCGAGCTGGCCTGGTGATGGAGCCTGTATGGTCGCAGAGGAAACCCTACGCTTACTAGAGTAAACCCATAGAATTAGGGCTCATTCGATTCTTAGTGTCATATAGTTTAGCGTAGTTCTCATCATCATCACCTGCTGACGCAGCCAGACTTTGGGCACAGAAGAGATAATAGTACTCCGTACAGAACGGCCACTCCCTTCCCCGCGCTGATTCAGATACCGCACCCCACCCCTGGCGTCAAAAGATTGGTTAAAGGATCAATAGACAGGGCTGAACGCCGGACGAGTGACGACGCGTATACTTTAATATCGCTGCATTTGCCGCGCCACCAGCCCTAGCAAAGTTTACGCACACATTTGCACGTATACAAACATCATTTGGTTATGTAGTAGTGATAGGTGATTATTTTTCGAGCGTTCTATGGAGTGTCCGAGGTGTGCTTTGGGCTCTTTTAAATCGTCTTGATAAAACCTCATCTCATCTGATGCATATCATATTTATTTAATATTATGTTCAGTTTGTTGTTATACACATAGGTCTACCCCTGTTTAATTATTAACCTCTCTCATCAGAACTTGGTTTGCTGGAAGAGATCTCTTTTTAGAGATAAGCTCGCCTTTGTACACAATTTTTATTTACTTTTGTTTTATTCCAACTAATCGTGTGCAATAAAGAAATTGTGTATTATGAATCTCGAAAAGGTGTATTTAGTTTATAAACTTTTATAATAATCTAAGAAACTGCTGTATTAGAAGCAAGTTGCACGTCATTGCAGTGACCTAAATAAAATGAAATGAAATGTTTTATTTGCCTGAAATGTGGTACAGTAAGGTGGTAATCGTCATGAGCTCTACACATTTCACCTTTCCAGGTATGCAAAATTTGTTTACTTAAATCTAAAAGATGTAAATTCAATTACACAATACATTATTATTATTATTTCCGCAATACTATATGTCTTGTACTATATTAATTGTTTTAAGATACCCTTAGAACCTGTAACATCTTCATACCACCACAATGAAGCAACAAATGACGGCTTACCTCAAAAGCTTCTCCAGTAGCTGTTTGCCGAGGAAACCGGTCCCTCCGGTGATGAAGACCACAGCTCCACGGTATAGGCGCTGGATGCTGGAGTCTCCAACCTCCTCAGCCTTGAAGGAAACCGAAAAACATCCTCAGTTTCCGAGGTTACGATACGCTGATCAGAGGCTACGATCAGCTAACAGAGGGAAAACTAATTTCAGTTATAGGTACGCCATCCACGATGACGCGTGACGTAGCTATTTACATCTTTGTCTTTCAGCAGAGTGATGAAAGAGAAAGATGCAAATAGCTACGTCACGCGTCGCCGTGGATGGCGGCACCTATAATCACGTGTAGCTATTTTAAAATCATCGATTCTTTAATCTTAACCTTTGAGCAGAGCGTCTCGGAAACCGGGGTTAAAATTACTCTGACCATTTAGGGAAGTAAATAAAAGGAGGGCTAAGGCATATTGATATTTCAAATAGAATTATAATAATTAGCCCGGGTCTCTCAAGAGACGGATAAACAGTCAGATCCTGATCTATAACTTTCTTTGTCACTTTTTGTACGTGTGAAATGCCAAGAGCCCCAGATAAACAGACAGATAAACGGTATCTTTTAAACAAAGAGTACATATACACTAACAAATTAATTTCAGTTGAGCACGCCGTCTCCCTTGTTCCGGTACTGACGGAGGATCAGCGGCGCCTGAGGAGTCTACTTCTCAGGCACATGCTGAGTCAGAACCCTTTTGCAGATGCCACACCACCCCCAGTTCTAGTGCGATATAGGTACTTTGGTATATCTATCTTAGTGCAAATTATCTGTGTCTGTATATGTTTTATATGTTATTTTGTTTAGCGCTAAGTATCTTCTAAGTTTTATGTTGTGTGTGCGTGCGCTGATGCAAATAAATAGATAAAATACAAAAAATACACATATCTGAGGAATGAGAGAACGGCACTTAGTGATAGAGGCGTCACTCTGTGCCATCTGACGCATCTGTACATTACCTACCTGCCTGATGCGTTTGAAGGGTAAACACAAGGCCTCATACTTTGCCAGTGTCCGGTCCATTGTAGCCATACTGGCGAAGATAGTGCTCTGAAAAAAAAAAACAGCTGATTCTTATAAACATAACATTGCGTCACGCCTTTTACGAGATTGCAGAGGCACACTTGCTCCGACGTTTCGGGGTACGGGGGAGTTTCTTGCCCTTCTTTGCTCCATCCCTAAGCCCACAACGTCAGAACGGGCGGTAGTATACAAAAATATTAATATTATATTGACCTTGACTAAGTAATATGTATGATTTTATGGTCAATAAAATTTTTGAACTGAACTAGTCCATTTTGCGTGCATTTTTTTGTTGAAGAAATTCTGATACCTACTCAGTTCTTTTTATCCGCCGCCCGACGAAGGCAATACGGGTGTTATGAGTTTGACGTGTGAGTCACTCTGTCTAAGTCTCGAGCTGGTCTGATGATGGGGTTCGAAGGTGGGTGCTGGAACCCTGAGATGCTTACTAGTAGACCCATCGAGTTTGGGCTCAGACTTGTAGTGACAAGATCTTTGAGAAAATGGTACCATCGAGTTGATCTGATGATGGAGTGCGAAGCTCGAAGGTGGGTGCTGGAACCCTGAGATGCTTACTAGTAGACCCATCGAGTTTGGGCTCAGACTTGTAGTGACAAGACCTTTGAGAAAATGGTACCATCGAGTTGATCTGATGATGGAGTGCGAAGCTCGAAGGTGGGTGCTGGAACCCTGAGATGCTTACTAGTAGACCCATCGAGTTTGGGCTCAGACTTGAAGTGACAAGACCTTTGAGAAAATGGTACCATCGAGTTGATCTGATGATGAAGTGCGAAGCTCGAAGGTGGGAGCTGAAACCCTGGGATGCTTACTAGTAAACCCATCGAGTTTAGACTCATTAGATTAATTGTTGTGATGAGACCTTTTAATTTCACCAGATGATGAGACCTGGTGAATCTGGAAGAGTGGTTTTATGCGGGGGTTTTTGAATGCTAAAGTTATGAGTTGTTTTTTCAATTATTTATGTGCAATGAAGGTATTTCTGACAATATCTATGTAACGCCCGATTTCCGAAAGGAATATTAGACGCGACAACTTGTTAAACGCTTATTAAACTAATTTCAGCCAACCACGTGTTCGTCAACTCACTATTTTGAGTAAATCTTCGATTGGACGAGTTTAGATTTGACCACTTTTCAGAAACTGGGGGTGAATTTCAGGAAATTCTGAAGTACACTAAACATTTAAATGTACCAAAAATGTAAACAAGGATAGGAAAATAAAGTGATTTCCTATTTCACAAGTTTTGAAGTTTCGGTCGCTTACGTACTTAGTTACGAGTCGGTTTTGACTGAAAATCCCGTTTCGGTCGGTTTCCGTCGATCAATAAATTTATATCTCAGTATTTTCTTTAACCCGTTGAGGCGGGTTAAAACTATACCGCTCACTGATGACAAGTTATAATGTAATCATATTCTAACCGTGACCTTTAGATCATTTATTCATTGATTTACAATCGACGCATCGTTATTAAGCATGTACAACGGCATTTAAATTAATTAACATAAGTATTTACAAAATCATTGGAAGACAATGGATTATTAACAGATAATTAGTATAGTACAGTATTTAAATAATTATAACTGACTACAGGATGTAGCAGGTCATAATGACGATTTGCGTGATATTAAATCCTCGACGAAAAATAGGGGTATTAAAAGTTTTAAGCGCCTGTCTATCTGTGTGTATACCTATGTCCGTAGCACTCATACCGAAGGATGTATTTTGACGTGACAACGTCTTATAAATTGGTTTGCCGGGTGACACTTCAAGAAACTGCGTTACGCTCCGCTCACGTTATGCGCTCACAATGAGAGCGAGTGAGAGGCACGCGTCCCTTCCACTCGGGCATGGTTAGCCCGCCTAAGAGCGAGAGAGACAGACATAATCATCCTTCTTCCTACTATACGAATGAATATTCACATTGTTTGAGTTCGTATGAAATAACCAAGATGTCGCTGTGTGTATTGTACGATTTGTTTAGTTTCGTAGGAATAACCTAGATGGAACTGTCTGTAATTTCTAACTCGCGGTAGTGAGATGTTTTCGTTTTAGTACTTAAGCAATTTGAATTTATGTTTTCGGTGCCTTTATACCAACCCTGGTCCGACAATAAATAGACTACCAAAGGTTTATTCCGTGGTTTTATTGTAAGGTGCCAATAAGGGTCGCAATTCAAATTCACATTAAAATTATTTTACCACTCAAAGTCGTTGTCACGTAAAACTTTCGCCCGTATACCGACTTTACAGGCAACCAATTTTTATTAATGCGGATTTATTATTGGTAAGAAGAACATCCTCCGTTCTTAGCCATGTTTCATTAAAATCGGTTAAGTGGCTACCGGTGTGCTCCGTGGTCTAGTAGGACCTTGCTTCTCACGCAGGAGATGCAGGTTCGCATCCCGGTGCTGACCATGTACCAATGAGATGATTATTATCGGACACTCCGTGTTTCGAATGGCACGTTAGGCTACAATCACTACTATATGTATTAGTCGTAAAACCCCTCCACCAACCCGCACTGAGCCAGCGTGGTGGAGTATGGCTCAATCTTACTCGGATCTGGGTAAAGGCCTGTGCCCCTCGGTGGGCTACATTTACATTTACAAGTGGTTTGGAAGTTATGACCCTAACAATAAAAAAATCCGATACAATCCTAATTGTTTCGGCACCATAAATATTTTTCTGCTTAAGAGGATCGTGTACTCGCGAGCTTCCATACAAAAAGCGTTAACGTTTTCCACCCCCTAAACCTTGTCCGATTTTCACAATTTTTTTACATGTTTGAGATACTATGGAAAACTATGCTCGTACGTTTTGATTTTTTTGAAATATTAGATATTTTAGGAAATATTGGAACTTATATTTTTATATGGACTGGGTTATGTTCTTATATTTACTAAAATATCTAATATTTCAAAAAAAATCAAAACGTACGAGCATAGTTTTCCATAGTATCTCAAACATGTAAAAAAATTGTGAAAATCGGACAAGGTTTAGGGGGTGGAAAACGGTAACGCTTTTTGTATGGAAGCTCGCGAGTACACGATCGTCTTAACCTTCGGAAAGATTTCCGTTATTCAGTCCTTGCACCAAACCACCACTTATAACTCAGTGACAGTTAAGTTTCAAAACAACATACCGTCAGGTCTCGTTTTTCCCCATGGGGGGGGGGGGGGTGCAGAGGCACAACTAGAGCTCGTCTAAGCTGAAATGACGCGCCCCACTCCTTGGTTTTGTATGACAAGTAAATACGAAACCAAGGAGTGGGGCGCGTCATTTCAGCTTAGACGAGCTCTACCTATGCCTACTTTTAGCCAGTGATTCATTACTCCGTTTTGCGTGACAGGGGGCTAGCCCATCGCCGCAGCTATGGGGTAGGCATTGAATGTTTCCTCACTTTACAAAGGCAAAAATTTAAATCGTTACCAAAACATTTTTTAGATCCAAATCATAACCTTTTTACTACCAATAAATTCAAAACGCTTACCAAAATGGATAAATGCTCACCAATTATTGTTGTTTACTTGTCAAATATCAGGGCGAAATGGTGGGTCAGGGCAGGTGACGGCTAAAGGGGGTGAGTGAAGCAAAGCCTCCTTTATCCTTCGTGTTAGGTTGACACGTAAGAACTACAAAAAACTCATTCAAACTCAACTCAAAAAAGGTCATTAATATTTTTATAAGTAAATAATTAAATAAAAAGGAAATAGCGTCATTACTACAATACTTCATGAAACACAATATGGTGAGCATTTATCGATTTTGGTAAGCATTTCGAATTTATTGATTGTAAAAGATTCATTTTTGGTAGGCCTTTAAACACAGGTTATATAAAAGACTTACCTTGTAATAATATTTTGATATACGTTTGTCGCGGCAGTGCACTAATAATGGTATAAAAACTTGTTACTGCACTTTGCTATTACCTTATATAAGTTTCTTTGCATATACGTAAATGTGCAATATTGTTATGTGGACGTACTCAGGAGGGGTCAGGTTAGGGGCAGGGCAGGGGCCAGTTCGAAACAGATGCGATGTGATTGCAGTAATAAATCAATCAGCCCACACCTACCCACTGCTGGGTATAGGCCTCTTCTCTGCCACGCCATCCGCTCTGGTCCTGTGCCTCCCGCGTCCACTGCCTGCCGACTATGGCGGTGATGTCATCCGTCCATCTGGCTGGTGGTCTGCCAGCTACCCAAAACCGCAGTAATAAAACATTCAATAAATGTAGCCCGGTTTTAGGGATAAAAATGCCTGTGATATTACAATAAAATTAAAATTAATTTATGAAATACTTCCCATTTTAAGCCAAATCAAGCAAAGTTAAATATTTTGTAGTTAGTGAAAAAGTTTAGGCCTCTCACGACTTATTTTCAATCCTTTGTCGCAGTAAATCAGGCAGCACTTATCTAGTGGAGAGCGCATAGATAAGATACATTTTCCTTTGAAACACAACTCACCAATTTACGAGCGGCCGGCGGGGGGCGAGGCAAGAGAGCTGTGATTGGTCAGCCGCTGCGAAACTGTCTGGCGGCCCGTCTTCGTACATAGATTGCATATGCGAACGTTTGGCGAGCCGCATTCCCCCGCAGGCGCAGTCAATTGGATATATAGTCTCTGTCCTGGGGCCTAATGCTGCTCTGAGAATTTCACTTATATTTCATTACTATTCCATTGCAAACACCCAAAATGGCGTCATTTGGTATTCTCCTAAATTATTATCCTCCTTATCCTCCTTGATTGGGTGTTTGCAATGGAATAGTAATGAAATAGTAATGAAATATAAGTAAAAGCCACTCATTAATAAGAAGTCCACTGAATCCAACTTATGTGAATACATAGACATTGTACTAGATGCCATGGATAATGGATATCAAGTTGATGCTGTATATACCGACTACTCCAAAGCTTTTGATAAAATTTCACATAATTTATTAGTACAAAAGCTTGAGTTATTTGGTATACATGGCAATCTTCTGAGGTGGCTTGATTCCTATTTGAGAAATAGGTCCCAGGCAGTTTCTATTAAGGGATACACGTCATCTTTTATTCCTATCTCTTCTGGTGTCCCCCAGGGCTCTCATTTAGGTCCCCTTCTCTTTAATATTTTTATTAATGACGTAACTAATAGCTTAAGTAACTCTGACTCCTTATTATACGCTGATGATACTAAAATATTTATAAAGGTTAATTCCTTTGATGATTGTCAAAATTTGCAAGTAGATCTGGACCGTTTAATACAGTATTGCGAGAACAATAAAATTTACCTTAATATCGATAAGTGTTGTGTCATTACTTTCACTAGAAAAAAAAACAAAATTTTATTTGATTATAATTTTAAAGGTAGAAGTTTGAGAAGGGTAACCGAGGTGAGAGACCTAGGTGTTCACTTCGACAGCGAGTTATCATTTCGGAAACATTTTGATATAATTATATCTAAAGCGTATAAGATGCTAGGTTTCATTTTTAGACAAAGTAAAGATTTTAAAAACCCTTTAGGTAGAGTTTTAACTCTTATTATGCTTTTCAACTCTTTTGTAAGATCCATACTTGAATATGCATCAACTGTATGGAACCCACAATACCAGAACCACATAAATAATATTGAAAGAATACAGAATAAATTCATTAAACGTTTAAAATATAAATTCAAAAACTTTGAATCTAATACTTTTCTTTCGCTTGAAAATCGTCGTAGCATGAGAGACCAGATGTTTTTATACAGGATTATCAACAGCCAAATCGATAGCCCATATCTACTTAGTAAAATCTCTTTATACTGTAAACACAGCTCTCGTCATAGAAAGGCTTTTGTCACAAGAAATTGTAGGACTAACTATGCTAAAAATCGCTTTGTTATAAGAGCTTGCGAAAATTATAATAAATTACATAATCAAGTTGATATATTTCATGAAACACCCATCAGTTTTAGGAAAAATATTTTTAATACCTTAAAAGCTATGTAATAGAATAGCGGATTTGTATTGGGTCGCCTTTGGTATGCTACGCGGTGCTAGGGGTGATTTCGGTGCGGATCTGCTATTCTATTCTAATCACCTTTTTAGTACATAAGCACTCGTACATATATATTTTATATAAATTAGAACTACCTACTGTAGAACCATATATCTCCCTCTGTTGGTAACTTTATACACAAATTCAAGTACCTATACATTTTAGTGTTGTTCTGAGTACCTTTGTCAATTTTTTTTGTGAAAACTTTATTGGCTTGTGTGTTAACTCATTGTTTTTTTTGTTATGTAATAGATTAAGCTGTTTGTTTTCCTAATAAAGAAAATAAATAAATAAATAAAATTCTCAGAGCAGCATTAGGGCCCTGAGTGCGACCCTGATAATGACATTATGTTTTGCAGCGTTTACCTACTTATAGAATGAAGAAAATGCACGTAAACAACCGTTACGTGCATTTTCCAGTAGCAACGGCAGAGGGTAACATAGTTGGGTTTAACCTTTTACATACCAGAGAGCTTTTTTCGGGGTATCGTTATTTCGCAATAGGCTTGTGGCCAAGGTAATCCAATAAATCTAGGAACAAGTCTTAAGTTGAAGCATTATGTACAAAATGGCTTGGCATCCTCAGAATTGTATATTTCCAGCAGATATATTTTATAAAGTCAATTTTGTTCAAAAAAAGACAGCGTTTGATGGCACTTTTACATGACGTCATTCTGTTGTTATTTCATAGAACTCAGGAACAAAAGTTCCGTTTTGACAGTTCATAAAAAGTATCTATTTTGACTTGACAGGCCACAAGCCTATTTAATGCATTAGTTTTCTTGTGATAAATACAAAATCGTCATTTTCTATTTTAAGCAGTTTTTATTTTTAACTAGATTTAAAATATAGTAATTCAGTTTACACAACGACATTATTCGTATACAAAAACATATTTAGGTAACCTTTATATACAAAAACATATGTACAAAGTATGTTATAGGTTCGAAGATACTACACTAAGGTATACCTTATGAAATGATAGATGATGATGATGAATGATAGATGATTTTGTACAGGAATCTGTCAATATAGGTCTCGATATCCGTGTATCGAAGGCGCGAGAATCATGCCACAAGTATTTAACAAAATATTACGAAAGTTTTTGACAGATGTCACTCGGTTTGGCAGACTTAAAGCTGGTCGTCGACCTACAGGCACGCAAGACCGGCAAGCAATCGGATTCTTTCTTTTTTCTAATATTTGCCGGTGACAGTCGCGGGCGGGGGGGACTGTGAACGAGGTTCTATAGTAATTCATAGACAGAAATCAAAATCCGTTGCGTGCCGGTAGGTATACGTGCAGCAATAAACACCTATAAAAGTTATAATATACTTCCTTACTTGTATTAGGAAATAAACGTATTTTTACTTTACATTTTACTTTCAATAATTTATTTATTTTTACATTTATGCCGGGTAAGAGGATAACTTTGGCGAAATATATAACAATTTCCAAAATAATAATGTATCAGGCAGTTTTTTTACTAACAACCCAACAAGAAGTTCTTAAATCCATCATTTAAGATTTTTAAAACATAGCTACTATACCCACTTTTAGACATAAACATACAGGCACACACATTGCTTCTGGCCCCACACTAGGATACCCTGTTACGTGGGAACCAGAAACAGCGACATCACAAACATGTAAACATCCAAGACCTGGTGTTTTTTTATTTGGCCTCAGCCGGGAATTCGAACCCGGGACCTCTCTCATAGGCAGATGCGCAACCGCTCCGCCGCCACATAGAACGTCGAGACAGTGATTCAGTAAGATTTTTAGAAATAAAAAATTACATTATTCCGCCTGTCTAATAAACATTTTCGCTGCCACCGAAAATATGAACAATGGAATATCGGTCACCAGTGACCAGTATGGCAAAGAACATGTTAGTACAAACTAATAAAAAAAGTATCGAACACAAGAAGGACAAAAGATATTTTATAATAATTTACTACATGCGCCAAACTACAACTAGTGGCCAAATTCCGCCAAAGGAGATGTGTACTTTTTCCTAGACAGTTGGTACTTTATTCGAAATAGTCATGAGCCAAGCTAAAACCATATTTATATGAAAGAATATAATTTATGGATTCTAAATATATATCATGATGTTTTTTTAAAACCGCCGTTTTTTAGTTTTAGAGATTTAAAATTAATTGTTATTTTGTAATAATCGGTTAAGTGCGGGTCGGTATCGAACACGAAGGGTACCGTACCATCGTACAACAAATCAAAAGCACTCAAAACAATAAAAAAATAAACAAAAAGAAAATTTAAAAAGTTTATGCCTTCACGAGATTTGAACCGACGACCTCCGGATTGAGAGTCTACATCATACCGTACCGGCTAACCACAACCATGTGGGTTGACGCGAAATATGCTATCATATTGAAATGTGTAGTATATTGTGTCTATGACATGGTTGCCAATAAATAAACAGTTTCAGTCAAGATCTCCATTTTGAAATGCGTAAGTGTATCTAAACACGTCTCTTGTATCGGGGCCCCCTTTAATTTGCAATATCTCTCGTATTTCAGTATTTGTGGTTGGTGCGGCAACAGATATACACATTCTGTGAAAATTTCAGCTTTCCAGCTATTACGGTTCGTGCAGACGGACCCGGTGACAGACAGGACGGACGGACGGACGGACGGACGGACGGACAGACGGACAGCGAAGTCTCAGTAATAGGGTCCCGTTTGGCACCCTTCGGGTACGGTACCCTAATAAAACTGCCAGAACAATAATTTATTATGGCAACACTGTTGTCCCGTCAATTTCAACAGCCCCCTGTTCCGAGTCGCGCCACAATCGATTACAGCGTCTACGAAGACGTTCCGAGTCAGCTTTGGCGATACAAAACAATGGCATCGTAGACGCTGTAATCGATTATGGCGTGACTCGGAACATCGGGAAAGTGTCAAAAATGACAACTGAATGAATGAATTTTTTTGTTGCTTAACTAAGCAAAGGATGCAGTATAAAAATCCTCATAAAAGTCCTACCTATACAAATCATTTTTTCAAAATTAATAAAAAATGGCGGCTTTAATAAAAAATATATTTTCGTAGGCTTTATTCATATTCGTTTCCCTACCAGAAAAACCGCATATGATTATGGTTCAAAAATCAGTACCGGAAAAATACATCTCCTTTACAGTCACTTTCAAATAGAGTGCCTCTTATGATACGTAATCGTAAAACCAATAAAATAGACTTTTCGCAATACATCATACTTTAGGAATGGGTATTTTTAACTCTTTCAGGTCCACTTTTATCTAAATTGGCCGACTTGGTCGGACCAACTACTTCATTTCGAAACGAAGTGTTTGTGTACAAACTATAATTTATTACATAGTCTGGTCATAAGTTTTGTCACATATGGAAAGTTAAATAAATGACACAATGAGTTACGCACTACAACCATTTATATATCAAATGAAAGGGTACAAAATACAGATTTAAACCACACTAAAATTATTCAAAATGTCCTCCTCTGGCTTCGATACAAGCCTTCAATCTGCTAGGCCAGTCATCAATCGAAATACGCACGACATTCATGTCAATATCGGCGACTGCTTTAATCAGAGATGCTTTGAGTGACTCCAAATTGCGATGGGGTTTAGCGCAGACCTTCTCCTCTAGGTGCTGCCATATTTTATAATCCAAAGGATTCAAGTCTGGACTGGAGGAGGGCCAATCCTCGTGCCTGATAAAGACGATTCCATGGGTCGTGACTTCGTGCGTGAGCCAGTTTTGGGTACTTTTCGCCTTATGGGCCGGTGCAGAATCCTGCTGGAAAACCCAGTGCCTATTTTTGAACATTGTTTGTGAAAGAGGTTCCACAATGTTTGTTAGGACTGTGTTTTGATATACGAGGGCACTGGTTTTCACTCCTTTTTCACAAAAAAACACCTTTGTTGGACCCAAATAGGAGACCCCAAGCCAAACCATGAATGCCGAATGGTGATGGCCACGCTGAACACGTGGCACACGTTTGCTCGCTTCTTCACTAGACTGTGCATACACTTTATCATTTTGTTTGTTGTAACTCTCCTCAACATTAAAAATTTTTTCGTCCGAAAAAAGTATTTCGCGGTATTTTTTACCTGCGTACCGCTTTAACAAAACCCGGCATCTTTCGAGCCTGATTTTCTTCAGCCGTGCGTTAAGAAGATGTTCTGTTCTTTTTCTGTAAGCACGCAGTCCTAGGTCTTCATTCAATACTCTTTTAACAGTGGTTCTGCTTAGTCCCATCTGCAGAGCCAACATTTTTTGCTTGCGGACAGGATTTCGTTGGATTCGCGCCTTCACTGCTTTGATGACCGCTGGAGTCCGAACAGTACGAGGTCGACCGCTTCTTTGTTTATCATCTACACTTGAATCTTCCCTGAATCGTTTGATAGTACGATAAATGAATCTCAGTGGAATTTTCAAATTTTTCAGCAGTTTAAAAATCACTGTTGGTGCGTGGCCGCAACGATGCAATGCAATTATTGCGACTCTGTCTTCTTTGCGCGTCCACTCCATATTGGAAAATGAAGAATATTCCAGAAAACCTGTATTTTTATTTTCTTGAAATATTCAAATTTCGAATTCCCATAACTTTTTTTGTGGCCTCTATTCTAAATTGGAAATTTTACCCATGTGACAGAACTTATGGCCCGACTATGTATATTAAAATTAAAAACAACTTTAGAACAATAACAACATTTTGTCCGCTCATTCTTAGGTCTCATTTAAACAAGAAAAAATAACTAAAAATAATTCAGATAGTCATCGTCATATTGTTAAAAAATATATGTAACGAACTACGAATTGTAAACATCCTCCTTTTGTGAAGTCGGTTAAATTAAAACATGTATTTTAGGGTGCTAACACACCATTCGATCGATCGCCAATCGATACTATCGATCGATTGGTGTAGTAGCTTTGGTTGGTCGCCGGATACCGGTCGATAAACAATTGATCGACCGCGGATCGATGTGGAGGCTATCGATCGACGTAGAGTCGTAGACTAATCCAGTGGTAGGTCTACCGTTGTTCACGCTAGGTGGCGCAGTGGCGCTATTAGAAAGTTATTCAGTATTTTTAAAATTGCTTTACGGCCCTGGAATCTAGGTCTTTTAGAATTACCACGCTAGAGCTCGTCTAAGCTGAAATGACGCGCCCCACTCCTTGGTTTTGTATGACAAGTAAATACAAAACCAAGGAGTGGGGCGCGTCATTTCAGCTTATGGCCGCTCTACACGATCGGCGGTGATCGTTGATCGTGTGATCGTGTAATCGGCGATTATGAAGAGGGGGGCCAATCGTGCAAGCATACACACAATCGTCCGTAGCTGTTTGCACCTCCACCTCAACGCAACCACTCGGCGATTCCCTTTGATGCGTGCCCAAAAACCGACAATTCACGGATCGTGGCGATCATAGGGCGATCATGGACGATGATCGGCGAGTAGAGCCGAGTATGCCCTCTACATGATCGTGATCGCGCGTAATCGTCTGTAATCGCCGATCGTGTAGAGGAGCCATTAGACGAGCTCTACCGCGGACGCGAGCTGAACGCGTCGGTTTGGTAAGCCTTTAGTGATAATCACGGAAAACAAAAAACAGTGGAAACCGCATACGCCTCGATTACTATCAGAACCGATGTCGCCAACACTCACACTATCAAATCGTAAACTACAAAGGAATCTTGAACATGATCGGCCGTAGCATTTCACTAATTTTAAGCTTTATATCTGACTGATACTGTTCACATTACTTTGAACATGTTTTTTATTTACGACGTTCGGATACAAAACTAAAAGATACATACTACTTTCTGTCATCTAGCGTCGAGTAGTGGAAGTAGTTTAGCCACTCGGCCGTAGATGGCAGCATTGAGCGCGCGTGGACAGAAATACGAGAAAATTAAAATTATATTAATTACTTCTTACCGATGGTACGAAATGCCGACATGCGTGATATTTTTGTTGCGGCTAGCATTTTTTCATTCCAACATGGAGCAGTAAGGCATCTCTACCGCTTTTTTCTATTACTCGATTTTGAGATTTGCACAACTGTCACGCACAGATCACTGTGACGGACTACGGCGATTTATGGTCAACAACGCTTAATGATGGCACACTCGCCACGCCTACTTTACAGTTCCGCTGTTTTTTGTGTTCCGTGGATTTAACACAGCCCGCGCCAGGAGTAATGACCGGTGTCCTTGAATGCGCAGTAGTCACTTTTGAGAGGTGATTGGCGCGGGGAAGTGAGGTGCGACGGGGGCGGTAGTCAGTCCGTCAGCTTCCTGAGTACAGTCGCATACGTTATCTTTCGCCGATCGAAGATGCCGTAGTGTAAAAAAAGTAGTGACTAGGGGGTTATTTATATCTTTATGTAGATATCTAAGTTTCAACCTAACCTAGGTTTAACCCAATTTAAATTAAGCCACAATCACCTATTCTTGCCAAATAATTATAGACAATAGAGAAAAGTTTATTTGACATAAACTCCATTATTTACATGGACTAATAGACCCCCATCAACAAAATATCAAGCAGAGGCAAAATAGAAGTGAGGAAAGTCCTGAACACACATTTCTTCACACTAACCCTAATATCGCACTTCGGAATTATTCCGCGACTGTACACATGCGCAGTAATCCCCGCCAGTTTCTTCCAGCGCTCTTTATTCCTAGCGCGGGCTATATCAATTACAGTACGGGGGCCATTGTTTTGGCACGTCGGGGCGGGACCCAGTTTGACTTGGCAGGAGAGAGAGCGAGACGAGTCCCGACGTGCCAAAACAATGGCCCCGTCTGTACTTGACAAACCGTTTTCACTTTAGTCTTAATTTATTAGTTACATACGTATGTATGTATACAGGGTGACATTTATTTAATAAGCTGAATTGAACCTGAACCGCTTGGCGAAGAAAAGAGGTTACACCACGCGGCACTAAGGTGACAAGAAACAAAGGCGCGACCTGTACAGTAACACCAACTTATCTGTAGAATGAGCGATGGCACCACCAGATGGTCCAACTATACCCTATCCAATATAACAGCAAACTTGACAGCTAACCTAAAACTTGATAGAATCCACTTTTTAAACACTAGGGATGTTACCAAAACAATCGGAAAGAATCGAAATTGTTTATTCAGTTGAACTAACAGAAGAGTTGCTATTAGCACTTAAAGTTATTATTATTATTTTTTCAACCGTATTTAAGGTAACTGAAGAATCAAGAATAAAATGTTAGACAACTTTCCGATTCAGAAATGTTTAAAGGGTGTATCGATTATTTTGATTAATCGATTTCTAAGAGCAATAACAGGCTTAGATTGACATCTGTCAGGTTGACTGTTATATTGGATAGGGTATATACAGACAAATAAGTCGGATAATGGGGGCTATTTGGAAGAAAATTGCACTAAACTAAAAAGGCAACTAAGCCCTCTAAACGTCATAATGACGTCATCTTAGTTGTTGATAACAACTAAAATGACGTCATTATGACGTTTAGAAGCTTTTGTTTCATTTTTAGTTTAGTGCAATTTCCTTCCAAATAGCCCCCATTATCCGACTTATTTTGACATCCTTGCGATAATTGAACGACACCAATAACTTCTTAATTTTTACGGATCATCATTGAGTGATCAATGATCATCACTGAGTGATCAATGATCATCACTGAGTGATCGATGATCATCACTGAGTTAGCGACTAAGCCCACTGTATCTACTGCTGTGCGTCCGCTTTGGCCCTGGCAGAATACCAGCGTCACAGATTCGTCTGTGACATTGCTGAGTCAGGGCCATTTCACTGCCGTGGTACAGTCACATAACCACACAGCTGTAGGTACCTACTGTTTTTTGTTGTTATTAATTATGTGTGTGTACCATGTCTAATGAATGAATGAGTTATCTATCTATCTATCTACAACTCCACCAAAGGTCATTTAATTAAATATCACCCTGTATACTCACGCCCGCATCCCATAGGGGTAGCCAAAACTTGGAACAATATAACCCAAAAAACGGGCAATTTTTCGGGCAATAATTGCCCGGCAACTGTAATTTATTATTAATTTGAAGCGATTTATTGCATTCTGGAGCTGTTCCAACAAATCGGGGCAATGTTTCCGAGATATTGCTTCTAATTGCTACTACATACAGGGTGTAACAGAAGGGTGTAGTCATATTTCAGGGGGTTGTTAAGGAGACCATTCTGAACTATGAAACTGATTTTATTTTTCATTGCTCGATACGTTTTGGTCCGGGGGCGGTCAGCACATTTGTATAGAGAAGTGAAAGTTGCTCTGATCAAATCAGTTTCATAGTGAAAATTGCTCAGAATGATGTCCCTAACAACCCCATTTAATATGACTACAACTTTCTGTTACACCCTGTAATTACATGTACTTTGTATTGCTCCATATGATGTAGCGACATCTAGCTGCAATTTGCGTACATTGCTTGATGTATCCACAACATGACGTCACAATAGGCTTGTGGCCTGTCAAGTCAAGATAGATACTTTTTATAAACTGTCAAAACGGAACTTTTGTTCCTGAGTTCTATGAAATAACAACAGAATGACGTCATGTAAAAGTGCCATCAAATGCTGTCTTTTTTTTTGCCCAAAATTGACTTTATAAAATATATCTGCTGGAAATATACAATTCTGGGAATGTCAAGCCATTTTGTACTTAATGCTTCAACTTAAGACTTGTTCCTAGATTTATTGGATTACCTTGGCCACAAGCCTATTGCTCTAAATTGCGCAATTCACACCCTAATGCTCGTGACCCATAGTCAACACACACGGCAATAACGCCCCCACAGTCAGTATCAACATCTCGCAGAGCTGTAACCCAGCGAACCCGTTGGGTCGTTTCGACTCATCGGTGGGTAGGAGCGCGTGGGTGTGATGGGTCGGGTGGGTCAGCTCGGGTAGCACGTGGACTGTTGCCACGTAGAGAAACGTTCCGGCTGAGAACAGCATCGCGATACCTGTGGGTTTAATGGGTTAGGTGTTATTATGGGTCGTCAGTAAAGTTAGCCTAAAACCTAAACCGTGCTTCTCGTAATTTTGCAATTTCTTTATTGTACTCGCATGATGATTGATGACAAACAGATGACTTATAGAAAAATCGTGTACAAAGGCGAGCTTATCTCTAATAAGATATTTCTTCCAGCAAACCATGTTGGGTAGGAGACGGAGATGATATGAGGCAAGGGGGAGAACTGCGCGTACAATAAAACTACTTCTTCTCCTGTCTTTACGTTCTTTTCCTGTCTTCTGGTCGAAAAATAAAAATATTTGACATTAAAATTAGGAGAAATTCAGTTTTCATTTCCTTGCAATACAGGGTGTAACAGAAAGGTGTAGTCATATTTTAGGGGGTTGTTAGGGACATAATTCTGAGCAACTTGCACTATGAAACCGATTTGATCAGAGAAACTTCAATTTTCACTTCTCTATACAAACCAGCTGACCGCCCGGACCAAAACGTATGGAGACATATAATAAACCGGCCAAGTGCGAGTCGGACTCGCGCACGAAGGGTTCCGTGCCATTATCTATAAAAAACCGCAAAAAAAAATGTATGGGAGCCCCCCCTAAATATTAATTTAATTTTAATTTAATTATTTATTTTTTAAGTAAATAATATACTCAATATATTGTGAACATTTTAAGCGTCTACCTGCTACCATTATCAATATCGAGCAAAAATGAGCAAAAAAATCACGTTTGTTGTATGGGAGCCCCCCTTAATATTAAATTTCTTTTGATTTTTAGTATTTGTTGTTATAGCGGCAACAGAAATACATCATCTGTGAAAATTTCAACTGTCTAGCTACCACGGATCATGAGATACAGCCTGGTGACAGACAGACGGACGGACGGACAGACGGACAGCGAAGTCTCAGTAATAGGGTCCCGTTTGGCACCCTTCGGCTACGAAACCCTAAAAAGTTGCTCAGAATTAGTCTCCCTAACAACCCCCTAAAATATGACTACACCCTTCTGTTACACCCTGTATATGTGCCATTACAGTATTATATGCCTTATATATATGTTCTGAATTCTGACATTAAACAGATAACTTGGTAGGTCTGTTATAATGCCTATATCACTCACCAGTCGCGTTAAACTCGCTGAGAGTTTGTTTACTCTCGTTGCCGATGCAGAAGTACGTAAGCAGCGTCATAGAGGGCGCTGCCAACGAGAATATCAGCAGGTGCTTGCGTATCCGCTTCCTGTTGAGGAACAGTTAGTTAATGTTGTTCATTGTACTTAACCCTCTGCCTTCCACAAGCAGACTCTCCATACGACCAAATGATATTTATAGTCACCCCCACTGACTTCCGTAAGCAGACTCTCCATACGACGAAATGATATTTATAGTCACCCCCTCAGACTTCCGTAAGCAGACTCTCCATACGAAAAAAAATCCATTATTCGCGCACCACCCTACTTCCACAAGCAGACTTTCCATACGACCACGCTTCACTTCCGGACTATGTTCAAATACCTTTTTTTTGTAAGTTGGTACTACACATCGGAAATGGAGGATAAAAATCTCTACTCTGTGGTGTATGATAGTTGATTGGTTACTAGAAAAAAGTTGAAGAAAAAAACATTTCTTTCCGGAGCCATCTTGCGACGCTTGTTGAGTGCAAAAACTTTCACTGCGTTTTCGTAAGTATTATTCTATAGGAGGCCTTAGAAAAGACTATATAGGCTGATGAGGAATATATCTAGGCACAGATATCATAATACTTGATCTAGGATAATAAAGGCCATAGTTTTGGTTTCTATCTAACCTGTCAAGGTAAGTGTTTTTTTCTTACTGACTGTACTTTGTCGGCCTATAAATATGTGAGACCTAAATACATGTGATAAAGGATAACAAAATAAAACAAAGTCATCAATAAATAATTGATTTTATTTTACTTCAGCTTGGCAATAGAGAGGGCTTATCTTTACAACGACTTACTACCACTGTACCCATATTTTGGATAGCGATGTATCGCTTTTCTTAGTAAACGTATGCGACATTAATATCGCTAGAGTATCGGAGTCAATGCCACTCCAGGGACTTTCGTTTACTAAGAAAAACGATAAATCGCTAAAAAAATAATCAAATAATTTGAATAATCGAATAATTGAAATAATCGAATAGGTAATTCGAATAATAGAGTAACTTGTATTATCTAATCATTTGAATAATCTAATAATCGATCATTTGAATAATTCGAATAACATAAAGAAAAATTTATTTAGGTACCTAAATAACAAGCAATCGAATCAAAAGTAAAACAATATCAGTACCTAATCAAAGATCACTTTAGGAAGATTTTCGTACGCTTTTCAAACTGTGATACCGGCGGTATTTAAATCGGCAATGCCGATATATCGACCTGCCGATTAAATCGGCCAATATATCGGTATCGATATCGTTACATCTCTAATTCGAACAATCAATAATTCGAATAATCGAATAGTTCATATAATCGAAAAATCATCACCTGTCTGGGCCAGCGTGCATGAGGAAGGTGACCAGCCCGAACGCCGCCGGGGCGCCTTGTGTGTGATGGCCAAGAACACGATCAGCTCCACGTCCGCGTACGAGGTGGTGGCCGCCGCTCCTAGCTTATATTGTACTTACCGTATTGGTTTAGTCTAATATTCGAATATCGATGATACTTTTGTCCAATATTCTCACTAGTGTATTATTCGAATTATTCAAACTATTCGAATAATCAAATAATTCGAAACGAATAATCGAAAAAATCAAATAATCGAACAATTGGAATAATTAGAATCGAAAAATCAAATAATTCGAATAATCAAAAAATCGTCACCTGTCTAGGCCAGCGTGCATGAGGAAGGTGACCAGCCCGAACGCCGCCGGCGCCTTGTGCAGCATGATGGCCAGGAACACGATCAGCTCCACGTCCGCGTGCGAGGTGGTGGCCGCCGCTCCTAGCGCCACGCCGTCCGCTGCGAAGGGGGGGGGGGGGGGGGGTTATTTGTTTATTTAGTCGTATGGCTTAATTATAGGTACAGTAATAGAAGCGGTTTTCCTAGGCGCAACTGGTACGCTTTGCTTGTACGCAACAGTTGGCTTTTATTACCTACGCGTTAGGGGTTAAAACTTCATGGGCGTGAACTGTCAAAACGGGCCTTTTATTTTGTGAAGAGTTTAGAATAAACCAGTGTCATTGGAACCAGACCAAATTATTTTTTTCACCCGGGAGACAAAGTCTACAAGACTGTGCTAAAACCGATATCGACATATGGCATACAATTATGGGGGACTGCGAGTAACTCTAACATTGAAATCCTACAACGCTTCCAAAATTCAGCCTTGAAGTCAATAGTAAATGCACCTTGGTTCACAAGAAATGATGAAGTTCATGACTACTTGCAAATGCCTACTATTAAGGAGGAGGTGTCACGAATGTCCAGAACCTACAGAGATAGGATCAACCATCATCAAAACCACTCATTCGACACTCAGCCCCTGTTCTGAGTCACGCTAAAATTGATTACAGCGTCTACGCAGCCGTTCCGAGTCAGTTTTGGCGATACAAAACGATGGCATCTCGTAGACGCTGTAATCGATTATGGCGCTGCAGGCGATGTCACGGAACGCGACCTCAGTGATATTCCCTACCAAAGGAGATTGAAGAGAAAACATGTTTGGGACAATATATAGATAACCCAAAAAGTACCAAGAAGGGCGACCAAACACTGGAATGGAATGCCCAAAGCGCCATAAATCTTCATAAAAACTGCTCATGGTTGCAAAACCGATCGCAAGTTGGCCAAATAAAAAAAAACTTGGGAGACAAAAGACTCGAATCACAACAGATACAAAGGTCACGTTAGTGTTTGTCTATGTCTATATCTGTGTGTGACGTAGACAGAGAAAGGAATAGACGGAGTGCATGCGTACACCTTTGAGATGGAGATAGAGTTGGTTCTCAATAAGGATAAGGTTCAAAATCAGAGATTTTTCTGCCACATATCTGTCAAAACAAGGTCAAAACAAGCATTTGACAATACTGTGGCTCGATAAAAACGCATACGCGGGTAAGGGACAGGTGATCGTTATTGTTTCTCGCTTAGACAATAATGAATCGTATTGTGTCATCTCTTTCTTTTCTTTTTTTTCTGACGATGTGCCATCTCTATACTATACTCCCCCTACGGTGTGTGACAATATCTATGTCTGTCTATGTCATGTCTGTGTTTCTGTCTATGTCTGTGTCTATGTCTGCGGGCTATTCTTGAGGTGTCAAAACCACTAAACTAGAGGAACTAAAGGAACTAAACTGACAACCTTCAAATCCGACAGCTCTTGCGCGGTGGCCACAGATTCCATTTTCAAACACACCATTTTAATTAGTTTAGTTAGTATAGTTCGTATCGCCTTCGGAATCGCAGGCATTGTCTATATCTCGCCACGGGTGATAAATAAAAGATTCCAATGTACGTATTTATTTATTCTATTTACAGGTTCTTCATATTTAACCCTTTTCAGGTAAACATTCCCGAGTGTTGTCACGTTTGTGTGTCTATGTCTGTGTGCTCACCCGCCGCATGCACCACCAGCCCGATTGTGGCGGTGACGTTTCTCTCGATGGGGTTGCTCTGATCGGAGCGGCTTGAAGATATCTGGTCCACTAGCAGCATGAACACGAAACCTGGGAATTAACAAACAATTCCGTTATTAGTAATTAAAAAAATCTGTCAAGCGCGAGTCGGAATCGCACGAAAAGGGTACCGTACCATCGTACAACACAATTTAAACACTCAAAACAATAAAACAAAAACAAAAAGAAAATTAAAAGCACGTCTCTTGTACGGGGACCCCCTTTAATTTGTAATATCTCTCGTATTTCAGTATTTGTTGTTGTTGCGGCAACAGATATACACATTCTGTGAAAATATCAACTTTCTAGCTATTACGGTTCGTGCTGTAGGATCCGCTGACGGACGGACGGATGGACGGACAGCGGAGCCTTAGTAATAGGGTCCCGTTTGGCACCCTTCGGGTACGGAACCCTAAAAACGTACAGCAATAATACTCGTCATTCCGAGCGATTTATGTTTTGCTAAAGGCTGTTTTTGCCTAGGGCGCCGTCTTAACCAAACAAGGAAATAATGTTTAAATGAATGATTAACTCTACTGCTCGCAGAAGCACAAAATAGCCTTTGACTTTGACAGTGACTACCAACACGTCGATTAATGTCTATTGCAAGGGGATGAGAACTTAATTCCCCTAATTTTAATGTCTTTCTAGGGTTCCGTACCCGAAGGGTGCCAAACGGGACCCTATTACTAAGACTTCGCTGTCCGTCCGTCCGTCCGTCCGTCTGTCACCAGTCTCATAAACCGTGGTAGCTAGACAGTTGAAATTTTCACAGATGATGTATTTTTGTTACCGCTGTAACAACAAATACTAAAAATCAAAAGAAATTTAATATTAAGGGGGGCTTTCATACAACAAACGTGATTTTTTTTGCTCGATATTGATAATGGTAGCAGGTAGACGCTTAAAATGTTCACAATGTATTGAGTATATTATTTACTTAAAAAATAAATAATTAAATTAAAATTAAATGAATATTTAGGGGGGCTCCCATACATTTTTTTGCGGTTTTTTATAGATACGGAACCCTTCGTGCGCGAGTCCGACTCGCACTTGGCCGGTTATTTTTCCTTTTCGGCCGGGAACAAACTTACCCAAAACTAACGATATCCCAATAACAGAGTGCAAATCAGTGTCATGCCCCGGCGGTTGCACTGTCAGGTCTTTAGTGAGTGGGGTGGGTCGCATCCCCTCGCTAAACAAGGCCCGGACCCCCTCCGGGATGATGACTGCCAGCGCCGTGCCGACAAGGAGGCCGGCTCCGAATACTGTCACCCTCTTTAGTTTTTCCTGCGAAGGTGTATAAAACTTATTACTCTGTTTATTTTATTTTAATTTGTAAGCGAACCAGCAGAATACAGTACCACCAACTTAGATGTTCAGTTGATAGCGGTCGCTAGTGTCATAGTCGTCTTCATAGTAGCGGACATAGTATAGTATGTATTCTCTTTGATGGCGGATGACAAGTCCGTAGTACCAATTTTTCACACCTGAACAGCGAAGTTGGTGGCTCTGTACACAGTTATGATAAAGTCATTTAATAGGATTTCTTCTGAATAGGTTCCAATTACAGGTTCGCATTAAATTCTATAAAACTTGACTGTTTATTCCTATAATTAATTATTGACAATTCTTTATTGCATTTTTTATAAACTTTGTTTTGCAGTGCATATGTCAATCGACTTATTGAATAGACTGACAAGGATGTTATTGATTACATGATGATGAAAATCATGATAATTTAATCATAAAGTTTGAGATTTTTTGTCAAAGAACTTTCTGATAAAACTAGGTATTTGTTTATTCTTTTTTATATAATAATAGAGAGGTACAGTCGAGTTCATTAATACACGGTGTAAATGAATTAACGCATTATGAGAAACTCATTCTGAGCAACTTTCATTATGAAACCGATTTGATCATAGCAACTTTATTTTTCACTACTCCATAGAAATCAGCTGACCCACTCAGGCCAAAATGTGAAAAATAAAGTTGCTCATTAAGTCCCAATAAGTGAAAAATAAAGTTGCTCTTTTCTGCTCGCATGAATGCCAGCATCACGCACAAACCTCCGTGGTTTATGTGATGTTAATGTATTTAATTAAGACGATTACCTCCATTTGTTAAATAAATAAAAAATAAAAAAATAATACGGTATTGGCGTCATTTTGGAAGTAGTTTTAAAATAAATGTTATTACATTTTAAGCGCGCTACATTAATATTTCCGGGATATCTTCTGTAGTTTCAATAAAAATTAAAAATATAGTTGAATTGCAAAAATCCGCTCCAAAAACGCTGTATTTCTTATGGCGCCGGTCACATGACTCGTGTGACGTCACATGCTCGTGAGTGAACGCCCGCCATCACTATGATTCAGTCAAGCAAGATGTCAGAGACGAGCGTGTGACGTCACAAGAGAGAGAGATAAACGTCAGACAGAGCGTTTTCGTCATGTTTTCGTTACAGATTATATTTCAATAGTTTATACATTTTAATTCCTGGAATCCGCAAAAAATAAACATATTTTACTCTAAAATATAATGAAATATAGATTTCTACGCTACTATCTGATAGGATTACCTACCACATTTTGTCGAATATTTTTAATGTTGTCCAATACCGTATTACACCTTGTGTATGAGCAACACCAAGGCTTGAAATATAAATGTACATGGAATGGTACATACATGTTTATGTATATTCGAGCAGTTTCACATGTGTTTTATTGATGAATCTGCTCAGATATTTATGTACCCTCCCATGTACATTTATATAGTATGTATTTCAAGCCATGGTTTTGCTCATATATTAATGAACTCGGCTGAACCTTTGATTTAGTAATTAACACTGTCCCAGCCGGCAGGTTTCTTGTTATGGAAAGTGTTTTTATACTTTAGTTTAACTACAAGAGATTCTAAAAATATACTTATAATCCATTTGTAATAATAATTTTTATGTTATAGTTTATCGTGCACAGCGGTGTCCAAGGTGGTTAGCCTTATAGACTCTTGGAGATTCTAATCAACTTTGTAGCAATAAATAAGCACATGAAAATAAACGTAGTTTTATTTTCAATCGTGACAAGACAGAAGTAGTCAGAGACAGATGACGTATAAAAAGAATAAACTACAAAAAGTTTACACTTTATCATTTTAAATAATAACAGGGTCCATAAATTGTATCTTGATTTAAGAGCAAATGTGGATGCAATAAACGTAATTCTAATTCTAATTATTATTATTATTAATTCTAATATAATAATTATTATATTATATTATATTTAGCCTATATCATCCCACTGCTGGGCAAAGGCCTCTCTTCCCCGTTTCCATGTATCGCGCTCCTGGGCCGATTCCCACCAGTTCTTGTTGTGGTCCCTCAGCTCGTCACTCCAACGTTTTCTAGGGCGGCCTCGACCTCGCCTTGCGTTTTGTGGGACCCAGAGTGTCATTTGTTTGGCCCATCGGTCCGGTTGCATACGAGCAACGTGGCCGGCCCAGTCCCACTTCAATTCGGCCGCTTTTTCTGCTACGTCTTTTATTTTAGTTTTGGAGCGCAACTCGGTGTTCCGGACACGGTCCAGCAACCGGACCCCCAAGATACTGCGCTCCATATTTCGCTTAATAATAATAAGCTTTATTCATTTAAAGTGTTACAATGATTACTTGTTTTTACACACAGTAAAGAACAAGGGTCCCTAAAAAAGGGTGAACCCTGTGTTATAGGATGACTAGTAGCACTTCCCACAAATAGATGACTTGGTTGCAGTAAACTAATGTGGACAAATATGTATTTATCTTCACTTAAATGAGTAGAAATTTAAATCTAAGACTAAGAAAAAAATATTGACTAACATAATTTGTTTTGATGAGTTGTGTATGTGTAGAGAGAGATTTGGAAATACTAAATACCTATTTATGAAGTTAATTGAATTGCAATATTACGAGATCTTGCTTCAAAGAGTTTCTGGAGTGAAAGGGAAATGAAGCAATATGGTTGGTCTAGTAACAGAAGAGAAAAACCTTAGGTAGGTTAGAAAGATTTAATAATTGAGTAGGTATGCAGTATGCTATATAAAACCATACTTAAATCTAAATGAACAAAGAATAACCAACGAATGAATAAATATGTTCATTCAACCGTTACAAGATATATTAGCAAACTCAACAGATTTCAAAACATTACCTACAAAGCAACAATATGGTAAGCTAATTTGACCTACAACTTTGGTCACTGAAATCAATGGTTTTTACATAAAATAATGAGATAATTGCAGTTGTAAGGTTACCTCAGACATGCTAACGTTCAGTGGGATGCTCCCAGCAGCATACGAGCCCACCAGCATCACCAAAACAAGCAAAATAAGAATCCAAGTCCCATCCATTTTGGCACAACGGAAAATACGCTTTTCAGGAGGAAACACACGTCGTGAAGGAACGTCGTCAGAAGAAAGTATTCTCAATAACTTATCAGTTATTTAATTAACATGTTTTAATTGATTGGTACCGCAGCGATAACTAAAATTTCACATAAAATTAAAGTAATGCCTATTTGGCAATTTTGACAACACGATTACAAAAGCGTATAGAGAAAACTAAATGACAGTTCTTTTTCTTCATGTAAATATTATTGTCTATGGTATGATGGTAGCAAGATGTAGTAGCGCCATCTCTGGGAGAGCAGCAAAAGTTTTTCATTTCAACGCCATCGTGTACAGAACAGTAACACTATTTTAGTAATATATTCCACCACAAAGAGCGCTAATAGGAGGTGAGCCAGAAAGAAGGATGCAAACTCTGTGAGGTGAGCTGAGAAAACGTTCAACTTTGCTTGATAGATGGCGTTAGAAGACTTAACCGCCAGAAAACTGAAAGGAGATCGTTCACGGTCATAGATGGATGATGGACCAAAAGTAAAAATGCCGCGACAGAAAAATAACCGGCCAAGTGCGAGTCGGACTCGCGCATGAAGGGTTCCGTACCATTATCTATAAAAAACCGCAAAAAAAAAAAGTATGGGAGCCCCCCCCTAAATATAAATTTAATTTTAATTTAATTATTTATTTTTTAAGTAAATAATATACTCAATATATTGTGAACATTTTAAGCATCGACCTGCTAACATTATCAATATCGAGCAAAAATAAGCAAAAAAAATCACGTTTGTTGTATGGGAGCCCCCCTTAATATTAAATTTCTTTTGATTTTTAGTATTTGTTGTTATAGCGGCAACAGAAATACATTATCTAGGAAAATTTCAACTGTGTAGCTACCACGGTTCAAGAGATACAGCCTGGTGACAGACAGACGGACGGACGGACGGACGGACGGACGGACGGACGGACAGACAGCGAAGTTTCAGTAATAGGGTCTCGTACGGAACCCTAAGAACATGGACAACAACAATAGTGAGTGCTAGGTACTTATTTTTTTGTACATCTTTAAGAAATTATGTCCATCGATCGAGAATTTTCGATCGAGAAACAACAAAATATTCTTTGACAAATTGACGTAAATATAGGCTTACTGAGATAATTCAGTTTGAATAAGCAATTCAGTCATCTAATTACATATTCAAATACCTAATCAATGAACCACGGAAAAGATTATAATTTTCACTAGGTACCTACTTCTAGCATCTATTGACTGTCGTGTTGTATCTAAATTATGTCTAAACTGTATTTATCGTCTATCTAACGTCTGCTGCAAGTCGGCCTAACTTGAAACCAATAAAAATACGAGTCAAATCAACATTCAAGCAAAAGTTCAAGTAAGGTTTGGTACCGACAAAGACTATATATCCAATTGACTGCGCCTGCGGGGGAATGCGGCTCGCCAAACGTTTGTTGTATTCAACAAACGTTCGCATACGCAACCTATGCACGATGACGGGCCGCCAGACAGTTTCGCAGCGGCTGACCAATCACAGCTCTCTTGCCTCGTCCCCCGCCGCCTTACTGAGTTATGTTTCAAATAAAAATGTATCTATGCGCTCTCCACTGGATAAGTGCTCCCTGGGTACCGACTATGCCTTGAATTTTACATCGACATACCAAAAGGGCATGAAAATGTAAGTGAGTATATAAATATGGTGATTTCTAAGTTTTTATTTTAACAGCCAAAGAGCCTATAATCCTAAGATAGGTAGTTTGTACTAAAAAAAACATGGCCAAGTGCGACTCGGACTCGCCCATGAAGGGTTCCGTAGTAGCAAGTAATCATAAGAATGGATGTTTGTGTTGTAACTTTGTTTTTCATAGTGTTTGTATGAATGACAAAGTTATCTTTGCGGTTTTTAAGAAATGTTTTATATTTTAAAAACTGTTATATTTTGTTCAAACACCAATTTTTGTTGAAAGTTTGTACAGAATATCCTTTTTATATTTTTCACTCTCTTACTTTTTAAGTTATTTTATTTTATTTTTATTTATTGCAAAACACAACAGATATTTTACACTTCATTTCCTAGTATATAGACACGGTTTTTTAACTAGTAAATTATCCTAAAGGGTGTTTTGACAGCATGCTCTGTATTGCGTGCGGAAATATGTTACATGTTATATAATTATTAAACTAAGTTTAGGAGACTGCACCAGCCCCCTTTCCCAACCAATCCCCAATGTTGATGTTGAAAGGGGTGTTGCATTAAAAGAAAGCATAGTAAAATATAATAAAACGACAAACAAATCTTCGAAATTACAAAATATTAGAGGGAATTTATGATAATGCTTTATGTAGCTGAAATTTAAAGGCACAAAGGTTCACAAAGACATCCAAGGTACTATGCACATTAGACAAATCATTATAGAGACGACACATATTAGCGAGTGATTCATGTTGTTCCCTTTGCGTTCTATACAAGGGTAATTCGAAAGTTTTTAGTTTCCTTGCCGACCTCTGAGGAATTTGTGCAGTATGTATTTTTATTTTTGCTAAAAGGGAAGTATGCAGTGTTCCATGCAGAATTTTATTAAGGGTGGTTAGACTACTAATAGACCTTCGAGTTTCCAGGGTTGTCATTCCAAAGTGTTCCAAGCGAGATTCGTAACAGCGATGTTTGTATTTTAAGTTGTTGCGATATGTTAGCACCCGAAGGAATCGGGCTTGTATATTTTCAATCAAGTCAATACGTACTTTGTAATAAGGACTCCAAACCAGTTAGAAGGGGGGGACATTTTTTTCCACTTTGGACTTTGAGGAAAAATGATTTTAAAAACCTCAACGTCATTTTCAAAGACCTATCCATAGACATCCCACACATATGTATAGGTTTGATGAAAAAGAAAATATTATAGTGTCAGTTCCATGTATGGGGACTAATGGGGAGACCCCCCTTAATATTTATTTTTTTCATTTTTTGTATTAAATCGTAAAGCAGTTCACAGAATACATCTACGTACAAAGTTTCAACTGTGTAGTCCTAATAGTTTTGGAATAAAGTTGCTGTGTCATGCGGACGGACAGACACAGACTTGACGAAACTAAGGGTTCCTTGTTTCTCTAACGGACCCTAAAAACTAGATCTGCACGTATGCCCTATTTGGAATGCTTGTTTTTAAAACTAACCGTTTTTTGGAATGAAAACCTTATGCTATAATTAATAGGGCAGTAACTTGCAAGTGCCCGATAGTAATTCTAATCAGGTTGCCAATGTAGCTACTTTACACTCGTAGGGGGCTATTTGGGAGGTTTCAAAACCACTAAACTAGAGGAACTAAATGCACTAAACTGACAACCTTCAAATCCAACAGCTCTTGCGCGGCGGCCACAGATTCCATTTTCAAGCACACGATTTTAATTATAGTTTAGTTAGTATAGTTCGTGTCGCCTCCCAAATCGCAGACGGAGACGCAGGTTTTAATCCCGATGCTGACCGACGTCGTGACCGTGTGCCAAAGAGATACGTAATTTATCTTATATAAGTACCTGGGTGCATTATTGGACTTTGCTGACAGTGATGGAAAACGTCGTGAGGAAACCTTCATTACTTCAATTGGCGGCGATGGGCTAGCCCCGTCACACAAAATGGAGTAATGAACAACTGAGCCGCCGCGCGTATGGGAAAAGACGTGATGTCATATTCATATCCATATTCATATTGATATTCATATTCATATCCATATTGATATTCATATTGATATTCATATTGATATTCATATTCATATACATATTCATATTCATATCCATATTCATATTCATATTCATATTCATTTATTTGCTTTAAATGTGGTTATCACATGGGTTCTTGAATATTTAATAGTCTCACACATTAAGCCGTCGCTGGGCATGCAAATTATTAACATAATATATTTGTATCATACACCTAAATTTAAATTGAGTAGGTACCCAACTAACATAAATCTATAAGATAATAATAATAATTTAAAATTGGAATACTTAATGTCAAATGTTATTTTTTTTGTTAGCTATTTAACCTGGATCAGCCCCTGGTTAAACCATCCAGTGACTTTTCCTATTATGAGTATAGCGACATGTCATTTTGGGTCTAGCTTAGCGACATATATCATTAACCTACTTCAAATAACCGGCCAAGTGCGAGTCGGACTCGCGCACGAAGGGTTCCGTGCCATTATCTATAAAAAACCGCAAAAAAAAATGTATGGGTGCCCCCCTAAATATTAATTTAATTTTAATTTAATTATTTATTTTTTAAGTAAATAATATACTCAATATATTGTGAACATAAAAATCACGTTTGTTGTATGGGAGCCCCCCTTAATATTAAATTTCATTTAATTTTTAGTATTTTTTGTTATAGCGGCAACAGAAATACATCATCTGTGAAAATTTCAACTGTCTAGCTACCACGGTTCATGAGATACAGCCTGGTGATAGACGGACGGACGGACGGACGGACGGACGGACGGACGGACGGACGGACGGACGGACGGACGGACGGACAGACGGACAGCGAAGTCTCAGTAATAGGGTCCCGTTTGGCACCCTTCGGATAGACGCTAAAAATGTTCACAATATATTGAGTATATTATTTACTTAAAAAATAAATAATTAAATTAAAATTAAATTAATATTTAGGGGGGGCTCCCATACATTATTTTTTTTGCGGTTTTTTATAGATAATGGTACGGAACCCTTCGAGTCCGACTCGCACTTGGCCGGTTATTTTAACCTGGCGAATTATTTTAGCTATATCGACATGGAATGAAATTTCTATAATAAGTCTAGTGACATAGAATTTTCTGAGCAGCAACACTGGTTCTAATAGAAGCATTTGGATCACGGAATGACTTACCTTGAAACGATTACAGCGCATGAATCGATCGGCCTTTTGAATAAGTTATAATTTTAATGCATTTAAATCATTATTTACGTGTTCTTCGTACGTAATAAATTACCTACAACGTACGTTCTTTCAATGTAAAGTTAGTTCGAATAATAAGTCTTCTGGGAACGTAATTAAATAAAAATAAGTAAAAATAAAATAACCGGCCAAGTGCGAGTCGGACTCGCGCACGAATGGTTCCGTACCATTACCTATAAAAAAAACCGCAAAAAAATCACGTTAGTTGTATGGGTGCCCCCCTTAATATTAAATTTCTTTTGTGTTTTAGTATTTTTTCTTATAGCGGCAACAGAAATACATCATCTGTGAAAATTTCAACTGTCTAGCTACCACGGTTCATGGGATACAGACAGACAGCGAAGTCTTAGTAATAGGGTCCCGTTTGGCACCCTTCGGGTACGGAACCCTAAAAACGTAGCCAATAAGCGCCCCCACCGAGGGCACAGGCCTTTAGGTAGATAATCAGAAAAACATTTCTATACAGTCTCACACATTGCTGTTTTGTCTTCCTCCCCAACCCGGATTCTAACCTCGGACCTCGAGACTCGAACCGCAATGCCACGGAGGTCGTTATAGTAATAAGATCTTACTCCTATGACGCACTACAATAAGAGAGTCGGGTTACACATAACAGATTGTCCCGTTAAACTGTAACCTTACTTCACAAAGCGATAACCAAAATACAACATAGCATTATGATATCACGACCACCTCTGTGGCGCAGCGGTAGTGGCTCTGCCTACCATGCAAGAGGCCCCGGGTTCGATTCCCGGCTGAGGATAAATAAAACGAAAAAGAAAACCCCCAGGTCTTAAAATTGTATGTCGCTGTTTCTGGTTCCCACGACACAGCGATATCAAAATAGCAATGTTTGTGCCTGTATGTAAATGTTTATGTTTATGTTATTCTTACTCGGATCCGGGTAAAGGCCTGTGCCCCTCGGTGGGGACATTAATGGGCTACATTTACTTATTTACTTTATGTTATTTATGTCACGTAAAATGGATATTTGAATAATCTAATCTGGCAAAAAGTGAGCCTTTGCACTTTGCTCTCCGTTTAACACGCCGAATCGCTTAAGGACAGAAGAGTCCTTTGAACAATATTGACATTAAAATTATAAAAAAAAATGACATTAAAATTATAAAAAAAATGACATTAAAATTAGTTTGACACTGCCTGCGATTTGGGAGGCAACATGAACTATACTAACTAAACTAATTAAAATGGTGTGTTTGAAAATGGAATCTGTGGCCACCGCGCAAGAGCTGTCGGATTTGAAGGTTGTCAGTTTAGTGCCTTTAGTTCCTCTAGTTTAGTGGTTTTGACACCTCCCAAATAGCCCCCAGTGGGTACCAAGACGTCAATGAATGTCTAATTTTAGACGTTGGTACCTACTGTCAAACTAATTATAATGTCAATATTTTTCCCTTTTCGGCCAGGAGAATGACAATGGCTTGACTTAGGGGGTAGAAAAGTCGTAACGCGATGTTACATTAGGTATTTACGCCAGTAGAGTACGCAGTTACATTGTGTAGTAACCCAGTAACCCACAAAGACTCATCAATCTAGTTAATTAAGCGCCTATTACACTTGACCATGAAAACTTGAATGAGGATTCTTCATGTAATTTAACAAAGCAGGTATTATAACTGTACTAATAATTGTTTCCATTTTTTACCGAGTTTCAGAAGGAATGTAACTGTGTATGTAGTCTATTCCTTAGCAATAGGTTCTTATATGTACCTATGTGTAATAATAATATCTATATATTACTAGCTGACCCGGCAGACTTCGTACTGCCTCAATTTAATATGAACTTTATTGAATAGCAATAAAGTTCAAATTGACTCTGGAAAACGTTTGTATGGGAAATAGAAAAGGGCTGTTTTTAGGGTTTTCCCGGAAATTATTCGATTTTTTCTCGCCTTTTAAACCTTCCCTAGACCTCCACGAACATTTCAAGACTAAGATAAGATAAATCCGTTCAGCCGTTCTCGAGTTTTAGTGAGACTAACGAACAGCAATTCATTTTTATATATATAGATAGGTACCTACTAGAATAGTTTTATTGTACGCGCAATTCTTCACCTTACCTATCTATCATCTCCGTCTCCTACCCAACATGGTTTGCTGGAAGAAATCTCTTATCAGAGATAAGCTCGCCTTTGTACATATTTTTTTCTATGTTAAGCTATTTTTACTGTCGTGTGAGTACAATAAAGAAATTACGAATTACGAATGTGCTCTACACACGATGCAATCGGTCGCCTGCAACTTGTATTTCCCTCTCTATGTATCTTCCTGTTCTGTCCTTCTCTAGCGGTTGCAAGGCAACCTGCCTTCTATGAGTTGCAGCGACCGATTGCAAGCCAGGTAGCATCTAACGGATTACGAGTATTCAAACTCATTTTAGTCACTTGCTTGACAGATCTTGAGGCATTTGATTAACTTCTGGCTCTTAGATGAAATGAAAATGGCGGTGTCATGACTATTTCCTTAAAGTCTAATATACCTTAGTATCTATTTATATGTTTTGTTATTTATTTTTTTCTGTATTTATGTATTTATTAGTAAGTAGTCTATTATTTTAATATTTATCGTTGTGCACTTATGTAGGTCTACCTTTTATTAAATTATCCTCTCCATCCTAGGTTTGCTGGAAGAGATCTCTTATTAGAGATAAGCTCGCCTTTGTACATTTTTTTTCTAATATTAAGTTCTGTATTATGTTTTCTGTGCAATAAAGTATAAAGTAAGTAAAAGTAAGTAAGAAGTCTAAAAGGTGCTGCAGTCATAAGTTCAATCCCTACAAGACAGACACGACACGATATGAGAAAGAGATAATTGAAACAAAAAGTAAACTTTAGAAAAAACCGACTTCCACAAACCCTATTTGATTAGATTGAGTTTAATACAAACTGTAACCCCTTATCCCCCCCCCCCCCTTGGGGAATTAATTTTGTCAAATCCCATATCAGTGCTACCCCACGCTACTAAGGAACCCCTGTACAAAGTTTCATGGCTCTAGGTCCACCGGTTTAGGCTATGCGTTGCCTGCCCGTCAGCCACGCATTGTATTTGTACCTTGTATTGAGCAGATCTGGTGGCCATATGTGGTCTTCATCAGCAGTTCCGCATCACAATATTATGCTTACCATGTGCATTTGCACGAGTTATTATGAAAAACACAAAAATCACTTTAGGTCTGCCTATAATATTTGAAGAGTTCCCTGGATTTCTCCAGGATCCCATCATCAGATCCTGACTTGGTGTCAATGGGACCAATGGGAAGGTAAACCCTTTCAAACAAAAAAATAATTTTCCAAATCGGTCCACCCGTTTAGGCGCTATCGGGGCACATACATAAAAAAAAAAAATAAAAAAAAAAAACAAACATCCGGACGAATTGTAAACCTCCTCCTTTGGGAAGTCGGTTAACAAGATACAGAACAGAACAGGAGAAAGCATGTTGCCTTTTCTGTCTAGTTTCTTCACCATTATTCTCATATTCATATTATTTATTGCACAGTAACTTAATATTAAAACTTAAATAACATATAGTGCGCAAAGGCGAGCTTATCTTATTCTCTTACAGTGGTCGAATATATGATTTATTATTATCGTTTATTCTTTAACAAAATACATTGTGTTCGTAATAAGTATACACTGGTTATATCACTGTCATTTTATTGCAAACAAATCCAAATTAAAAAGTAAAATAAACAAGAAACTAAATTAAATTCAACAATCATTCCAAATAATAATCCTTACAAGTCAATTCATAAATTCAAATGTCAACAAGAATGCATCAAAATCAAATTAGCTATGTCATCTTCAAAATGCATCTAGAGAGTAGCAGCACTTTTATGACATTTGTTTTAATCTTACTTTAAATACATCAATAGACAGTTTTTAACTCAGTAGGCAACTTGTTAAAAAACTTAATTGCTTGATAAGAGCACAAACAAACAAACAAACAAACAAACAAACAAAAAAAAAAACAAACAAACAAACAAACAAACATTTACATACAGGCACATACATTGCTTCTGGCCCCACACTAGGATACCCTGTGTCGTGGGAACCAGAAACAGCGACATCACAAACATGTAAACAATGCACAATGTTAAACTATTTCTAACTTAGGAGCTTATCACAAGTCAGGTCCTTTCTTCTAGTTTCCACTCTTATAATACTGTGATTATCTGTTTCACCATTTTGTTTTTTTTTACAAGTCTTGTAAGCACCACCAAATTATATAGGCTCGGTACCGTCAAAATGTTGAGTTTCTTATAGCGAAGATGCAAAAAATATGACAACGCAATTTTTTTGAAATGTTCATGGTACCGGGATTGGAACCTGCATCTCCTGCGTGAGAAGCCAGCCTTTAGCCACTAGACCGCTCTCTCTTTTGTATTATATTTTGTGCTTACGATACTTCTAGGAACCTCTCTTTACCAACTCAACGATACCATCGCTTAGCTCAGATGCTAAGATTATGATTAATTAGGGAACACACAACATAATTATTGGATAAAAAGATAAAAGTGACCGTGGTTCGGTTGCGGTAAAACCTACGTGTTGAGAAACGAGAACAGATAAGGACTGCTTACATTATTGTAAAATACTGCCCAACCCACTAACAGCCGTGGTACTCTAATTTTGTTACTATGAGAAAAATATTGGTTCTGAAAAACAAATGATAATCCGACTAAAATACCGAAAATTTGCTCAAGAGGTTTTCGGTATAAGAGTTTATTTTTTTGGTCTTGAACTTGGACTATTTTGTACGCTTGTTCAAATATTTGCCCAATAATATTACGACGACTCACAAAAAGTCTTATCATTTTAATAACAAGAATCGAAGGGATTTACAAAAAAAAAACACTAGAAGACTAGAAAAACACTTAATACAAAAAACATCAACGCCCGCGTGTGCCGACTTACGGTACAATTTTTTTACGAAAATGAATACTAACTTTTCTTGAAATTAAATGTGTCATAATAATCTTCATAAAATAAATACTTCGAAAGAGCACACCAGTCCAAATACTGTGAATTCTACGAAAACACTTCACGGCACTGACGAAACTAATCATATTTTTCGACAGCCATTAATTAAGACTTATGGTAGATCTTCTAAAGGCAGGACCCCAGTCTAACTACTGTGTTACAGGCAAAGGACGTGACAACATATCTGACATAATCCTCCTCATCTTCATTAAAATAATAACAGGTCCTTGTATTGTATAATAACAGGTTCGTTGTTTAGTAAGCGATTCCTTGTAAAATGAACATAGCTTTCAACATTATTAATTAACTAAGTCATTAAGTTATTACTTGTAGTGAAAGATAATAATTTTCATAATTTATTTATTTATTTATTTTCTTTATTTAGGACATCAACAGCAAATTACAAAGTAGTACTTAACATCTAAATTAAGCTTAAGTATTGCCAATAATAGATATCCCCTAATTTAACATGTGAAATTAAAGTTGCGGCGGAAAACAAAACCATCACCTAAAATATGATTATAAGTTATCATCAGATATAAGAATAATATATATATTATTATTATATATATATATCTATATAAATACTTATATATATATACATACAAATACATGTACTACTTATGAAATATATACCTATATAAAAAATATAAGAGTAAGAGCCTATTTATCTATTAGAATTAATCAGTCAAATTGTCATCGCTGTCTGGAGGCAACAAATTATCAACAATATTGCGTCTGAAAGTTGTTTTTGAGTGCTGAAATATATCTACAGAGTTAAAATCTTTGTTGTATGTGTTAGCTATACGAGTGAAAGGTTCGTTATTCGCATAATTAGTGCGATGACTTGGTGCATATAGAAGTGGAGTGTGGCGGGTGCGACGCCTAGGAGTTACAAAAGTAATAGCGGACAGTAGTTCTGCAGAATCAAGCCTACCACGAAGAATCTCTTTATTGCACACAATTAATTGCAATGACAAAAAATAAATAAAAACAGTGTACAAAGGCGAGCTTATCTCTAAAAAGAGATCTCTTCCAGCAAACCAAGTTCCGATGAGAGAGTTTGATATATCAGCAAGGGTAGACCTATGTGTACAACAATATACCTACGAGTACCTACACCCTACCTAAAGATATTCCGGTTTTGTTGAATTCCAAATCAGGGCTTTAATTTTGCCTGGCCATTTTCTCGCAAAAAAGCGTGAGGATATGTATGTAATACTATTGCATCAATTATATTCGTCCTTTACCTTGGGTCAGTTTTTTTTCTAAAAACGCAAGATGTTATAATTTAATATCTTGGATGTTCCTAATTATGTTTAATTGATAAGTATCGTTTATTGGTAAATAAATAGTCGATACATTACCTTCATCGGATGTCGGGAAATCTTCATTGTTCGTGAGAAAAATATGTTTAAATTCAAATAATCTAAGTTAAGATTGGTATTTAACTCAGCCCGGGTCTCGTAAAAGACGGATAAACAATCAGATAACTTTTTTTGACACTTGTTGTACGTGTAAAATGTCAAAATCCCCAGATAAACAGATAAACGCTATCTGAGGAATGAGAGAACGGCACTCAGTACAAAGACAGGTAATACTTTACTCTATCGATATTTCAGAATAGTATGATGGATGGCCGCTCTAAAAAAGCATCACTGCTTCCATACAAACATTGCCATTGTCCTTTAATAAGGTATCGTAAAAGTTATTCAGGCGATGGCGGTGATATTTTTTATTTAATATAATTATTTGTAGTCGTAAGTTAGGTTAATTAATTAAAACCACAATAAATACTCCTAAAAAACAGAGAATAGGCTTTTGGCCAAGGTAATCCAATAAATCTAGGAACAAGTCTTAAGTTGAAACATTATGTACAAGATGGCTTCAGAACTGTATATTTCCAGCAGATATATTTTATAAAATCAATTTTGTGCAAAAAAGACAGCCATTTGATGGCACTTTTACATGACGTCATTCTGTTGTTATTTCATAGAACTCAGGAACAAAAGTTCCGTTTTGAAAGTTCATAAAAAGTATCTATTTTGACAGGCCACAAGCACCATCCCATTTACCAGCGACTCCTTTAGGCCGCGGCGGACTCTGGCGCAAATATGCCGCCCTTGGGGAGGGCTACATATTCGTGTCGTTTAGCGTGCAGACCCTCAGGCCGTGGGGGACCGACGCTCGGCGAGTCTTCAAGGAGACTGCAAAGACACTCGTCGAAGAGTAGGGTGATCCAAGAGCTGGCACCTACCTCGCCCAGCATTAGCCTGGTGATACAGCGAGGTAATGTGCCAGCATGCTGGCAATCCTGCCACTCGACGGCGACTTTAGGATTTTACCAACTTTACGTTGGTAAAATCCTAAGGCTGGATTCGACCAACAGAAAGTTATCCGGAGAATAATAATAATAATATCCCGGGGATAACTTGTAACATTTTCATAGACAACAGTGACACCTAGATCAGATCACCTCACCTAATGGTGGTTTAAATAACAATAAATGTAAATGTAAATATCATCTCCCGAACATTCGCAACAAGATTTCCGTTATTGATTTGCGAGTACTGAAGCCTTACTCCAACCTTTTTTTGAGATTTAAATGCGATACCGTTCACGGCAACCGTTTTCGACTACTCCATAGAGAACTTTATTTTACCTATAATAAGTGTTAAAACGGTCATATTATTTTCTCAGATCAAAAGGTAGAGATCAGCATTCGTGGGAGCTAGGAGTACGGGCCCTGTGCTAAGTTTACGGCATGTGTAGAGTAGCGCATGCGAGTCACATTTGGCCTTGTAACTAGCTGCATATGGGAACAAGTCAACTGACGCTAGCATTTGTAGGGTTCCGCAGGCAAATGGGATTTAGTTTTGGTTCTACACGTGTCATCCATCATTAGCAGGTACTGTTTATTAGGGTACCGTACCCGAAGGGTGCCAAATTGAATTTTTGAAGGAAGTTGAATTTTACACAGAATGTGTATACAGGGTGGAATTAAATTAGCTGACCATATTTTGAGGAATGATAGTACCCATCATTGTGAACAACTTTCCCTATGAAAGATATGGTCGCAAATGAAAAATATTTTTCGTCCCCAAGTACATTGCCCCGATCCTGATTTCAAGTTACTATGGGAGACCCAAAATTTTTTTTCGTTTGCGACCATATGTTTCATAAGGAAAGTGGTTCACAATGATGGATACTATCATTCCCCGAAATATGGTCAGCTAATTAAATGTCACCCTGTAGAGTTGAATAGTATTAAGTCAATTTCAATATAGTAATAGCGCCTGACATTTTTGGATAGGTATCAAAATTACGAGATGAAGCTTGAAGATACTCACGTTGTAACTGTCGGGCTCGCACTTGACCAATCATTTTCATTGCAGATGACAAAAACTTATGGCTTTGAAGCTGCCAAAATTAAGTACACCTTTCTAACGATCTTTTGGCTTGCGGTGACAGGTGGAACTAACACTTTTTGACAGGTTGTTGCATTAAGTTGCGTAGAAGTGGTGCCCTCTGTAAACGTCACTCATACGCCAAAAGATACATAAAGAAAACCGTAATAAATCTTCACTTATCAACTAGCATAGATACCTGTTGCCGAACTTTTAACATAACTTTTATATTTCTATTCATAGTTCAAGGAACTGGTTCCTCTCGATACAGTTCTAAGCTTAGCTTAAGCACAAATAAATGTTGTATTTTATGGAAGCAATAAACTTAACTTAACTTGAACTTGAACTAGTTAGTTAGAAGGCGACCAGTAGTTTAACTACCTATGTGATTCCTTCGCAAGTACGTAATAAATAATTATGTGAATATGTACACTATCTCGTTAATATTATTTTTTATCTTATCTTACTTTACGGAACCACGCAACAAGAAACCTTTCGATTCGCTCTTGACCGAACCATCCGACTCCTGCTGCTATACTTAAATCAATTATACTTAGTTCAGTTAGTTCTTTGTAATTTCAAGAAACGCGCGTGAATGGAAAAGTGCATTTTTCAATAAAAAAAATATATTGCCCTTTGTATTTTCTTGCTGTGCTTTTCGTGTGAATGAAATATTTAAAAGTTGTTAGGTTTTGAAAAGGTATTTGAGAACGTGTTAAGGGCTGTTAAAGGTTTTTGGGTGAGTAGGTACTTACTTATTTTTAATAAATGAAACATAAGTATTTAAAACGAGTGACGACCTCTGTGCCATTGTACTTCCCATGCGACAGATCCCGGGTTCAAATCCAGGGTTGCAGAAAAAACTTCCCCAGGTCTTGGATGTTTACATGTTGTGATGTCGCTGTTTGTGATTCCCACGACACAGGTTATCCTAGTGTGGGGCCAGAAGCAATCAGACAGAAGCCGTATGAGAAAAAGGCGTGACGCTATGTGTTTGTGCGTGTGTGTGTGTACAAATATATGACCTAGAAGGCACTATTGGAATTTGTGCTAGAAGTTTGATTTTTACAAAGCTCTAAAGGATTGAGTAGGTATAATTGATAGGTATATTGATCAATTTAAAATTGTCTCATGTTCCCGAGACAAAAGGTCTTGACAGACGGACGGACGGACAGAGGACGGAGAAACGGAAAACGAAGTAATGCTAAGGGTTTTTTTCCTTCGATCTAACCCTAAAAATACTAAGATATACTGATCTATGAATCATAATACACTTTGATAACTCGTGTTTTTCCACCATAATCTGCCATGGATGAAGACGTCCATGACGTCATAGATCGTGTGGCGCATCGTGACCTTAACATCCGGATGCACATTTAATTCGGCGACTGACGGAAACTTAAATTTCAAAAGTACATTTTGAGCCGGAGTTTGTTCCGAAAAGTGAAATCCAAAGTTGCTCTGGTCAAATCAGTTTTGTAGTTAAAGTTTTTCAGAAATAAGTCCTTGACAAACCCCTTAAAATAAAGCTAGAGGCACAGAGTACTTATGGCTAGGGGTTTCAGTTTCATCCTGTATGTTTATATCGAAAAGCTTGATCAAGTTCAATCCGGAAAAAGCTTCTGGCCCCATACTAGGATACCCTGTGTCTTGGGAACCAGAAACAGCGACATCACAAAAATGTAAACACCCAAGACCTGGGGGCTTTTTTTTGTCCCCAGCCGGGATTCGAAGGTATCACTATATTATTTATCTTTCCACATGTATCCAGATCTATCTCTTTGTGGTAATACCACATGCAAGTATGAGTAGTCAGTACATCGCTTACATACTCGTAATATACTGACTTTACACTTCAATGACCTAGAATCGGTACCGTCAACATATGACCTAGGCTGTTTGAAAACGTTACACTTTGCAACAGTTTCTTAGTAAGTCGTTCGTATGCTGAATGCACTGCTTAAACGCTAATGAGCTAATAGAGTTCTAATGACAGCACTTATGAGCGGACAACCCGGGTGCGATTCTGTAGGCAGCCAGGATAGCTAGTTTGTTATTAACAAAAACAAAAATATAATAATAATAAATAAATGAATATATAAATAAATAAACAAATAAACCTGAACGCTCCATAGTTATGTTTTTATAGGCTATTGAAATTCGATAAAAATCGATTACATTATTTTTTTTCGCGCAGCCGTCAACCAAATCTTGTTTTTCTAGTACATAATAGTGTAACCAAGAAAACTTAGCATGACATGTTACCTCTTCACTCAGTCCGCAAAAAATTAGAGAATCTCGAAGTTTGTAGATATTTAGGTACTTCAGATGGTTTGGTTGACGACCGCGCAAAAAAAATAATAATAGGATTTTTATCGAATTTCAATAGCCTATAAAAACATAACTATGGAGCGAACAGGTTAAGTATAACAGTAAAAATAATAGAATTTGTGTGTTATATCCGAATAATAATTTTTTTTCTGGCACGGCACTTTTACTTTTGGCCCATCAATGTATGGACCGTCCCGCTGTAGATGTGCCTAGAGTTATAGCTGACGCCTGAAGGATCGTGCCCAGCTTAACTAAACCAGCCTTGGTATTAGGCAGGAGGTAGCCAATATTCAGTTTACAAAATTAGTCGGTGATATTTGGACCACTTCTTAAATCCGGTGAGTTTTGGCGTAACTAGTAATATGAATATGATCTCTGCCGTACCATATACAAGCTAATATGTCACTTACTGTACTCACTTAATAATAATTATTATTACGTACTTCATATTTATACTGTATATTTATATATCTACCTATACATCACATCGTTGAGAGGTGCCTGCACAGACATCAAATGGTTTTGACTGAAAATCAGCGCTGCAACCCTGTTGTAGCCATATGCTGAGTTGGAGCCATTTCACTGGCGAGGCATGCGTACATCATCTTTCTCTTTTGTTTAGTAAAATATGTTTTCTTCTATAATGTAATGTCTATTTCCTATCTCTAAATTATCTTGTTGATGTATCTATGTTCTGTTCAGTGAATAAACGTATGTCTATGTCTATGTCTATGATGTGTTTTCCCATACACTGGTTGGCAAAGGTTTATTAAACTACTGTAGTACAACGGAACCCCAGGACGGTAGGAAGGTAATGTTTTTGGACTGTATGTTTATATGTGCGTATGTATGACTATTACGTTAGCACGAACTAACAGCCGAAACGGCTATAACGATCTGAACAAATTATTTACAGATAGATGAGTATTAGTTGCAGGAGTGACATATAGGCTAATTCATTTAATATGAAGGAAAAGCAATTGGCTGACCATTTGGTTTTTTTTGATTCCACTTCTCAGTTTCTCTGCCCTTCTTCTTCCGCTGTGGTCCAGAAAAATCGGTCAAGTGCGGGTAGGAATCGCACACGAGGGGTACCGTACCATCGTACAATAAAACTTAAGCACTCAAAACAATAAAACAAAAACAAAAAGAAAATTTAAAAAGATTATACCCTCACGAGGATTTGAACACACGGCCTACTTATTGAGAGCCTACATCATACCGGCTGCGCTACCACAACGAAGTAACGAAGTGGGTTGACGCGAAATATACCATTATATTGAAATATATATAATATGTTATATGCAAATAAATGAATATGAATATGAATGCGTGGGTGTATCAAAACACGTCATCATGAAGACCCCTTTAATTTGTAATATCTCTCGTATTTCAGTATTTGTTGTTGTTGCGGCAACATTTTCAACTTTCTAGCTATATTACGGTTCGTGCTCTAGGACCCGCTGACGGACAGACGGACAGACGGACAGACGGACAGAAGGACGGACAGCGTAGACTTAGTAATAGGGTCCAATTTGGCATCCTTCGGGTACGGCACCCTAGGAATTACGTGATCTTTATTTGATAATATCAACAGCAATAAAGAAAACAAAGTTAGTCCTGTTAGTCGGAATCCCTCAATTAGTGCCCAACGTTTTAACCACTACAGATCGATTTGTATTTGCACATGAGTTTGTTGAATGTCAACTCATCATTTTATAAAAACCCATTGTCTTAACAAAATAATGCTTATCATGGCGCAATAATCGTAACCTGAATTTTAAGTTAAAATTCATTAGCAAGTGTAATTTGATGCGCATTGTCAATAATGTATGATTGTTAAATAGTAAACACATACCTTTGAACATTACGACATATTTCACTTTAAAAAGTTAGCATGACGTACCGTCACCCGTTTCTCATACGGGGTGGCAGTGATATCATAATTGTGCCCACGTGTGCGTGACGCCAGCCTACTTCGTATTCTACTGTCCGCTGGCGCCGTTCCAACGCCGCCGGCGTCTCGCTGGCGCTTGTGAGATTTAGTAGAATACCAAATGCGTCGTATTCAAGTTTGTGCCAGGCTTGTGGTATGCTTGTGTACAGTAGAATTCGGGCCCTGTTCTCCAATAACGGACTAATGAACGTTTCCTCACGACGTTTTCATAATTCATAATTCATAATTTCTTTATTGCACACAAACAGTTACATAGGACAGTAAAAAACATAGAAAACGTGTACAAAGGCGAGCTTATATCTAATAAGAGATCTCTGCCAGCAAACCAAATAGGGATGAGACAGGTGGATTGCTGAGCAGGAGTGGACCCATGTGTACAATACATATAATTTATTACTTACAAATCAATAGACTACATAAACTAGTGCATACTTATATAAATAAATATTAAATATGTTTATATAATATATATAAACTAATAAATACTATACATACTACCTATCTATCTATATTTATAAAAATGAATTGCTGTTCGTTAGTCTCACTAAAACTCGAGAACGGCTGAACGGATTTATCTTATCTTAGTCTTGAAATGTTCGTGGAGGTCTAGGGAAGGTTTAAAAGGCGAGAAAAAAATCGAATAATTACCGGGAAAACCTTAAAAACAGCCCTTTTCTATTTCCCATACAAACGTTTTCTAGAGTCAATCGTTTTTTAGAGTCAATTTTAACTTTATTGCTATTCAATAAAGTTCATATTAAATTGAGGCAGCACGAAGTCTGCCGGGGCAGCTAGTAATTCTATAAAGACATCCATCGCCGTTAGAACGTCCCTTGTAGATAAATTACTTATTTGGGTACTTTGTCAGCACCGGGATTAGAATCGGCATCTCCTGCGCAGGAAGCAAAGCGTGTGTGTAACTACTGTAAGGTTTTATCGAGGCGCTATCGAGACCATCTCCCCAGTCGAGATTCGGTTTTGATACCGCCCAAATCCGTCGAAAACGATCTCGATTTACATTTATTTCGATCGAAAACATGTCGAGATATCTCGGTTGGCTCGGTTGGTCGAAAGGCTAGGCGTAAGAATAGCTTTTTCTGGTTTTTGACAGAGATGTTGGTATCTCAAAATCGACATTCCGACCATGGACATGAACTCGCTAGCGCCAGAATTGCCCCCCAGTAGTTAAGTATTTTTTCCGTTTTTCAGTAAGTTGGACATTTTTTCGCTCGTTTAAATATGTAGATAATTATAAGTAAAATGTAAGTAGGTATAAGTATATGGATTACTTAACGAAAAATACCTCACTAATTTCTTAAGCTGATTAGAATTGATCACCCAACCGTAATCATCTAATGGTATAATGATACAGACATAAATACCCAGGAAGTATTATCTAATGATAGTCACTAATCTGATGAATCATAATGGCACAGAGTGGCGATGGACGAGCCCTCTATTGTCACGCGAGATACTTAATTACTCTCTTCAGGGCCTGAATTCTACTGTACACAAGCATACCACAAGCCTGGCACAAGCTTCAATACGACGCATTTGGTATTCTACTAAAACCGGAATCGCAATTCACAAGCGCCAGCTTGACTCCAGCCTACTGTCCGACAGTAAAATACGAAGTAGGCTGGCGTCAGGCTGGTGCTTGTGAATTGCGATTCCGGTTTTAGTAGAATACCAAATGCGTCGTATTGAAGCTTGTGCCAGGCTTGTGGTATGCTTGTGTACAGTAGAATTCGGGCCCATCTTTCACTGTCTTAGTTAGACAGATAACGTCAGGTTCATTACCCGATTCTGTCAATGCCGCCAAAGTTATTTATTAACCTCCAGTTGTCAGCATTGGCTGTATCCCTACGATGGGGACAACGGTACATCAAAAATTTATATCCCGCTGTCCACCACCTCTCTGTCGCTCAGATGGGGACAACGGTACGTTAAAAAAATGATATCCCGTTGTCCCCGATGGGTAATCTATACGATATGGGGAGGTGGGGGACAACGGCACGGAAAAAAATGGCGTTCCGTTGTCCCCACCTGGGGGACAGACAGGGAGTGGACAACGGGACTACACCAGAATAAAGTGCATCCCAGCCATTGCCAGCTCTATACATAAACAAGGTGTAAATGAATTAACGCAAAATGAGAAACTACTTTTTAGGGACATTATTCTTAGCAACTTAAGCAACAATCTTTTGGCTGATGAGTGACGTTTACAGGGGGGCGCCAGCTCTACGCAACATAATGCAACGAACCTGGGGCCCGAATTCTACTGTTCACAAGCATACTTGAATACGAGGCATTTGGTATTCTACTAAAACCGGAATCGCAATTCACAAGCGCCAGCGTGACGCCAGCCTACTTCGTATTCTACTATCCAAAACGTACTCACGCTGGCGCCAGTTTGACGCCAGCGTACTTTGTTGTACTGTCCAAAGCGTTCTTACGCTGGCGCCAGTTTGACGCCATCGTGAGTACGTTTTAGATAGTAGAATACGCAGTAGGCTGGCGTCAAACTGGCGCTTGTGAATTGCGATTCCGGTTTTAGTAGAATACCAAAGCCTCGTATTCAAGTTTGTGCCAGGCTTGTGGTATGCTTGTGTACAGTAGGATTCGGGCCCTGTCATCAACACGTTTCATTACTTTTCATTCCTCATCAAAAGATTGTTGAAAAGCTGTAATCAGCTGATCGGGTCAATACGGGATCCTTCTTTTTTGAAGTCGGTTACAAATAAAATCAACGCATGTTTTTAATTTCAGCGTCAGTATGGCGAGTGAACCGACAGATGGCGCCATTGAGTTCCCAGACCGCATCGCCGAGGTGTTTCGCGGGAAAACACTCCTTATTTCCGGCGGCACAGGGTTCCTCGGGAAAGTGCTCGTGGAAAAACTACTCAGGTATTCTTCTTAATTCATTTACAGCCAATTTTTCTCTAATACTACAGCTTTCCAAAGATCGTTTAGCGCGCGTTGACAAGTGGAACTAAGCCTTTTTGACAGGTTCGTTGCATTATGTTGCGTAGAAGTGGCGCCCCCTGTAAATGTCACTCAAGTGCCGATATCGATGGAACACTACTGTCTGTTTTTTGACGAATTTGACATTTAATACTGACATGAAAAGCCAAATACCTAACGTTATCTGTTTATTTATCTGGGGATTGAAAAATCAGCCCTTACAAATAATTCAATTACATAAGTTAAAAAAGCCTCACAGATTTTCAGAGAAGGGGTGGTAAAGCACAGGCATGCACACTTTGAACCAGTTATTCAATACCCACAATTTGTGCAACAGGGGACTAGCCCATCGCCGCAACTATGGAGTAAAACCGTTGGAACGTACGTCTTGTAGCGCTATCTACTTAAGGCCCCGCACATGTGGGCCACGTGCAGGCACTTTGACCCCCTTAAAGAAGATACAAGAAGATACAAGCGCTATCTACTATCGAGTAGTGGTACTAATAATTTTTTTTGTACCTTTAAGCACAGATACTATAATATTATACTACAGATAGACCACCTAGAACAAAATATGACACCGGCGTAAATTGAGATGCTACGGAAGCGCTAAGATATTATAAAGGATTTATTCAAAGTTAACGCCACCTAGAAGTAGATATGTTAACTGAAAGCATGGCGCTTAAAGTACAAATCTTACTCCTCACGCCATCTCTTTTTTGCGAAGGGTTACTAATTCTAAATTGTATGGGATGAGCACCCTGTGCTTGCAACCCGAGCGTGGGGCCCAAAATCAGTGGCCCGTGATTTTTAAACTTACCCCAAGGTAATGAAGTTAAAAACCTATTAAAAAAAAAAACAAACAAATAAATTTGACTGCTCCCGCGGTAATTAATGTCAAGGGGTTAAATAAAAAACCATAGTTTAGCGCCAATATCTGTTCACAGAAAATGTAAAAACATAAAACAGCTGATTCTGTTAGTACGGCCGAAGAAAGGGAAGGAGCCAAAGCAGAGGATCGACGAAATGCTGACTGGTCCGGTAAGTAGCGATCAAACAGATCAATCTTTAAGTTTAATCAGATATTATACAAGCGAGAATGATGCATGACTGTGCTGTCTTTTCTATATTTGAATTATTTGACATTTTAAAATTGGAATTTTTATTATTATTTTAATTTAGTATTTGTGTCCCTAATAATCTGCAATGAAATAGATTTGTATTATTTGAATGATTAATTATAGTAATAAGTAATTAAATATAATGTTTGTGTCGCTCTGGTTGGCTGTAATGGCACAAATACTTGATAGTAAAATAAATTATGTATCTAGTGAAAGTTGTTAAAATCCTTAACAAACCCTGAAGAATTGATTATAACATAGTACTATAAATAACATTTCTTAATAAGGTTAATTAACACTATATAACGATGCGTTATTAAACGTATCGTAACGTTTCTCAAACTAACGTTACTTAAATTAAGGTGACGTAACTTAACGCATCGTAACGTAATCTTTCTTAAAGTGACGTTACTTAACGTAATGTAACTTATAAAAAACATAGTATAGTACGGTACCATGTTGTGTACGTACGTACATACATCTGCACTCGACTCACATTTTGTGTACGTACGTACATACATCTGCACTCGACTCACATTTTGTGTACGTACGTATATACATCTGCACTCGACTCAAATTTTGTGTACGTACGTACATACATCTGCACTCGACTCACATTTTGTGTACGTACGTACATACATCTGCACTCGACTCACATTTTGTGTACGTACGTACATACATCTGCACTCGACTCACATTTTGTGTACGTACGTACATACATCTGCACTCGACTCACATTTTAAACAATTACTTAGGTATGTTTTTGTTTTCTAGCTATTCACCAGTTTGTTGGCAACCACCAGCATCGAGGATATCATGTCGAAAGTGACAGCTGTCACTGGGGACACGTCAATGACAGAACTGGGAATGAGTGAAAGTGACAGAAAGATCTGTCAAAGTGCCAACATTGTTGTCCATTCGGCCGCTACTGTCAGGTTTGTAATTTAAAAATATCGGTATGATTTGCATTAAGTTTGCAGAACTACAACAAGGACATTTTTTAACCGACTTCAAAAAAGGAGGGGTCATCAATGCTTTTTATGTGTGTTACTTCGAAATTGGTATTATTTATGAACAAATTTCAAAAAATATTTTTTGTATGAAAGGATGATAAGTCACATTTTTTTAAATCAGGAATCGGTCCAGTACTTTTGTTTTACATAGATAAAAGTAGGGTTTAGCCACTATATCAGTAATGCATAAAAAAATCTTTGTTATATTTTTGTCCGTTTCAGATTCGACGAAGGTTTGAAGAAAGCTGTCACTCTAAACACGCGCGGAACAAAGTTTATGTTGGATCTCGCAAAAGAATGTCCCAATTTAGAGGTAGGTACCTAGTTATGAGTTTGTGCCTTAAAGTAAATTATATACCTCTCTGGCTCACACTAGGCCTTAAAAAATTAGCCCCAGTGCCACCAAACGGGAACAAAGGCGGGCAACAGTTAAACCAGAGACTATATATCCATTTGATTGCGCCTGCGGGGGAATGCTTCATTTTCAGAAATCGTGTAAAGAAATCGTGCATTATCTTTCTCTTTCATAAAGTTAGTAGGTATTAAATATGTATTAGGTTAGGTATTAGGTTTATTTATGTTAAGATATATATGATTAATATGTATTCATGTAGATACTTAGGTATTTAGTATATTCAGTAGTTTAGTAATATAATTTATTTATATTTTATTTTTTACTTTAGCACATAGGCCTACCCGTTTTGAGTTTTAAAATGTATCCTGTCCATCCTGGGTTTGCTGGAAGAAATCTCTTTTTAGAGATAAGCTTGCCTTTGTTCATGCCTTTTCTGTATTGCTTGTGTTTTTTTTCTGATATGTGCAATAAATATATACGAAAATATATACGAATGCGGCTCGCCAAACATTTGTTGTATTCAACAAACGTTTGTATACGCAACCTATATACGATGACAGGCCGCCAGACAGTTTCGCAGCGGCTGACCAATCACAGCTCTCTTACCTCGTCCCCCGCCGCCCGTCAATTGGTGAGTTGTGATTCAAAGGAAAATGTATCTATGCGTTCTCCACTGGATAAGTGCTCCCTGAGTTAAACTTTAAATATAAATACTTACTTCCATTCCCGTCCACTTTATATTTTTCGAATATGTACTTAGCTATAAAGTTATACTTAAACAATACCGCCATCATCCACAATGTTTATTTTTTTAACAGCCAGTTTCTTACCCCCAGCTCTTCATCCACGTGTCAACAGCCTACTGCCATCCGGAAGAGAAGGTTCTGGAGGAGCGGCCTTACCCTCCTCCCGCGGACCCTCACCAGATCATCGACATGGTACAGACTATGGACGAAGCGACCATAGACGTTCTCACTGCCAAGTTAGTAATGCAAACAATCTTATTATGTACTAGCTGACCCGGCAGACTTCGTACTGCCTCAATTTAATATGAACTTTATTGAATAGCAATAAAGTTCAAATTGACTCTAGAAAACGTTTGTATGGGAAATAGAAAAGGGCTGTTTTTAGGGTTTTCCCGGTAATTATTCGATTTTTTCTCGCCTTTTAAACCTTCCCTAGACCTCCACGAACATTTCAAGACTAAGATAAGATAAATCCGTTCAGCCGTTCTCGAGTTTTAGTGAGACTAACGAACAGCAATTCATTTTTATATATATAGATTGGAGAAGAGTAGCGTATCTGGCATTTTGCGTTTCTGGCATTTTGCATTTCTGGCACAGTGATTTTTTGGTTTATGCAAATAGTTGAGAATTCAAAAGTGTAAAAAACCAACAAAATTATTGCCCAAGCATGAAAAAAATATATTTGTATACGCAATCATTCATTAAATATATGCCATGGTCTCATCAAATTGGTCACTGTCAAGCGAGTGCAGATATTTCTTTATTCATACGACATTGTTAAAAAGGAACGTATTATTTATTTCTTTATATACTCTTTCATTTAATCATGCATGTATATTATATGGTTCTAGAAGATCGCGACACACGATATGCACCTTATAGATGAGAGGACCACTATAAAAACCATCACTACATATGAGTTACTTACGGGATTCAAACATTTTTGTATGAAGCCTGGAATACTGGAGTACTTGCACATCCTAAAATTTCGCTTTTTCAGTTTTGCTATGTAAAGGAATGACTCAATTACATATTCATACATTCATAGATAATTGATTATCTCAGAAACCCTACTATCCTACTACTATTTGCGTTATTCATACTCAATTATCTCAGAAACCCTACTATCCTACTACTATTTGCGTTATTCATACTCAATTATCTCAGAAACCCTACTATCCTACTACTATTTGCGTTATTCATACTCAATTATCTCAGAAACCCTACTATCCCTACTACTATTTGCGTTATTCATACTCAATTATTTCAGAAACCCTACTATCCTACTACTATTTGCGTTATTCATACTCAATTATCTCAGAAACCCTACTATCCCTACTACTATTTGCGTTATTCATACTCAATTATTTCAGAAACCCTACTATCCTACTACTTTTTGCGTTATTCATACTCAATTATCTCAGAAACCCTACTATCCCTACTACTATTTGCGTTATTCATACTCAATTATCTCAGAAACCCTACTATCCTACTACAATTTGCGTTATTCATACTCCATTATCTCAGAAACCATACTATCCTACTACTATTTGCGTTATTCATACTCAATTATCTCAGAAACCCTACTATCCTACTACAATTTGCGTTATTCATACTAAATTATCTCAGAAACCCTACTATCCTACTACAATTTGCGTTATTCATACTCCATTATCTCAGAAACCATACTATCCTACTACTATTTGCGTTATTCATACTCCATTATCTCAGAAACCCTACTATCCTACTACAATTTGCGTTATTCATACTCCATTATCTCAGAAACCATACTATCCTACTACTATTTGCGTTATTTTGTCAAAGAATATTTGTCATTGGTTCCTCGCGATACAGGCATAGCCTAGTGCAAGTAGTTGTATGTTTAATAGACACAGATTTTATGTTAAGATATACTCGATAATTTTTGAATTTTATAAGTGCAATAAATAATTTTTTTACTTTATTTTACTTTGTCTGTAATAAAATTTTCGATCGATGGACATTATGTGTATTAGTAGGTATACACGAAAACGCGAAATTTTATGGAATTGAATCTTTAGATATCCTAGAAAGGTTCAATGTTCTAACAAAGGCTTGTACGAATTCAGCTGTCAGAACACCTTTCATCATCACCTTTCGTTCATTCAATCGTCAATAAATTCATTTATTTATTTTTTCATTCATTCATTATTCTCTTGATTCATTATTTTACTCATTTACATTCATGATTCATTGAAATAATATTCGGCTTCAAATCTTAGTGTTTTTTTAAGGCTTTTCCCATTCTTGCACTAAACTTGTAGGTAGGTTAATTCTTATCTTACTTACATATTTTTACTACTTACTTATATCTTTTTTGAAAGGGTAATTCATATTTAAAATAGCTACATTTATTTATTATTTTATAATTTTATAATTTATGTGTTTTTTAGAATCCTAGGCGAGTACCCAAATACATACGCCTACAGCAAGGCATTGGCTGAGGCCGTAGTGGAAGAATCTATGTCCGTGCTGCCATCTATGATACTCCGGCCATCTGTTGGTGAGTAGCGGAACTAATCTTTTTGTTTAGTTTACTCAAACGTCTATGGGTATTAACAGTCCCAATCCCATAGATCTTTCAATCAGGATTTTGAGTTTAAAAAAATTAGGATTTTCAGTTTTTATTTTTTTAACGAAAACAAAATATCATAAGATTTTTTTTATTATTTTTTCAGTAGTTTTCACATATTTGTCTACAACATATATTTTTTTTATCAAAAAAGGAAACATCATGCATTTAATGGTTTGGTCGTTACTATTGTCTACAGTACCTCTAAAAGTGGACTTACTATTGTCTACCTCTAAGGTACAGTAGTTTTGTGTAACTCTAGTGGGGTGCGTCATTTTGATTTGGACAAGCTCCGTGCGTGTGCGATGCTATCTAAGTGAACGAACTATTCAAAAGATGTATACAGGGTGAAATTAAATTAGCTGACTATATTTTGAGGAATGATAGTACCCATCATTATGAACAACTTTCCCCAAGAAACATATAGTCGCAAATGAAAAAAAAATTTCGTCCCCTAGTACATTGCCCCAATCAGCTGATTTCAAGTTACTATGGGAGACCCAAAAAATTTTTTCGTTTGCGACTATAAGTTCCATGGTGAATATTCTTCATAATGATCGGTACTATCATTCCCCAATATATGGTCAGCTAATTAAATGTCACCCTGTATAGTTGAAATGAAATTGAACCACAGTTAAATAAAATCAAAATATTTCAAAAGAGTTTTTAAGTTTTACTATCACAGCAAGAGTTTTTATTTCCAGTGATACCAATCTACAAGGAGCCATTGAAAGGATGGACTGACAACATCAATGGACCCACAGGACTTCTTATTGGTAAACATTTATCTCGCATCTGCCTCTGGCCTTACTAAGTTAAGGGTATCTTAGTGTAGGGCCTAATATCCTAAGATCCGAAGAGACCTCAACCTTCACCCATCTGTTACTGCGATGAAACTTGGTTTTTGTCAAATTTTCTTCGGATCTTAGACCAACCCTATGTCCTAAAAATTCTCGAAAAACTTTGTTACAGATTTATCTGTCATTTTACCTCATTTTACGATCTTTTGGCGCTTGAATGACGTTTACAGGGGGGCGCTAGTTCTACGCAACTTAACGCAACCTGTCATCGAGCGTTAGTTCCGCATGCCACCGCGTGCCAAAAGATCTTTGGAGAGCTTTACATGATTTTCTTAAGGCTTATCGAAAACCTTTGGGACAAATCAATAGGTTTAAATTAGATTTCAAAACCTTTATCTGTGGAATATCACAAATCCCACATCTTGAGTTTCACTCTGTATATTCTTTCAGGCGCTGGCAAAGGCGTCATCCGCACAATGTATGGCGACGCCGACGGACACGCGGACTTCATACCGGCGGACTCTGTGGTCAACGCGCTCATGCTGGCCACTTGGGACCGACTCCGTAACGGGTGAGACAAAATTGCCTGCGATTCCGAAGGCGACACGGACTACTAACTAAACTAATTAATATGGTGTGTTTGAAAATGGAATCTGTGGCCACCGCGCAAGAGCTGTCGGATTTGAAGGTTGTCAGTTTAGTGCCTTTAGTTCCTCTAGTTTAGTGGTTTGGACACCCACACTGAGTTTCTGGCCGTAGTAAGATGTAAGAAATAAGAAATTTATTTGCAAAGACAAGGGTATAAAGGTTCGTAAATATCATATAAAAAGAACGCCTTCATCAACTATTAAATTGTAGCATGCAAATTTTTGAGATTGTTCTCATTGAGTAGGTCGAAGCGGGGTGGTTTCATAGAAATTCTTGAATATGACACTCGCCCCGCTTACCGACTAACCCCCGTGTTGTGCCGAAGCAAACAGAGTAACAGTAGAGCTCATGTATCTAAGATTCTGGAGACCGAGTTTGGAATCGTTTGCGTGACATAGTTACATCGTATGCGACATTTGTCGCGTCTGACTTACAAATCCCATGACTTAGTTTTTCTGCTTTTAGTGGGCACAGTATTGTGCCACCCCGTATGGGAAAAGGCGTGACACTATGTTTAATTGTTTGTTTTAAGTTTTTCTGCATTTTTGAATGATTCGTCTTCGGTGTCGCCATAAAATTCACATACATACTTGATACATACTTGATACTATATTGCACAAAAACAGAATACAGACACTTAATAATGAAAAAAAAAAAACATTTACAAAGGCGAGCTTATCTCTAATAAGAGATCTCTTCCAGCAAACCTAGGATGTACAGGATTAATTAACAAAAGGTAGACCTTCATCTACCAACTAAACCATTTCAGAATAGCACTTGTTGTGAACAAAGACATTTCTTACCTATTAACATACCGTCATGCTTTTTCCCATACGACAGAGGCACGACACGCCCACTTCCAGTTAACCGCTTGAGTGCGATTGGTAACGCACCATCCCCGAACTTTTTAACCTAATCATTCACGCAATTCCCGGGACTCATTGGTAGCACTACCACGTATTAAATTCCTTAAATTGCATACTCATCGGAAAGGGTGTTTTGGGACTTTCCTGAAGGGTGAAAAACCTTGCCCCTCAGTTGCCAGCACCGGGTGATGAACCTGACGACCTCGGACGAGGTCTCAATATCCTGGAAGGAGGTGCTCGATATCGGCAGGCACGTGGTGGAGACGTATGTGCCCCTGGACAATGTCGTGTGGTGAGTGACGCGTGGCGGCCATTTTGAAATAGGAAATAAAAATAATAACCGAATTGGTTGCTATAGGTCACTTCCTATTTGAAAACTAAAGATAAGTTAGTTAGATACACACGTTGCAGCAGACCCGGGAGCCGGAGCGAAGCGAAGGTATTTAGATTTTAGGGAACGTAGGTATTTACTGATTTACCTAAACACTAAAATAGGTTAGCGAGGAGCGAAGCGATATATAAGTCGGAAAAGGATACTATTAGGTGAGTGTCGCTACTTGACGTTTTGAGTTTGAGTTTGAGTTTGAAATAGACATCTAGGCACTAAGTATAGGTTAGGTTAGGTTAGAACATGTAAAAACAGCAGAACCAGACTGTGCCAGAACCGACTTTAGGGCGTTTCCAACTACGAAGGTAGGTATTTCAATTTCTAGCATTTTAAAGCTTTCGGTATTTTTAATATAAGTAAAACAACCATTAGGTATTTAGATTTTAGGGATTTTGAAATTAGGTTATTTTACTTTAGGTTTTATATTTTAGACATTGCATCCATTTTAAAGCTTTCGGTATTTTTAATATAGGTTAAACAAACATTAGGTATTTAGATTTTAGGGATTTTGAACGTAGGTTTTTTGACGTTAGTTTTTTAATTTTAGACATTCGAATACGTACCCGTCTTGTTGCCAGGAACGTTTAGACAACTCGTTAAACGTTTCGTTCACTCACTTGTCTGATGGAACTTTAGCTTATTTCAAAAAAGATTTATTTTGTTCTCTCACATAGCTTTACACGGTGAAACTTAACTTAGGTGCTATGTGTTTTGTCATATCTATGTGAGAGACTGGTATCCGTACTAGGAGGTCCTGTTTGACAGATTACCAGCCTCTCCCGACGCTGAACCGGAGTAATCAAGGTACCCAAGGTAGGTGCAATTTAATTAACAGATAGGTAAGAGAGTGTTATGGAGTGTCAGAGATTGCAAGTGTGTGTAAGTGAGGTGTGTGTGGGGTGAGTGTGTCTGTGAGGGTGGGACAACCTAAGTGGTTTAAACTGACATTAATTAAGAAACTAAATTGAATAAAACTAACCGCCGTACTTAGTCGTCAGAGTAACCCTCCGTGTGAGAGCCCGACTCGCACGTGGGCCGATTATTTAAAGTTTTTAACTTTGTGAGTTATTGTACTTCAGGTACCCTGGCGGTGGTATGACGAAGCACCGATGGCTGCACCGCATTAGGTGTGTGCTGTACCACTGGATCCCGGCTGTCTTTGTGGATATCCTGCTCTTCTGTCTTGGTTATAAGCCTGTGTAAGTGTGTGTGACATATCCAAGATTGCAAATACCTCTCCTACCCAATAAAGTTTGCTGGAAGAAATATCTTTATACTTTACTTTATTGCACAAAAACACAATACAGACACTTAATAATGAAAAAACATGTACAAAGGCGAGCTTATCTCTAATAAGAGATCTCTTCCAGCAAACCTAGGATGGACAGGATTAATTAACAAAAGATAGACCTACATATGTGCACAACGATAAATATTAAATATTAGAGATAAGCTCTCCCTTTTATATGTTTTTTTTTCTACCAATTAAGCTATATCTATGTAGTTTTGATGCACTAAAGAAATTACGTAGAACGTTTCGTTGACCGGCCGAAACTGTACTTTCGACCAAAACCTAAACTGAAACTTTTCAAAGTCGTGCAAAGCTATTCCCTGAAAGGAGGACGCAATTGGTCGTGATCAGTCCACCCGCCAACAGATTTAGACGTGTATTTCATTCAGAACATGGTGCATCAAATTGCAAGTAAAGAAAGTAAGAACGCGCCTGCGCGCCCGTTGACGTCTTTTGTATCAGAGCTTTTTTTTCAAAGCATTTCAGTAGATTTTCTAGACCCCCTGCGTAAATTACCGAAATATAATACCTACAAAACTTATGTTCCAGCCGATTTGTGACCAAAACCAAAACCGATCATTCGGTCGGTCACCATGAAATGTATCCTTCATTCATTCCTAAACATTTTTCAAAAGGTACTCCGGTTTGCTACCAACTTAATAGCGAAGGCAACGATTAGCTTAAACTGCCTCTGCCATCTCGTTTGTGAATTTTCCAGCCTCCTCCACGTCCACCGACGCATCAGCAAGGGGATGGAGGTGTTTGAGTACTACACGAACAACCAGTGGTTTGTACCTCTACAGATTGTAAGATTTTGCAAATGCCCTACATACATTTTTAAGTATTTATTTTAATAAATGTTTTAAATTATATTATATCTAGAAGTTACAGAGGGAGGGGGAGGTGTGAAGTGTGTGTGAGGGTGTGTGTGCGTGTGCATGTGTGGATGTGTGTGTGGTAGTAATGATAGAGAGGATATGATGATGATGATAATGACGATGCGTCTTGCAGGTTCTTCAAGTCGGACATCGTTCAGGCGATGCGGCGCAAGATGAACCCTCACGAGAAGAACGCGTATAAGATGGACGCCGATGGTGAGACGGACTAACTAACTAACTAACATAACTAACACAAAATATATCGTTAGAAGCTTAAGGCGAGGTATGAATAATTACAAACCAAGGTCAACGAAGATTGCGGAAGTGAGAAGCGAATATAACTCGGGAACAGGAATAAGTGGGATGGCAATTGTGCGCTCGCGCCTAATCTGAGTTAACGTAAGCGCAAAAACGGAAAAAAAACTTAAAAAATAAGCTATTTCAGGGAATTACATTTCAATCTTCAAATCGCTAGCAATTACAACTCCCTACATATTAAAATTAATAGAAACATCATATTTACTACTACTGCGGTCTAATAGGAAAAAATATTGGAAAAAAGTGTCGACTTTGGATTTATTTTCTATCGGGAATATCCAAACACGTTTTTCTCCATGAAAACCCTAGATTATGTAGTCAAATTACATATACGAGAAATTTATTAAGATTTGTCTAGTATTTCCTGAAATACACATGAAAAAAGTACCCCTAATTTATTATTGAGGGGCCTTAAAGCTGCGTCCCAATATGTTATTTTGTCCGTTCCGTGCCCCCGTTCGGTATCGGCGGCGGAGACGTTCGGACATGTTTGGTGTTACGGTGGTACAGGAGGCCGATTCTCACCCATTAGACACTCAATGCGTATTAGACAAACGGGAGGAGCTTCGTCTTTCAATAGGCAAATGTCCTTCGCGATTGGTCCTTGGCCTATTAAAAGACGAACCACCTCCCACTTGTCTAATTCGACAAATTTGCTATAGAAACGAGAATTGTCCACCTGGAACACTCCGATTCATTTTTTCGCTGCGTTCAATATTTTAATCTGGCGCCCAATAGGCACACGAAAGATCCTCTGCCATAATGTGGGTACACATTTACTATTTAAGAAAAAAAAACTTTATTCTGGTAATAAACCAAAGTTTAACGAAGTTTAAAGCCATTTTTCTAATATTTTGTAATAGTGCGCGAAAAAAGCTCTCAGGTGTCATTGCGTCGGCTTTGATGTCACGCATAAGTAAACATGTCAATGTCCAAATGAGTAATCAGCATAAATCACATGATTTTTACATAGTCATGACGTCATGCAGCGTCATGCGCTATGATTCCTGTTTCGATCAAAATGGCCGAATGCAGTATTTTAATTTTTCGTTTTATTGAAAATCATATTAATCTCAATGTTTTTAATCAAATTAAATTAGTGTTTTAAATCCTTTTAACATTTTACCTTAGAATCTTTAAATCTTTGATTATTTATATGATACAGTCGTCAGGCCCATTCTACAAATGAATAACATTCCAATTGCTATAGCGAGGGCGCAAAATACCGCGGCATTCGCGTGAAGGAATCATCCAGAATTTTTGTATCGCAACGCTAATTACGGTACGGAGGTACGGAACAAACAAAAGAACATATCTGGACCCAGCTTTAGGTGTGGCGCCTTCTGTGGCGCTAACTCTTCGGTGCCAACAGCACAAACTAATAGAGGCTCCGACCTCACACAAAGTTCCACCATTTTGGTTTCCACAGCTGAATGACTTCATCCCACTTGTGTTTGTGTTACAGACTGTCTAGTATAAGTTGACGTTCCTGTGGCGGCGCCTCCTACAAGCTACCAAGCTTTGAGAACTGTCATCACTACTGACAAAATTAGTACGTTTTTTGCCACACACCAACTTATACTAGACAGTCTGTGGGGCCAAATCTATAGGGCACACCCACTAAAATTACTTGACAATATTAGCTCCGACGCTCTTACGCGGTTGCCATAGATTCCATTTTCGAACTCACTTTTGAATTAGTTCAACAGTACATTAAAATAATTCAAAAGTGAGTTCGAAAATGGAATCTATGGCGACCGCATAAGAGCTGTCGGACTTAATACTGTCAAGTAATTTTAGTGAGTGTAACCTAGAGAATCGGCCACTGTATATGTTTTTTCAGCAAGCATAATTCTTTAAGCTACCTGCAACATGATTATTTGTCTTCAGGACTGGACATCCAAGACTTCTTCGAACATGGTCTCATGGCTGCTCGTCGGTATATCCTGAAGGAAAAGGATGAGGACATACCAAGGGCCAGGAGACATCTGAGGATGTAAGTAAAGAACACCCAACCTTTCTGGGTTAGCTTAAGTTGAAATTCCTGTAATGTCGCGTTTTTTCGTTTCACCTATTCGTGATAAGAATGCAGTAAAGTCATCACTGTCCGGCGGCCTAGCCACGCCCCGTAACCAATCAAATAGTTTCAAATTATCAAGCCAAGTTCACAGTGACCAGTTGAAGGCAAACTTTCAAACGCGAAGGTTGTGTCCTGTCCTGTGAGTGTGTGTTAACATATTTAAATTTCACTGCATTCTTATCACGAATAGACTGTTTGTATAAAACATCCATAGATTGAGAATTTGATTACAAACAACATTTATTCTTTGACAAAATATCGTAAAAAGTAGGTATGTAAATAATTGACTGAATTACACATACAAACTAAATTATCTCAAAAACCCTACTATTTACTTTGAGTAATTAGGTATTCAAAGACTTTTTACGACATTTTGTCAAAGAATAAATAATTGTTGTTTGTAATCAAATTCTCAATCAATGGACATGTTTTACTTAGGCTGGATTTTACCAACAAAAAGTTATACGGAGAATAACTATCCAGGGGATCAAGCTTGTAACTTTTCCATAGACACCAGTGACACCTAGATCAGATCACCTCATTTTGAACTGACATTTGTCATACAAGTTATCCCCGGGATAGTTATTCTCCATATAACTTTTCGTTGGTAAAATCCGGAAAAAGAAAAAGCGGAATTTTAGGGTACTTGAAGTTACAAGTATCCCAGGATTAATACAAAAGTGTTCGAACTCCTTTAGCCCATTAATGTCCCCACCGAGGGGCACGGGGCTTCACCTGAATTTTATTTATTTATAACGTTTATTCATGAAAAAAAGCACTTAATTACGTAATTGAAGTCTGCCAAACTGCTAGGCAGTTTGTCGGCAGGTTGGTTTTGCTCTTAACTATGACAGTATGCACTTTTTTTTAATAGTAAGCCCATCCCCCGTTCCATTTTTAATGATATTTTTTTTATTTTTTGACATATTATTTAGTATCTTAGGCAGCACCCTACAACCTGTTCTAGACCCATAATAGTAAGATTGAGCCATACTCCACCACGCTGGCTTAGTGCTGGTTGGTAGAGTTTTTAAGACTACCACATACATACTACCGAGTAGCGAGTAGGAGCCGGACCTACAGTTTAACCGAAACACGGAACGTCCGATTATAGTTTAACCTAAACACGGAACGTCCGATTATAGTTTAACCTAAACACGGAACGTCCGATTATAGTTTAACCGAAACACGAAACGTCCGATTATAGTTTAACCGAAACACGGAACGTCCGATTATAGTTTAACCGAAACACGGAACGTCCGATTATAGTTTAACCGAAACACGGAACGTCCGATTATAGTTTAACCGAAACACGGAACGTCCGATTATAGTTATTTATAAGATGAATTCACTATCTCATTGATACATGATCAGCACCGGGAATTGAACCTGCATCTCCTGCGTGAGAAAGAAGCGTGTAACCCACTAGAACACGGACGATGAGGATGTGGATCTCTTTATTATGAGAAATCATAGGGTTCCGCATTCTAGAAGGTTTCTGCTCTCACGCATTCATCCGGCCGCGGGCGGCACGTGTTCACTTAGCGGCGCTAAGCGACAACCCTAGCCGTTTGAGCAAGAGTAGGTAGTTATCATGCGAACAGGGGCCTAGTGAACTTACTGTTTCTTATTTATACTATGATCTAGGCAAAGGACTGTTACCCTCGGTAAAACATTAATGAGATTTATGGATACTAAAATCCTACAAAACTTTCACTGCAGTTATTTCATTTGTTTTTTCTTTGTTTCAGGATGAAGATAATCTCAATTGTGACGTCATCATTATTTTATGGCCTCATAGCTTATTGGCTTTTGGCGAATCTAGGACCCTATCTTATATCTATGTTACTCTAGTCTCTAGATATTCTCAATACAATAGTTTTGTTACTTAATTTTGATCTGTATGAGTTTTACTTTTGAGTAATGACATTTTTGTTCTATATTTTTTTCTAATATAAATGGATAAACAATTGGGGTTACTTAAACGTCTCCTTAAATAACGGCGTCTTGTTAAATTATTATTATTATTATTACGAGCCTGTAATGTCCCACTGCTGGGCAAAGGCCTCTCTCCCCCTCTTCCACTCTATCCGATCCTGAGCGGTCTCCTTCCACTCTTTATCCCATAGTCTCGTTAAAATAAATGATTAATAAATAAGTAAGTATTAAATAGTTATTTTAAGTTTACACTTCCCGACTACCTGTAAGGGTGATATAATATAGAGGCAAATTTACCCGTAAGGATCTGTACCTAATTTCCATATTATTATTCTTCTATACCTTATGTTTTCCGGTACCGAACGGTACAGGTAAATCTCCTTTGTTCGCAGTAGTTCCATTGCCCAGTTCCAGGTGGAACTACTGATAAAAGCCTCTTGATAAAAGCACCCTAACAATGGCTGTGTGATTTTTGTTCATTAATTAAAGAAACAAATAAAATGTAATTATAATAAGGAACAAAATATATATTTTTTTTATTGAAAAGAAGGTTATCATTTAATTATCATATCTTTTTCATTAAAATATTATTTAGATAAACTTTTGTGCATTCCCTGACAATGAATATTTATTGTGCATTTATGTAAATCTTTTTGTTATTTTGTTATCTGGCTAAACGTGAACACATCTGTGGCATGATTCTCGCGCATTCGATATACGATATCTACTCCTATATCGAGTGATTTTGTACGGGAATCTGTCAATATAGGTCTCGATATCCGTATATCGAAGGCGCGAGAATCGACCCGCGTTTCTCATCCACCCGGTAGGAAAAAGCCGTGTCAAGCGAACGAATGAGAATACTGCTGCAAAAGAAACATTACATCCTGTATTGGCCATTAGTTTTCTTCTGGATCTAGATTTCGTAACTATAGTATTACAGTTAGCGAAGTAGATCGCAAGATAGCATGGATCACTGCATCTTGATCATAATGTTTTATTACTTATTGCCAAGAAGTGAACAATAATAACGGCCAAGTGCGAGTCGGAACTATTTTAAATCAATATCCAGAACCTGTGGAACTACGGGGGATGCCACAAATACTCTAGTTTAATTGTGAAATGCTAAAACTTGAGATGCTAATTCACACGCATCTCGTACACTCTCTTTTTTAGGGTACCGTACCCGAAGGGTGCCAAACGGGACCCTATTACTGAGACTTCGCTGTCCGTCCGTCCGTCCGTCCGTCCTGTCTGTCACCGGGTCCGTCTGCACGAACCGTAATAGCTAGAAAACTGAAATTTTCACAGAATGTGTATATCTGTTGCCGCACCTACCACAAATACTGAAATACGAGAGATATTGCAAATTAAAGGGGGCCCCGATACAAGAGACGTGTTTAGATACACTTACGCATTTCAAAATGGAGATCTTGACTGAAACTGTTTATTTATTGTCATAGCAACCATGTCATAGACACATATACTACACATTTAAATATGATAGCATATTTCGCGTCAACCCACATGGTTTTGGTTAGCCGGTATGATGTAGACTCTCAATCCGGAGGTCGTCGGTTCAAATCTCGTGAAGGCATAAACTTTTTAAATTTTCTTTTTGTTTATTTTTTTATTGTTTTGAGTGCTTTTGATTTGTTGTACGATGGTACGGTACCCTTCGTGTGCGATACCGACCCGCACTTAACCGACTTTTTGCTTCTACAGGGTGTAACAGACAGATGTAGTTATTTATTCATTTATTCTATTTATTTATTCAGTTATTATATTTATTTATTCAGTTATTCTAATAGGTTGTTCTGAACAACACTCGAAATAGAATTGATCAGAATCAAATCGATTTTTCTATACAAATCAGAAGACGTCTTAAGGGACGGACGCAGAGGCTATATCCAATTGACTGCGCCTGCGGGGGATTGTGGCTCGCCAAACGTTTGTTGTATTCTACAAACGTTCGCATACGCAACCTATGTACGATGAGGGGCCGCCAGACAGTTTCGCAGCGGCCGACCAATCACAGCTCTCTTACCTCGTCCCCCGCCGCCGCCCGTAAATTGGCGAGTTGTGTTTCAAAGGAAAATGTATCTATGCGCTCTCCACTGGATAAGTGCTCCCTGCGTGTTATAAATGACAATGCGTAAGTAGTTTCTAAAAAAAATGTTAAGCCATATCCATGTGGAAGTGGTGGAATTGAAATGCAGTAAAAACGGGAACTTTTCTTAATAAACCTTTTATTAATGGGACCATGTCGAAATGGCACAAGCAAGAGCTGACAAAATGGCACAAGCAAGAGCTGACAAAATGGCACAAGCAAGAGCTGACAAAATGGCACAAGCAAGAGCTGACAAAATGGCACAAGCAAGAGCTGACAAAATGGCACAAGCAAGAGCTGACAAAATGGCACCAGCAAGAGCTGACAAAATGGCACAAGCAAGAGCTGACAAAATGGCACAAGCAAGAGCTGACAAAATGGCACAAGCAAGAGCTGACAAAATGGCACAAGCAAGAGCTGACAAAATGGCACAAGCAAGAGCTGACAAAATGGCACAAGCAAGAGCTGACAAAATGGCACAAGCAAGAGCTGACAAAATGGCACAAGCATGAGCTGACAAAATGGCACAAGCAAGAGCTGACAAAATGGCACAAGCAAGAGCTGACAAAATGGCACAAGCAAGAGCTGAGAAAATGGCACAAGCAAGAGCTGACAAAATGGCACAAGCATGAGCTGACAAAATGGCACAAGCAAGAGCTGACAAAATGGCACAAGCAAGAGCTGACAAAATGGCACAAGCAAGAGCTGACAAAATGGCACAAGCAAGAGCTGACAAAATGGCACAAGCATGAGCTGACAAAATGGCACAAGCAAGAGCTGACAAAATGGCACAAGCAAGAGCTGACAAAATGGCACAAGCAAGAGCTGACAAAATGGCACAAGCAAGAGCTGACAAAATGGCACAAGCAAGAGCTGACAAAATGGCACAAGCAAGAGCTGACAAAATGGCACAAGCAAGAGCTGACAAAATGGCACAAGCAAGAGCTGACAAAATGGCACAAGCAAGAGCTGACAAAATGGCACAAGCAAGAGCTGACAAAATGGCACAAGCAAGAGCTGACAAAATGGCACAAGCAAGAGCTGACAAAATGGCACAAGCAAGAGCTGACAAAATGGCACCAGCAAGAGCTGACAAAATGGCACAAGCAAGAGCTGACAAAATGGCACAAGCAAGAGCTGACAAAATGGCACAAGCAAGAGCTGACAAAATGGCACAAGCAAGAGCTGACAAAATGGCACAAGCAAGAGCTGACAAAATGGCACAAGCAAGAGCTGACAAAATGGCACAAGCAAGAGCTGACAAAATGGCACAAGCAAGAGCTGACAAAATGGCACAAGCAAGAGCTGACAAAATGGCACAAGCAAGAGCTGACAAAATGGCACAAGCAAGAGCTGACAAAATGGCACAAGCAAGAGCTGACAAAATGGCACAAGCAAGAGCTGACAAAATGGCACAAGCAAGAGCTGACAAAATGGCACAAGCAAGAGCTGACAAAATGGCACAAGCAAGAGCTGACAAAATGGCACAAGCAAGAGCTGACAAAATGGCACAAGCAAGAGCTGACAAAATGGCAAGTTGACGCGACGCCTAACCAGGCCACGATCATGCAAATTTTTCATTGGTTTCACCTTTATTCCCAAGGCATTAGATTGAAAATTATGTGAAAAGCTTTTGTCCGCTGATTGGTTAAAGCCTATTTATATAGGTACTCGAATTACCGACCTCGTAGCCAATAGGTAAACCATGACCAGTTCAAAAATACAATACCAAAGTTACTTTGACCGTTTTTGCTACGAGAACTCAAGTATAGATAGTTTCCTCCTAGGAACACTCAAGATGTCATCATCAAGATTGCCTACAGTGTAACTATAGCGCGCGACCATAAAAAAATACTGAATTGCACATTGCACTACTGAGTACAGCGCAGCCACGATTGTTTTGCTGGTTTCGGTGCGTGTTTAGATTTATCTGTCACATCTCTGATATAGTGCCGCAATCGTGCTAACTGTGTATTGTTTATGGCGACTTACTTAGTATGAGGTAGGAGCAACGCGTGTTTATGGGGCATAGCGAGTTGCCTTATTAAACTAGGGACGTTATAGTCGGATTTGACACTTAATTCATAATAATTCATAATTCATAATTTCTTTATTGCACACAAACAGTTACATAGGACAGTAAAAAACATAGAAAACGTGTACAAAGGCGAGCTAATCTCTAATAAGGATCTCTTCCAGCAAACCAAATAGGGATGAGACAGGTGGATTGCTGAGCAGGAGTAGACCCATGTGTACAATACATATAATTATTACTTACAAATCAATAGACTACATAAACTAGTGCTTACTTATATAAATAAATATGAAGTATATTATATAATATACATAAACTAATAAATACTATACATACTACCTATAATTCTATAAAGACAGGTAATGCTTCTTCACACACTTCAACAAAAATTAAAAAAGTAGCCTTATAACGGTCAAAAATACCCTCAGGTTCACTTCGTCCTCATACGTCCAATACATCTGATTATATTCCCGCGATCGAGAAAAACTATATGTAATAATGACTAATGAATGATTAAAAAAGTCCGTATCTATTTACTGAATTTTGTCCTTTAACCACTCAAGGGTCTTGCCTCGAATCAATGGCCCGCAATTCCAACCATATGACTCAGTAGTAAAGAGCGAATTTGCCGGCTTCCGAGGTATAAACAGTTCAAGTGTTAAGGCGCCTCATGAATAAATTAGGGGTGCTTTTTTCATGTGTATTTCAGGAAATACTAGGCAAATCGTAATCAATTTCTGGTATATGTAATTTGACTGTATAATCTAGGGTTTTCATGAAGGAAAACGTGTTTGGATATTCTCGATAGAAAATAAATCCAAAGTCAACCCTGTTTTCCAATATTTTTTCCTATTATACCGCAGTAGTAGTAAATATGATCTTTCTATTAATTGTAATATGTGGGGAATTGTTGTTACTAGCGATTTGAAGATTGAAATGTAATTCCCTGTTTGTAATGCTTATTTTTCATGTTTTTTTTCCGTTTTGGCGCTTACGTTGATTCAGATTAGGTGCGAGCGCACAATTGCCATCCCATTTATTCCTATTCCCGAGTTATATTCGCTTCTCACTTCCGCAATCTTCGTTGACCTTGGTTTGTGATTATTCATACCTCGCCTTAAGCTGGTCACCGCACTTTGAAGTTAAGACAAACATAAGTCAAATGAAATGAAATATATTATTTGTCAAACAAAGGTACTTACAATAAGTTATTATACAATGATTGGATCTCTTTGTTTCGCCATCATTGGGCCAAATGTGACCTACTCGTATTAAAATCGCTGGGGGGCAATTCATTGGAATTGAAAGCATACACGACATTACTGTCATTTTTGTTAAATAGTAGACAATGGGCGTCTACGCTTTGAGAATTCTCTTCGACAGAGGCCAATTCCTGCCCATGCGAATTGTCTACTATGTTTCATACAAAAATTACAATATTTTACGTCTACTCTTTCAGTTCTAATGGGCGAGAATTGCCCCCCTGGAGCCCAATTCTGTAGGCTCATTGACCTCTCGCGTAGTGACAATGACGCGACGACGACAATGATAAACTTTATATATCCACTGTCTGGCGTTTGGAATATAATTCCTAGGGTTCCGTACCCGAAGGGTGCCAAATGGAACCCTATTTCTAAGCCTCTGTTGTCCGTCTGTCTGACTGTATCGCCCGGACCATAAAAGAGACTTGAATTTTTACAGAATGTGTGAATATCTGTTGCCGCTACAGCAAAAAATACTGAAATACTCGAAAAAATAAAGGTGTTTAGAATTAGTATACCTTTGCTGTGGCTTGTGGACAAAAAAGTCCAAGATTTTGACAGTGGGTACCAAGACATCAATTAATTTCTATTGCAATGGGATGAAAACTTATTTTCCCCTAATTTCAATGTCAAATATTTTTCTTTTCGGCCAGTAGAGAAACAATCTCTGCATTTAAAAGGTTAAGTCAAATTCAATATAACAATATAACAGCGCCTGACATTTTAAGATAGCAAAATTGCGACATGAAGATTGAAGTTATTGTTCAAGATATTGACAGTTCTGTCAGGCACTTCATTTCATTTTCATTTTAATTTTATACTTTATTGCACAAAACATAAAAAACACGTACAAAAAGGTACAAAAACACGTACAAGAACATTTACAAAAAGGTATGTACAAAGGCGAGCTTATCTATAAAAAGAGATTTCTTCCAGCAAACCTAGGCATGACAGGAAAAAACAGATACAGAGAGGGAAGTCAGTGCACAATAAATGACTAAATAAATATACTTCAAACATAATATAATAAGTACCTATACCAAAAATACTAAATAAATACACAATATGCAAATAAATACACCTAACTACATAAATACGTACATACAATATTTATCACGAAAGAGAGACGAAGTGCTCTTTTACCCGGTCTTTAAATGAGAAAAGAGTGGAACTGTCTCTTATGGCACTTCTTGTACGATGTTTCTTGTACGATGGTGCGACACCTTCGTGTTAGAGTCTGACGCGCACTTGACCGATTGTTTGCAATTAACCCTCTCGCTCGTACATCTATTGTTAGCTATTGTTAGTTTGGCCCGCGTGTGTCTAACGCGACCGTACCGATTTTAATCGTAGAAAATGAGTCCAATTAGGTAGGTACTTGAATATCTAGCTATAATTTAGCTAAAAAAGATACTTTGGTACATTGTTATTGAGCGTCAATTGCGCCACCGGAATCAAGGCCCACGAAATTGTATAGTTTTACCTAATTGTAGTAAATGTAAGAAGGTGACCTAATTACAATAAACTTAATAGGTAACCGATAAATTAATCAGATAGTCAGTTCAATTCTTGAGGTGTACAAACTAGCTAACTAAGTACCTACTAAATTGTCATCTTTCTAGTCATAGGCTCTATTTTCAAACTCACTTAGCACCAACTTCAAAATAAATGAGATTCTAAATTCGGTTTTATACTTAGTTTCATGTTTGTTACTTAGAAACTAATATTAATAAAACAAATTGACGGGACCAAACAAATGGTTCCAGTCGTTAGATTTCGACAGGCACCGGCCCGTGACCTAATTCTCAAAGCATCTTAACATATTGTTTATTCATATTCCGCAGAAAATACCATGGCGACCCTGCAGACCTGTTCACCCTGTCTAATGACGTAGCCCAATGGGTTAAAAGCCTTGACATAAACTTGTAATTAAAGAATATGAAACTACTGTACTTATAATTAAGCCATACGACTAAATAAATAAATTCATTGATTACTTTCAAATCCTCTCACAAAATAATAATAATTATATAGCGTCATGCCTTTTCCCATACGGGGTGGCAGAGGCACAATTGTACCCACTTTTAGCCAGTTATCCAATATTCCATAATGCCTGCCTTTAAAACTATTACCTACTATTATTTTGCATGCTTAAACTTAAGCTGAAAACACTGAACATATTTTAATAAGATCCTCCACTGTACTGTTTTCTGGCAAATAAAGAATCATTTCATTTCATTCATTTCATTTCGTGACAGAGGGCTAGCCCTTCGCCGCAGCTATAGAGTAATAAAGTTTTCCTCACGACCAAAATTAAATTAAAATTTTTAGTTTTCTTAAAACACCCCAATAATAGCCCCCGCCAGTTATAAGACCGAGTTTAGTAATCGACTTTAATGTTGTGTGCGCTGTCATCCGCGCCGCACGCAGGATCTCCCTAGAGGCACTGTACACGTCTGCGGAGATTATAAAAGGATCATTTACACTAGGTGCTCATGCACTGTACTCCTCGGTTTAGAAGGGTAAAGTGATTTTGTGCGTTATTTTTTTTTGTGATTAAAAAAAGATTTTTTTGGTGAGTAGTAATTAATTTAATTAACAACATATAAACATGACACACCTTTTCCTATATGGGGTGGCGGAGGCTCTGACTTTTAGCCAATTTTTCAATATTCCATTTCGCGTGATGGGGTCAGAATGGTTTACCCCCCCCCCCCCTCTTAGTAATTTAAATACTCAATAAATAGAATAATATGCCTAGTAAATAATACCTAAGGGCTGTTTCAAATGGTGTATAGATAAATCATATTTTTTTTGTCAATTGACAGAAGTGCTAGAAAAAAATTGGCAGCATACGTGACATATTAGTGAACCACTGCGTGTTTTTATTGACAAACCAAATAGAAAACACGTAGTAGTCTGCAAATGTTGCCATGATTTAGTTTAAGGCAACATTTTCCAAGGTGTATCTGCCTTGAAACCACAAAATAAAATATCAGAATATCTCATCTATGTAGATGTTACTAATCTGTTATTTATGTGTAGATATCTATAGTCTGGTAGCTGAGAGAATGCGATCCTGACACATGATGTCCCTGTCTGTCCCGCGCTACTTTTCACTCTATCTCACTCCCATAAATGAGACATATACATGTGTCAGAATCGCATTCCCTCAGCGGCCAGAATATAGTTGGCGAGCTGACGTACATTTCAAAATGACTGCGCGTGCGCAACACAATACTTATTTAAATTAACGCTGATCCCGAGTAAACTTTGACAACTCCAATTAACAGGCTATTATAGTCCCCTGACACGTGAGACTCAGTAGATGCATAATATTTCAAAAAAACCGGCCAAGTGCGTGTCGGATTCACGCACGAAGGGTTCCGTAACATTAATTTTATTGTAATTTTATTGTAATTTTATTGTATATCGTGGATCTTGTGTCTGAAAATAAATAATAATAATAATAAATAATAATAATTATTATCTATAAAAACGGCAAAAAAAATTCGTAACTGTTGTATGGGAGCCCCCTTTAATATTTATTATTAACTATTTTTAGTATTTGTGTATAGTTATAACGGCAGTAGAAATATATCATCTGTGATAATATTTCAACTGTCTAACTATCACGGTTCATGAGATACAGCCTGGTGACAGACGGACAGACGGACGGACAGCGGAGTAAGGGCTCTACTCACGGTGCAATCTGTCTTCATAAATAGTACCAGTTTCGATGTAACACACATTAAAAATAATAATGATAAAAAACATACAACCGAATTGAGAACCCCCGCCTTTTTTTAAGTCGGTTAAAAATGGGACTTGTTTGGACCTATAGTTTTGCAATGATCTTTTGGCTAGCGGCGACAGGTAGAACTAACGCTTTTTGGCAGATTTGTTGCATTAACCTCTCCGTTCTTCTCCTGGCCGAAAAAGAAAAATATTTGACACTAAAATTAGGAGAAATTCAGTTTTAATTTCCTTGCAATAGACATTAATTCTGCCCCCGATAATAAGAAAGGCGCATGTAGCATCATGTTCAAACCGAGATAAAAATATTTTATGTAAAAAATATTTTAATGCCTGGCTGTCTCACAAAGGAAAACTATAAACATATTCTATCGATGCAATAAAATGGGTTTGCTATTATGTTATAATGTGTAATCGATAATTTTTCTATATTTTAATTATTTATTGAATTATCAAGAATTTTCCTTTTCTTCTTAGCAAAAAAATGTTAGAAAAATAGTCAATATCAGGTTGAAAAGTCGCAAATAGCCATTTACGTCCTTTAAACTTAGCAGCACAGGCTCTCTGCACGACTACTCGGGCGCAACTGATCGATCGTCGAACACGCCACCCCCTCCCGCCCCGATCGGGACTTGCTTAGCATAAAGGGCACTTATGTGCACTAGCGTCTTTCCAATGTAGTATTCCAGCGACGACAAAAAAAGTTCACAGCAAAGAAGGACGCATTTACCGCACATGCGTCTAAAAATTTAATTGATATACTAGATAGAATAGGCCCATTTGCCACATGCGTTTAAATAACTAAGTGAATTAATAGATTGCAAAGGCGCATGTGATCACTTACGTCTTACCTACTTCGTTCAGAAGAAAATGTGTCTTTTCAATTTCTGAAGTGATTGAAATTTTCCGAAAGAAAAGGACACACGTACGCAAATAAGCCTTTTCATTTAAGTTTGTATCCAATGCGCCCTTTTGGCTTAGTACTCGTACATCATGCATTGACAAATGCGCCCTTATACGTTACAGAACTCCGTGTACGGACGAGCTAGACAAATAAAAAAAATATGAGCAGATGCGTCTTTTTTTGCTGATCACGGCCCTATATTCAACTCAATTTCGGAAAAAATGTTAGATGCGCCCTTCTTACTATCGGGGGCAGAATTGACGTCTTGGAGCACGTTTCTGGCGCCTTCGATATACGGATATCGAGACCTATATTGACAGATTCCCATACAAAATCACTCGATATAGGTGTAGATATCGTATATTGAATGCGCGAGAATCATGCTCTTGGTACCCCACCACGGTCAAAGTCACGGACATATATGTCCATCAGGAACTTGCGTGGAGGTTAAGTTGCGTAGAGTTAGCGCCCCCTGTAAACGTCACTTAACTGCCAATTTATTATTTATAACGTTTATTCATGAAAAAAAGCACTTAATTACGTAATTTAAGTCTGCCAAACTGCTAGGCAGTTTGTCGGCAGGTTGGTTTGGCTCTTAACTATAACAGTATGTATTTTTTTTAATAGTAAGCCCATCCCCCGTTCCATTTTTAATGATATTTAAAGGTTTTTAATATAATATTGCTTCAACATACATTTAAACTTCCTCTTGGGAATTGCATCTGTAATGAACTTATCTGGCATATTATTTAGTATCTTAGGCAGCACCCTACAAGCTGTTCTAGACCCATAATAGTTTATGTGTCTTGGAATATGTATAACATGCTGGCACCACTACCAAAAAACTCAGACTACATCATGCTAACACGACCCAGTTTATTCTAGAATTATAACGTCGTAAAGTAAGTATGCAATAAATTTGTATGCAGGCCGGCCCAGCTCTGTGTTTCAGACTTTACCATGACCACACCTCGGACACTCCATAGAACGCTCGTAAAATAATCACCTATTACTACTACATAACCAAATGATGTTTGTATACGTGCAAATGTGTGCGTAAACTTTGCTAGGGCTGGTGGCGCGGCAAACGCAGCGATATTTAATATACGCGTCGTCAACTCGTCACTCGTCCGGCGTTCAGCCCTGTCTATTGATCCTATAACCAATCGTTTGACGCCAGGGGCGGGGTGCGGTATCTGAATCAGCGCGGGGAAGGGAGTGGCCGTTCTGTACGGAGTACTATAATCTCTTCTGTGCCATGACACAACCTTAATTTCACCATGATGATTATTTTGGCATATTTACACGCCCCACATTTTCTTCATTAGCCAGTCGTATGACAATGATGCCATAATTTACGGCTTTCGTTAAAAGTTCAAACAGGCAAATATTGGCGCGCAAATGTTTGACAACTCGGTTCATTCGTTTGCCTTTTAACCGCTGTTATTACATCACAACTAGTCTGAGGCTGGGTTCAAGCCTCGTAAAATGGAAATTAATATACTTGACAGTTTCATACACTACATATTTTGATAGATATTTAACAAATATTTCTGTGTCGGTGTACTTTTATTAGGGTTCCGTACCCGAAGGGTGCCAAACGGGACCCTATTACTGAGACTTCGCTGTCCGTCTGTCCGTCCGTCCGTCCTGTCTGTCACCAGGCTGTAACTCATGAACCGTGGTAGCTAGACAGGTGAAATTTTCACAGATGATGTATTTCTGTTGCCGCTATAACAACAAATACTAAAAATCAAAAGAAATTTAATATTAAGGGGGGCTCCCATACGACAAACGTGATTTTTTTGCTCATTTTTGCTCGATATTGATAATGGTAGCAGGTAGACGCTTAAAATGTTCACAATATATTGAGTATATTATTTACTTCAAAAATAAATAATTAAATTAAAATTAAATTAATATTTAGGGGGGGCTCCGATACTTTTATTTTTTGCGGTTTTTTATAGATAATGGTACGGAACCCTTCGTGCGCGAGTCCGACTCGCACTTGGCCGGTTTTTATAGTTAGTGATACTTGTCAGACGCACTGACGTTGCGCGCGTACACGTAGATGCCCACGTGTTCTCTACAAAAAGGACTGGGACAATAATGAAGATACTAAACAATAATACCTTCATTCAAATAATTGATAAAACCAAAAAGAGCATTAAACTATATTTTTTGTCCATCTTATTAAAAGCCACAAGACAGCTAACCTAAAACTTCCTAAATCCCACTTATCAAGAACTAGGGATGTTATCAAAACAATCGGAAAGAATCGAAATTGTTTGTTTAGTTTAACTAATCGAAGTCACTTGTCATCGTCATCACAGTATGATGTTATCTAGGTCATGTCATGTCTGTTTATCGACATTTGAGGTAAATCTTAAGATTTATCAAGTGAATGGTTGTAAATAAGTGGTAAATGCTCGAAATAAACGAAGATACTGGGTTTTTATCATAAATAGTTGGTAATTAGGTTTTGCCAGTAAATCCTTAGATTTACGGTGGTTTTGGGTCTTACAGTAACATATCAATTCATTTGATTAATCGATGTTTTTAAGCAATATCCTCTCACTGGTTAAGAGGATCGTGTACTCGCGAGCTTCCATACAAAAAGCGTTAACGTTTTCCACCCCCTAAACCTTGTCCGATTTTCACAATTTTTTTACATGTTTGAGATACTATGGAAAACTATGCTCGTACGTTTTGATTTTTTTGAAATATTAGATATTTTAGGAAATATTGGAACTTATATTTTTATATGGACTGGGTTATGTTCTTATATTTCCTAAAATATCTAATATTTCAAAAAAATCAAAACGAACGAGCATAGTTTTCCATAGTATCTCAAATATGTAAAAACATTGTGAAAATCGGACAAGGTTTAGGGGGTGGAAAACGTTAACGCTTTTTGTATGGAAGCTTGCGAGTACACGATCGTCTTAAGACTGGCACCTGTCATATGACCTATTAATCACTGTAGTACACAAAAGCGAGCTTATTCTTCTTCATCTTCTGTTACTTCTTCTTCTGTGGGTTAATTTCCACTTGGCCCACTGGAACAGGGTTCATGAGCGATTCCCCTCCTCTATCTACTAATTCAACCAACACAACAGCACCAGCTGAAGCAGGAGACCAGGGCCCGAATTCCGGTGTTCACAAGCATACCACAAGCCTGGCAGAAACTTCAATAAGAGGTATTTGGAATTCTACTAAAACCGGAATCCAATTCACAAGCGCCAGCCGTCAAACTGCCGCTAGCGAAAGTACGTTTTGAACAGTAGAATACGAATTACGCTGGCTTCACGCTGGCGCTTGTGAATTGGATTCCGGTTTTAGTAGAATACCAAATACCTCGTATTGAAGTTTGTGCCAGGCTTGTCGTATGCTTGTGAACTTAGTAGAATTCGGGCCCAGGGGCCACTCCAACATTTTGAGCGATTCAGATCCGCTACAGTTTACGCTTGCTTTTGAGATCTGACTTAGAGCTGAGAGCAGTTTCTCAATACGGGCCTAAGACTATACTAAACTATCGTCCTACAAACAAACAAAAAAACAAACAAACAAATAAACAAACAAACAAACAAACAAATAAACAAACAAACAAACAAACAAACAAACAAACAAACAAACAAACAAACAAACAAACAAAGCGTCACGCCTTTTCCCATACGGGATGGCAGAGGCACAACTGTCAGCAGCCACACACTTTCAGCCAGTGATTCAATACTCTATTTTACGTGACAGGAGTATGGAGTAATGAAGGTTTCCTCACGATGTTTTTCCACCACCGTTAGAACGCCCGCATAACTTAGGTACCTAAGATAAAAGATAGGTCTATCGGCAGAATAACAACCTCTTTTGTTAAAAGGACATCAATATTATTGCTATTAGCATTGCTATTAGATGTGTCGTGAGTCGTAAACGAAATTGAAAACTTTGAACCTTAAGTCAATATTTCGCATGACAGCTGACAGCCTCTCAATAACTTGTGTAAATAGGCCCTAAGACAATAAGACTCGCGGGTCGTTCCTAACTCTGCACATTTCTCAATATCATGAATGGCATACTATTTTAATTCCCCCAACCAAACATTTCCGAAAAATATCGAGAATATTTTGGTGCAGTAAATGGGAGACCTGACCCGACCATTTTCAGGTACACTGTGTTCATTCTTACTTGTCCAATTTTGTATACTTACAACCATATTTATGGTAGTATGTAGTGTTCTTAAATAAAACGCTCCACCCCGCACTGAGCCAGCGTGGTGGATTATGGCTCAATCTTACTCGTATCTGGGTAAAGGCCTATGCAACTCGGTGAGGACATTTATTGGGCTGCATTTACTTTTACTTCACAAATCATAAAATCTGACATTTCTAGTGAAGCGAGTGAATGAACTACCAAGATCTGATAGAAATGTTCAAATAATTTAATTAGTTCAGAATACTTTAGTTATAAATTAATAATGTGTTATTGTAAATAAACTGTTATTACGTGATCTAATAAAATTTTAAAAATCTCAAAAAAAAACATAATATATCATGAATGAGTTTTCGGTTGATTTAACTACTTACTTTGGGACAAGTTAGAATGGATGCACCATAGGTCAAAATCGGGTTAATTTTTGTACATTAGACGGTATGAGACGAGAATGACCCTTGTGGTTTATGTTGTAATGCAGTAGTTCTATTGTTGACACTATAGGACACATATTTCTTAACAACTTTCACTAGAACTAAGCAATGTTTTTTTTTCGCTCAACACCGATTATGCAAATGATAAAAAGGATGTTTGTTGTCAAGCGAATATCGCTGCCGCGTTGGGTTGGCCCCATGTCACGCAAAGTGTGGTACCTGTATTGAATGTCTAGAAGAAAATAAAAGACGTAATAGTGTACAGGTGATTCAGGAGACGTTAGCAGGATCATCCGTCGATATTTATAGTCTATTCGTGATAAGAATGCAGTAAAGACATCACTGTCCGGCGGCCTAGCCACGCCCCGTAACCAATCAAATCGTTTCCAATTACCAAGCCAAGTTCACAGTGACCAGTTGAAGGCAAACTTACGAACGCGAAGGTTGTGTCCTGTCCTGTGAGTGTGTAAACAGATTTAAATTTAAATTTCACTGCATTCTTATTACGAATAGACTGTAGTAACTATTGCAACTATTTCGTACCAGTGCAGTGGTGGCTATTTGGAAGGAAAATGCACTAAACTAAAAAGGCCACTAAGCCCTCTAAACGTCATAATGACGTCATCTTAGTTGTTTATAACAACGTGACGATCATGACGTTTAGAGGCTTTAGTTGCCTTTTAGTGAAGTGCAATTTCCTTCAAAAATCTATTAATTAAATTAATGTCAGACAGAAAAGTATAAGGCTAGTGGCTCTCCTCGCAAGCAAATATCCTTTTCACATCCCCAACCGCTTAAAGTGCACCTAACGGCAACATATGTGACATATTAGGGCACCACTGCGTGTATTGATTGAGAAGCCAAATATGTCATTCAAAGAAAACACGCAGTAGTGCATTTAATGTCAGCATTTCTTGCCAAGGTATGTCAATCAATTTAATCAATTTCTTATTAAATGGCGGTCTAAGTAACAATTGTGCAAATGTCACGTGTTTTGTAGATTTCGTAGTAATTGGACGGATTTTCTTTCGAGAACCTGGAATGTTAAGGGCTCTATTCACGGTGCAATCTGTCTCGCGATTTGTTGCTGCAACTTGTTACCTTGCAACCGATTGCAGTTATATTGCATCGTGAGTAGGCAGGTTGCAGGTTGCATGCAATCGATTGCATCGATATTGCACCGTGAGTAGACAGGTTGCAGGTTGCATGCAACAAGTTGCAGCGACAAGTTGCAAGACAGATTGCACCGTGAGTAGAGAGAGCCAATATTGATTGGTTGCTCGTTAGCAATATACCCGGGAAGGAAGTGAAGGGCTGTTAGGTTCCAAGTTTAAAGTTTGCTGGATAAACAACCAAACGTTTTATGGTTGGATTTTCCGTTGAAATTAAATTATTCTTCTTTTTTTCAGGAATTCAAGATGGCTGCCACAGTAACAGACGGCGCGCAAGACATCGATCGCATAGCAAACACATTCAAAGGCAAGAGGGTTCTTATAACAGGGGGGACTGGGTTCCTTGGGAAAGTACTGATTGAGAAGTTACTCAGGTTTGTTATACCTACCTACATACTAATATTATCAGAAAATATATACTTTATACTTTATTGCACAGAAAACATAATACAGACACTTAATATTGGAAAAAAACATGTACAAAGGCGAGCTTATTAAGATTTAGTGAATAAACACTAAGCAGTACAAATGAAGGACATGAAAATATTTCACAATAATTAGGTACCTACATACTTAAAAAACTTTTTAAAAGTCTCGTAACTTAACCTAGCGTCACGCGATAAGCGTGTTTTTTAATAACGCCGTATCTTAAAAATAATACAGCATTTTATCTCAGTTGCTCAGGAATCCAGTTACAATTAATAACATTTAAGTAGTAAACATCAAGTAAATTAATATCAAGTCTGTAACTATAGTTGCATTAGAATTGCGTGAAAATCAAACTTCTGTACCAAGATCAATTGCCGCTAACTTGCAAAGTCTTCTTCATGTTCGCAAGGAAACCAAAACCTATAGGGTACCTCCCGTTGTTATAGAATCATGTTTTGCAAGTAGCAAAGGTCAAAACTAGTGTAGAGAAAAACCCGAAAATCGCGTTTTTCTATCATAAAAAAATATTTAAGTAATGCAAAACCGAGCCGACACGATCTAAACCGGTATTATATAAAAGTTAGTAAAACCTTTGTTTAGTTTAGATGTTTGTATAGATTTGTACAATCTGCAACGCATTTAACTGGGCCGGCCTGCATACTAAATTGTTATGTCCAGGCATGTTACTTGGGACATATGTTTAGACACAAACGGTACCGACTTCTTCAGGTCATCGTAATGGGGAAGGTAGAGGGGAAAGACGCATGGGCAGAAGGAGGAAGTCGTCACTCCGCAATATCAGGGAATGGACCGGAGTGGTCAGCATAGAACAGCTGATGCGTTTGGCGAAGAATAGAGAGGAGTATAAAGAGGTGACCGCCAACCTCCGGTAGTGGAGAGGTACCTCAAGAAGAAGGCCAGCCCAGCTAATTGCCTTGCTGATTGTACATGTAAGAAACTTTGCGTTTCACGGTTTAAATTTAGTCACATATTATTCTTATGTATTTTTATTATTTTTTTATAGTTGAAATCCTAATGTTTTACAATATTATCTAAATAATCCATTATACAAACAAACCGCCGCAAGAATCGCCGAAACAAAGGTGCCCATAACGCTGGGTGCGTTACCGCGCTGCACGGCGAGCGAAATCCTCTGGGCTAAGAAAGCCCCGGAGCGTTTGTCAAAACCTCGATCCCCCAAACCACAATAATTGTAATTTTAGTAATTTTGTAATTTTAGTTTCACATGATTTAATCCAGTTGCACAAACACGTATATTATTTTTAACCGACTTCCAAAAGGAGGGTCTAGAATTTGTCGGGGTTTTTTTTTATGAATGTACACCGATTGAACCTAGACTAGAAAGGGTTTACCTTCCGATTGGTCCCATTGACTCGTGCATTTACTCACGGTAAGCATAATATTGTGATGCGGAACTGATGATGAAGACCACACATGGTCATCAGAACTGCTCAACACTAGGTACAAATACAATCTACTATGCGTGGCTGACGGGCAGGCAACGCATAGCCTAAACCGTTGGACCTAGAGCCATGAAACTATGTACAGGGGTTTCCTAAGTAGCGTGGGGTAGCATTGAGATGGGATTTGATGAAATTATTTTCCCAATGGGGGAAAATAGGAGGTTACAGTTTGTAATAAACTCAAAAAGTACTTGACGTTGGTTCCTAATCAAATAGGGTTTGAGGTTTTATAAAGTTTTACTTTTTATTTCAATTATAGTTTCACATTATTTAAAATTTGACAAACAGCATTATTGGCTTTATTTATTAATTTTACCTTACTTATTTATATTAATTTGTTATCTATCTATTACTCGTATTTATTACTACTTAAGTAGTTTATTAATTTATATTTTTATAATGCTTTCTGTTGCACAGGAAATGTGTGGACATCGATAAACTTATTTTGGTGGTCCGTCCAAAGAAAGGGAAAGAACCTTTGCAAAGAGTTGAAGAAATGTTTGGTAGTGTCGTGAGTATTTTTTGATTTCATTTATCATTTTTCATACATTTACTTTATTTTTTGGATACATACTTAACTTCTTCAACATGTTTTTGCGAAAACTTATGAAAATGTATGGCGGCTTAGCGTAAAATTAAGACTACACAATTCAGATCTTAGAACTTTATCCCCGGAGCACTTTCTCATTTGATTATGAAATATGTTTTTTTTTGTTGAGATTTAGAGGTCGATACCAGCTGTCAAATTTTTACAAAAATTGTTGAAGGACAGCATAATGATTTCATTAATGTTTCATTTAGTGTTTTGTTTTCACTTTCACATTTTACGTGAAAGTGAAACTCGTAGAGACAATCGCTCCTTATCCCACCTCCCTTCGACCCCCCCCCCCCCCCTCTCGACTCCCCTCTTCTGTACCGACCCTTCGCGTCGAGATTTGGCCCGCCCAGCAGCACTTCAGTTCTAATAACTCTAATATGTCATTAACAAGGCAAATGATTCAAATATGATTTATGTCTTGGCCATAAAAAAAAAGAATCTGACAAATACAGTTTTTCTTTTAAATTAAAAAAATTTAAAACCATATAATCAAATTACGTGGTGGCCCGCGAAATCAAGGAAAAAAATACTTTTTCTTAGGAATAAGGACCACCCTCTTGGCAGACGAATGCCCGTATTCACCACCAACCCCTATATTTTAGGTACTCTTTATCTTTATTTTCTTCTAAGGGCCACCTAGCGGTTGTTTCTCTTTAAACTAAGTTTAAGGGTTATCTATGCTACTATAGGACTCTCTAAATTTAAGAATTCGTAACAATCGCTAGAGAGTATCCTTCGTGTGCGTTTCCGACCTGCTCTTGACCGTGTTTTTTATTTTATTTACAGTTGTTCGAGAAACTGCTGTCAAAAGTAACAATGGCTCAAATTATGTCAAAAATTACCGCCGTCACTGGTGACGCCGAATCCTTGGAGTTTGGACTGAGTCAATCTGACAGACGGATCTGTCAAACGGCAAACATAATCATCCACTCCGCTGCCACTGTCAGGTACTTTTTTTGTATATATGACATATTATGTCACTTATGTCCCAGTGAGATGTCATACTCAGCAGACAAAAGCAATCATCTATCAATCAATCAATGTTTATTGAAAATTTTTAAACAAAAGTAAAGTAATCCTTTTAGATACATGGTTGGTCTTTAGAGCAGTTTTTGATAGGGCTAAATAGATGTATTATTATAATTTGTTCATTTATTATAATGAGATATTAATTATATTATGCAATTAATACAATCCTTGCAGAAACTTTTAGCGATTTGACAAAAATTTATCAATCCAAAATCTGATTGTTGACGTGTTTTTCTTAGGCTTTTTAAGACATAAAGACAATATGCAGTAGTGTAGACAAGCTTATAAGTTTCTGCAGATACTTATCTGCAACAATTATCAAAGTTTGTTCTAAAGATCGACCAAAGATGATATGGAAGGATATGCACAACCTTATTAAGTTGTTATGAATTCCGTTATAAGCCTAAACTTACTATACTATATACCTACTTTGCGAGAAATATAATTTCAAGGTTAAAGGATTCAACCAACATATTGTTGTTGGATTTTTTGTACATGGTTCAAGGAAAAACATTGACATCAGTCATTATAAAACAATGTGATGATGGGTTATTTGGGTTATTCTTGTCCGTCATTATTTTGAATGTTTTTCGGTGAATATCGTCATGTTTTTTTTATGATGTCTTTTTTCCTGCACTTTAGACTTGGATTACTTGCAAAGTGCATGCAATTCGGGAGGCGACAAGAACGAAAACTAGAGCTTAATTATTAAAATTGCATGTTTGATCATTAATTTAAAAGTTTATATATCGTTGTTAAAAAAATATTTTTAAAAAATTATAAAATTTTAAAATTTAAATAAAAAATTAAATCAGATCAAGATGTAGATCAATCCGAGGCCACTATTTAGGTTATAGGTTGTCAGTTTAAAGCCTTAATTTATCAAGTGGGTTTGACACCTCCCAAATCGCCCACAGTAGTAACTAACTATACTACTTAGTTACAAACTCATAAAAACAGCACAGACATAACAACAGTCTAATGTATATACTGTACTGTCATTCATACTTTATACTTTATTGCACAGAAAACATAATACAGACACTTAATATTAGAAAAAACATGTACAAAGGCGAGCTTATCTCTAATAAGAGATCTTTTCCAGCAAACCTAGAATGGAGAGGATAATTTAATAAAAGGTAGACCTACATAAGTGCACAACGATAAGTATTAAAATAATAGACTACTTACTAATAAATACATAAATACAGATAAAAACAAAAAACAAAATATAATACATAAATAGATACTAAGGTATATTAAGGTAGAGAAAGATAGTGTTCCTTCAAGCGTTTTTTAAAAATGTATACTGTTCTGTACTGTATACTGTGCTGTACTGTATACTGTGCTGTACTGTATACTGTGCTGTACTGTAGTCCTTTATCCTAATTTATCCTATTGATCGTATTATAATTTTTATCCTAAGTAAGTTACACGGACTTTCTAACGGTGATGGAAAAGATCGTGAAGAAACCTTTATTACTCCATAGCTGCGGCGATGGGCTAGCCCCCTGCAAAATGGATGTTGAATCACTGGCTAAAAGTGGCCACAGTTGTGCCTCTGCCACCCCGTATGGGAAAAGGTGTGACGCGTGACGTTACGTTAACTGTACTAATGTATTTGGCTTTTAAAATGAGATACAAATACAAATACAAAATCATTAATTCAATAAAAAAAAATCCATTACAAAAATATTATTGGGGCCTTGTACTAGATCTGACAAATCTGTGTTACAAGAACCCCGCAATTCCCTGAGTGATTTACTATCATTTAATAATGAAAAGTAGAAGACTTTTTAAATTAATAAAATAAAATATTATATTAAAATATTGAGATTAAATTAATGTATTACTGGTTCTCAATCTATTATCACCAGCACGTATCATGTAACAGGGAGAGCGTTGATTCTGAAATACAGGTTAATCCTAGCTCAGGTTCAGATGATTCCGTTTTTAACCGACTTCCCAAAGGAGGAGGTTTACAATTCGTCCGGATGTTTTTTTTATGTATGTGCCCCGCTAGCGCCTAGACGGATGGATCGATTTGGAAATTATTATTTTTTGTTTGAAAGGGTTTACCTTACCATTGGTGTTCCCATTATCTGATAATGGGATCCTGGAGAAATCGAGGGAACTCTTCAAATATTAAGGCAGACCTAGGTATAGTGATTCAACATCCAGGCCTCCTACTCCAACTTGTGGAGGAGTTGGGTTGGCTGAGATGAGAGAAAGGGAGAAGGGGACATGCACAAAGGCCCCGCACATGTGGGCCACGTGCAGGCACTTCAGCCCCCTTATAGAAGATAGAAGATAGAAGATAGGTATAGTGATTTTTGTGTTTTTCATAATAACTCGTGCAAATGCATAATATTGTGATGCGGAACTGCTGATGAAGACAAATGCTCTGTATTAATTAAATCTGCTATCTATTTGTGAACCTATAATGACGCAATAAATAATTACTTATTTATTTATTTATTATTTCAGATTTGACGAAGGCCTGAAAAAGGCTGTATTGCTGAACACGCGCGGAACTCGATGCATGTTGGACTTAGCGAAAACCTGTCCCAGCCTTCAGGTGAGACAAAAATCCTCTACATGTTGCTAACGTTACTTTCGTAGCGAAAAATATGTATTTATTTATTTATTTATTCAGGAAGCCAACAGCATTTATCTTTACAAAAAATGTTAATATAAAGACTTACGAGATAAAGCCAATTATAGGGTTCCATCGATTACATTTATACTTAGATTATAATTACCTAGTTATTTATTTTTATAAATTAAGTACTTACTTTTATTTTTACTTAATTTTTGTGATATTTAACAATTAAACAATTTTGATGAAAATTATATTATTACTTGTGAGGGTGGGTTAGTGTTTGTATTTGAGGGTGTGTGCGTGTGTGTGCATGAGAGAGATGTTATTAATGTGTGTGTTGTATGAGTAAATCATTGAATTTAGTTTGATATTACATCATATCATTTAGTTTCACTTATCATATCAATAAAATAACAACTATAGGGACTGGCCCCCTAATTCTACAAATGGATGGCATGCCAGTTACTATAGCAAGGGCGCAGAAACCAGTTTTGTTTGAAGCCAGTAGCACAGTAGAACAAAGTACGCTGGCGTCAAACTGGCGCCAGCGTGAGTACGTTTTGGATAGTAGAATACGAAGTAGGCTGGCGTCACGCTGGCGCTTGTGAATTGCTATTCCGGTTTTAGTAGATACCAAATGCCTCGTATTCAAGTTTGTGCCAGGCTTGTGGTATGCTTGTGAACAGTAGAATTCGGGCCCTGATCTATTGTGTAGGTGACAGATCTATTATTTAGGTGATAGTAGACCTATGTTTGGTTAAGAGAACAGATCAAAAGTGACCGATCTAGTATTTAGGAAACGCATTATAATAAGTAAGCGTATAAGGCTGTAGGTTTTCGTCATCTGGAGTCGCAGTAATTTATTTCTTATTGTGAAAAATTAATGTTTTTGTACGGTCGACTGCACCTTAAAATGTACTAGCAGTATAAGCGGGATTCACTCGTTAAATATGACCACCCGTATACTTTTAGATGCAGCCGACCGTACAAATACCCTTCATTCATAAATTGCAGGAAAAACCTAACACCTTGTTATAATTAAATACAAAAACTTTCAAAAATAACGTCATCTAATTTTCCTAGAAGTGGGTAAGATAGCGTAAGACATATTCCGTGTTCACCCAAACTTGATTGATGACGTATGTGGCTTTGCGGTTTGAGTACGCACGATACAGGCTGAGTCATGTTTTAACATAAATTTGCATATAGTCACATATATTACCTGTGCAATACCCGAAAAGGGTTCTAAGTCATAAGTTCCTACATATAATGTAACATCTGTACAACACTTAGAACGCAATAAACATTTGAGTTTGAGTTTGAGTTATATTGCTACAGTATGACCCGTATGACCCCTGGAAAAAATATACCTTTAAAAGTCAAATCAAAGTCGGCGCGCGCCCGTTGATGTCTTTTGTATTAAATGGTATATTTGTTTCAAAGCTTCCCAGAGTTTTTTTTAAACCACATCGATTTTTTAATTTAAAATGGTTATAAAACATTAAGCACGGCATTAAGATATTTTATGGGATGTCATAATAATAATCTGAGAAGTGTGAGTTGGACTCTCACACGAAGGGTTCCGCACCATGGTACTAGAAAAAGTACAAAAAATCACGTTCGTATATTTCGTATATTTATATTTATTGCACATATCAGAAAAAAAAACACAAACAATACAGAAAAGTGAGGTGCTCCGTGGTCTAGTGGGTTTCACCTTGCTTCTCACGCAGGAGATGCAGGTTCGAATCCCGGTGCTGACCATGTACCAATGAGATGATTAATTTATCTTAAGTACATTATCGGACACTCCGTGTTTCGGATGGCACGTTAAGCTGTAGGTCCTATTACTACTTCGTAGTATGTAGTAGTCGTAAAAACCCCTCCACCAACCCGCACTGAGCCAGCGTGGTGGAGTATGACTCAATCTTACTCGGATCCGGGTAAAGGCCTGTGCCCCTCGGTGGGGACATTAATGGGCTACATTTACTTACTTTTTTTAATACAAAAAAGGCATGAACAAAACTCTAAATCTCTCTCTCTCTCTCTCTCTTTCACACGTTCCTTGTATGGAGATATCCTTATTTATTATATTTCGTATAGCTCATTATTATTGCAGCAGCAACAGATACATATTACACATTCTGTAAAAATTTCTACTCTCTACCTATCTCCACCTACCACTACCACACGGACAGACTGACAGAAGGACAGCGGAGGCTTATTAATAAGGTCCCGTTTGGCACCCATCGGGTACGGAACCCTAAAAATGGAACTATTGCCACGACTGTTGGTGGCTGTGGCCCGTAACATAACAAATTACAAATTGAAATACATATAAAAAATTGAATACATTCTTTATCGTCTTGTCCCATTGTTTAATGTTATTCATTACAAATAACCTTCAGCTTATCCTTTAATTGCAGGAAATATTTCCCAACACTATAATTAAACAGGTAGAATTACATGATACCCTGTGTAGGTCTGTGTAGACCGCCATTGTCACATAATCGTCATTGCTTGAGTAAACAACAAAAAAAAATATTCAAAAGTGTTTTGTCTAACTGTACCTACATAATTTATAATTATAATAAAAATATCCTTTGTCTCTGATTTCAGCTCTTCATCCACGTATCAACAGCATACTGTCATTTAGATCAGAAGGTAAGATATTTATACAATTTTGATTTACTCTTATTTAACATCCAAACAAATTTCATTTAAAAAAAATATATAAACATTTCAAATTTCATCCGCAATGCGATAAGGCCAGTGGGCAGACCACCAGCCCGATGGTCCAGCGATATCATCAAATCAGCACAGCTAAAGTGTGAAACACATGACATTTCATAATTGTATTTTCGTAATTTTCTGTACTGTACACAAAACAAACATATACTACATATAGTGCCGCCATCTTATCTGTAGAATGAACATGGCGCCACTATCTACTCCAACTGAACAGCATGTACTTTATCAACTGACGTCTAAAGAAGCGTCAGTAGTTTCCGCTTTCGGCGTTCTACAGGTAAAATGGTAGCTCTGTGTTTATAAATAATTGTGACACATTTTAAGTGACGCTTGGTGTGATTTTAACACAAGTGGATGTCGACATAATATTGACACTTGCTGTGTAAATAATATTATGGTAACATAACCATACTATGGTTGTTACCCTCGGTTTCCAAGAGGCTAATCAAATAAAAATTCCAACCAATCACGTGCCACTATTTTGAATAAATCGTCGATTAACTAATCGTTACCTTCGATCAGCGTCTCGAGAACTTATTATCAAGTTTGATTGTTTAAAGTGAAGATATTTTGAGCATCTTACGTGCTCACATACAAATAACATAATTATCAAAAGCAAACTGTACTGTAATGTTTTTAGGGTTCCGTACCCGAAGGGTGCCAAACGGGACCCTATTACTGAGACTTCGCTGTCTGTCCGTCCGTCCGTCCGTCTGTCCGTCCGTCCGTCCGTCCGTCTGTCTGTCACCAGGCTGTATCTCATGAACCGTGGTAGCTAGACAGTTGAAATTTTCACAGATGATGTATTTCTGTTGCCGCTATAACAACAAATACTAATAAGTAAAAGAAATTTAATATTAAGGGGGGCTCCCATACAACAAACGAGATTTTTTTGCTCATTTTTGCTCGATATTGATAATGTTCACAATATAGAGTTCACAGTTCAGTTAGACGCTTAAAATGTTCACAATATATTGAGTATATTATTTACTTAAAAAATAAAGGCTTAGTGGCCTTTTTAGTTAAGTGCATTTTCCTCCCAAATCGCCTCCATAATATCACTAAAAAAAACCGGCTAAGCGCGAGTCTGACTCGCGCACGAAGGGTTCCGTACCATTATCTATAAAAACCGCAAATAAAAAATGGTATGGGAGCCCCCCCTAAATATTAATTTAATTTTAATTTAATTATTTATTTTTTAATTAAATATTATACTCAATATATTGTGAACATTTTAAGCGTCTACCTGCTACCATTATCAATATCGAGCAAAAATGAGCAAAAAAATCGCGTTTGTTGTATGGGAGCCCCCTCTTAATATTAAATTTCTTAATATTGAATTAGTTAAGTGCTTTTTTCATGAATAAACGTTATAAATAATAATAATTCTTTTGATTTTTAGTATTTGTTGTTATAGCGGCAACAGAAATACATCATCTGTGAAAAATTCAACTGTCTAGCTACCACGGTTCATGAGATACAGCCTGGTGACAGACAGACGGACGGATAGACAGCGGAGTCTCAGTAATCGGGTCCCATTTGGCACCCTTCGGGTACGAAACCCTAAAAACTACTATGACCCAAACTCCCAACTAAGAAGTTTTACTTAAAAAACTGTAAATGTTATGAACAAAGGTGAACTAATCTCTGTACCTGTCCCTAGATCCTAGAGGAGCAGATGTACCCCCCACCAGCAGACCCTCATAAGGTCATATCCCTGATGGAAACCTTCGACGAAGATACCCTAAACTCCCTTAACCTTATCAAGTAAGTGTATACCGTTGAGTTTTTAGTCATCTCTGCGATACAGATATAGCAGAGGAATTTATTTTGTATTCTGTTGTTTGGTAATAAAGTCCAAAACAATCATAACCGGCTTCAAAAAAGGAGGGGGTTATCAATTCGGTTGTGTTATGTTTTTTTTTTATCTTACCTCGAAATTGGTATTATTCGTGATCCGATTTCAGAAAACCTTCAGGATGGTCTAATTTTTTGAAAATTAGAAATTGGTCCAGTACTTCGGTTTATAGATAGAAAATACTGTCATCCAGGTATCCAAAATTACATATCAATTTCGGACGGAACGGACGGACGGCCGGACAGCGAAGTCTCAGTAATAGGATCCCGTTTGGCACCCTTCGGGTACGGAACCCAAAAAACAATGGTTTCTATCCCCTATTCCCCATACAAGATACTTTTTTTTCTACTACAAAGGTGCGAAACCCTTCGTACGAGAGTCTGACTCGCACTAGGCCTATCATAACCATACATAGATATTACTTGTATGTATGGTTCGTAATTTCTTTATTGTACTCACATAAAACTATACAGATAGCTTATAATAGAAAAAAAACATGTGCAAAGACGAGCTAATCTCTAATGAGAGATTTCTTCCAGCAAACCGTGTTGGGTATAGCAGACTGAGATGATAGGAGGTAAGCGGAAGAACTGCCCGTACAATAAAACTAAATTCTAAAATAATACAAATTACACATACATAAAATCCTTGTTATTGTGCACTGCCTACCCTTTCATCATATAATTTTTCCTTTCACGCCTGGTTTGCTGGAAGAGATCTCTTTTGAGAGATAAGCTCGCCTTTGTACATGTATTTTCTTTTAATGTAACTGTTTAAATTATTGTGTGCAATAAAGAATTGAATTGAATTGAAATCCTATTGCTAAGAAATAGATTGCATCATTTACATAAACACGGCATATCATTTCACAGTGTCCTCGGGGATTACCCCAATACATACGCCTACAGTAAGGCGTTGTCCGAAGCGCTGATAGAGGAAGCCATGCCGACACTGCCCATCATCGTGATGCGTCCATCTGTTGGTGAGATACTGAACTTATGTTTAACCACACCTCGGACACTCCATAGAACGCTCGTAAAATAATCACCTATTACTACTACATGTCCAAATGATGTTTGTATACGTGCAAATGCGTGCGTAAACTTTGCTAGGGCTGGTGGCGCGGCAAATTCAGCGATATTAAAGTATACGCGTCGTCACTCGTCCGGGCGTTCAGCCCTGTCTATTGATCCTTTAACCAATCCTTTGACGCCAGGGGTGGGGTGCGGTATCTAAATCAGCGCGGGGAAGGAAGTGGCCGTTCTGTACGGAACTACGGAGTACTATTATCTCTTCTGTGGTTTAACGCCACTTTCACTAACTCACCACTGTTACTTTATTTTATTTTATTTATTTATACTTTTATACTTAAAAAGTTTAAACTATCTTAAACCTAGTAACAGAATGTACAAACTTTTAGAAAAAACAAATAAATCCTCTGTTTGTGCTAGGGCTAGGTTAGGTTGAGTTCCTAACCTCCTCACTAGGATTCCCTGTGTCGAGGAGGTTAGTCACTTCTCACATTAATTTGGTTTGTTAGTGTGTTCAACTTTACAAATATTAAGTACATGTACTAGAATAACTTAGAATACAAGGTAAAAGTAAGAGTACAAAGTTAGGTAAAAGTATCTAATTATTATTAATTTTTTATTCATGTTACTTACTAACTACTTTTACTAAACCACTCACTACATATTTACTAACCATCTTCATCAACTCACCACTTTCACAAAATCATCACTTTTACGTGCTTACTACTTTCAATAGCTCTCCGCTTACCCTCACTCACCACTTTCACTAACTCAACACTTATACTAATTCACCACTTGCACTAACTCAACAATTTGACTAACTCACCACTAACTCTCCACTTTCACTTGGAGCCAACAGCACCAATTTTACTAACTCACCACTCCACTAAATTCGGCACCAATTTTACTAACTCACCACTCCACTAAATTCGGCACCAATTTTACTAACTCACCACTCCACTAAATTCGGCACCAATTTTACTAACTCACCACTCCACTAAATTCGGCACCAATTTTACTAACTCACCACTCCACTAAATTCGGCACCAATTTTACTAACTCACCACTCCACTAAATTCGGCACCAATTTTACTAACTCACCACTCCACTAAATTCGGCACCAATTTTACTAACTCACCACTCCACTAAATTCGGCACCAATTTTACTAACTCACCACTCCACTAAATTCGGCACCAATTTTACTAACTCACCACTCCACTAAATTCGGCACCTCACTAACGCACCACGGTCACTAACACAACGCCACTTTTACTAGCTCACCACCTTAACTTGGTGAAATATTTGACGAACTGTCAATGTCAGATCTCGTGTGAATGAGTTCTAATAATTCTGATAAATATGTCATCATTGATAGACGATGAGGGAAACAAGTGAATTAACACACAAATACACACCCAAACACACACCCTCACACACACACTCACTTACCCTTACACAAACATTACAAATATACTCCTCACATTCTCCTTACTATATTTAATTTAAATCACGTACCCTCTAAAATTCTTATTTCCTAATATTATTATTTCCTAAAACTCTACAACGTGCATAATAATAAGATAACTGCTAAGTTTTTTGTCTCTTTTACTTGCTTATTGTATCTTCTGTGGATATCTGTTACCGGCTTAATTTTTGTATTTACTATCCACCATTGTAACTCATTTATTTTATATGCTGTTGATGTCCCAAATAAAAAATAAAAAAACTGTTCCAGTTGTGCCAATATACAAGGAGCCGGTGCCTGGTTGGACAGATAACATCAATGGACCGACAGGATTATTAATCGGTGAGTATCACAAGTTATTACTAAGCTGACGACGACACAAGGTATCCAGTAAATAAGCTGACGACGACACAAGGTATCCAGTAAATAAGCTGACGACGACACAAGGTATCCTGTAAATAAGCTGACGACGACACAAGGTATCCTGTAAATAAGCTGACGACGACACAAGGTATCCTGTAAATAAGCTGACGACGACACAAGGTATCCTGTAAATAAGCTGACGACGACACAAGGTATCCTGTAAATAAGCTGACGACGACACAAGGTATCCTGTAAATAAGCTGACGACGACACAAGGTATCCTGTAAATAAGCTGACGACGACACAAGGTATCCTAGTGTGGCGAGAGACAATGTATGAGCCTGTGAGTAAATGTTATTTTCACTTCTCATGCTCGTAAAGTTCGTCTTTATGTCGGGTATAGCCAGCATAAAATCAAATTTTATGTTCTAGAGCATAAAGTAAAATCTTCGTCTAAATCTCAGACTCTGACAAAGGTCGTCAGGTAAACAGCCACATACACCTATGCTAAGGGCCACTGCCGGCGGCCAGAGCCGGCTGCAGAGGCACGTCCAAAAATTGTTTCCAGTGTTCAGTCCAGTAGTTGTGTCCAGTGCTTCAAAACCACGTTCCGACTCCTCAGGTGCTGGCAAAGGCGTGATCCGTACCATGTACGGCGACGACTCTGGGTACGCAGACTTCGTGCCGGTCGACTGTGTGGTGAACGTCATAATGTTGGCGGCGTGGGACTTTCTGGAGAACGGGTAAGTTTTCCTGCCACCCCATGTGGGAATTCAAATCAATTCATTAATTTTCAATCGTAACCTTACAGCTAAACCATTACGTTACAAAGGCGGTAAGCGGAAGCGTGAGGCTGTGGGTAAACCGTCTGGCATATCCCACCTCCACCCAACCTAACCTATAATTAACCTAACTTAAACCTAACCTAATCTATAACATGACCTGAACCTAACCTAACCCAACCTAACTTATAACATAACCTCAACCTAACCTCTAACCTAACCCGACCTTTTTTTTTTTTTTTTTCGAGGGGGAAATCTTCAACAAGATTCCCGCCGGACCCGGGGGAGCCAGGCGGGATATGTGGGGTTTGACCCACTAAAACCCCCTCGGTGGCCACCATCAGTGTCATTGTGAGGCTCCGGGATCTCCAGTGGAACGCACCGGAGCCACCCAACACTGCGCCGCAGCTCCTCCTTGGGAGACTCAGGGTCTCCCGACTCCCTCGCAGCGTTCGCTGCAGTACATGGCCACATGCACTGCTGCTCTTCCCGGGGCCGCTATGATGCGGCGCCTTGGACCCCCGTCCTCAGCGCCCGCAGCCCCTACTCTCCTTTTGGTCGCCTCTTACGACGGGCAGGAGATACCGTAGCCAAATTCTAACTCCCAGGCTACAGGGACAGACCTAAACCGACCTAACCTAACCCAACCTTATTCCAACTTCATACCTAATGGTAATGACTGAGACAAACGCAAAGCAGCAAGCCAGTGGGTTAGATTTTTCTACGTATCCCGCAACTACATATGTCAGTTCGTCCCCCACATGGCTGGACCAGCCGTCTTGTCCACCTTTTTTCTTCCCACCTCCCTATTTTGAACTATTTGTCAAGATGTAAGAAGCCAAGGTGTAAGTACCGCAACTGCAGATGATACTGAAGACATCACATTGTATTGTTTTCCAGCTGTCATCCTAAAGTCATGAACCTGACGTCATCAGACGAAATCCAGATCACCTGGAAGGAAGTCATGGACCTCGGCCTGAATCTGATCGAGACTAAGGTGCCGCTAAACGGCGTTGTGTGGTGAGTGCGTCTTCGTCATCAGGAGAAAAAGTCAGTCTTAGGAAGGCTGTTTTTGCCTTATATATATAGGCGCCGCGGCGCCTATATAAGGCAAAAACAGCCTTTAGTAAAACGCAAATCGCTCGGAATGACGAGTAGTATTGCTGTATGTTTTGACGTGACAACGTCTTATAAATTGGTTTGCCGGGTGACACTTCAAGAAACTGCGTTACGCTCCGCTCACGTTATGCGCTCACAATGAGAGCGAGTGAGAGGCACGCGTCCCTTCCACTCGGGCATGGTTAGCCCGCCTAAGAGCGAGAGAGACAGACATAAAAAGTGAAAGGCACGCGTCCCTTCCACTAATTCTTTGTATAAATAAATGTTTTAAATTGTTACTATTATTTCATCCTTCTTCCTACTATACGAATGAATATTCACATTAAAATTATTTTACCACTCAAAGTCGTTGTCACGTAAAACTTTCGCCCGTATACCGACTTTACAGGCAACCAATTTTTTTCACTAGCTTGTTTATCACGAGTGTCAGCGTGACTTTGCTGTCCCATAAACGTTATTTTTAACCGACTTCCCAAAGGAGGAGGTTTACAATTCTTCCGGATGTTTTTTTTTATTATTAATTTTGCTCGATTGAAAAGTCTCCTGAAGTTGCCAGGAAATCTGTCTGTCACAATGTTTTATTTTACAATTTCGCACCGCATCTGAATTTGTGTTCTTGTTGTTTATCTAATCATTATAAAAATGGCACAGTTATGTTCCTCAGTTAGATTTGCTTAGCTTGGTTTTAACTTCTTTTTTATTTATTTATTTTTATTTCCTCTAAAAATAAGGTTGAATAAGGATGAAATTCTAAGTTCTGATTGCCTTAACTATTTTAAAAGGGCCATTTCATTTTGGGCCAAAAGTGAAAGTGCCCGCCAGAAAAAAAAGGTGTAATACTTATTTGGATAGAACACACAAATCCTAGTATTTTTCACTATGACACTTAACCTGTTCGCTCTATGGTTTTGTTTTTATAGGCTATTGAAATTCGATAAAAGCCAATACAAAAATAAATATATTCGCGCGACACTTTTTTTTCTGGCCGGCCGTTTCACTTTTGGCCCAAAAATGTATGGAACGTGAATGATCTCCTTTATATTTTTTGTTATATTATATTCTCTAGGTACCCTGCAGGCGGAATGACAAAGTACTACTGGCTTCACTACATCAGAGCGATACTCTACCACTGGATTCCGGCGATTCTGGTAGACTGCTTACTCTACGTTCTAGGATACAAACCGATGTAAGTCTGGAATATTTTATCGTAGTTCCACCACTTAACGCTAGATGGCGCAAATTTCTATGAAGAAACATGAAGGAACTTAATTCCGCAACAGGTGTAGCTGCTGTATTCCAAGTTAACCCCTTAAAGTTTATTACCTAGCTCTTTTCTTGCATCTTATATTTGATATAAGCTTAGTTAAAAGTTGTTCCCAGTAAGTGTCCGTAAATTGATAACATTTCAAAAAAATAGCAGCTGGTTTTATTATCTCATACGAAAATAGATGGGAAACGATGGGACCCGTGTTTTTTATTTTAGTATTTATTCTTATTTTTAAGTTATAATTCAAGATTTTTAGAGTTACTCATTCTAAAGGGGCGTAAGTACAATGTCAGGATTATAAAACGTTGAACTTTTGCCCGTCATTGCATCAATAAAAAATTTAAATGTCATTATGCTGTCATAATATCACCCCCTGTTCCGAGTCACGCCAAAATCGATTACAGCGTCTACGAAGCCGTTCCTACCGAGTCAGTTTTGGGCTTTTGGCGATACAAAACGATGGCATCTTAGACGCTGTATTCGATTATGGCGCTGACGGCGATGTCGCGGAACGCACTGACACTTTGTGACAAGTTGACAACCAGCAGTGTCAAAATTTAGATGACAGATGATGACTGACAGTTGCTTTTTTACTTATATCTAGCCTGTGTAACACATGCCATAAATCCTGACATTGATTATTTTTTACAACATTTCAGTTTTTATTATTTAACTCTTAAATTACTGATCTAAAAATTCTGAAAAAAATATCTAATAGCTCAGAACACTTAAATCTCGAAATGGTTTTCTAATTTTAGTACCTTATCAAAATGAAAGGTTGTCCATTGCCTGACTCCTATATAATACTTTAGTACCAATGATGAAATCATTTATAGTAAACATGTTATTTCACGACAATTCCAGCCTGATGCGCGTCCAACGACGCGTCAGTAAGGGTATGGACGTCTTCGAGTACTACACCAACCAGCAATGGAACTTCAAGTCGGGGAACTTGCAAAATGCGAGGCAGAAGATGACGGAGGGGGAGAGAGAGGCTTATAAGATGGATATTGAAGGTAAATTATTATTATTCATTTGTAAGTTCATTATAAAAACACAAAATAAAATATAAGGAAATGGACGATATCGCAGAAAAATATAAAGCCTTTGTCATATTTCAGTTTTCTCCCGTGTAGTAAAATAGAACCTCATAGTGAAGATATTTTATTATTATTATTATTATTCATTTATTCTCAGATGTAAATTTATTGAAATTCTGTACCTACCTCAGAGGTAGACAATAGTAAGTCCACTTTTTGAAAATTTCATTTCTGTACCCTAGAGTCTACCCCTAGTGGACTTACTTAGTTTCCTTTGTCAATTCGCTGTAAGTACATTTTCTGTTTTGAAATAAATATATTTTGATTGATTGATTGATTGAACTATTGTCTACCTTTAAAAGTGGACTTACTATTGTCTACCTCTAAGGTACAGAATTAGAAATACGGATAGCGTATTTTGGACGACTGTTTTTTATAGCGGCCTCACTGCTGTCTTTATTATATATATCTTTGGTAATCGTGATGTTTATGTCACCGTCAAATTATGAAATCCGTCATTCTTTCAGATAAACATGCAGGTTAACTTACCAGTAACACTGTAGAATGACGGATTTAATTTTTTGCCGTTAGCTAAAACTGGCATACACGGTGACAAGCATAAGATTTTTTTTAAGTTGCCGCGCTTCGCTATGTTTATCTCTGCCTAGACTCTATCATAATATAATTTGCAGGTCTCATTTTGACGGACTACTTCGAGGCAGCGATGATGTCGGCACGACGTCACATCCTGAAGGAAAAGGACGAAGACATACCGGGTGCAATGAGACATTTGAAACGGTAAGCGACCAATCAAATTGCCCACTTTCACCCAAAGGGCAAGTCTTTTAGGGTTCCGTACCCGAAGGGTGCCAAACGTGACCCTATTATTGAGACTTCGCTGTCCGTCTGTCTGTCTGTCACCAGGCTGTATCTCATGAACGGTGGTAGCTAGACAGTTGAAATTTTCACAGATGTATTTCTGTTGCCGCTATAACAACAAATACAAAATTAACAAAATAAATGCTCCCATACAACTAACGTGTTGTTTAATTTTTTTGCGGTTTTTTATAGTACGGAACCCTTCGTGCGCGAGTCCGACTTGCACTTGGCCGGTTATTTTTACCACGCCATCTAGTCCTAACAGGCCCCCAATTCTCGTGCTGCCGAGGTCGTCTCCTAAGTAGAGATATTGGCTTTGACACTGCGTATCACCGATAAAACCGATCTCGATTGATTCATATTTATTTTGATGATTGGAGTACGAGAGAAAAGTCAAAGTCAAAGGTGTTTATTTGTAAAACATAGGTTGTAGTATAATGATCTTAAATATTTGTAATATCGTATCTCTATGCTTGGCCCAGTGGCATACAAATATTCAATTGTGTAGTAAACTACAGTGTCGTGTCATCTAGATATTCTCTTATGGAGTAGTACATTTTATTCAATAGTAACTTGCGGATTTCTGTCTAAAATTGTATTATATTGTCTAACCTACGTATGCTATCAGGCATGTGATTAAAAATTATGGGTGCCATGCCGAGAATGTTATTTTTATATAATGCTGTTTCGTGACTAGGCATGATAATCTTTGTCTGGTGACGCTTGCTAGAATAGTTAATAAATAGTTGTCTATTGGTTTTGACAAACATTGCTACTTCATAGATGTATAGTGAAGGGAATGTCATAATATTAAGCCGTTTGAAGTGAGGCTTACAGCTGTCAGTGCGTCGGATCCTACAAATAGCTCTTATGCATCTTTTTTGCGCTATAAAAACATTTTCTTTGCCTGCCCCATTTCCCCAAAATATTATGCCAAATCTCAAGACAGAGTCTATATATCCGTTATACGCTAATATCACAGTTTCTTCTGATACAGTAAACGAGAACATATTGTTTTTGTTTTTGATGGAGATATCCGGTTTCTCTAATTGATATTTCGACAATGGAGACGATCTCGATAGCGCCAGAATTGGCCCCCTGAGCCTACCTATGTTGTGGTCCGCCAATCAGGCTGAAAGTCTGCCTATTGGACGTCTGACAGTTGCAGGTAGCCTTTCTGTTGCCCCTTTGTTACCTTCTGTAATATCTCCTTACCTCGAAAGATATTAGCTATGGATGACATCATCGCCATAGTACAGGCGTTAATGTGGGAGGCTCAGGACTATGATGATGATGGGTACAAAAAAAACTATGGGTGTTTTTAAAGTACATCTATGGGTGTAAATTGCACGACACGATAGTTTCAGCGTGCCGTCTCCGGTGTGCGAGTTTTTGTGTCATCGACATTGGCCGTTTTATTGTCGTCTAGTCCACTAGACGTCCAGGAAAGTGGAGGAGTGAAAACAGAACGAAGCAGGGTTATACAGGGTGACTGCGCGGTCGCGTAGCAACAAAGTAACCTAAGATTTGCCTATGGTTAGGAATGTTATGCTGTAGATGAGAACTCACTAAATAATCTCTTTTTTTTTGGTACAAAAAGATAACTAAATGTATGTCCTATTTTGGTTCAGGGCCTGATGGTCACCCTACACACTTTACAAGCGCAACTGTTGTTGTTTATAGCCTTTGGTTTTGACACTGCTTACCCCTCTGATTAGATTATTTGAAAAAGGTTTTAAGGTGACCAAACATTCAGAATTAATAAGGATAATTAATTTATTAAATTACTAACGCATTGTTGTGATTATTTAAATACTAGCTGAAACCGCAATCACTTGCCGAGTTAGAAACAATATGTTAGATTAGAGTCACGACCCAAAAGTCATCCTGTATAAGTATGTGTATAGCTCTCTCCCGTTCTTCGTCCGATTTTTCTGGAAAAGAGCCTTTATTTCTGTAGATATTTACAAATTTGATGATATCATATGCGTGTATTCTTGTTTCAGGATGAAAATTCTTGCTGTTCTGACAAACGTGCTGTTCTACGTAGCTATAGTATACTTTTTGTATTCTAAGTTCTTCTCAACGCCAAATACAGTATAACTTGAAATTATTTTTGTAATTATTTGATATTTTCATTACATATAAAATATGTTAGTAGTTGTATTTTCACATTAGCTGCTTTTATTTAACTGTCAATTAAAAATAATGTGTTTTATAAGTTTGAAGCGACTAAATAAGTAGATAGATAGATAGATAGATAGATAATCCATTTATTCACTGTAAGAATACACACAAATACAATAAAGATTCTTAGAAAACTTAAAAAAATATAGAAAGAAACTATACATGTGCATATTCCACAGTGAATAGGCCCTGGCTCAGCATGTGTTGCAGATAACTGCAACGCTGGTAATTCTGCCAGGACCCATTTTACAGTGCGAGTGGAAGCTTCAGCTCATCTTCTGTAATTTTAAATTATCCTATCTTACACATCGCCTCTTGAGATAAGCTTGTATATTGTACGACTATTTTCAATTTATCTATCTAATTTAATTTGACTGCTTACCCAGTATTCGTGTATGCTGTATGTCTCTGTGTGTGTATGTGTGCGAGGGTGTGTGAGGGTGTGTATGAGGGTCTGGGTGTGTGTGTGTGTGTGTGTGTGTAAGGGTGTGTGTGTGTGTGTGTGTGCGTGTATATTTATGTAGCTATATTTTTGTTTATGGCACCGTTTAGCGTTCCAACGGGTGAAAGGATTTTGCCACGCATTCACGCATCTGAGCTGAGCCTGCACGTCACTATTTGCCAATAAAGTATGATAATTGTCTTTACACATTTCACCGTCACAAAAAACGGTACTTCTCAGGCGTGTTTTGCGATTACAGATCATCCTATATTGGACAGTGTCTTTCGTAGTCTGACCAGAGAATCCGGTCACTTGGTAGTTTTTTAAACTTTGATGATGGCAACATTGTTTACTTGTCAAACTAATTTTTCTGTGTTCATACTTGGCTTACAACATTTTGATACTTTACTTGACCGTTTTTAGGGCTCCGTACCCGAAGGGTGCCAAACGAGACCCTATTAATAAGCCTCCGCTGTCCGTCTGTCGGTCCGTCCGTCCGTCTGTCCGTCAGTATCGTGTGGCGATTGTGTCGTTACTGTGATTGATTATAAAAGCAGCCAATGTGATTTTATAAAAGAGTCAAGAAAGAAAAATAAATGTTTTAGTTTATTAACTTAAAATTGCGGAGGAGTGTTCTTACAAGGTTCTTACTGAATAAACTTAAGGTTATCTCGATTAAGATTAAATGACAGTAGAAACTTTATACTTTGTGTCGCAGTGGGTAAGATGCTTGTGTGATCTGGCAGCTCTTTTCTGTCTGTTTGTCTGCATGTACGTCCGTCCATCCGTCCGTCCGTCCGTCTGTCCGTCTGTCCGTCCGTCCGTCCACCCGTCCGTGCGTCCGTCCGTCCGTCCGTCCGTCCGTCCGTCTGTCTGTCTGTCTGTCTGTCTGTCTGTCTGTCTGTCTGTCTGTCTGTCTGTCTGTCTACCGCATTGGTATATTAAAATTAAACAATTGCAATTTACATTACACATACTTTATTTTTGTACAAGCAAAAATAATAAAAATAATTTCAGTTAAATTCATGTTTTGGACTCAACAATAAAATAAAAAATTCTTAATCATTACTTATATCTCGAATAAAAATATCATGGCGTTTTTATAAAAATCAAATGTTCTTAAAATATCACTTACACTACCATATTGGTAAAAATCCTACAAGTTTAATACTAAATACCACATTCACTAAATCAGAGCAATAAAGACAAAATGCAGCTAATTAGTCGTTATAAGAGGCTATATCATTATTATTATTTACCACTTTCTCTACCACGCAGGGAGATGATTTTATCGCCTTTAAAAATAAAGGATAAGTACAATATTAACGGTATAGGGACATAAGCCGAGCAAACTCACAATGGAGAACAAAAGACGTCGGAGCGAGAGGGACCAACAAGGGCCAACTCAAATGACTGAAAACTTTCAATTACCTGTATATCAAATGGACTTTTATCGCTATCCTGGGGGGCAATTCTGGCGGTAGCGAGATCATGTCCATGGCACAGAAGAGATAATAGTACTCCGTACAGAACGGCCACTCCCTTCCCCGCGCTGATTCAGATACCGCACCCCACCCCTGGCGTCAAAGGATTGGTTAAAGGATCAATAGACAGGGCTGAACGCCGGACGAGTGACGACGCGTATACTTAATATCGCTGCATTTGCCGCGCCACCAGCCCTAGCAAAGTTTATGCACACATTTGCACGTATACAAACATCATTTGATTATGTAGTAGTAATAGGTGATTATTTTACGAGCGTTCTATGGAGTGTCCGAGGTGTGTCCATGGTCGAAATATCGATTTTGAGATACCGAAATCTCTATCAGAAACAAGAAAAGATATTCTTACGACTAGCCTTTCGACCAACCGAGATATCTCGACCCGTTATCGATCGGAATAAATATAAATCGAGGTAGTTTTTGACGGATTTAGGCCGTATCAAAACCGATATCTCGACTGGGGAGATGATCTCGATAGCGCGAGAATCGGGGGCCAGTAGAGATGACAATATATTGCTATTGTAATTTTTATTATTCTAAGAGCCTGTCTCCCTAAAAGTTCTTTATTGCTAGCAAAAAATAATCTCTGCTGGAAAAATAGTATAACATGTAACAACATTTTTAATTTATGTAATAATAAGGGTGAATTCTTACATACATCGTGTAACATACATCGTGTAACAGGCTTTAGCGGATAAGAACGTACGTCTAAAAATGTACTACCAACCGAAAACCACACTTGACAAGAATTTAAGCAGATAATAAGCCATATAGAGCACTACAACAAGAGTGACGATTCTCAGGACCTGGTGCATGTAGTACATTCTGAAACAAAACAAAACGAAGTTGAAATGCTATCTTACATTATTGTTTTCATTAAATGAATGAATGAATAATGAATGAATTTCTTTATTTCCAATAAAAGATTCACATTTTGGTTAAGCCCTAGATCCCACACTAGGATTCCCTGTATCGTGGGGTCTAGTCTCTTCCAGACCATTTACAAATAAAGTTGTATGGAACTTAATTATATAAAAAACAACAAAACATAAGTAAGTACTAAAAAGCATTTGCTGAAAAAAAAAAAAAGTAAGAACAAAAATCTAAAGTGTTTAGTGTTGGTGTACCTGCCAGCCCTACGACTGCGAGTCTTGGGGTCGGACGTTACCATTAAATGTACCTTTGTAGTGGTTGTCACGCAAGTGAGTAAGTATCCATACAATCTAAGACGTTAACTACATACTTCAGGTTAATTCTATCACAGATAATATAATATTATATTAATACAGATAGACCACCTAGAACAAAATATGACACCGGCGTAAACTGAGATGATACGGAAGCTTCGTTAGTTTGAGGCCATTAGGTGCAGCACCATCGAAAAATTGCAAAAACCACGAGATGACGCTAAGATATATAGGATTTATTCCAAGATTAGCGCCACCTAGAATGTCGCTGGCATGTCAGAAGCATGACTTGATTTAGGAAATTATCTTGTATTTATATAGTAGCATTAGGACCTAGGATCGAAATTCTATAAGTAAAGATTAATATTTCTAATTTGTAGATGACATCACCGCCATAGTCGGTAGGCAGCGGATGCGGGAGGCACAGGACCGGAGCGGATGGCGTGTTAGAGATGAGGCCTATACCCAGCAGTGGGTAGGTGTGGGCTGATTGATGATGATGATGATGATGATATTGATTTATTTATTACCTGTTCCACCGTTTTCGAGCCTCGGGTAATGTTGAGAGATCGTCCTTCAGTAGGTACACACGAAGACCTGGGAAAAAAATTGGTAATTATAGGTCACATAGCAAAAATGTACATATTGATTAATATACGGGTATTTATTATTCTTTATTAATAATATTTAAAAATAAAAAACTCAACTCTTCCCGAGCCGACAGTAGGTACAAAAAGTTTAAGAGTACGTATAAGAACGAAAAAAAAATAGTTAAGAAACTAAGTTTCTTATTGAAGTTCAAACCTAAAACGCTAGATGGCAGCACTCACCAAGAAGGAGCGTCTCAGCGTGGTACAGCCACGACATCTCTCCCATGCTGAACGGAAACACCGCCTTGTCGGCCGCGCTCAACGACCCCCACATGCCGCGCACATTGTTGTCGGAGAACTTCCAGTCGCGATTCGAGAAGAAGAAGAGGATGTTGGCCAGTTTCATCACTTTGGAGTAGAGTTTTAGCGTTCTGAGGATGAGAAAATAACGCGTGGATACAATGTGCCTATACCACCCCGCTTGGGAATAAAGAGCCGACAGATTCTTACCACCAATTGACAGATGGCAGCACTAGTCATACAAAAACTTAAGTTTAATTTTACTTTAACTTAATAATTGTAGTCTACTTTAAACATAATAACATTATTTAAGTACGTTGTTAACAGTTAGCCCTATCTATTATGCTACATGTGGATGATGTTGTGGGCTCCAAAATTATATTTTCATAAGTTTATACCACTGTTACCACTGTATTCCGCAGCTATTTTTCATCCCAAATAAATAAAATTAAATAAAAAGTTAGTGGTACAACCAACAGATGGCATTACAAGTATTATAATAATAAAACCAAATAGAAAATTTAAGGGACTAAATATATCCACTATTGTCTCTGCTACTACAGACCATCCATCAACCAGCAGCGCCAGCAAAATGTAAGAACAAGTTTAATAATATAAACCAACAGATGTCGCGAGTCATACTGTGAGTTAGTTCAGTCACTTTTCAGTAGATGGCAGCACCAGTCATACAAAACAACAAAATTAAACAAAAATAGTCATAATTAAACATCTTAACGAAGATATGAATATCTGAGGCCACATCTGTACCTCTGCCACCCAGTATGGAAGACTCACCGTCTCGGCTTGCCGGCCAACAAGCAGTATCCGTCCATTAGCAGAGCGGGGAGGAAGTGAAGGAAGAAGTTGTAGAAGAGAAACATGTAGTAGTTACTCGTCGGGTTCAGGCCGAAGTACCTGCGAAACAAAGGTAAAGTAAATGTGGCCCTTTAACTTCCTCGCCGAGGGGCACATGCCTTTACCCGAATACGAGTAAGATTTAGCCATACTGCACCACGTTGGCTCAGTGGCGGGTTAATGGAGTATAAATAGTATAAACATAGAACTGTGATGACCTCTGTGGCGCAGCGGTTGCTGCCTACCATGCGAGAGGTCCCGGGTTTGAATCCCGGCTGGAGACAAAAAAAACCCAGGTCTTGGATGTTTACATGTTTGTGATGTCGCTGTTTCTGGTTCCCACAACACAGGGTATCCTAGTTTGGGGTCAGAAGCAATGTATGTGTCTGTGTTTGCGTTTATGTATGTTAGTTGGAAGTTGGATGAGATAGAACTAGAAATGTTGAGGCGCGAATTTAACTACCAAATTTTCTTTAAAAAAAACTAAAATAAAATACAATAATTCTCCGCCACTTGTTTGACACACTTGGAAATAAGCTCGCCTTTGTACACTATTAAGATGATTTTCTTGATTTATAAAACTAACTGTGTGCAACGAAGACTCACACACCCCTTATCCTAGTGTGGGGCCAGACAGTACAAAGGACTAGTAACCACAGATACTCATACAAAAAGACCACTTAGAATAAAATATGTCACCCCGGCGTAAACTGAGCTGCTACGGAAGCTCGAGTAGTTCAAGGCCTTTATCGCTTGGTGCAGCACAATCAAAAAATTGCAAATATCACGAGATGGCGCTAAGATATATACCATTAGTTCTAAGATCAGCGCCATCTAGAGAAGTATGTTAACTGAAACCCTGGCCTCTAAAGTACAAATATGACTCCTCACGCCATCTCTTTTTTAGGGTTAGTAATTCTAGTTTGTATGGGATGAGCTCCCTGTGCTAGTAACTCACCACACAGATTTCATGGTAGGCTTGTCGATGCCGTATTTCTGGTTGAACTCAATGAACTGGCCCCATGTCAGTGGGTTCTGTGGGCCCGACACGTAGTTGTAGATTGGAATGTTGTTTGTTTGACTGGAAAATTAAAATAATATTTTGATTATAGACTGGTTCGCCGACAAATCTTATATAACAATAGTTCATAGGTTTACTTAAGACTTTAGTCATAGTATTAGCACTAGAAATAGAAATAAGATTGCTATGCCCGCGTTCAGACTCTACGTAACCGACTTTTAGGTTGATTTTTTCACAGCTTTATGCGACCACAGATTGATATAAATTTAAGCTTGATACGTTCACGCGTTCTTAGTTTAAAAGGTTGTGACACACGGACAGACAGACTGACGGACGGACAACAAAGTGGATCGGAACCAAAAAGAGGGTCGATTCCAATAGGTGACGCTTACCATACAAAGAGCATACACACAGCCAGAGAATATAATATCCAATTGACTGCGTCTGCGGGGGAATGCGGCTCGCCAAACGTTTGTTGTATTCAACAAACGTTCGCATCCGCAACCTATGTACGATGACGGGCCGCCAGACAGTTTCGTAGCGGCTGACCAATCACAGCTCTCTTACCTCGTCCCCCGCCGCCCGTAAATTGGTGAGTTGTGTTTCAAAGGAAAATGTATCTATGCGCTCTTCGCTGGATAACTGCTCCCTGCGCATAGCATACTCACTTCTCCTTATAGTTCTTGGCCGTGTGCCAGGCGGTAGTTAGTATGGCGTTGACGACCATATCGACAGGAACCACGTCAGCCACCTTACTGCAGTCCATGTGCATCGCGCGGAGGACCTGCGCACGAACATCGTCCATTTATCATCATCCATACACTTTACTGCACACAATAATACATTTTGCAATGGAAAGTGGAGAACACAATGACAAAGGCGAGCTTATCTCTGTTAAGAGACTTCTTCCATCAAACCTAGGAACCATCAACATCATATGTACAGGGTGTAACAGAAAGGTGTAGTCATATTTTAGGGAGATCCAAAAAAATTTGTTCATTATCCTTTTGTTGTATTGCTTCAAAAATTTACATTATACAAGGTGTAAATGAATTAACGCAAAATGAGAAACTAGGTTCTTTGTTAGGAACATCATTCTAAACACCTTTCATTATAAAACCGATTTGATCAGAGCAGCTTCATTTTCACTTCTTCGTATATATAAAACGTATGTTGCTCTGATCAAATCGGTGTCATAGTAAAAGTTGTTCAAAATGATGTCCCTAAAATAATAGTAACTTTTGGCTATGGCTCTAAAAGTAAACCTGTATAAATAATAATTAACAAAAGGATATAATTTCATAATTTCATAATTTTTTTTTCATAAAATTATATTACTTTATTTAGACCGGCCACATACAGTCGGAATTCTTCCGATTCGGAATTCCAAAACGGGATTCAATCCCATACAAATCCGCGAAAATTCCGAACGGAAAACTTCCGGAACGGAGACGGAGGTGGTAGATCCATAGATATGTATGATTTTACTGCGTTCGGGATAACTCCGTTCCATATGTAGGTGGAAGATCCATAGATCTGTATGAATTTACTGCGTTCGGGATAATTCCGTTCCATATGTAGGTGGTAGATCCATAGATCTGTATGAATTTACTGCGTTCGGGATAATTCCGTTCCATATGTAGGTGGTAGATCCATAGATCTGTATGAATTTACTGCGTTTGGGATAACTCCGTTCCATATGTAGGTGGTAGATCCATAGATCTGTATGAATTTACTGCGTTCGGGATAATTCCGTTCCATATGTAGGTGGTAGATCCATAGATCTGTATGAATTTACTGCGTTCGGGATAATTCCGTTCCATATGTAGGTGGTAGATCCATAGATCTGTATGAATTTACTGCGTTCGGGATAACTCCGTTCCATATGTAGGTGGTAGATCCATAGATCTGTATGAATTTACTGCGTTCGGGATAATTCCGTTCCATATGTAGGTGGTAGATCCATAGATCTGTATGAATTTACTGCGTTCGGGATAATTCCGTTCCATATGTAGGTGGTAGCTCCATAGATCTGTATGAATTTACTGCGTTCGGGATAATTCCGTTCCATATGTAGGTGGTAGATCCATAGATCTATATGAATTTACTGCGTTCGGGATAACTCCGTTCCATATGTAGGTGGTAGATCCATAGATCTGTATGAATTTACTGCGTTCGGGATAATTCCGTTCCATATGTAGGTGGTAGCTCCATAGATCTGTATGAATTTACTGCGTTCGGGATAATTCCGTTCCATATGTAGGTGGTAGCTCCATAGATCTGTATGAATTTACTGCGTTCGGGATAATTCCGTTCCATATGTAGGTGGTAGATCCATAGATCTGTATGAATTTACTGCGTTCGGGATAACTCCGTTCCATATGTAGGTGGTAGATCCATAGATCTGTATGAATTTACTGCGTTCGGGATAACTCCGTTCCATATGTAGGTGGTAGATCCATAGATCTGTATGAATTTACTGCGTTCGGGATAATTCCGTTCCGTATATGGCCGGCTCTAATCCGCACACTCAACTCAGTACATATTTGTAGTAAATAAAGTAGTATACTTACTCCAGTGCCGATGCCGACCATGATGCCTGTGGGACCGTACATACTCTCCGTCCAGCCCCGGACCGGCTCCTCGTAAGACGAGACCACTGCGAACATTAAACATAAAACATCAGTAACTAGATAAGTATCTTCACTACATATCAAACAAAGTCGCTTCCCACTGCCTGTCCCTATGTATGCTTAGATCTTTAAAACTACGCAACTGGTATGTTATGTCCATTGAAATCTACAATGAACTCCCAGACAGCTATAAAAATATCTCCAACGAATGTGCATTTCTACGAAAACTCAAAACTCTCCTGTCACAAAAAGCCTACTACACTATTGAAGAATATTTAAATGAAATACACTTCCCACATTAAACTAACTAAAATACAAACAAGCATACAATACCCATTCACACACACCCTCCTTCACACACCCTTACACACATGCACACCTTTACCTGCAAACACACACACACAACATACACCCTCACCCTCTCACACACACATATAAAGATATAACAATAAATAGTATTATAGATTTAATTTATGAAAGTCATACGTAATTTTTGATCTCATTTCCTCGTTATAAATAAAAATTCTATATAATGTTATCGTATTATCGTACGTTATTGTACGTACAGGTACGTTTATGATATGAAACTCGAACCACAACTTCCGAACGGGAGGTAGTATACAAAAATATTATTATTATATTGACGTTGACTAAGAAATAGACGTGGAGTCTGGCAAACGAGTCCTGGCAGACGATTATTGTGTACTGGCAACATTTTCAGCTGTCAGTTTCATGTTCCGTAATCTCATGCCTTGCGTTCCGCGACATCGCCGTCAGCGCCATAATCGATTACAGCGTCTACAATAAAATTAAATTCAATACAATATCTTTATTTCGTAACATATAGATCTATATTACACAGAAACAGGGTAGTTACAAGTTTATAAACGTAAAAATAAACAAAAACTCCATCGTTCTGTTTCGCGAAAACTGACTCGGCACGGCTTCGAAGACGCTGTAATCGATGTTGGCGTGACTCGGAACAGGGAGATAATCTCACAGATTCTAACCTCTTTTGCGGCTTGTTACTTGTTTTTTCAATAGAATAATGTCGAAACCTATTAAAGGCAGTGTGCGGCGTGTATTATTCACGATGGTGAACAAATATGAACAGGTTAAAGTGGATACCAATAGAAGGGTTGAGCAGAAACAAACACTTTTGGACCAAATTCAATCGGCAGCAGGTTCGCGTAACCGAAATGATTTGATACTTAACTCTGACCGATTTGATACTTAACCTAGCATTCAATAAACAATTGCATTTTAAAATTGGTTTTCACAAAATCAAAAATGGCAGACTATCATGACGACATGAACCGCAACAATTTTATTAAATGGTTGAAAAATATGTTAATACCTAACTTCACTGAACCCTCTGTAATTGTAATGGATAATGCCAGTTATCACATTACCCAAATTAACAAGGCACCTACGATGAGCACTCTAAAGGCTGATATACAGAGGTGGCTCACTGAAAATAGCATCCCATTTGAGGAAGCTTTCACAAAGGCGGAGCTCCTGTGTCTCGTGAAAGAAAGCAATCATAAACCGCTATATGAAGCCGAAGAAATCCTGAAGGAACAGTCATGAACAGTCATGAGGTCCTTAAATTACCTCCTTACCATTGTGACCTCAATGCTATAGAATTGATTTGGAGCTTGGCCAAAAGAAAAGTAGCAAGTAAAAATCTAGGAGTGCCAGCTTCGGAGACAGAAAATTTGATAAGAGAATGTTTTGCTAGTGTGACTGCCGAGGATTGGAAATCATGTACAGACCATACAATCCACGTCGAAAATATGTATAAAGAAAAAGATAAAATAACAGAAGATCAACTGGAACCATTTATCATTAATGTCTGTGACGATGATAGCGACAGTGATGACTCCTATGAGGGCATTGAATATCTAGATTCAAGTTTTGATTATGAATCGGAATAAACTGTAAATATTATTCTTATATGTGTCTTTCAATATTCTATTATCCTCGTATTTGTGCATTATTTAACACCTAAAGCTTATCTGAATATAGACACAGCACTATCTCACGCATGGGTTTCAGCAGCAAACTTTATTATCTTTTTTAGGGTACCGTACCCGAAGGGTGCCAAACGGGACCCTATTACTAAGACTTCGCTGTCCGTCCGTCTGTCCGTCTGTCAGAGAGTCCTACAGCACGAACCGTAATATCTAGAAAGTTTAAATTTTCACAGAATGTGTATATCTGTTGCCGCACCAATAACAAATATTGAAATACGCGATATATTACAAATTAAAGAGGGTCCCCATACAAGAGACGTGTTTTTATTTTATTTATTATTGTATATTGTTTTGACTGCTTTTGTTTTGTAGTACGATGATACGGTACCCTTCGTGCGCGAGTCCGACTCGCACTTGGCCGGTTTTTTTAACGGTATTTTGTGTGAGCTCAACAAGTCATGTGTCCTGTGCTAAATATACTTTAGTCTTAAAGTTTCGGCAAAAATCAAAAGTATCAAGATCATTTTGTAGACTACACACCGGGGATAACACCTCAAAGATTTTTAAATTTACCGCCAATTCGGTGTGCCACGACTCGTTTGTCAGACTCTATGTATGATTTTATGGTCAATAAAAAATTTGAACTGAACTGAACTGAACTGTATGATTTTATGGTCAATAAAAAAATTGACTTTGACCTTTGACTTTATTGTGACGCATGAATAAACGCATATTCTATTCTATTCTATTCTATTCTATTCTATTCTATTCTATTCTATTCTATTCTATTCTATTCTATTCTATTCTATTCTATTCTATTCTATTCTAAGTCTAAAAACCCACCGATCCCCGGCCTCAGGATACATATCGGCAGGCCCTCTCCGTATTTCCTGATCGCCTCCTCAGCAACTGCCTTTGTGTAACAATAAGTGTTTGGGCGATTGCCGAGCAATCTGGAAACAAGCGGAACGAAATGTTCATAAAAGAATATCCTCCTCTACCTTTCTCTACCTTAATATACCTTAGTATCTATGTATATATTATATTTTGTTTGTTGTTTTTATATGTATTTATTTAGTAGTCTATTATTTTAATATTTATCGTTGTGCACTTATGTATATAGGTCTACCTTTTATTATATTATCGTCTCCATCCCAGGTTTGCTGGAAGAGATCTCTTATTAGAGATAAGCTCGCCTTTGTACATGTTTTTCGAATATTAAGTGTCTGTATTATGTTTTCTGTGCAATAAAGTATAAGTGTAAAGTATCCTTTTTAAAAGTCGGTAACCGCTTTTATAAGAGTACATACATTTTAATTTAAGGCATACAATTTTTAGGCGAGTTAACTTCGACACCTTCATCCTCGGCGGAACGCCAACGGAGAAACTTTTTATTAATGAGGGGGGCACAGTTACACTCGAGTTTAGCGTTGACACGCGTTCGAAACAATCGCTCTAAGAATAAAATTTGCTGGTTCGGAGTGAACTTACTGTGGAGTGATGGCATTGAGTAAATTCTCGTCAATCTCCGATATGGCTTCTAACCCTTCCACACTGATCGGGGGCTCGTAGAATCTGCAGGGGAAAACATAAACATAAACATTTATATACAGGCACATGCATTGCATCCTGACCCCACATCATAGGAGGCCCTGACTCGTAGGAACCAGAAACAGCAACATCACATACATAAACATCCTAGACCAGGGGGCCTGATGCTGCTCTGAGAAACGCACTTATATTGGATCGCTATCGCATCGAAAACACCCAAAATGGCGTCATTTGGTATGCTCCTAAAGAATCGCAAATAGATCGTAAATAGATTGCAAGCAAATTTACGAGCATACCAAATGATGCCATTTTGGGTGTTTACGATGCGATAGCGATCCAATATAAGTGCGTTTCTCAGACCAGCATCAGGCCCCTGGGTATTAATTACGTTTTTTTATCCGAGCCGGGGATTACCCAGGCAGGACCTCTCCTTTTTTGTTTCCACGTCACTATTGAGGAGCCAGCAAGCAATGAACGTATGATGTCCTTGTATGTAAGGTAAGGTAAGTCTATGAAAATGCAAAAATATGTACTTATAGCCAAATTCCTTGCTTCAAGGGCAGGTAGCGCTCGTCTAAGCTGAAATGACGCGCCCCACTCCTTGGTTTTGTATTTACTTGTCATACAAAACCAAGGAGTGGGGCGCGTCATTTCAGCTTAGACGAGCTCTAAGGCACTTACTTCTCATCGATGAATTCCAAGTGGGTATTCGAATAAGCAGTAGATATGTGCGTGATGGCGACTAGCTTCTTGCACTCCTTGGCTAGTTTGAGAACCTCCTTGGTACCCTTGACATTTATGCCAGTTGCCACCGGGATCGTTTCGTCGAACCTCACTGTCGCAGCCGCGTTTATAATAACTGTGACCTGTAAAACACATAATTGAAACAAAAAGTAAACTTTAGAAAAAACCGACTTCCACAAACCCTATTTGATTAGATTGAGTTTAATACAAACTGTTACCCCTTATCCCCCCCCCCTTGTGGACTAATTTTGTCAAATCCCATCTCAGTGCTACCCCACGCTACTAAGGAACCCCTGTACAAAGTTTCATGACTACGTCCACCGGTTTAGGCTATGCGTTGCCCGTCAGCCACGCATTGTATTTGTACCTAGTATTGAGCAGTTCTGGTGGCCATATGTGATCTTCATCAGCAGTTCCGCATCACAATATTATGCTTACCATGTGCATTTGCACGAGTTATTATGGAAAACACAAAAATCACTATAGGTCTGCCTATAATATTTGAAGAGTTCCCTCGATTTCTCCAGGATCCCATCATCAGATCCTGACCTGGTGTAAATGGGACCAATGGGAAAGTAAACCCTTTCAAACAAAAAAATAATTTTCCAAATCGGTCCATCCGTTTAGGCGCTATCGGGGCACATACATAAAAAAAAAACATCCGGACGAATTGTAAACCTCCTCCTTTGGGAAGTCGGTTAATAAAAGAACATTACCCTTGTTTTGGTTTGGATTCCAGCAAGATTGAGCCATAGTCTACCATGCTAGCTCAGTTATACCTTGACCGACCGACTTTCGCGTTGATCCTGGTGAGCTTTATGTCCAGACTATGGTCGTACAGACCTGACTGACTACATTTGTAGCTAAACTACCCCCAAAAGGGTTGTTAGTCTCTTGATTTACTAGATGCCGTTAGTGCGCTATACCCTAACTTAATATGATAAACTAGGTGGCGTTAGTGTGTCACTTAGCAAGTAAAAAGTTTCCTGTGTGCTTCCCAAGATGCCGTTGGTGTGCAAATCCTTTCTAGTCTACTCATTTTACTAGGAAGAAGTTCCTATCTACTTCCTTCTTATTCTATGGCTATTCACGCACCTTGCTAGTGAGAAGTTTCCTGTCTGCCTCACTAATGTCTACGCACCTTGCTAGTGAGAAGTTTCCTGTCTGCCTCACTAATGTCTACGCACCTTGCTAGTGAGAAGTTTCCTGTCTGCCTCACTAATGTCTACGCACCTTGCTAGTGAGAAGTTTCCTGTCTGCCTCACTAATGTCTACGCACCTTGCTAGTGAGAAGTTTCCTGTCTGCCTCACTAATGTCTACGCACCTTGCTAGTGAGAAGTTTCCTGTCTGCCTCACTAATGTGTACGCACCTTGCTAGTGAGAAGTTTCCTGTCTGCCTCACTAATGTCTACGCACCTTGCTAGTGAGAAGTTTCCTGTCTGCCTCACTAATGCCCAGTCCGACCGCTTCCATGTTTCCCACAATGGGGACGATCTTGTAAATGCCCTTCGGGTTTACTTCACGCATTCTGTTGAACACCTGGAAATAGTGATTTCAATTAATTACATTTATTTATTTATTTAATTAGGCACATCAACCAGCACACATATACAAAATTATAGAATACAAATATGGCGGTATTGTTCTTATATGAGTGCCTATTATAGATGTGCACAGTATTCACCATTGTTTTACTAAAATTAAATTTTTATCAATATTTTAACTTAGAAAGTAAGTATAATAATAATAAATAACAGTTAATTAGAATTTGGAATCTAAGTAGCTTTACATAAGTCTGCAGATAGTAAGTAGTAGACTGTTTTCTTCGTTGTTTATCATATCACAGGCCGCTATTTTGAATAATGGCGGCACGTGATTGGCTGAGGCTCATTTAAGCAACCTGTTAATTTAATCAGCGCCCAGGAAACCGGGCATTAATGTTTATTTTTTTGTGTCACAGATGTTTATTTTTTATTTATAGTTTGTAGGTAAAGTTAGCCATTGACTGGGTGCGCTAGCGAGATCATGTCCATGGTCGAAATATCGATTTTTAGATACCGAAATCTCTATCAAAAACAATAAAAAGCTATTCTTACGACTAACCTTTCGACCAACCGAGATATCTCGACCCGTTTTCGATTGAAACAAATATAAATCGAGATCTTTTTCGACCGATTTGGGTGGTATCAAAATCGATATCTCGACTGGGGAGATGATCTCGACAGCGCGAGAATCGGGGGCCAGGGCGGAGATGGTGGGTCGACCTTCATTTTCATTAGTATCTGCCAAGGAGGACGGACGTAGCTCAGGATAGATAATTGAGATTTCAACATATGGCCTTTGCGCAGCAGTGGCAGACTTCGCTATGATCACTACCTACCTATTCTATTTCGTCGTTCGATACAAGTTATATATACTTACAAAGTCATCTAATATGTCATGCATCCTCGCCGCTGGGTCTTTTCCTTTCTTGCTCCGCATCAAAACGAAAATGGTTCCAATATCTCCGCAACTCCTTAGTAACTTCTCTATTATCACTGTAAAAGTACCGGGGGGTTACACTAGATGCCGTTAGTTTATACAGGATTATATTTATGCTGACGCCATCTACTGTAAAGTGGTGTCAAGTCAAGTTATTTAAAGATTAGCCGCTCCTCTCGCCTAAGCTTTCTGTGATATTCTGTTTTTGACACGGAATAGAAAAAAAACTAGTGGAATTGTCAAGTAGGCGTGGCGAGTGTGCCATCATTAAGCGTCGTTGACCATAAATTGCCGTGTCCGTCACAGTGATTTGTGCGTGGCAGTTGTGCAAATCTCAAAATTTTGTAATAGAAAAAAGCGGTAGAGATGCCTTAATAGCTCCATTTTGGAATGCAAAAATGCTAGCCGCACCAAAAATGTCACGCATGTTGACATTCCGTACCATCGGTAAGTAGTAATTAATATCATTTTAATTTTCTCATTTTTCCTTCCACGCACGCTCAATGCTGCCATCTAGGGTCGAGTAGCTAAACTACTGCCACTACTCGACGCTAGATGACAGAATGTATGTAGTATGCATATTTTTGTTTTGTATCCGAACGTCGTATATAACAAACATGTTCAATGTAAAGTGAACAGTATCAGTCAGATATAAGGCTTAAAATACATTAACTGGCAGTGGTTTATAAACTCATTTTTAGTGAAATGCTACGGCCAATCATGTTTAAGATTCCTTTGTAGTTTACGATTTGATAGTGTGAGTGTTGCTTCCACTAGTTTTTTCTGTTCCGTGGTTTTTGACCTCTTGTTGATAGCATTTGAAATTGGTTTTTTTCTACGGTTTCACTATGATGTTTTTATAGGATTTTATGGAGTAGGTACTACTTAATATGCAAATTAAATAAATAATTTAGCAGGGCCGGTGAATAGGTACATACAGTAGCAACTGATTTTTATTGTGTTTTTGTATTTATTTATTTTTTATTTATTCTGCTACCCACCTTATAATCCGGGTTAATTCACATCACTTACTTCCCAATTAAAATATTTTGTGTAGTAATGACTATTTAATTTGTATTACTAATTACATTTTCTCAATTTTTCAATTTCCCAATTAAAATGTAATTATTTGTTATATTTTAGGTATTGTTTCCATTTTAGTTATGAATGGAATTTTATATTATAAATTAATACTAATGTATATTATAATGTGTAGGTACTCGAGCATACTGTTGTCTCGTCCGTATTTGGCCCTGGCAGAATACCAGCGTCACAGATTCGTCTGTGACATTGCTGAGTCAGGGCCATTTCATTGCCGCGGTAAATTCACAATACCACATAGTGAAAATGATTATTTATTTGTAAATTGTTTTGTGTTTTTCTTCCTATGTAATTCCAGGTTTTATTCTATTTTGTATTTCTTTTTATTATGTGTCTGTGTGTGTGTACCTTTCAGTGAATAAATGAATTTATCTATCTATAGGAATAGGATCTACCACTACAACTTTGCTTAAGTATAACGTTTGGTTTTCCACGTTTTATTTTATTATTCTGCGCATTACAGGATACGAATAAGAATTTGAACACACTTTATATACAAAGAGCTTCATGACATGACTTTTCTCATTCGGAGAAGAAGAAGCGCACAGTCGTGCTCAAGTTTGGAGGGGTGTATGGCTATTGGACCATCTAGACTAGACATAGGTAGACATAAGTTTATTCAGAAGTTTTCGAATTGTTTCAGATTCAAGGGACCTCTGCTCTATCCAATTGACTGCGCCTGCGGGGGCATGCGGCTCGCCAAAAGTTTGTTGTATTCGACAAACGTTTGCACACGCAACCTATGACGATGACGGGCCGCGAGACAGTTTCGCAGCGGCTGACCAATCACAGCTCTCTTACCTCGTCCCCCGCCGCCCGTGAATTGGTGAGTTGTGTTTCAAAGGAAAATGTATCTATGCGCTCTCCACTGGATAAGTGCTCCCTGAGTCTAGCCCAGCTCAACCTACGCCTACGATAGACAAATCTATAGATACTATACAAAGTTGCGATAGGTATAGTCAAAGATAATTTAAATACCTGGTTTGTAGTCATCATCAAGTTAAATAAGCTTATGGCCAAGGTAATCCAATAAATCTAGGAACAAGTCTAAAGTTGAAGCATTATGTACAAAATGGCTTGACATTCTCAGAATTGTATCAGGGTTGGTGAAGGTTAAAGGGGGTGAGCAAAACGAAGCCCCCCGTTATCCTTCGTGTTAGTTTGACATTTAAGAACTACAAAAACAAACGCACCATCGAACTACTAACGGTTTAAGAATTTTAGTTGCTCTTTTTGATGAGCAAACTTTACCAACTCTGCACTGTCTTTCTGTCCAATTCCTTTCGTGTTCTCTGTCCTTTCATGCCTAGGTTTGCTAAAAGAAATATCTTTTTAGAGATAAGCTCCCCTTTGTACACATGTATTTATATTTTTTTACATACGTGTTTAATAAACTGTGTGCCGTTTTCTCATTCCTCAGATAGCTAGTCAACGTTTTTCTGTCTGTTTATCTGGAGCATTTGACATTTCACACGTACAAAAATTGTCAAAAAAAGTTATCCGTCTCTTGAGAGACCCGGGTTGTGCACAATAAAGTATTAATAACCGGCCAAGTGCGAGTCGGACTCGCGCACGAAGGGTTTCGTACCATTATCTATAAAAAACCGCAAAAAAATAATTGTATGGGAGCCCCCCTAAATATTAATTTAATATATATTTAATTATTTATTTTTTAAGTAAATAATATACTCAATATATTGTAAACATTTTAAGCGTCTATCTAACTACCAATATCAATATCGAGCAAAAATGAGCAAAAACAATCACGTTTGTTGTATGGGAGCCCCCCTTAATATTAAATTTCTTTTCATTTTTAGTATTTTTTGTTACAGCGGCAACAGAAAATACATCATCTGTGAAAATTTCAACTGTCTAGCTACCACGGTTCATGAGATACAGCCTGGTGACAGACTGACGGACGGACGGACGGACGGACGGACGGACAGACGGACAGACAGCGAAGTCTCAGTAATAGGGTCCCGTTTGGCACCCTTCGGGTACGGAACCCTAATAGAATGAGCATAAAACTAACCCAAATAGATTCGCAGAAATTTAACATTACATGTCATACATTGACTGGCCTCGTTTTGATATTGTTTAATTAAATATAATGCCCGGGCATTCTAAACATTACTTGAGATATTATTTCACACATCAGAGGCCCGTCATTCTAGGCATTTCATAGAATAACAATATTTCATACTTCACCGGCAGCATATACAATCTGATACTGACTCAGGATACTGAAAGTACTAATTGGTTTTCGGATTCACAAAAAATAAAACATCACAAGTGTTCACAACAATTTATTCAGACATTCAATACACCGGTATATTAATAAATAAAATAGCAATAACAATACAACATTTATGCGCAGAGACCTACAGAACCACTTTCTCGACGACACGACTCGCCTTCAAGCTTATTCGGCCGTCTGAAATGGGAAAATATTATTTATTATATTTTTATTATAATAAGGGCATAAGTATGTATGATTTGTCCGTCTATAATCTTGACTGTATTGACTATGAAAACACGCTATACATACAGGGTGAAATTAAATTAGCCGACCATATTTTGAGGAATGATAGTACCCATCACTGTGAACAACTTTCCCTACGGAACATAATATATGGTCGCAAATGAAAAAAAAAACGACCCCCAGTACATTGCCCCGATCAGCTTATTTCAAGTTAGGAAGACCCAAATTTTTTTTTCGTTTGCGACCTTAAGTTTCTTGGGGAAAAATCTTCATAATGATGGGTACTGTCATTCCCCGATATATGTTCAGCTAATTAAATGTCACCCTGTATCTGTATATTGAACAAAAGCGAGTCATAAAATCGCCATTTGTCACTGGAGTCACTGGAGTTACTCCAGCATCTAAGAGGCCTAATATCAACTCTTAGGACCTGAAAAATACTGCCCTGCTTTTTCGACCTCTGTAGCGCAGCGGTTACGCAACTGCCTACCATACGAGAGGTCCCGGGTTCGAATCCTGGCTGGGGTAAAAAAAAACACGTCTTGGATGTTACATGTTTGTGATGTCGCATTTTCGGTTCCTAGTGTTGAGCCAGGAGCAATGTATGTGCCTGTATGTAAATGTTTGTTTGTTTTGTTGTTTTCGTAATAAGTATACTCGTAACATACTTAGGTATACGAAAAAGCAGGGTTGTAGGAGTAGGTACTGTTTAGGTCCTACTTTAAGAGTTGGTATTTTAGGCCTCCGGTAAAAATTATGTTCTCTTGGCAATAGCTCGCAAAGTTGATTAGTTGATTACGTACGGACAACATCCCTCAACAAAGAACTCCAATGACGTTAAAATATATTGAAGGATTTTGATAAAACCAAAGAGCCCTTTTATAACGATTTACTGTACGGGTAGTATCATCCAATATTCTCCAAGGTCATCTGAATTCTTTTTTGAGGAATACATAGATAGACAGATAAATTCATTTATTCATTGAGAATGCTACACACACAGACACCATAATAAAAAAATAAACTGAATAAAACCTGAATTAACAGGGAAAAAAATATGCCTATGGCTTTTTGCGGGAAGAGGGTAGACAGAGACCAACTACCTCCGCCTCGGCTCCACTCAGAGTTCTCTTATTTTACACAAATAGTTAAGTAGCAAAACTTGTACAACCAGTTAGTGATTACATTCAAGAGATGCTATTGCAAATTAGTCTTTAATGAAGCGAAAAGTTGTTATTTATTTAATTTCAAACAAATATTGTTCATCTTAATCCAATAAGCGAACGCTCCCAACCAAAACACCAAAACACAGTTTGTTTAAAAAATATTGAATGTTTAAATAAAAACGGAAAGTGATGTGTGTTAAAAAAATTACGAGCTGTTTTTCGGTTACATAATGAAACATCGAAATCACACGACAAACAAACACACAAAAAACAAAACTTACCTTCAATGTATCCCAAATAAAGATAAAAATAAATTCACACAACCAAAAAAACATGCAAAATCCCACTCGCAAAAATAAAACTATGCATTTTTACAAATGATACGTTCGTAGATAGTAGAGTAGGTTAGGTAACAGAAATTTAATCTGTTCTCATAGAAGCAATATGAGATCAGACAAAGTTATTGTCACTACGTAAAATGTCAAACCTACACAATAGTTATTGTTACAAAGATACTAGGAGCAAAGATACGTGAAACGTTTACGTGAACGTTAAATGAAGCAGAGACACGTGAGATGCGTGCTAGTTCTGCGGCCAATAGGCTTGTGGCCAAGGTAATCCAATAAATCTAGGAACAAGTCTTAAGTTGAAGGATTATGTACAAAATGGCTTGACATTCTCAGAATTGTATATTTCCAGCAGATGTATTTTATAAAGTCAATTTTGTGCAAAAAAAGACAGCATTTGATGGCACTTTTACATGACGTCAATCTGTTGTTATTTCATAGAACTCAGGAACAAAAGTTCCGTTTTGACAGTTCATAAAAAGTATCTATTTTGACTTGACAGGCCACAAGCCTATTCTCGAGCATGCGATATTCATATCTCTACAGACAATCCAATCGTTTTTATTGGCATTACCCGATATAGCTGTAGAGATCCGAATAAAGAATGCGCGAGAGTTGACCGCGGGCGCGAGAGTTGATTTTGACATAAAAAACTCACAAGTCCTTCAAAAAGCACATCCAAGTTCCGAGGATACAAAGTGCCCCTACCACCCGTACGGGTAAAAGCATAAACAACGTCCGCCATTATGAAGACGACTCTATGAAACAGTTCCATTGAACTAAAGCGAAGTATTGCTCAGACGTAATGTAATGATGACACCACTAGCGATCAACTCAATCAACTGAACAGCTGAGACGTCCATTTTTAAGTAGGTATCCATGATTTTCTCATTACTAGAGTTAGATTTGACAGGTGGCGCTATTTAACTTATAGCCTGATTGTTATATTAACGAAGTAAAATGACAGTTCCGATGACCGCTTTTTGGTAGAAAATAAATAGTGATGGCGTCAAGAATGATTTAGTTCATTCTAATGTCTCAATATAGAATGATATAGATAGAAATGATAAGAGAGCTAGTAATCCTAGTGCATATAGCCTGTTCAAACTGAAATGACGCGCACCAATCCTTTAATTGGGAATAAAAAGTAAGAAAAATTAAGCATTTACAAAAGAATAACTCACAAAAAGTAGGCACAATTCTGCCACCTCGAATGGGAAAAAGTGTAATGCTTTCAATGTCATATTAAATTGTGACAAATATTTATTACAAATCCTGATTGTAAAGAATTGCTATATTCATTTTCATTCTATTTAGAATGAATAAGAAAATCACTATCAAACTGAACATGGCAACATTATTTCAAGAAGTGACGTTTGATGTTGTCAGTTTACTTCGTCCTTCTAGTAATAAATTTCACCAACGAAAGAATTTTACCAACGAAAGAGTAACTTTTACTCGACAATATCTTCTACTTTTTCATAGACACCAGATCAGGAGCATGATTCTCGCGCATTCGATACACGTTATCTTCACCTATATCGAGTGATTTCGTATGGGAATCTGTCAATATTGGTCTCGATATCCGTATATCGAAGGCGCGAGAGTCGACCCGCAGATCACCTCACTTTGAACTGTCATTGTCATACAAATTATCCCCAGGGTCCTATCTATCTGTAGATTGAGTATGAATAGGTTATTGAAAACGGCCGTAAGTTGATGGCACCTCCAATGATACTCAAGGGTGGTACCTCGGTGGCGCTGTATGTACCACAATTTCGTGAGCTACATCAGTTTTAAAACCAGTTTTATATTAAGTTTTGTTGTTGACCTTTATGTTCTGAGTTCTGACGTGGTCATACACTCGTTACACCGGTTCATCTGTAACCCACTTGTTATTGTTTTTATTATTATTACCCCATTACTCTGACATATGTCAGGGACTACAGCTTCCCAACGATTTTTTGACAGGTTTCGTTGCGTTAAAGTGCGTACAGAGCCACCAAGTTAGAACGGGAACTATTTTAGCCAAAGCGGAAACTATTGACGCCATTTTGGTAACTTCACTTCGCTGTCAGTTGTTGTTAGTGTAATGCAGTTCAGTTGGAGTAGATGGTGGTGCCTCGCTTCATTCCACAGATCACTTGGTGGGTCTATAAAACTAGCGTTCCCCTGTAATCTTCAACTCAAGTGACAAACTTCGCAGCGGCTGACCAATCACAGCTCTCTTACCTCGTCCCCCGCCGCCCGTCAATTGGTGAGTTGTGTTTCAAAGGAAAATGGATCTATGCTCTCCACTAGATAAGTGCTCCCTGATTTCACGTCACACGAATGAGATCGAATCGAACCTCATCAAAAAAATTACGCGTAACGCAAGACTATGCAAAACCAGAAATAACAAGGTGACATATAAAATTAGCTTACCGTATTTTGGGAAATGATATTTTATATTACCCATAAATAAGAACTTTCCCCAAGAAACTTAGAGGTCACAAATGAATATTTTTTTTCATCTCTCAGTACATTGACCCGATCAGGCCCCCGATTCTCACGGTATCGAGATCATCTCTCCAGTCGCGATATCGGTTTTGATGATGCCTAAATCCGTCGAAAACGATCTCGATTTATATTTATTTCGATCGAAAACGGTTCGAGATATCTCGGTTAGTCGAAAGGCTAGTCGTACGAATACCTTTTTCTTGTTTTTGATAGAGATTTTGGTATCTCAAAATCGATATTTCGAAAATGGACATGATCTCGCTGGCGCCAGAATTGCCCCCCAGCTGATTATTTTTCAATTATGTAAATTGGTGAAAAATGTTTATGTTGTTGTTGTCTTGGATGTTTACATGTTTGTTTCTGGTTCCCACGACACAGGGTATCCTAGTATGGGGCCAGAAGCAATATATGTGCCTGTATGTTTATGTTTTTATGTTTAATTAAGGGTACTTCCATTTCCCAAATAATGGTCAGCTAATTGAATGTCAGCCAAACAGCCTTTAAACAGCCAAAGTGTGAATCAATATCAATATCAATAAATAATTCAATCATAACCTCCTCGTTTTAAAATTAACCTCGTGGAAACCAGGAGACCTATAAACGATAAACAGTACTGCCTTGATTTTTGGTACTAAAACTTATACGAAAAATCAGGGAGTACTGTTTTAGTTCTGCTTTAAGAGTTGTTGTGTTTATTAGGCCTCCAGAACTAGACCCAATATTACTGGTTTCCGAGATTAATGACATAAAAAAATATTGAAAAAAATGATACTACTATTCTATGGTAATTCCCGTAAACAAGTCTACAAACCAGTCATATGACGCAAGTTGTCAGATTAAAATATTTTGCAGGGTACACACACACGCCTTTATGAACTATTAATCAAGCACTAAACGCTTATTTGAAAATTAATATTTCTATAAAAAATACTTTTGAAGATTTGATTTGAAATTGATTATTAAAATTAGAATAAAAATAAATGTTGATATCAAATTAGAATACTTCCATGAAAGGGGGGGAGACAGTCGAGCACATGTTGCTGGCATGCCCAATTGTCCATCCACAATTGAAACCAGGATGGCTATTCTGGGGAGCCTACAACGACCCATGAGCTCCTTGAACATCCAGGCCTCCTGCTCCATCTTGTGCTGGAGTTGGGTTGGCTGAACTAAATGAGCGGGGGAAGGGGAAATGCACAAAGGCCCCGCACATGTGGGCCACGTGCAGGCGCTTTGTAAAGAAGATACAGAAGACATCAACGGGCGCGCAAGCGGTTTCTGACTTTTTTTAGTTGCAATTTTTTGCACCACATTTTGAATGACATACGTTTGAAATCTGTTGGTGGGTTGGCACGACCAATTGCGTCCTTCTTTCAGGGCATATTTTGCACTACTTTGAAAAGCTTCGGTTTCGGTTTTGGCCGAAAGTACAGTTTCGGTCGGTCAATTATAAAAATTGTCCTTCAATAAAGTACATTAATTACGAAAGGAGTTGGCTAATTATATTTATGTACGTCTGCCCCAGACATGTATAAAGACTTCTCAACAGCATTTAAATATTAATTCATAAATTACTGCGTCTGTATTTAACAAGATAGAATATAATCAAAAAGTTTATTCTTGAGTTCAGTTTTACAAGAAAGAACTAAAGTACCTCAATTTGTTTTTGGGGCTGGTGATTTGCTTATCTTGAGATCTCAATGGACATCATGTCCTCAAACCATCAAAATCAGTCAAGTGCGGGTCTGACTCGCACAAGAAAGAACCGTTCTTAAAAACAAAATCAAAATTAAATAATCACACATAGGTAACGTTTACACGATGTTTTGACGACCTCTGTGGTGGCGTAGCGGTTGCGCATCTGCCTACCATGCGAGAGGTCCCGGGTTAATGTATGTGCCTGTAAATTGTTTTATGTTTACAACTTTCCCAATTCACCCCTCAGACTACATTTCGGTCGTAAGTACCCTGTATATAATATACGTAGAGAAGAGGCAAAGAAAACATGGCGTTCTAAGAATATTTGTAAATATCTATAGTTAGAATAAAATATATTTAAATTTATTTTATTTGACCAGAGAGGCACAAATGCAACCTTGGCTAATAAACAAACAGGAAAATAAAACCAAAACACATCACACACGCAAAGCATGCAGAAATACTGTAGTTTATACGTTCTATATCTGCAATGTGTAACCTATTGTAAAGTTCGTAGGTGTCATAGAGTAAATTATATTATGTAGGTTTACTGAGTATTTACGTACCGTGTTATTACAAAAAATATTAAACGCAGTTTAACCTCAAAACAAACGTCAAATCCCATACAATTCCATTTTTGAACAGGCGTTGAACGGGAGATATTTTTTTTGTAGTAACACCCTTAGTGTTTACTTGTGCCCAAATTCATAAAAAATGCATCAACACTAAAATAACTGAAGGTGAAATTGTACTAAGGCACTGTATTCTCTGTCCATCCTGGGTTTGCTGGAAGAGATCTCTTTTTAGAGATAACCTTGCCTTTGTACATTCCTTCTCTGTATCTTTTGTGTTTTGTCTTTTATGTGCAATAATACGAAATATACGAAGGCACTTAATTAATTAAAAATTACACCAGAGGAAAAACCTGCATTACAAATTCAAAACTAACATAATAACTCAGATTCATAGAAGCGTTAATTCGAATTTAATGTTCCTACTACTCTTCGATTGTTATCAGATAATTTTGTAATGTAAAAGTCTCGGTGGTAGTAGTCGTAAAGCTGTGTCAGAGGCCTTAATAGGGCAGCTTGATAATTTCTGCGGGTTGTCCGAAACCCCTCCATCCACACTGAGCCAGCGTGGTGGAGTGTGGCTCAATCTTAGGTCCGTGCCCCTCAGTGGGGACATTCATGAGCTACATTATTATTATTATTTTTAAACGTAGTCCATGAAGGTATAGGAAATAAGGCAGGACCTGAGAAATGAGTTGGTGTGAGTGCTTATATCCGTATAAGAATTGTAAGTTTCGTCAGTGTGTTTTTTTACTTTCTCGGGTTTAAGGGAATAAAATAAGAGATATCCTAATAGTTTAGAAGAGATATAGCGTAGAATATATAAAATGCCTATTTTACGCCTTGGCAAGATTAAAATAGGTATGTAGATATTTATTTAGTTTATAAGTTGAATATATGTTAGAATTAAAAACCTGTTTGTCGCCGTTGGGCTTCATACAGTATTTTTTTTATGAAATGGATTTTTATGTGACCAGCGTATACCGTGGCGTAAGATAATGCGATCCTGACACATGTATATGTCCTTGTTGTCCCGCGCTATTCTTAGGGTACCGTACCCGAAGGGTGCCAAACGGGACGCTATTACTGTCGCTGTCCGTCTGTCCGTCCGTCCGTCCGTCCGTCCTGTCTGTCACCGGGTCCGTCTGCACGAACCGTAATAATAGAAAGCTGAAATTTTCACAGAATGTGTATATCTGTTCCCGCACCAACCACAAATACTGAAATACGAGAGATATTGCAAATTAAAGGGGGCCCCGATACAACAGACGTGTTTAGATACACTTACGCATTTCAAAATGGAGATCTTGACTGAAACTGTTTATTTATTGTCATAGCAACCATGTCATAGACACATATACTACACATTTAAATATGATAGCATATTTCGCGTCAACCCACATGGTTGTGGTAGCTCAGCCGGTATGATGTAGACTCTCAATCCGGAGGTCGTCGGTTCAAATCTCGTGAAGGCATAAACTTTTTAAATTTTCTTTTTGTTTATTTTTTTATTGTTTTGAGTGCTTTTGATTTGTTGTACGATGGTACGGTACCCTTCGTGTGCGATACCGACCCGCACTTAACCGATTTTTCAATTTTTCTCACTTGTGGGTAGTGTGTTGACATCTTAGCTCATCTTCATAGACGTAGCAAGTTTCTATTAGTGAAAGAAGAACTAGAAATTGGCGACCCATTCCTAATAAGGTTCATAAGGGTGTTTTGTCTACACCCATTCAATATATGTCACCATCTACGAGACCAGAGGTTCAAAAACTAATAAATTTTCATATAAAATTCAGTTTCATAACGCACATACACCAAAATTTAAAAAAAGCAACAAAAAACACCCAAAACACTCACCTTTCCCCAAAAACCCGGTGCCACCCGTCAAAAACACGCATTGGTCCTTATAAAACTTCTGTATCTCCGTCCTGCTTTCCACTTTACCCTTGGTCAATCGCTGTCTCTCCTCCTCCTTGGCATCTTGCTTGTCCTCCTCTGCATAGTAACCGTCTAGCTGGTTGGACGATACAAACTCGTGCTCGTCGGAAAAGTCCAGGATAGGTGCTGTAGGGTTCATGGCTGCGTTTTCCACGTCTGCTATACGGACCGAAGTTTCCAGCTCCTGGAAGGGTGAAATGGGATTGAATATACCGAGCCGTTAAATAACAGATTATTAAAAACAATCGGCCAAGTGCGAGTCAGGATCTCGCACCATCTTATCAAAAAAGTACAAAAAATCACGTTTCTTGTATGGGGGTGTAGCGGCAACAGATATACACGTTCTGTGATAATTTCAACCCTCTAGCTGTTACGGTTCGTGCGATAGAGCCCGCTGACAGACAGACCGACAGACAGACAGACGGACAAGGCTTAGTAATAGGGTCTCGTTTAGCACCCTTCCGGTACGGAACCCTATGAACGTATTGAATCAACTATGATGAATTTTACGCTTCGGCCGTTTTAGTCGACATTTTTTTACGCATGATTTGATTAAACACACTAGGTCTGGTTGGTCCCACACTAGGTTACCAGATTCGGTGACGTTATAAACACACTATCAGTCGACCGCTCGGTATTCTTCAAAATGGTTATTCTAAAGTAGAAGGTTCAGAATAATATCCCTGAAAACCTAAAACAAAAAAATATTTGATTACGCCATTCTTTTATTCTTTTACATCCTGAACACCCCATAGCGTTCAATTATTTTAGAATTTTATTTTTTGCTTTGCGTAATTAATATTTTCAAATATTACTTAAAAAGGTAGTTTTTTCACAAAACCCATTTCGCCCCATGTATTTAAAAAATATGTTTGTGCTCAATAGAGACTAAAACAACACAAACAAATAAACAAAGCGTCACTTTTTCCAACGGGGTGGCAGAGGCACAACTGCTATGTATGTTATGTTGTATGTCATAATTTCATAATTTCTTTATTGCACGGAAAACAATGTGATACATGTCACCTTTGTTGTATGTATAAAATTCTCTGTTTTGCGTGACAGGGGCTAACCCATCATTGCAGCTATGAAGTTAACATTAACTGATAAAGACAATAATCTCGATATTTTTTTAATAATTTCCGAAGGTTACGATAGAATTAGCAAACCTAACCCACCTGTAACAATTTCGTGAGCAACCTTTTTTCACAAAACTTTCACAATAAAAATATAACAAAAATAATAATTCTTGACCACGTCTGTCCGATCCAGCGTCCGTGCGACTATTTGACTTCGCACGTGTTGTATGTGTGTATGTGACTTGGTTCATCAAGTTCACATGGTCTCGACATGAACCTGCTTGGTCAAATTTCCAGTTTTTTTATTATGTTCAGACTTTGGGTAACCTTCCGTTTTCTTATTCAACCTACCTACTACGCTAAGCGCGTAATACGTTTACTATTTCCTCTACGTTAGAAGACTTTTCAATGTCTATTTAAGAAAATATCCCATTGCAGGTAATTTACTTTATTTTTGAATATTTTAGGGGCTAAATAAAATAAAAAACAAAAGCAGCTTCGTTTGTAATTTTTTATAATTTTCTCAGGTTTAATTTCGTTCACAGGATTCGTTATAAAAAGGTATCTACTGTCTACTAAACCCTGAACCAACTCCTACTAAGGAGTACCTATTCCCGACTCACCCCGCTTATTGAAAAGTGTCATTATTTCATAGAGGTAGTTTGCGCGTCCTTGAGAAATAAATCGGATCAGAGATTTCGGACAGAGTGATCTTAAAAGTGTTATTTTTCTTCGTCGACAGAACTGTCTGTTCAGCTGGTAATACAAACGATCGAAAAAAGGGCTACTTATCCTAACCTTACCAAAACAATAAATCTCCGAAATAATACTACCGAAAACCCCTTGAGCTACTTTCCGGTAAATTTCCGTATTTTTATTCAGAGCCATTTATTATTCCCTGTACAAATATGTGTAACTTACGTGTAGGTTCTCCTGTAGTTCCTTGCTTAGGTTTCTGATGTTCTCCAGTTCCTTCAGTTGCTTGTCAGTTGGTTTCCCGTACACATCTATGTTGGCTTTCTCGCCCTTCACCTGGTCAAAGGTCAAGTAAATCATCAGTTATCATCAGTCATCATGAATATTTTTTTTAAAATCAGTAAGTGCGAGTTGAATCCCACAAGAAGGGTACCGTAATATCTTACAACAAACTTAAGCACTCAAAACAATAAAACAAAAAGAAAATTAAAAACACGTCTCTTGTATAGTGACTCCCTTTAAATTGTAATATCTCTCGTATTTCAGTATTTGTTGTTGTTGTGGCAACAGATATACACATTCTGTGAAAATTTCAACTTTCTAGCTGTTACAGTTCGTGCTCTAGGACCCAGTGACGGACGGACGGACAGCGGAGCCTTAGTAACAGGGTCCCGTTTGGCACCCTTCGGGTACGGTACCCTAAGAAAAGAACAAGTCTTGCCTGACTGAGTGAGTGGCGCAGGGGGCCAAACGGCTAAAGCTAGGAGGCTGAAATTCTGAGGGTAGTTATGGAAATCCAACAATTTTACAGCACAAACAGTAGTATTGTTTGATAGGGTTGACCTAGAAATTAGATTTTTTTAGAGCTATTATAATTGACTCTACGAGTTCCCCGGAAAAAGGTCTTGACATACAGACAAACGAACAACAATGTGATTCTATTCGGGTTTATTTTTTTCCTTAGGGATCAGAACCCTAAAAAGTAACCATAAAGGTGGGTCCAGACATGTTCTTTTGTCCGTACTGTACCTCAGTTTCGTATTAGCGGCGCGATCCAAAAACTCTATCGCATAGTGAAATAGCCCTTATCGGACGAAACAATCGTCTCGCTATAGATCGGAGCGTACCTGTACCACCGTAACGCCGCCGTACCGAACAGGCGTCCAAACTATAGCGTTGACACTGATACGAAATAGAGGTACGTTACGGACAAAATAACATGTCTGCACTCACCCTTAGGATCACATCGTTGTCCGTCCATCTTTTGTACGGGATAATCATTGTGGGATGTGGGATGGACTGACCTGCGCTTTGACCCACTTTTCCATCTTGTCCTTGGTGAGACTGGTGTCCATCAGAGGAGACTCCTGCGCTGAGTGGTTCATGGTTCTGTATTGGACAAAAACAGCTGGTTAGAAAAACTTTCCCAAAATGACTGATTTTCTAAGAGTTTTCATGTATGTGTGTCCAGATTCCCTTATGTCTGACAGATATGATACACGCACAAAGAAATTAGAGAGTACAAACAAATCCAAAAGAAAGACTCAATCAACCTAAGCGAAATGCTAACTGAGCCATTTACGTTTCAATATCCATAGGTTCATAATTTTCCATAACAATTATTTCTTCTGTACGTTTACAGGTCTAACTCGACGTACTCGTATTATTGCATTAACAGGTATAAATAAACACAAGTTTTCCAGCTATGGCAGCTATACAATCAAGTAAAAATCATTGAAGACCCGCCAAGTACGAAAATGTCTCGCACACGAGGGGTTCCGTTTCCGTACTAAAAGTAAAAACAAAACCTGTGATGATGGATGGGTGTATAAATTCATCCTTATATTTTTATTTTTCATTTTTTTGTTTTTTTTTTTAGGTTAAAAGGAAAAAAAGGAACCCTTATATGTTCACTTTGTTGTCCATCCGTCTGTCTGTCCGTCAGTCCTTCCATATCAAGGACGCGTGAACGTATCAAGCTGAAATTTATATCAATTGTTTAGATCTATATTCGCATATTACTGTGAAAAAAAACAACCTTTAAGGTCAACGCGATCGAACGCTACGACCGTTTATGTTGTAAAATTGTTGGATTTTCATAGTAATCGCAATGGACCCAAAACCTATAATGCCGTACGACTAAAAACATGAAATTTCTTACAAAGCAAGGTCTTACAGTCTTACAGCACAAGTAAAGGGAAAAATCTGAAAACTGAAAATTTCTGTCTTTCTACAAATTTGGTCTTCATTTTATTTTTTGTGTGGAAACCTAATTACACATGTTAAGCTCTCCGAGTGCGATCGAAGTTTATTATTTCATACACACGCACCTAAGCACTAACACTCTGTGTCATTTTGAGTTGTTTTTTTTGTTATAATTTCAACCATAATTAACCCATTTAAATTTATTGCACATCCCATTGACGACATATTTTATTCCCATTTCACCAAAAAAAAAGGTTCAAAGGAAAGGTGAATTGGGATTTATTTTTAACAGTCGATACATGGAATCTGCACTATTATTTTAAGTTGTTATCGAAACCTAATTATAACTAAAACAGACAAAAACATAAATGAGATTTTATGGGGTGGATCGGGAATAATCAATAAACCAGGGTCCCGTTAGCACCCTTTGCGTACGGAACCCTAAAACGACATCGATTAACCTGACTGATCTAGATACCAGTTTCCCTAATGTACATGCGACATTGTTAGATGCTATGACATTGCAGATAATTATTGGTAGGTAACTAGTAAGTAGGTATCTAGTAGGTAGGTATCTAGTAGGTAGGTATCTAGTAGGTAGGTATCTAGTAGGTAGGTATCTAGTAGGTAGGTATCTAGTAGGTAGGTATCTCGTAGGTAGGTATCTAGTAGGTAGGTATCTAGTAGGTAGGTATCTAGTAGGTAGGTATCTAGTAGGTAGGTATCTAGTAGGTAGGTATCTAGTAGGTAGGTATCTAGTAGGTAGGTATCTAGTAGGTAGGTATCTAGTAGGTAGGTATCTAGTAGGTAGGTATCTAGTAGGTAGGTATCTAGTAGGTAGGTATCTAGTAGGTAGGTATCTAGTAGGTAGGTATCTAGTAGGTAGGTATCTAGTAGGTAGGTATCTCGTAGGTAGGTATCTAGTAGGTAGGTATCTAGTAGGTAGGTATCTAGTAGGTAGGTATCTAGTAGGTAGGTATCTAGTAGGTAGGTATCTAGTAGGTAGGTATCTAGTAGGTAGGTATCTAGTAGGTAGGTATCTAGTAGGTAGGTATCTAGTAGGTAGGTATCTAGTAGGTAGGTATCTAGTAGGTAGGTATCTAGTAGGTAGGTATCTAGTAGGTAGGTATCTAGTAGGTAGGTATCTAGTAGGTAGGTATCTAGTAGGTAGGTATCTAGTAGGTAGGTATCTAGTAGGTAGGTATCTAGTAGGTAGGTATCTAGTAGGTAGATATCTAGTAGGTAGGTATCTAGTAGGTAGGTATCTAGTAGGTAGATATCTAGTAGGTAGGTATCTAGTAGGTAGGTATCTACAGTCTGCAAAAATACGTAAATAATAAACTCTTACAATCATCAACCATCTCTCTCTAACCAGCAATCTGCATCAATATCTCTCTGTTGCCTCGGGCAGTACCCATACAACAAACAATTGTTACATTAAAACTATCTATGTATATATATATTTATTTTTCTTTATCAAAATATAATTTATTAATATACATCTTAACTTATCTTACTACTAAAACAATTAAGGCTGGATTTTACCAACAAAAAGTTATCCGGAGAATCATCCCGGGGATAACTTGTAACTTTTTCATAGACACCAGTGACACCTAGGTGAGGTGATCTGGGGCCTAATGCTGCTCTGAGAATTTCATTACTATTTCATTACTATTCCATTGCAAACACCCAAAATGGCGTCATTTGGGTGTTTGCAATGGAATAGTAATGAAATAGTAATGAAATATAAGTGAAATTCTCAGAGCAGCATTAGGGCCCTGATCTAGGTGTCACTGGTGTCTATGAAAAAGTTACAAGTTATCGCCGGGATAGTTATTCTCCGGGTAACTTTTTGTTGGTCGAATGTAGCCTAAATTATTTAAAAAATATCCTTGAGGTCACCGCCGCCGGCGTCAAAACTATACTTAAAAAACCTATAAGTATCTACTTAATAAAGTACCTATATGGATAATTTCGTTTATGAATATGAAATAAACGATTTTGAAACAAATAACGATATATAAAATCAATGACACTTTTGAAATAAAGGTCCATTTTTAGGGTTCCGTACCCAAAGGGTGCCAAACAGGACCCTATTACTGAGACTTCACTGTCCGTCTGTCCGTCTGTCTGTCTGTCTGTCACCAGGCTGTATCTCATGAACCGTGGTAGCTAGACAGTTGAAATTTTCTCAGATGATGTATTTCTGTTGCCGCTATAACTACAAATACTAAAAAAACAAAATAAATTTTGCTCCCATACAACTAACGTAATTTTTTTTGCGGTTTTTTATAGATAAGCCTTTCGTGCGCGAGTCCGACTCGCACTTGGCCGGTCATTATTATCTATTAGCAACCTTTTGTTAAGTCAACCTGTAATTACGATGTATAAAACAAATCTTGAAATAGAAATCACGCCTTCTTCTGTTCATGTGTTTTTTTAGCTAACTGTACTACAGCTATGTGAACTTGTAATTTCGTGGCAATGACTTGACAATTATATTACATCGTTTCAATATCAAGATTACACATAATAGAACTAATGCAGGTCTTACAGGTTTTCTCATAGTGGCATACAGCAACATGACGTCACGGGGATTCCCATGAGTGGTGGCAGAAGCACAGATGCCCCCACGTGTAATCAGTTACGGCCTCACACGTCCGGAATGGCACACATAAAGGGTTCCGCACCATTGTACAAGAAAAAGTACAAAAATAAAGTTTAGCCGCAAATGAAAAAAAATTTCGTCCCCCAGTTCATTGCACCGATCAGCTGATCTCAAGTTACTATGGGAGACTCATATTTTTTTTTCGTTTGTGACCATATTATGTTCCTTGGGGAAAGTTCTTCATAATAATGGATACTATCATTCCCAAAATATGGTGAGTTAATATATGTCACCCTGTATAAAGGAAAGGTAATAACAAGGTTTATACGAATAAGAGCGTTAGTGTTTTTGGTGCAAATGGACATAAAACGTTAAATAAAAAATAAAAAAAGTGGCTAAGTGCGAGTCGGACTCGCCCATGAAGGGTTCCGTAGAAGCAAGTAATTATAAGACTGGATGTTTGTGTTGTAACTTTGTTTTTCATAGTGATTGTATGAATGACAAAGTTATCTTTGCTGTTTTTAATAAATGTTTTAAATCTCAAACCAGTTTTCGTTGAAAGTTTGTATTGAGAACATTTTTTTTTTCACTCTCTTACTTCAAAAGTTAGAGGGATGGGGGGGGCACAATTTTTTCCATTTTGAAACAGTCTGTCTCTTTAACTTTGAGGAAAAATGGTTTTGGAAACCTCAACGTAATTTCTAAAGAACCACACATGTAGGTATGATGAAAAAAATTATCTGGTGTCAGTTCCATGTATGGGGAGCCCCCCCTAAAAATCGTAAAGCGGTCGCCTAATACATCTATACCAAGTTTCAACTGTGTAGTCCTAATATTTTTGGAATAAAGTTGCTGTGACATACGGACAGACAGACAGACAGATAGACTTGACGAAACTAGAAGGGTTGGTACTGATTGTACAGAATTATGTCTCAAACATAACAACCTCCTAAAATATGACTACACCTTTCTGTCGTACCCTGTATATGTATGTACTTAAGTATGTTCTTTTGTATTTATGTATGTACCTATAATTATATGTAGAGTAGCGACGTGTTTATGTCTAAGGTCAGATTGAAGGGCCGGTGGCATTATTATTATCATCATGCATTGTTTTAAATGCAAAGCAACTGGGGATCAAATCCGATAAAACAATGACCGCTCCATGACAATGACCCGACGACGGTCAACTTTAAGTACAGTATGCTTAGCTGATTTTCGGGGAAATGAATCATCGGTGATATAAACATTCGCCAAAACAATAGGTATCGAGAAAATGAAACATCCCTCAACTGATTCGTCAAAGAACTGATTTTCGGGGAAATGAACCATCTTAAATTGTGCCATAATTTAAGATCAAATGTTGTACTTTATTGAAGCAATAAACTTAACTTGAACTTAATACGAACATTACACTCTTACTATGTATTTTTAACCGACTTCCCAAAGGACGAGGTTTACAATTCGTCCGAATGTTTTTTATTTTAGGGTACCGTACCCGAAGGGTGCCAAACGGGACCCTATTACTGAGACTTCGCTGTCCGTCTGTCCGTCCGTCCGTCCGTCCGTCCGTCCGTCCTGTCTGTCACCGGGTCCGTCTGCACGAACCGTAATAGCTAGAAAGTTGAAATTTTCACAGAATGTGTATATCTGTTGCCGCACCAACCACAAATACTGAAATACGAGAGATATTGCAAATTAAAGGGGGCCCCGATACAAGAGACGTGTTTAGATACACTTACGCATTTCAAAATGGAGATCTTGACTGAAACTGTTTATTTATTGTCATAGCAACCATGTCATAGACACATATACTAAACATTTAAATATGATAGCATATTTCGCGTCAACCCACATGGTTGTGGTTAGCCGGTATGATGTAGACTCTCAATCCGGAGGTCGTCGGTTCAAATCTCGTGAAGGCATAAGTTTTTTAAATTTTCTTTTTGTTTTTTTTTTTATTGTTTTGAGTGCTTTTGATTTATTGTACGATGGTACGGTACCCTTCGTGTGCGATACCGACCTTAAACGATTTTTTATTTATTTAAGTGCCCCGATAGCGAGCGCCTAGACGGATGGACCGATTTGGAAAATTATTTTTTTGTTTGAATGGGTTTACCTTCCCTTGCTGAATTGAATTGCTGATGAAGGGTAGGTACTTCCCGCAGGCCTACAATCATAAAATTTGGCACAGATGACATCATACTTTAGTTTTTTATGTGGAAACATGATTACCTACACGTGTAACGCTCTTCAAGTGTGATCGGAACCCTTGTTGCACGAGTCCTGCTCGCGCTTGACTGTTTATTTTATTGGTAGTCGACTTAACTGCAATGGTTTTATGTGATATTTTTTAAAATTGGTTAAGTGGTTCGAAAATAAATCATGTGTTTTGTAATTTATAGTTACAACTTAAACTCAACTTAGCATAGTGAACTGTAATCATTTAGGTACTTTTATGCAGTGTGAGTCACACATACATAAAATTAAATGTCACACAGTGTTACATTTAGCGAATACAGTCAGCGATCGAGTTGAATGCAAAGCTGTACCAACAAAATCCGACCGTACGCCATATCGACTAATACTAAGTAATATGGTATCCTAGTGTGGGGCCAGAACCTATAAGTATATATATGTCTGTATATTTATTTTTATTTTTCATATTATTTTAAGTGTACATATTTGTGGAAGAGGGGGAGAGAGGCCTTTGCCCAGCAGCAGTGGGATATTACAGGCTCATAATAATAATAATAATATTTTAACTAAACATAACATTTACAAGTCATGTTTATGTTATGTAAATATGAAAATCTCTGCATTCAGCACGCGCGCGGACTATTACTTAGGAACAAGGATAAATCTTTACTTGTATAATTGAAACAAAAAGTAAACTTTAGAAAAAACCGACTTCCACAAACCCTATTTGATTAGATTGAGTTTAATACAAACTGTAACCCCTTATCCCCCCCCCCCCTCTTGGGGAATTAATTTTGTCAAATCCCATATCAGTGCTACCCCACGCTACTAAGGAACCCCTGTACAAAGTTTCATGGCTCTAGGTCCACCACCGGTTTAGGCTATGCGTTGCCTGCCCGTCAGCCACGCATTGTATTTGTACCTAGTATTGAGCAGTTCTGGTGGCCATATTGGTCTTCATCAGCAGTTCCGCATCACAATATTATGCTTACCATGTGCATTTGCACGAGTTATTATGAAAAACACAAAAATCACTATAGGTCTGCCTATAATATTTGAAGAGTTCCCTCGATTTCTCCAGGATCCCATCGTCAGATCCTGACCTGGTGTCAATGGGACCAATGGGAAGGTAAACCCTTTCAAACAAAAAAATAATTTTCCAAATCGGTCCATCCGTTTAGGCGCTATCGGGGTGTAGACATAAAAAAAAAAAAAAAAAAAAAAAAAAACAAACATCCGGACGAATTGTAAACCTCCTCCTTTGGGAAGTCGGTTAAAAATTACAACATAAAACGCCGCCATACTTCTCATACATTTTACTTCCTTGCAGTGTCGTAGAGTGTCGCTATAAGCAACCAAGTACCTAGGTACTATTCCAGACTAAATAAAACCGTAATAGGAAGAGATGAGAGTATAGATTATGAACGATAATATGGTGAATTTAGACCATGATCAATTTTACAAGTTTTCCCAAGGGACGCGGTCGCAAATGAAAATAAAATTGCGCCCCTTAGTAGGTACATTGACCCGATCAGCTGATTACAAGTTAGTTACTAAGTAAATAGGAGACCAAATTTTTTGCGTTTGCAACTATGGCGATTTGCCACCACTAGATAAATATTAGAACACACCCACGCACACACATACTCAGGCACGCACACACTCTACAGAATCTATCTCGCGCCATATTGAGTGGTGTTCCCATGTGTTCCGTTCTGTTACCGTGCGCGCTCTAACCTATTATCTTGTTTTATTATTTGTACAGACAATTCTTTGTGCTGAATACAAGTTACCGTCTTACATTAGTACATTGGAGCTGTTTTATTTCGACACGCATCCCCTCAAGAGGATACGGGCCCATCCGGCCCCAATATCCCAAACAACTATGTATACCTATGGGTACTATCATTCCTCAAATTATGGTCAACATAAATGTAAACCCGTACAGTATGTTCAGTGCACCCGCATCACAAGTTCAATACTCGATTTTACATAATTTAAAAGCTTGCCAGTACATTTAGGTATTAGGTACTCATTCACTCGTCCCGTGGTCTATATGTCGGCGGCCGATCGTAGAATCGGGCACAACATGATGTGCCGTCATTTGCCCCGCCATTTCATGATATGCCCAAGCAATTACTGGGCACATCATGATGTGGCGGGTTTTAACAAAAACAGGTCTTTATAAGAGCTTTTTTATTCAGCACGACGTGATGTTTTTTGTGTTATAGGTACATGTCATCAAGACTATTCGGGGGCTTCGCTGCGCTCGCCCCCTTTAGCAAGTCTTCACCTAAGCTACACGTTTGGCACCCTTTAGGTACGGAACCCTGTTAAAGTACTTTCATTTCTTTAAGCAATCTAAAATCACTAAGTTCAAAGTCTATAAATGTCAACGCTTAATCAATTCGAAAGAAATGTTAATTTTCCTTTATGTTCACATTAATTAATTTAACTAACGTCATTCAATTTAATACCTATGTTTACGCAAAAGGAGTATTAATACCTACTCATTTTTTTGCGACTGGGGACTAGCCTATTCGCCGGAAATGTCCGGTAAACAGAAGAATAGTATGTAAGTATGTAATAATTTAATTTACTTATCTTATCAATCACGCATACAAATTCATACCTAATAACCGGCCAAGTGCGAGTCGGACTCGCGCACGAAGGGTTCCGTACCATTATCTATAAAAACCCGCAAAAAAAAAAAAAACATTTTGTATGGGAGCCCCCCTGAACATTAATTTTAATTTCATTATTTATTTTTTAAGTAAATAATGTACTCCATATATTGTGAACATTTTAAGCGTCTACCTGCTACCATTATCAATATCGAGCAAAAATGAGCAAAAAATTCACGTTTGTTGTATTTTTTATTATAGCGGCAACAGAAATACATCATCTGTGAAAATTTCAACTGTCTAGCTACCACGGTTCATGAGATACAGCCTGGTGACAGACAGACGGACGGACGGACGGACGGACGGACGGACGGACGGACAGCGAAGTCTCAGTAATAGGGTCCCGTTTGGCACCCTTCGGGTACGGAACCCTAAAAATAGTAAATTAACTTAATAACTACTTAGTAACGAAAAGAAAGAGCGGGGCCTCCTAGCACAGAGCTGTTTTAACACTTAAAAGGAGGTCTCATCAAATTTATTGTTTATTAAGTTCAAGTTTATGAAATAAACATTTTTCATTTCATATTCAAGTATTTCAATATGCAATATTGCACAAAATACAATACAATAAGAGCTCCGTGGTCTAGTGGGTCTCATGCTTGCCTCTCACGCAGGAGGTGCAGGTTCGAATCCCGGTGCTGACCATGTACCAATGAGTTCAGTTCAGTTCAAAAATTTTATTGACCATAAAATCATACATATTACTTAGTCAACGTCAATATAATATTAATATTTTTGTATACTACCGCCCGTTCGGAAGTTGTGGGCTTAGGGATGGAGCAAAGAAGGGCAAGAAACCTCCCCCGTACCTCTTTTAAAATATCAGAGCCTTAAAAATACAATGTTATGTATTTCTACTTAAGTCTAAGGAAATACACCGAGGAGAGACGTACTGACTCAGTCCATCGCCCCTCTTTGGATTTCTGTGCGCTGAGATGGTAAAGACATAATTCATTTATCGAGAGATAATTCATTTATCATAAGTACGTTAACGGACACTCAGTGTGGAGAAAATCGTGAGGAAACCTTCATTTCTCCATAGCTGCGGCGATGGGCTAGCCCCCCGTCACGCCAAACGGAGTATTGAATCACTGGCTGAAAGTGGGCACAATTGTGCCGCTGCCACCCCGTACGGGAAAAGGCGTGACGCAATATTATGTTATGTTACAATAAAATATACTTACAATGGGAAATGGAGAATACATGTACAAAGTCGAGCTTCGAACTTCTTCGAGTATGGGCGAATTCAAACTTTTTAGACAATTTTTAAGTATTTCTTGTTTTTAGAAATGATTGTGTGCATTAAAAATGTTATGAATTACTTACTAGATGAATAAATAATCATTCAACTGATTGTAGATTGTAGATTCAAGAAAAAGAAAAAAAAAAGATGAAAAAACTTGGAAGAAAACATAATCTTGGAGATAATAAGCTAGCCTTTGTACATGGTCTTTCTATTTTTTTTCTGTATGTCTCTCTGGTATAGGTAGTTAGTTACTATAAAGAAATTATGAAATAACAAATAAGTAGTATAAAAATCTTACCTGGCAAAAATCGGTGGTGCCGGTACTCGAACAAAATCACTAGCCGCAAGGTTAGAAAAATATAGTAGAAATTATGGGAAAATTACATAAAATTGCCTAAAGTTGCGCGCGTATGACATGCAAGACGGACACGCGGTATGTGGGGTACATCGATTGTATTTTGTATGCAGGAAACAACAGCGGTCAGAGGTGGGCAACCTTGGGGTCGGGAATGAGGGAGGGAAAAAATTGGTTCACTCGTACGGGTTCTGTGTGGTGGAATGTATAAAATTCAGTGTAAAGCTATTTTCGTCGCACGTACCTTTGTACCATGTAATTGGGTATTATTTATTTATTTATTTATTATTAGACACGTCAACAGAATACATATTTTTACACTCAATCGAAATATTCAATGACAAATTCTGATATATATTCCTTTTACAGACATGCACAACATTTACAGTTTGATCACGCAACAACGTTAGATATTTAAAAAAATAACAAATATAAATTAAAAAAATACACAATACAATAAAAAAAAAAAAAAATTAGTTTATTTCAGTAAGTACAGCAGCACAGGTCGTGGGACTCCCCTTTTAAGTTAATAAAAACCTGTGTTAGGGGAGACCGCTCATTCCACATTGGAGAATTACACTTACGTCTTTAAACCAATAGACTTAAAAGTATGTGTATAAGTATAAGACTTATAAGTACAGTCCGGGCAGGCCCAGCCAATCGGGTCCCAGACTGTACCTATAAAATAAGTAATATAACTAATTTTATTTTATTGTACGCACAGGTCCTATTACTCCGATCGGTGTAAGTTGATTGTATATTTGTTTTGTGTGGTACAATAAAGAAATTTCACAAACCAACAAATATAACTGTGTTGTTGTAACCTATGTTGTTTACAAATAACTCAGATTAACAAATAACAATATAATAAATATTATTATTTGAAGTGTTTCACTTGCGCCATATTTCGTGAAGAAGCCATTTTATTATTTATAGGCAGTAAGGGCAACAGCTGGTTATACTGAATGTAACCAACAATAATAATGTCAAGAAGAAAATCCCGGAGACTCTCACTGGACGGGTCCTGATATTGTTAATACCGGTTTTTATGGTTTACGGAACCCTAAAAAATAAATTTAATTAAAGTTGGTCCATTGCCATTTCGAGTAGAAAGTGCACAAAGTTCAGGGGTAAGTCACTCGGTAGTCTGAGAATAGTCTCGTTAATATTTACTCGCTGTTGCTTGCGACTTCGTCCATGTAACTTCAATATTACCATTTATCGGGACGTAGCAACCCCCTAGTCAAAAAGTTATTACGCTTTTCAATGTTTACAGCCCCTGACAGAGGTTTTATGTGTTAAGTAAATAGAAAGATACAAAGTAACAGACGTCCTATGATTCACTCCTCGATGTTACTTGTCCTTACTTCAAGAAATTCGCTAGTTACCCTGATGCAGGTTCGAATCACGCTGGCCATTTACCAATGACATAGACAAACATAGAGTTCACCTCACCTGAGATGCGCGCCAATGATATATTTCTGGTGGCTAGGGGGGTATTCAGAATTCACAATTCTTTATTGCTCACAATAATTTATACGGTTACATTTATAGAAAGCACATGTACAAGGGCGAGCTTATCTCTAAAAAGAGATTGTATGTTGTGTAGGGGCAAGGGGGGTATGTTGTGTAGGGGCTAGGGGGGGGTATGTTGTGCAGGGGCTAGGGCGAGGTGTCTTGTGCAGGGGCTAGGGGAGATATTTGCGCAGGGGCTATGGGGACGTGTGTTGTGCAGATGCTAAGGGAGGTGTGTTAGTACAGGAGCGGAAGGTATTTTGTGTAGAGGGGGTATAGGGAGATTATGGAGGTATGTTGTGCAGGAGCTAGGGGGAGGTATGTTGTGCGGGGGCTAGGGCTAGGGGGGGAGGTATGCTGTGCAGGGGCTAGGGGGGAGGTATGTTGTGCAGGGGCTACGGGAGGTAGGTTATCTAAAGGCTTTATTAAGAGGTCGCAATATGACTAATCAAAGAGCCTGTTTCAAACCGGGACTAACTGGAGACAGAATCTCGACCTCTGCCAGAGGCCGTTAGTCGGTCAAGAATCATTCATTACCTGTGTACCTACACAAGTACGGTTCAACAACTTATTAAAAATGCCGCATTGGAAATAAATTATACATTTATTTATACACTTAACTGCTCTTTGACTTCATGCAATTTAATCAGTTACTTGCCAAGTTTTGAATAAAAACACTTACACAGGTGAAACAAACCTAGACCTCTTAGATAGCTCTGCACTCCTGGTATATTTTCGAAGCAAAGTTGGTTGGATTTTTTGTCTAATTTATTGATGTACATTGATGAGTGTGTTGTTTAAAGGTTGTTTAAGAATAAAACCACTTAATTTTTTTATATTTAATTTTGCCGACTGCAGTTTTTCAAGCTTCCCCTTAAGTTTGAAAACATAAACAACATAAACATTTACATACAGACACATACATTGCTTCTGGCCCCACACTAGGTTACCCTGTGTAGAGGGAACCAGAAACAGCGATATCACAAACATGTGAACATCCAAGACCTGGGGTTTTTTTTGTCCCCAGCCGGGATTCGAACCTGGGACCTCTCGCATGGTAGGCAGATGCGCAACCGCTGCGCCACAGAGGTCAAAAGCATCGAGCGCCGCGCCGTAGGGACAACGCGTCATAGGCGGGAGGTGTCACGTGGTACACGGAGCGCCGTCGCGGCCGAGCGACGACGCGACATAGAGACAAGCATTCTTACTATACACGCGTTGAGCCACCTTGGTAGTGTATAGCTCATTTTTACTCGGCCTTTGCCGCTCGGTGGGGATAGAATGGGCTACATTAGGGTTCCATTCCATGGAAGGAAAAAGCCCTTACAGGATTACTTCGATTTGCGTCTGTCTGTCTATCCGTCAAGGCCTTTTTTGAACCCCCCGCGACGAAAAAGGGGAGTCTGTGTCTTCTGTCTGTGGCACTCTAGCGCTCAAAGGGGGGGACGGATTTTAATCTCGGAGGTATAACAATTTATAAAAATAAAATAAATACCTACAGTAAGATATAGGTAGCACAATAAAACAAGTTTTCCGTGGTTTTTACTTATTTATTCACAAAATGGCCACTGTTTGTAAAAAATATATTAAAACGAAAGATCGCTATCTAATATTTTGTTTTACATATTTATATTTTCACTTTCTTTTATCCTTCTCTATTCTATCTTTTCACCAAAATCTCCATTTTTACTTACAACTAAAATGGTTCAATGGAACATTAAAAATCAACGTAATATTTCAAATATAATCAGCAACAACATGCAAAAACTTTCATCAAAATGTATGGGGCTTTGAGCTGTAAAAAGTGAAGTCAGTCGCTCAACAGACTAGGGTGTAACAGAAAGGTGTAGTCATATTTTAGGGGGTTGTTAAGGACATCATTCTGAGCAACTTTCCCTACGAAACCGATTTGATCAGAGCAACTTTAATTTTCACTTCTCTATACAAATCAGCTGACCGCCCGGACCAAAACGTATGGAGCAACGAAAAATAAAGTTGCTCTGATCAAATCGCTTACATAGTGAAAGTTGCTCAGAATGGTCTCCCTAACAACCCCCTAAAATATGACTACACCCTTCTGTTACACCCTGTAGTTAATTTTATTATTATTATTTTACTAGTGTAAAAAGGAAAATAATTAATTTTACAAGTTTCCATTGAACCACTGTTACTTCAACGATTTTCTGCACGACATTTTTAATTGTAAAATGTAATTTAAATACCGTTTTCTGATCAACGATCTTTGCTTCATCTTATTTCTCAACTTTGGTCTAGTAGAGCGCGTACAAATATATAAACAACATGTTATTATTGTAGGTAATAAAAATAACTTTTTGCTTCGTTTACACACTAAAATAATATTGCAAAACAATGATTGCTAACTGATACGAGTAATTGTGTACTCAATGTTATGATAAATAAACAATAAAGTTATTTAATTTTCCATAAAATTAGGAATTTTATGTTGTGGACAATTTTTTCCACCAAAATAACATCAATATGAGAGAGACCTTTGATTGTCAATAAAAATTATAAAAAAATATTTGTGCACGCTCGCATTCTTTTGACATTAATATATATATATATTTATTAACCTTCCTAATTTGTTAAATAACTACGGCATAGTAGATATTTTGAAAAATTATATTTAACAAAACAAAATCTAGCGTATAGCTAATTATAAAATGTGCGTACGAATCCGTATATTGTAGTATATTGTACTCAATTGTTGTTTAAAACTGATTAAAACACATATTTAATAACAAAGGAAATGCAGATTAATAATTCGGCGAAAAATAAATCTATATTTTTTAACTAAACATCTATTTAAGCGAGCACCAAATAAAAATTGTCGGTAAAACAAATAATAAAATTATAATATTTTATAATAAAATTATATTATTTTATAATAAAATTCAAAAATTTGCGAGAGGAATCAAAAAACCTTTGGCAAGATATTTTTTCCAAAAAAACACCAAAAAGATAATTAAACCGAAAACACATAATTGTGACAAAACAAATTATAAAAACACAATTTTACTCCTAATCTTTCATCTTTTTATACAATCGTCACGTAAATTCGATAAAATATCACTATGATTTGTTATCTCTTTTAATTAATTTGTCAATTTCAAAAAATATTTTTTGGAACACAGCTTTTCTTTTAAAAACTTATCGCCATAACTTTATATCTTAACACTGCAAATTGTATGGTAACTACAGATAACTAGATTACAAAGTATGATTGGATTGCAAGTAACATTCGACGCGCAAATTCGTTGGACAAGTACCTATACTCTGGCCGCTGAGAGAGTGCGATCCTGACACATGACTCTATCTCACTTGTGGGAGTGAGATAGAGTGAAAAGAAAAGAAAAGAAAAGAAAAGGACAGACAGGGACATATACATGTGTCAGGATCGCATTCTCTCGGCGGCCAGAATATAGTAAAATAAATCTAGGAACATCTGGAATTCTAGTATTATGTACAAAATGGCTTGACAATACCAGAATTGTATATTTCCAGCAGTTGTATTTTATTAACTCAATTTTATGTTAAACATTTGATTATTTGATTATGACATCACATGATTGTACAGCGCCACAAACTTAACTGACCCGGTGGCCAAGAAATGTCACAAGAAATGTCACTAAATGTCATTGACGCTAGCGCCGCCGTCACCGGCTCAGATAAGTTTGTGCCACTGGATATCATGCGAACATTGATTTGAGCATGCGCATGATCAAAATTTACATTTTGACAGTTTACTAAGACACTGTCAGGTCTTTGACGTCATGCGCATTACTATTCTGCGGGGCTGACACTGTTTCAGTGGCTCAAGACTCAAGCAGAAATGATTACCGGAGTGAAAAAGTGTTCGAGTTCAGATGAAATGAACCTTGTGACATCCTACATAAGATTCACTGACATTTCATCTCGAATACTTTTTCGATGCGTAAATTTTCCTGCTACCTACACTGTACTCTACTGCCCGAACGCGCAACTCTAGAATGACGGACACTCAAACTCATGCTATCACTGGGACCAATTTGGGAGGAAAACGCTCTAAACTTAAAAGCCTCTCGGCCGGCCGGCCGGTTTCTCGTACGATTTTAATTTGACGTATCAGTCAGCAGTTTGTCACAGTTAACAATCTGTTGACAAGCTTTGAGTTTCTAGAACGCAAATGATTGGAAAAATAGGTTGACGGCTGATTTTATATTGTATGTGGTAGCCCAGCCCATTCGCTCATTTTACAGTCACTGTTTCCCTCTAGCACATAGCTTTGTCTCTATCCTTAGGCCAAACGTCAAATACACGTTGGTATGTTGAGTTGTTGACAGTGACAGTTTGTTGAAAACTTGGAGGAAGGAGGAACAAAGAGTATCATATCTGAGGTTTGAATTGGAGATCTTGACAAACTGCTGACAGTCTGTCCGTTGAATCTTCCAGCAACCCAAACTACATTTAAACGGAGTTTGACAATCTGTCGCGCAATTTTGAGGAAAAAAGGTCTACGAGAAACCGGGCCTAGATGTCATAATGACGTCATTATGACGTTTAGAGGCGTTTTTTTTAGTTTAGTGCGGCTTTCCTCCCAAATTAGTCCCACAATGTGGGCTATTCTTGAGGTGTCAAAACCACTAAACTAGAGGAACTAAAGGCACTAGGCACTAAACTGACAACCTTCAAATCCGACAGCTCTTGCGCGGTGGCCACAGATTCCATTTTCAAACCCACGATTTTAATTAGTTTAGTTAGTATAGTTTGTGTCGCCTTCGGAATCGCAGGCAATATCTCTAAACAACAGCGCCAGTATGACATTAAAATGGCACTAAAGTCCCGTATTGTTGTTATCCTTCGGAATTCGCGCGTCATCGTCAATGAAATATAAATCTGGAGATTGCGAGGCCAAGCGAAACGAGCCCGATGGCGCCCAACCACTAACCCCGAGTTAGTTAACTCGGCCCCGCAATATTAACAGAATAAAAACAAAACATAAACTTTTTTTTTTATATAAATGGCAACAAAAAGCGGTTATACGTAAATCTTTTTAACTTATCGACTAATCTTTTGAATTCTATTCGTAATTTTATTTATGAGACAAGTGATACAGGTTGTATTTTTGGTCATCCCGCTTCACGGGAGCCGACGGCATCTGCAGCCGACCAGGGGGGCAATTCTGGCGCTAGCGAGATCATGTCCATGGTCGAAATATCGATTTTGAGATACCGAAATCTCTATCAAAAATAAGAAAAAGCTATTCTTAGGACTAGCCTTTCGACCAACCGAGATATTTCGACTCGTTTTCGATCGCAATAAATATAAACCGAGATCGTTTTCGACGGATTTAGGCGGTATAAAAACCGGTATCTCGACTGGGGGATGATCTCGATAACGCGAGAATCGGGGGCCAGAGGTTTTATTTTTCATTCGCTCGTGTGACTTGCGCAACGAGTGGTTCTGACCAATCGTTGCAGAGAGAATTGAATAACGAAAACCGGTAGAAAAGAGCGCTCGTTTGAAAAAGAGCGATTGAGAAATAGAGCTCTTGGGCCCGGATTCTGTACGCGAATCGCATTGCAATAGCTATAATAATAATAATAATTGTTTGTATTTCAGACTATGTCCAATATAAAATGTCAAAATTAAAAATAATAAAAAGAAAAGCAAACAAAAGACAAATAATGAGATTGAAATTAATAAATTACATGTCAAATGGGTTAATCAACTATTTTACCCACACTTTGCTGTCAACGCACGCACTCCCTCTGATAGTTCTTCGAGGACCAGCAGCTCAACGGCGCTATCAAAGGACACCACCGCGCCATGCGAGCGAAAGCAAACACAAACGAAGCTTCTTATGGCAAATAGCGGACTCTGTGTTTCCGGGTGACATTTACAAGGGTAACTCAGCATACACATTCTTGTGAGGGACACAGTCTAGATTAAAAAATGAGGAATTTATTAGGGTTATTTATATTTTCTCATGCACGTGATAAACTATAATATACTAGCTTGTTGTATAATAAGATGTAACAATGTAACTTGAATTTACTTACGTCTCTGCTTTATTTTATTTTTTATTTATTTTATTTAATGTATAATATTGTTTAGTTTATTCCTTCATATTGTCGTAGTTTTAGTTTCAGTCCCAGTTATTGTTTTAGTTTTAGTCTTAGTGGTAGTATCTACCAAGTTAGTTTTAGTTTTCTTAATTTTAGTCAGGGACTGTCTGAAAACCAGCGCTGAGACTTCCCTTTTTTGCCTTATATACCTACGCATTCGCTTTCCTCAGTATTGTTTTTTTAGGCAAAATAAATAATTTCTATTTCTATTTCATTTAACCGAAAGCAAAAGGTCTGCGTTTATTGAAACTTAAAGTTTACATGGTGAATGTGGTCTTGGGATAGCAATATTTTGTATGGAGCGCATTTTTCGTGTACTGAGTTACCATAAAATTTCATGGAAATTAAAGATCTTCGAGAATGCAATAAAGTTCCCCGTAGTGCCTGCTAGCTTAGATACTATTGTTATATTAGTCCAATGTCTAAATTTAACCATTTAGCGTATTTTAATAATAAATAGTCGGGGACAGCAAAGTGTGGGTAAAATAGTTGATTGACCCAAATATTAACCGAAATGTTACTACCGATCGTTAAAACGATCAATTTTGTTTCATAGGATTTTAAACTTATCTTAAAGTGTTAAAGTTCAAAATCAAAATCCAATTTTCAAAAATCCAGTAACATTTGGGTTAAGATTGCAATTAGTTCTAAGCACAAGCTATAGCGTAGCGAGGGCGCAAAATACTGGTTTGTTTGCAACGGGCGCGGCACGCCTCGGTAACGTCAACAGGCCAACACAGGGATTTAGCGCCCCCGCTATAGCCGGATGCGATTCGCATACAGAATCACGGCGCAGTCGCGTCGATTGCAATTACATCCTGTATTTTACACGGTAACTAAACATGTCGGGTTGACGTCTTCTCGACAAAACGCGTTACGCTATCCATACCCCATTGTTTATTTCACCAAGTTGTACACATCTCGATCGCACACAAAAATAAATGTTTCAAAAACGTTGAGTGATTTTTTTGTACAATGCTAATATCTGCGGCCCGTTTCATAAAGTTACAATTATACAAGTCTGACCACTTTCTGAGTGGGTAGGTCCGTTTTCGTTTCGGCTAGAAAGCCTCTGAGCTGTGCCGAGTCCTGCTATCCCTGCAGTCTTCACAAAGTAAAAGGCCCGTTTTGACAGTTCACGCCCATGAAGTTTTAACCCCTAACGCGTAGGTAATAGAAGCAGTTTTCCTAGGTGCAACTTGTACGCTTTGCTTGTACGCAACAGTTGGCTTTTATTACCCACAGTCTTCACAAAATAAAAGGCCCGTTTTGACAGTTCACGCATCCTGCCCTTGAAGTTTTGACCCCTAACGCGTAGGTAATAAAAGCCAACTGTTGCGTACAAGCAAAGCGTACAAGTTGCACCTAGGAAAACCGCTTCTATTACCTACGCGTTAGGGGTTAAAACTTCATGGGCGTGAACTGTCCAAACGGGCTTTTTATTTTGTGAAGAGTTTGGACAGAGCTCCTTACCACTATAGTCAACTTGAACTTCCATTTGTATTCAAGGAAATATGTCTTATGCCAGACAGTCTCTGCCAGTGTCATTTAATAACAAATGCATGAGACGCGATTCCAGTTTTACTTAACGGGTGTCTGACTTGCTGCTATCAGGGAATGCTATGCTACAAAATACCTGCCAATTGACATTTGCCGTAAGAAGTCACTTGACAGACAAATGTAGAATTCGGTACAGGGGCGGTACGGGCCAACCCAGTGAGATAGGAGATTAGGAGCCAAGGCTTGCGTCATTGGTAAAACGTGGTTTATTGAACTGCCAGTTAAACTTGTAAAATTGTAACTTGTAGTTTTAATGAACGGGCCACGAACGTAACCATTTCACCATACATCTGCCAACGCTAAGTGACTAAACAGAGAGATACTATGAATTTGATCTCATTCATACAACGTGACACGTATCGCGATACCTTTGAAAGCTATTGCGATTATTGTGACCGCAATTTTATATGGGAATGTCTCATATACAGGGTGTAACAGAAAGGGGTGTACAAGCCGAAAGAGGCCTGTTAGGGACATCATTCCGGACAACTTTCACTACGGGACCGAATTGATCAGAGCAACTTTATTTTTCACTCCACCATACAAATCGACTGAGCGCTAGGCCCGAAATGTACCGAGTTAATGAAAATAAAGTTGCTCTGATCAATTCGGTCCCACAGTGAAAGTTGTTCGGAATGATGTCCCTAACAGGCCTCTTTCGGCTTGTACACCTCTCTGTTACACGCTGTATTGAAGATGGCGAAAATCATTCAAGTCGCTTTCAAAACGATTGGGAAAGATGTTACACAAAATCAGTCTATGTGGGGCTAGCCTATCGCCGCAGAATGGAGTATACAGGGTGACATTTAATTAGCTGACCGTATTTTGGGGAATAATAGTACCCATCATTATGAAGAACTTTCCCCAATGATCGTATGGTCGCAAACGAATAAAACTTTTGGGTCTCCATACAACTTTATTTGTAAATGGTCTGGAAGAGACTAGACCCCACGATACAGGGAATCCTAGTGTGGGATCTAGGGCTTAACCAAAATGTGAATCTTTTATTGGAAATAAAGAAATTCATTCATTCATAGTAACTTGACATCAGCTGATCGGGGCAATGCACTGGGGGACGAAAAATATTTTTTTTTTGCGACTATACTCTATTCGTGATAAAAATGCAGTAGTCATCACTGTCCGGCGGCCTAGCCACGCCCCGTAACCAATCAAATCGTTTCCAATTATCAAGCCAAGTTCACAGTGACCAGTTGGAGGCAAACTTTCGAACGGGAAGGTTGTGTCCTGTCCTGTGAGTGTGTGTTAACAGATTTAAATTTAAATTTCACTGCATTCTTATCACGAATAGACCTTAGATGTTTGGAAAAAAGTTGTCCGGTTACTATCATTCACCAAAATATGGTCAGCTAATTAAATGTCACCCTGTATAGATTTGTACTTTATTAAAAAATCTAGTAACTAACGGAACGTTATGTTACGCAACAGACAGAGCGTCACGCAATTTCCCACACGGCTTGGCGGAGGCACAAGTGTCAAAAGAGATCAAATCGCAGAGCATCCTCTATGGGCACACGAGAGTCTAAGGTAAAACAATAAAAAATATAACATTACTTATTTAAGTATAAAAAACATGATTACTCGAGATTACCATCGGTAGTGGAATGTTGGGCATCACTGGAGGATCCGCGTCAGGTCCTGGGAACATAGAAAGTTGGTCAAGTACGGGTCGGAGCCGCACACGAAGGGTACCGTACCATCGTCACACCTCGGACACTCCATAGAACGCTCGTAAAATAATCACCTATTACTCCTACATAACCAAATGATGTTTGTATACGTGCAAATGTGTGCGTAAACTTTGCTAGGGCTGGTGGCGCGGCAAATGCAGCGATATTAAAGTATACGCGTCGTCACTCGTCCGGCGTTCAGCCCTGTCTATTGATCCTTCAACCAATCCTTTGACGCCAGGGGTGGGGTGCGGTATCTGAATCAGCGCGGGGAAGGGAGTGGCCGTTCTGTACGGAGTACTATTATCACTTCTGTGGCATCTTACAACAAAACTTAAGCACTCAAAACAATGAAACAAAATTAAAAAGAAAATTAAAAGATTATGCCCTCACGGTGATTTGAACTCACGATCTACGGATTGAGAGCCTACTTCATACCCGCTGAGCTACCTCAACGATGTAGGTTGACGCGAAATATACCATCATATCGAAATGCGTGGGTGTATCAAAACAAGCCTCTTGTATGGGGACCCTCTTTAATTTGAAATATCTCTCGTATTTCCGTATTTCGTAATTTCTTTATTGTACTCACATGATGACAAACAGATATCTTATAGAAAAATCGTGTACAAAGGCGAGCTTATCTCGCGAGTTGTCGTTGCGGCAACGAGTGTCTACACATTCTGTGATTTCAACTCTCTAGCTATTACGGTTCGTGCTGTACGACCCGATGACGGACGGACGGACAGCGCAGCATTAGTAGTAGCACTTCCCTGCGCTATAAGGGACAGTCCCTCAATTTTCACTTTTAAGAAAAGTTTGAAAGAACACTTCCTTTCTCTTTCGTGATAGGTATCTTGATTATATAAGTAGATGTATATGTATGTTTATGTATTCTACTCTATTATATATATTTTATTTTATATATGTATTCATATTTAGGTCTATGTAGCATTTTTATTGTGTAGATATAGTAGATATATGTACGTTCATTCATTTATCTTCATTTTATTTATTGTGCCCTAGGACTATTCTCTCAGAACAATCTGTCTGTCCTAGGTTTGCTGGAAGAAATCTCTTTTTATAGATAAGCTCGCCTTTGCCTATTTACCTTTGTTTTAAGACTATGTATCACATTGTTTTCCGTGCAATAAAGAAATTATGAATTATGAATAATAGGGTCCCGTTTGGCACCCTTCGGGTACGGCACCCTAAAAAGAAGAATAAGTAGCAGTAGAAGCGCCCACCTGCTCCGAATATCTGTGCAGCAGCTGCGAGCCGGCGTAGTGCGCGGTCTCCCCGTAGAAGTAGCTGCGCTTCATCGAGCTCTGCCCTGCAGCCAAGCACAGAGGCGTGATCAGTTACGAGTGAGACATAACATGGAGCTGTTACAACCGCTTGAGTTGAACCGGTTAAATTTCGGGTTTTTTGTTTAACCGGTTATTATTATTTTTTTAGTTTTACATGTTCCTTACATTTGAAACACCGAACTATAAACATTTTTAAACTGCTGATTCCCAAAAAAAAATCATAACTCTTTAATTTTCAAGTTTTTGAAAAGATAAAAATAACCGGCCATGTGCGAGTCGGACTCGCGCACGAAGGGTTCCGTACCATTATCTATAAAAAATCGCAAAAAATAAAAAATTGTATGGGAGCCCCCCCTAAATATTAATTGAATTTAAAAAAATTAAGTAAATAATATAATCAATATTTTGTGAACATTTTAAGCGTCTACCTGCTACCATTATCAATATCGAGCAAAAATGAGCCAAAAAAATCACGTTTGTTGTATGAGAGCCCCCCTTAATATCAAATATCTTTTGATTTTTGGTATTTGTTGTCATAGCGGCAACAGAAATACATCATCTGTGAAAATTTCAACTGTCTAGCTACCACGGTTCATGAGATACAGCCTGGTGACAGACGGACGGACAGCGAAGTCTCAGTAATAGGGTCCCGTTTGGCACCCTTCGGGTACGGAACCCTAAAAATAACGATATAATTCTAGAATCTATAAAATAAAAATATAGTTTTAATTTTCTCCAAAATTATTCAAATCAAACCGATTCAACTTAAGTGGTTGTTACTGCTCCATGTTAAGTCTCACCACACCTCGGACACTCCATAGAACGCTCGTAAAATAATCACCTATTACTACTACATAACCAAATGATGTCTGTATACGTGCAAATGTGTGCGTAAACTTTGCTAGGGCTGGTGGCGCGGCAAATCCAGCGATATTAAGTATACGCGTCGTCACTCGTCCGGCGTTCAGCCCTGTCTATTGATTGACCAATCCTTTGAAATCTCTCTCTACTAAACACTATGTCAAAAATGCTTGAAAAATTGGTCAACAATCGCCTCATAGACTACCTAGAAAAGCTAAGACTACTGTCAGACAGGCAATTTGGTTTCCGCAGAAACAAATCGACTGAAGATGCAACCACTCTACTCACAAACTTAATAGCTTCAAATCTGGACTCGGGTGGTAGATGTATCGGTGTTTTTCTTGATTTGGCGAAGGCCTTCGATACTGTCTCCATACCAATATTGCTACAAAAGCTAGAACGATTGGGCATTCGAGGGTTACCCTTGAATTGGTTCAGCAGCTACCTAATAGACAGGAGACAGTGTCTAAAGATTAAACCCTGCACAGAGACGAGTGACGCGGCTTCAGTGAGATTCGGAGTCCCTCAAGGCAGTATTCTGGGCCCGACGCTTTTTATCATATATATAAATGATCTTTTAAATCTTCCCATCCTGCATGCCGAGATAATCTGTTACGCCGACGACACAGCCATATTGTTCCATGGAAAATCCTGGAACAGCGTCTTCAATTCGGCTGAGTCGGGGTTGAGACAAGTGGCGAACTGGTTGGACAAGAATTTGCTCACACTAAACGCCTGCAAAACCAAATACCTAGCTTTTCACATTACCGAAGCAACCGCTCCCCCAGCAAACGCCAGGATGCAAATCCACAGGTGCAACCCACTTTCAGTATGTCACTGCCCTGAAGTGGAGCGAAAAGCTACATTTAAGTATCTGGGTATAATGCTGGATGATAAACTCACATTCGGAGCCCACATCTCTATGATATCCAGTCGTATACGTAAACTTATCAACATTATGAAACTTTTGAGACATTCGGCAAAGAAAAGTCTACTTATATCCATTTATATAGCTTTGTGTCAATCATGCATAACTTACTGCATCTCAGTGTGGGGCAGCGCTGCCAAAACCCACCTTGTACAATTAGAGCGAGCACAAAGGTCGGTTCTCAAAGTAATGTTACGCAAGCCGCGACTTTTTCCTACCGACTTACTTTATCGGGAAGCCGGTGTCCTTACTGTCAGACAGTTGTACATCTTTAAAGCCGTCACTACAGGATACAAAGCCTTCACCGCATCTTCTGCCTACGCTATTGAAATGAAAAAGAGACGCCCCCGTGCAGTAGTACCCAATGCAGGGACAGTCTTTGCTCGCCGTTTCCCCTCGTACGCCTTTCCACACCTTCTTAACACAATCCAAAATACACATAACATAGTCGCTAAGCCCTTTCAAGAATCAAAAAAGATTTTGAAAGAGTTTCTGTTGTCGCTGAACTATAACGATACTGAGTCCTTATTGAAATAGCCACATGTGAATCCCAATGTATTACCGGATTTCTATACGAGATATTTATTATACTTAAGTACTTTTAATTTAATTTAAACTTTAAATATACCTACTTTAACCCTTGAAATTTAAAACTGCCTTCTAAAGCTAACTTGTTCGTTTGGTTGTTAAATTGTCAACTCCTGTAACCACAAGGGTCCCATAGGACAGGCTCTGCCTAGTTTGGGATCCGCTGTTTTTCTCTAGACACTAAAATTCTATAAATATTTCTTTTCTTCTGTATTAACTTGTGTGTAATTCTAAGGCAAATAAATGATTTTTACTTTTACTTTTTACTTTTGACGCCAGGGGTGGGGTGCGGTATCTGAATCAGAGCGGGGAAGGGAGTGGCCGTTCTGTACGGAGTACTATTATCTCTTCTGTGGTCTCACTGCAAACTTTAGGTAAATTCACACCTCAAGTGGTGATGGATGATATAACCGCAGGCTGCTCATCCCATACAAATCAGAATTAGTAACCCTTCGTAAAAAAGAGACGGCGTGAGGAGTAAGATTTGTACTCTAAACGCCACGGTTTCAGTTAACATACTTCTAGGTGGCGCTAATGTTAGAATAAATCCTATATATCTTAGCGCCATCTCGTGGTCTTTGCAATTGTTCAATGGTGCTGCACCAAGCGATAGTGACCTCGAACTAAAGAAGCTTCCGTAGCATCTCAGTTTACGCCGGTGTCATATTTGTTCTAGGTGGTCTATCTGTATTAGTATAATATTATAGTATCAATCCGCACTGAGTTGGAATGGAGCAGTCACGTAGGAAAATCTAGGTCTAGACCTAGGTCTGGGAGTCGAACCCTCGAATTCTAGACTGGATGAGAATCACCTATCCGAGTTAACTATACTATTTCCATTCTTTTAATGGTTTTTTGGCAGGTCTCTGCTAGAGAGTTAATTCAAACGTAAGAAAGATTTTAGAATGGCAGCTAAATAAATAGTATAACTTGCCTAATCTAGGCCCTGAGATAAGATAAGATAAAGTTTATTCTTACCTTCTACAATTTTTACTTAAAGGTTACAGTGAAATTGTTGTACACGGTGTCATCAATATAGTTTCGACTTCAAACCCCTAAACTAGGTATTGAACCTGGAGGGCAATTCTGGCGCTAGCGAGGTCATGTCCATGGTCGAAATATCGGTTTTGAGATACCGAAATCTCCATCAAAAACAAGAAAAAGCTATTCTCACGACCAGCCATACGACCAACCGAAATATCTCGACACGTTTTCGATCGAAAGAAATAAGAACCCAGATCGTTTTTGACGGATTTCGGTGATATCAAAACCTATATCTCGACTGGGGAGACGATCTCGATAGTCCAGGAATCGGGGGCCTGAGTGCCTAGATGTCGCACACACCAAGGAATGGAACCCTGGGTGGCCGGGATACCTATTCTGTCTCTGAGACTATACCTACAGGCAGTGGGCGCAGACCATTCGTGTTTAATCTTACTCAATAACTGGGTTACAGCAGCGGTTGGTGGTACAAACACAATAAAATATTACCTATATTCATATCATCAGACTGCAATCGATTAAGATGATTCAGTCATTTGGGACCCTTACGAAGATAAATACACCCTTATGATAGAGCGAATTCAGAGAAAATTTGCTAGGTATCTCTACAAAAGGATATATGGCTACTATCCCTTCCTTTTCCCTTCCTTGTTTGTTATCGGCATGGTTGGAATTAATACCCTTGAGATTAGAAGAAAACTGGCACTCCTTGTTCACTATATTAGTTTGTTTCGTAATCAAGTAAATAATCCAAATACGTTATCTAGTATTGCATTATTCGTACCCAAACTGGGCGCACGAGTGACACGGCGGCGGCCGCAGCTGCTGGCCACGGTGCCGGTTTTCCGAACTCTCCGAGGCGAGAATGCCCCTACAGCGAGAGCAGTCGCGCTTATCAATAAATTAGTTAATGTTTTTGATCATCTTGATATTTTCTTTGACTCTATACCAAAATTAGAGTACCAACTATTTTTACTACTAAGTAAATAAATGTTAAATCTTTCGCAATAAGTGCGCTATGGTGTTGTACTGTTAAGTCTTATTGTCAATTAATAAATAAATTAATTAATTAAATAATTAATTAATATGCTGCTCTGTTTTTGAACAGCTGCAAACGAGAAGCAAACAGGCATTTTGTTTTCCTCGTGAGTTTAGGCAAAGAATTCAATCTTTCAGCCTGCACGTATTTTGTTTTATTGTTAATTATTGTGAATATGTTGCAAATTGTATTTTATTGATTATTGTTATTCTTATTGTTCTAATTTATGTGTTTGTACTGTCTAGTGAATAAATCTTTTATCTACTCTCATGTCATAAAGTTCGAATTACAAACTTGAAATCGAATTCATAATCGCAATACAATAATTAAATTAAAAAAAATATTAATAACACTACTTCTCGAACAAAACTAATGTTATTATTAATCTGTTTTCCATCACGATACAGTTCTCCTTTTTTTGGGAAAGGCAAGGGTTCTGAAACCGTACAGCCAAGGTGTTTGATAGTCTGTATCGTTGGAAAGTTATTTTTTAAACTATAGTTGACAACCAAACAGCCACTCATGTTTGATAAGTACTTGGAGGCAGGAAGATTTAAACAAAGAGGTTCATTGATCTGAGGTTTGATACTGTGGCCCTATTGTTCTGAGCTGTGGCCCATGCTCCGCGCATGCGCTGTGATATGCTGGGTTTTGGCGGCAACAAAACCTCAACCGCGTCAACGTGACGTGAAAACGTTTTGTTCTGTTTAAGCACTGACTGATTTATGTGGAAACATTGTTGTGTTTTAACTTTGATTTTTGTAGGAGAGACACATAAGTATGAGAGTAGATAAAGTAGTGTATGAAACTGCACATAACTAGGTATTAAAACTCTCGTGGGATACTATTAAAAACCTCGCCTACTCGTGTTTTAATAACCCTCATTATGCAACAGTTTCATAAACTACTAATTATCCATCTATCTATAATATGCTGATGATGGTATTGTGTGGTGCGCGAACTCACATAGTTGTTGGTGCGCCGCTAGCGCGTTCTGCTTGGCTATGAGCAGCTCGGGCCCGGGCTGCCGGAACTGATCAAAGTAGGCGCCTGCAACAAAACGCGTCGTCATCATACAATACATAGGCTTGTGGCCAAGGTAATCCAATAAATCTAGCAACAAGTCTTAAGTTGAAGCATTAATAGCGCCTAGACGGATGGACCGATTTGGTTTTTTTTTTAAAGGGTTTACCTTCCCTTTGGTCCCATTGTTACCAGGTCAGGATCTGATGATGGGATCCTGGAGAAATCGAGGGAACTCTTCAAATATTATAGGCAGACCTATAGTGATTTTTGTGTTTTTAGTAATAACTCGTGCATTTACTCACGAAGCTTAATATTGTCTTCCGGAACTGCTGATGAAGACCACATATGGCCACCAGAACTGCTCAATACTAGGTACAAATGCAATGCGTGGCTGACGGGCAGGCAACGCATAGCCTAAACCGGTGGACCTAGAGCCATGAAACTTTGTACAGAGGTTCCTTAGTAGCGTGGGGTAGCATCGAGATGGGATTTGATAAAATTAACTCCCCAAGGGGGGGGGGGGGGATAAGGGGTTACAGTTTGTATTAAACTCAATCTAATCAAATAGGGTTTGTGGAAGTCGGTTTTTTCTAAAGTTTACTTTTTGTTTCAATTATTGCAGAAACAGTTTGCGCATGCAAATCGCTGCCGGGACTCTATGGACATGAAGTCGGGTGGGGTATATCCTGAGGCCGCATCATCAGACAGATTTATGCATGCTACACGCATGAGCCAGAACGAAATCTTACCGGATATATTATTGTGTCCGCTTTGGTAGTATGGGCTGTCCTGTGGAGGCATTATTTGGTCGCAACCTGAAATCCACGATAGAACAGTGAATGAGTAATAATTCACAACAGCAGAATGCATTTTATTTGGCAGAATACCAGCGTCACAGACTCGTCTGTGACATTGCTGAGTCAGGGCCATTTCATTCTCGCGGTACATTCACAACACCACATAGTGAAAATGGTTATTTAGTTGTAAATTGTTTTGTGGTATGTTCAGGGATCGGATCGAAGGTGTGAATTTACCTAAAGTTTGTAGTCGGACATAACAAGGAGCAGTTACAACCACTTGAGTTGAACCGGTTTGAATTTGACCTGTTAAATTTCGGGTTTTTGTCTAACCAGTTAATTTTTGTTTTTATTAGTTTTACATGTTCCTTACATTTGAAACACCGAACTATAAACATTTTCAAACTGCTGATTCCCAAAAAAATCATAACTTTTTTATTTTTCAATTTTTCGTAAAAATGACTGAGTATTGTACTTTACATCATTCAAGCGAGGTAAATAAAACATTCATACAGATTGTAATTGAAAGTTGCAGTCATTTTTTCAACTCCACTCAAGTGGTTATAACTGCTCATTTGTCATGTCCGACTACAAACTTTAGGTAAATTCACACCTTCGATCCGATCCCTGGTTATGTTATTCCAGGTTTTATTCTATTTTGTATTTCTTTTTATTATGTGTCTGTGTGTGTACCTTTTCAGTGAATAAATGAATTTATCTATCTTATCCATTAAAGCCACAACAGTTATGTATTCAGCCCTATAACTACATAAGTACCAGCTGCATTGAGAATTTGAGACGACTTGACTCGACGACGCTATGTCCGAAGGGCAGAAGTGAAGGTTCAGTTAAGGTTACGTTAAGGTTAGGTTAAGGCACACCTCGGACACTCCATACAACGCTCGTAAAATAATCACCTATAGTTATATAGTTAAATAATCACCTATTACTACTACATAACCAAATGATGTTTGTATACGTGCAAATGTGTGCGTAAACTTTGCTAGGGCTGGTGGCGCGGCAAATGCAGCGATATTAAAGTATACGCGTCGTCACTCGTCCGGTGTTCAGCCCTGTCTATTGATCCTTTAACCAATCTTTTGACGCCTGGGGTGGGGTGCGGTATCTGTATCAGCGCGGGGAAGGGAGGCCGTTCAGTGCGGAGTACTATTATCTCTTCTGTGGTTAAGGTAAGGTTAAGTTAAGGTTAAATCAAGGTTCAGTCAAGGTTAAGTAAAGATCAAGTTAAGATTTACTTATTGTCTACTTATGTCTCACTTAAGGTTAAGTCAAGGATGAGTTAAGGTCTACTCGTCACCTGCTAGCGGGTCCGGCTCCACTTTCAACTCGTGCTGTAGCGGTCGGTGGTGGTCGTAACTTGAATCTGCAAAAAGAATAATAAACATTCATAATACATGTGTCGTAGATACGCTTTACCAGATGATTATTGTATGTAGGGTAGTTCAGTAAATTGTTTATTGATGACATTTTAAACGTCAAGCGCTGTCAAACAGTGCTTGAGCGTGGTCCGTCCTTGGTCTGTGCTGATTTTGTTTATGGTCACACTGACGGAAACGTCAAAGTTGGAACGCAGCCTTCAGCAAGGTTTTGCAGGTGAGAAGTAAGAATGGAACGCCCTTTCCCCTACACATGTATAATCACATCTGGCCCCACACTAGGATACCCGGAGTCACATCCAAGACAGGGAATATTGTCCGTACTGTTTACCCCAGTAGGCTTAGTTTTCCATTTAACTATCTCGCTCGCACATCTATTCGCTATAGTTAGTTTGGCCCGCGTGCATCTTAACGCGAGAGAACCGATTAAACTGGGTCAAAACAGGACCCAAAAGTCACCATTTAAAAATGGCGATGGGCTACTCTGAACGTGGCCGTTCGCTACTTCTGTCAGTCCGTATGAGAAAAAGCGTGACACCACGACTCAACGATCTCCTCCCTGTAGCCCAATCACGAACGATAGAAAACTTACAAAAAGCAAAATGTCAGCCATTCTTATTCTTTATGACATAAAATATAATATCCTGCGTTCTCGAAGACGTTTTACGGTCTCGAAAACGTTCGTGATCAAGGCTCTGCTTACAAGTACGTGTTCTCCCAGACGTGATTTATCTCCTGCTTGATATTGCTCATCACATTCATGTATTCATTCTATAATTTATTCATAATCTCTTTTGTTCATTCTCTTATTTATTCATCCACCTCATCAATCATTTATTAATTCATTCACTAATTCATAATTCATGATTTCTTTATTGCACATAAACAACAATAAAAAACATATAAAAAGTATATACTATACGTATATTCATTCAAACGCATAATTTTATTCACTCAACCACAAATTCATTCACTCAGTCATAAATTAATTCATTCACTCACTCATTCAGTCATTGATTCCAGGGCCGTAAAAACTAATTTAAAAAAAAAACATTAAACCACAAAAGCATTCATTCCCTGTCAACGACGGGCATACCCCTAACATCAGCTCGCGGCCCCGCACTCACCGCGCTCCCGGTAGCGGCCGGCGTCCTCCTCGCCGGCGTCCGTCTCCTGCTTGATAAACGGGTCCTGGCTCTCGCCGGCCCTGTGCTGCTGCTGCAGAGCCTCCAGCGCGTGCTGCTGGCTGCTCAACGTCTCCGCCGCGTCGGGGTAGAGCGGCTGGTAGGCGTATGGGTCGCGCGGCTGGTAGGCCTCTTGGGGCTTCTCCTGGGGATGTAATGTTTACGTATAGGCTTAAAGTATGATACCGAGACAGAACGCAAACTGCAACCGCAGACTACAAGCGATACTACTGGTTTCTATGCATCTCTATGAAATTGATTCCGAGCGCGGCGGCACTGCAGTCTGAAGTCGCGTAGCATTTTCTATGGCGGTGGTGTTGAGGCGCCGCGCCGCAGCGTCGGCTGCGGTTGCGGTCTGCAGTCCGTCTCGGAATGATACCTTTTTTTTTTCTTTTTTTTTTCAATTTTACGGCTCTGGATACTGGACTACTAGTCCTTCAGCCGGATCTTAATTTATCCGACCAACGAAGTATTACAATGAAGAAATTACGAATGAATGAAACAGAAAAAAAAACAGTGAATTGTGTTAAATTAATGAGTGAATGAAAACGTTTGTGAATGAATTGCTGAATGATCTGATTAATGAATGAGTGAATGTATGTAAATTGCTTTTGGCCGCACACCCTGTGTCATAGTATAAATAAGAAATAGTAAGTTCACTAGGCCCCTGTTCGCATGATAACTACCTACTCTTGCTCAAACGGCTAGGGTTGTCGCTTAACACGTGCCGCGCCGCCGCCGGACGAATGACGTTGACTCGTCGCATGCATTGCTTGCATAGCCCTGTCTTGCAGCACGCGAAGGACGCGAGATTCGGCAATGTGTGCGTGTGGCGGCGCGTGCTTATACGGAATGCAATGTAGCTGTGTGTGTGCGGCTGTTCTCGCTGATTTGTTTGAAGTGAACCTGGCGTGCCTGTGTCGTGGGAACTAGAAACAGCGACGCCTGGGGTTTTTACTTCATCTTAAGCCGGGAATCGAACCCGGGGCCTCTCGCATGGTAGGCAGATGCGCTCCCGCTGCGCCACAGAGGTCGTCAATTAATAACAGCAAACTTACCTGAAAATAGTCCGGCGTGTACACATCCTTAGAGTAGCCATTCTGAGCCGGCTTGTTATAAAAGGGCTCAATTTTCTCCTGATGTTTAGCCCGCTCCAACAAGTACTTCTCATCCTCCTTATACCCTTCACCATTCTCCACCGGATACCCCGAATCATTCGTTTTACCCAACGGATAACCTTCAGTCTTTTTCTGCACCATATACCCGGTGTCTGCTTTTGGGTAATCGCTCTTTGTTACCGGGTAGCCCGGGTCGTTGGCTTTGGTGTAATCCTTCGGTATCTCATAGTTGTCTTGACCGGTCATTTGGGGCATTTGTGTCGGTGACCGGTTCAACTGGTTTGGCAGTTGGGTCTGGTCTGAGTACTGAGGGTATTCTTGATTGTACGGACTGTCGGATTGGTCACTGAACGCTGTGTTGTTGAGTTGGTTGTCATCCTCTTCAGAGGAGAGCGGGTCGGTCTGCATGATGGCATCTTGCTTCTCCTTCTTGATGGGGGGGGAGTGGAGGGGGGTTAGGGGGTTGTTGTTATTGGTGAGGGCACTGATGGAATTAATCGTGCGGTAGAGCTGTGGAAAAAAAAATCTCTTTATTTCCATTTCATTAGCGAAAAAAAAAGTCCAACTTCAAGTCCATAAGGTTTTGTGTCATGTGAGTACAATAAAGAAATTACGAAATTACGTTTTCGGTAATTTGGTATTCTTATCGGAGTCACGCTTGGTCATGGAAGGTAAATTAGCTGCGACAACTTTTTAAACTCAATGTCAAACAATCAGGTGCCGCTATTTTGAATAGGAGGAAAACACATAATTCATAATTTATTCAGGTAAAAAGTTAGCGTTAGTAAGCTAAACGCAGATGGCGCTTCGTTGACTGTGCCTTGAGTACGGTAGTGTCAAGTGTGGTCGTTTCGATTGTTGTGCTTTTAATTGCGATATATAACGGTAAACATATTCAGTGATGACTGCGCGTGAGCTTCAAATTGAGTTTCGAAGGAAAAATGCGTAGGTATCTGAAATAACCGGCCAAGTGCGAGTCGGACTCGCGCACGAAGGGTTCCGAAACATTATCTATAAAAAATCGCAAAAAAAAATTGTATGGTAGCCCTCCCAAAATATTAATTTAATTTTAATTTAATTATTTATTTTTAAATAATATATTCAATATATTGTGAACATTTTAAGCGTCTACCAGCTACCATTATCAATATCGAGCAAAAATTAGCAAAAAAATCACGTTTGTTGTATGGGAGCCCCCCTTAATATCAAAATTCTTGTGATTTTTAGTATTTTTTGTTATAGCGGCAACAGAAATACATCATCTGTGAAAATTTCAACTGTCTAGCTACCACGGTTCATGAGATACAGCCTGGTGACAGACAGACGGACGGACGGACGGACGGACGGACAGACAGCGATGTCTCAGTAATAGGGTCCCGTTTGGCACCCTTCGGGTACGGAACCCTAAAGAAGCTCATTTGATACACAAAGCACCGAGGCATTACTGTTGAAAAGTTTCAAAACTTGATAAATTGACATCACATTCTTTTGCTCTGTCGGAAACAGGGACGTGAGTCGCGTACAGAAGAATTGCATGGCTATTAGCGAGGGCGCGAAATTCCGGTTAAGACAATGCCGGCTTCTTGCGCTTCGCTATAGCTATACTGTGCGTAGAATAGGATCGCGCTTGTAGCCAACTTCACGTGATAAATGTTAAATTTGTAGGGCCAGCAAAAAAATGCCATATAGAAAAAAATATCAAATTGTTACTTGTTTCCAAAAAGAAGACTTTCTTTCTAAAAAAACCGAAATATTTCCTTATTGTTTCTAAAGTTTCGTACTAGTCATAAAGACGTAATTTTTAAGTTAATTGTGAAAATTATAAATAACAAAGAGGAAAATTTTTCAGCTTCATGCAATATTAGTACTGGATGATATAGTTTTAAGTGGCGTGGAAGAATTAGAATAATTTATATTTTGTAAAAATTAACAAAAATAAACTATTAATAATTCCTGCTTTGTTTTTTTGCACACCTTACAATATATATAATGTAATAACAGGATTCTTATTAGAAACACATTAGAATTACCAAATACCTCATGAAAGATGTTTTTTTGCTAGCATTTTTTGCACACCATACATACCATTAATGAAGTTTGTGAATATTGCGGAACAAGATGGCGTCTTGACAGTCCTATTCTTAGTTGGCAAGCATAGTACGACGATGTACGCGACTTCCGGCCTTGTATGTTAGTGTTGTAACGCCACTTACCACAGAGTCGTGCAGGGCGGAGGCGGCCATTTCCTGTGCTGGGCCGGCGACTCCATTTTGCAACGCAGCGGACGCGTGCGGCCATTTATTGTCGATCGGCTTCTCGCTGTAATCCGGAACATGAGGGGTTACCACAACATTTATAGCGATTTTTCTAACTGGGAATTGGGTGACATAGCCACAATAAAGGACCGATCGATAACGCGAATGTGTTCAGCAACTCATCATCTATCCATTAAAGTTACACTATCAACATCATACTCATATACTTTATTGCACAAAATAATACAATGGAAAGTGGACAACACACGACAAAGGCGAGCTATCTCATCAACTTGCTTCGTGTCAGACGGGAAGCACTAATTGTTGGTAAGTGTAATGTGTAAAGTAGATATTGATTGCCTTGCAAGTATTCACCAAATGCTCGGCAGGTTCAGTGCGTTGTCATGTCTGTCTGTCAGTCAGTCAGTTCAGTGCCTGTGCCTGTAGACAATGTTAAACGCTAAGGACAGCGAAACGAAACGATAACTTTTTATGTATGCGATTTGACATTTGGAATCGCTACGTGACGTCACCTTAGCGAAGCGAAATGTCAAATCAATCAATCAATCAGTCAATCAATCAATCAATCAATCAATCAATCAATCAATCAATCAATCAATCAATCAATCAATCAATCAATCAATCAATCAATCAATCAATCAATAAATCAATCAATCAATCAATCAATCAATCAATCAATCAATCAATCAATCAATCAGCCCACACCTACCCACTGCTGGGTATAGGCCTCTTCTGTCAAATGTCCTCCTAGAAATGTCAAATCGCATACATAAAATGTTATCGTTTCGTTTCGCTAGCGTTAGCGTTTTACATTGTCTAGAGGGGCTGTATCTTCATAATAAGAAGACAGACTATCCTAGCTACTTAGTAGATAAGCTCACCCATCGCTCTCCCGCTTCACGCCGTCCCGGTATTTAACCGTGCGGGATTTCCGGATGACCATGACCGTGCCGTCCGGGTTCAGCTTGGGTAGGTTCTGACTCGGCATGGCGTCCTTACTGAGGGTCTTCCATTGCCCTGCAATTGAGAACACGCTGTTGAGCAGATGCAGGTTCGAGTCCCGGTGATGAGAATAGCTTTTTAGGGTTCCGTACCCGAAGGGGTGTCCGTCTGTCCGTCTGTCACCAGGCTGTATCTCATGAACCGTGATAGATAGACAGTTGAAATGTTCACAGATGATGTAGTTCTGTTGCCGCTATAACAACAAATACTAAATAACAGATTATAATAAATATTAAAGGGGGCTCCCATACAACACACATTTTTTGCCGTTTTAATAGATAATGGTACGGAAACCTTCATGCGCGAGCCCAACTCGCACTTGGCTGGTTTTTTTTGTTTTCTGGGGAGATATTAGGTTGTATCTGTATCGATGACCTCTGCGGCGCAACGGTTGCATATCTGCCAACCATGCGAGAGGTCCCGGGTTCGAATCCCGGCTGGGGACAAATAAAACAGGTCTGGGATGTTTACATGTTTGTGATTTTGCTGTTCCCTAGTGTGGGGCCAGAAGCAATGTATATGCCTGTATGTAAATGTTTATGTTTATCTCGAATAGATATTTCGACCATGGAGATGATCTCGATAGCGCGAGAATTGCCCCCCTGACCATAAGATAAGATAAGCGTGTATTCAGGGGCCTAATACTGCTCTGAGAATTTCATTACTATTCCATTGCAAACACCCAAAATGGCGTCATTTGGTATTCTCCTAAATTATTATCCTCCTTGATTGGGTGTTTGCAATGGAATAGTAATGAAATAGTAATGAAATATAAGTGAAATGCTCAGAGCAGAATTAGCCCCAGACGTCATGTATGAATCCCAACAATGCCACTATCTCACTAACATTATAAATGTGCAAGTTTGTACGTGCTGTGTGTAATGTATATGTTTGTGACTCTTTCGCGATGAAACGGCTGGACATATTTGGATGCGAATAAAGTTAGTTTATGAGCCAGAACATGTAGGATACTTTTAATCCAACTGCACCAGAAGGAGGGTAATGTTTTCTCGGTAGACGTTATAGCAGGCCTCCGTCACTGAATGTACTCGCGCGCTATAATTACCTACCGCCCGCCCGAGCTCTCGGTCTGCCCGGCTATGGCCCGGCAGATCAAGTCAGTATGGTTGTCGCAAGCCAAGCGCACGCACGTTTTGAACTGTGTTCGTATCGTACGAGTATCTGCGATGTCTGCCAGCCCTGCGGTTAATGTGAGATCGCGCGGTGCGAGGCGATCACAACTGTACGCTTGAGGATTTAGGCACATTTTAGCATGCAGCGGTTGCTGACGCGACGGAGTAGGCTATTATAGCAGTAGGTATTGGAAATTTCCTACTGAGTGAAGTATCTGTTACGTAGTAACTACATATTTAGTAATCTGTGGTTATAGGTACACGCAGACGCAACTTGCGGGCACGTTGAGATAATTAATTTGTCTTGAGTAGACTATCGATCGGACATTCTAACGGTGATGGAAAACATCGTTAGGAAACCTTCATTACTGCATAGCTGCGGCGATGGGTAAGCTTCCTGTCAGCTGGTTGCTGGTTCAAATCGTGCTGGACGAACCAAAAGTAACCAGGCGCTCAAACACTAGGAATTGTATGAATGAAATAGGGATAAAAGGTCATAGGGAGAGGAATTAGGGCCCTTACACACAACGTTTTTTTTACGCTCGTTTGTATCGATACAAACGCAAGTTGAACGCTCAGCAAACGCAAGGAAGCCGGCACGTTTTAACCTTTACACACTATCCTTGCGTTTGTATCGATACAAACGCCACGTCTCTCGAACGCAACTTGGACGCGCTGTAAACGCGCGCTTGTATCGCGCCTCTCCTCACCCCGCCGCTCCCCGCTAAGTTGCGGTGAGTTTTTATCGATACAAACGCGCGCTTACAGCGCGTTTCAATTGCGTTCAACTTGCGTTTGTATCGATACAAACGCGCGCTTACAGCGCGTTTTATTTGCGACAAGAAAACGTGTAAAATCTGCCGAAACTCGATGAAAACGCGCAGAGGACGCGCGCATCAAAAACGTGCGTCGTCAGAGCGTAAAAAAAACGTCGTGTGTAAGGGCCCTTAGGTATTGATGACTACAGGGTGTAACAGAAAGGTGTAGTCATATTTTAGAGGGTTGTTAGGGACATCATTTTGAGCAACTGAAACCGATTTAATCAGAGCAACTTTAATTTTCACATCTCTATAAAAATTTGCTGACCGCCCGGACCAAAACGTATGGAGCAATGAAAAATAAAGTTGCTCTGATCAAATCGGTTTCATAGTAAAAGTTGCCCAGAATGGTCTCCCTAACAACCCCCTAAAATATGACAACAGCCTTCCGTTACACCCTGTATATTGATAAGTTTATAAATTTTAACGTGAATTAGTTTAAGTCCGGTAAAAACAATATCAAATCCTGTTATCTATCTCTAACAAAATAGTATGTTATTAAGAAATACTCAGTGAACTCAAGGCCTGCCCCGGATATCCTGCCTGATGACGTCATCGACATCATAGCTACCAGAATCCATATTATACTCTTGAGATCGCGACTTAAGAAACATCTAGTCAGCGCCACTATTGTCCAATGTTATAAAATAATAACCGGCCAAGTGCGAGTCGGACTCGCACACGAAGGGTTCCGTACCATTATCTATAAAAAACCGCAAAAAAACATATTGTATGGGGCTCCCATACAATTTTTTTTTTGTAAATATTAATTTAATTGTTATATGTTACGTGTAAGTTTATATTTTACTGTACTGCTGTATGTGTTATAGACCTAGGCTAGAAGTCCGAAATAAAGAATATAATAAATATGAAAGAATCACGTAACTTTTTAGTTACTAAACCGGTAAGCTTTATTTACCGGTTAAGGTAAATAAAGTTTATATATAAAATATGAGTAATGGATTTTTATTTCACTTCGTTCGTCTATTTCATTCCATTCCCAGCCAGGCTTTAATCATGCAGATTTTTCATTAGTTTTTGCATATATTACCAAACATTAGGGTATAGTTTCGAAACCCTAAACTAAACTAAACTCTAAAAAAAATCGCGTAATAGTTATCTACCTAACCATTTTCTTCAATCTTAATTAGGTAGGTGATTACATTTTGTAATAAACTGCACTCAAATGAGGTGATTTAGGTACTAAAGCAGTGTCACTTCTGCGTTGTACAATCTATACGTGCGCTCGCCCCGGCCCTCGCTTTAGAACCCCCTATATTTTTAGAATCGCCATGAAACAATCTAGTTTAATGTATAAGAATGAAAACAATAATGTATTTGTGAGCCCAGCTGTCCAAGGTCAATCCCAGCATTTATGACCTTTTTCCGTTTTTATGACAAGAACCCAAATATGTATTAAATTAAGCACTTTTTTTACTAACTTTGTGTTTTATTTATACAATATATACAAAAAAACACATTAAAAATAATACATTTCTAAAGAAAATCATCGCTACTATCTTAGTCCGCCCGCTGCGGGCGTTTGCCAGTCGACTTATTTTGAAATCTGCCCGCTGCGGGTATTTGCCAGCCCAAGGGATAAGACCAAATTTCATGATCTCACATTCTATCTAACTAGTGGCACTTCAAATATGCGTATGTGTTAGCAGGATGTCAAACATTAGCAAGCATTAGGCTGTAGCTATATGATAAGAAGAAGAAATAAAAGACTTCGAATAATTATAAAATTATTTTCATCACATCTATTCAAAAAGATCTACTTTAGTCCCGGCCAACAGGGACTAAAGTGGGTCATTTAGTCCCTAGGGACTAAAAGTAACTTTTTAATTTTGTTGCCAGTACAAAGGAAAAAAATGCTGTCACTAATGAGTTTCACTACCACTCAGGCTGACAGACCGAATTAAAAGAGAGATCGATTCTAAACGCAGCCAATAAAAAAAAAAGTTTGTACTAAAATATGTTCTGAGACTAAAATGCGTACTCGACCACAGATTAGATAATCCGATCGACCGAATCGATTGACACCGATTGGTGAAAACAGAGACACAACCTTACAGAATTGATATCGAAACACGGACCAAATAATTAAAAAAGTTATGGAAAATTTGTAAACAAAGCGCGCCAAATCTGAATACTGTAATTATTTCAATTTCGTTTGCGGATATGAGTAAAGAATATGAGTGAAAGTGAGTGTCTAACTCCAGATGATAACAACAAACGCTAATGACAAATACAAGATCTGTTACCAATAAAATCACGAGGAATTTAGGTATGTAAAAACTAGTGGTTATCTGAAAATGCTTTTTGAACCAATTTTCAAGATTTAGCCAATACTAAACAAGCTTTAACTATGTGAAGGACATATTCGTAATTCGTAATTTCTTTACTGTACTGACACAAGAATGAATACAGAAAATTATAATAGATAACAAGAGATTTCTTCCAACAAATCACGACACAACATATCACGACAATTGTGTAAATAAATATAGGGTCTAACAGAAAGGGATGTACAAGCCGAAAGAAGGTTGTTAGGGACATCATTTTGAACAACTTTCACAATGGGACCGACTTGATCAGAGCAACATTATTTTTCACTCCACCATACAGATCAGCTGAGCGCTAGGCCCGAAATGTACTGAGTTAAAATAAAGTTGCTCTGATCAAGGTGATCCCATAGTGAAAGTTGTTTAGAATGATGTCCCTCTTTCCGCTTGTACACCCCTTTCTGTTACACCCTGTATAGCTACATGTATGTTATTTTATTGATTACTTACTACTTTTCTCATAGAGGGTGATGAAAAGTAGAGTGTCCACCTCAGGAGTAAAAACTATTTTGGCTCGAGTGATGTACTTTGAATCCCTCGCTCCCTCAGGATTCTACTTTTGAGTCCCTCGTTACACTCGGGACTCAACTCTAGAATCCCTCGGTCGCTCAGGATTCAAAAAACACTCTCGCCCTAAAAATAGTTCTTTACTCCCTTGGTAAACAATCTACTATTGTCCTCTGACTTATTCTCAACACACAATTAATCTTCACAAAATAAAAGGCCCGTTTTGACAGTTCACGCCCATGAAGTGTTAACCCCTAATGCATAGGTAATAGAAGCGGTTTTTATGTGCAACTTGTATGCTTTGCTTGTACACAACAGTTGGCTTTTATTATCTACGCATTAGGGGTTAAAACTTCATAGGCGTGAGTGAACTGTCATAACAGGCCTTTTATTTTGTGAAGACTGTAGTTTGTTGTTTTGTGTTTATGTTGTTTTGTATTTATTATGTTATATAAAACATGTTTATTGTCAACTTCATTCTAAGAAGTATTTTAAAGAACAGGCAAAATGTGCACATAGTAGTGCCATCTGTCTGTGAATGGAGAAAGGTTATATTTATGTTATGAACTGGGAATTGGCTGAAATAGTCACAATGAAGGGCCGATCACCTGCCTATGTTTAGGGGAAGGTTCTAACATCTCTTAAATCTATCTCTATTATGATATAAACAAGAATTTGGTAATAGATTATTTTTGATGACTTTTTGATTCCAAATTTTTGGTTCCACTGGGTAAATATGTAGAGTAGAACTAAGGTAGTTATGTGCAGTGACTGAAGAGGATCCAGGTTATTGTGCAAAACCATCACAATTCTTGTAAGAATCTGAGCAGAAGGAGAAAATGCAGTACAAAAATATAACTTTATGACGAAGTAACGCGTGACTCATCACCACAAGGCGAATTTTAGCAAAAAAAATACGAAAAAAAACGTGGAATCAGGGGGAAAACCCGTGTACCTTTATTCTTACCCATAGTCGTCACATTGTAGTCACTGTGAGTAAAATGTAGACTGCACACTTTCGAGTATTTTGTGTACGGTTTGCCGCGTCTCAGTAGGTTGTTCCACTTGTCAGCCAGCTCCGTATTCTTTGGGAAACGGTGGAACTTCACATTCTTCGTCTTCCCTGCCAAGGAAGTGCATTGTGGCACTGTGCAGTAATAACCCATGGCGAAAAACACTTTGTTGTTTCCCGGTGGTGATGGTTGCTCGCCGCTTTTTTGGTCTCACGTCACATGTAGTAAGGCTGGAAGGGTGTTGTGAACGTGATAAAACGGCTGATTATTTGTCGGGAAGATGATCACGTTTGCAAAAATTGGGAATCATCACATGCAACCTTGAAATAATTTGACATGTATTTCACCTTTTTTTCCTCAATTTTTCCGAAAGAAAAAAAAGGAAAATGGCTGCATGGAAAAAGCATAGACAAGAATCGGGTGCTTTTACAACTGGAATGCATAGAACATTTGCTATTCAGTCTATTTTTGAAAACCTGCAATCTTTTATTTTGGGTTTCATGCGTGCGCAGCGTGCGTGAGCGTGTGATCTTCTCTGTCACTCATACTTTATTTGCTTACTTTATACTTTATTGCATATATTGATGTTTTTTGCACAGCAAACATAATACAGACACATATTAGAAAAAAAACGTACAAAGGCGAGCTCAAATGTGATTCCCAATTTCCCAACCCAAATATTCCCATCTAGTTTTATCCAAATCTCTCCCGGAATATTCTATGGTGGCCAGACCTCAGGGCCAGACGCACACCCTCCCCGCCACAGTCCCCAGCGGGCTTATTCGCTATAGATTGGTGCTGGGAATTATTCCGAATCACCCAGTTTGGAAAAATTCCGAAAAATGGAATAATTCTGGAATTATTCCGAATCCTTCCATTTTGGTGGGAGAATAAGTGTATGGGAAAATTAAGGTGTTTTGAAAAGATATCGAATTAAAAACTGCACACGTCAATAGAAAAATGCTATACCAACATTTTATGTCATGAGGATTTTTTTCCTAAAGCGTCATTAAGCGAAATATTTGATATCATAGAGTGCCAAAAGTTTATTTTTGCAAAATCTTTCAATCGTAAGACTTGGTGATAGTATTATTTAACGTTGTTGACAGATGTCACTTTGTTGACCCCAGTAAAAAATGGGGACACTGGTCAAAATTAGTGACCCCTGTAAACAAAGTGACATCAGTCAACAATGTAAAGTAACGTTATCTATCACCAAGTCTTAAGATTTAATTATTTTGCAAAAAAAAGGTTTTGGCAATCTAAAATATCAAATATCCCGCTTATATGACGCTTAACCTGCTGGCTGCAGCCATTTTTTTTATTTTTTTTGTAAAAAAAAAATACATTAAAATTAGTTTGACAGTGGGTACCAACGTCAAAAATTAGACATTCATTGACGTCTTGGTACCCACTGTCAAAATAATTTTAATGTAATTTTTTTTTTATAATTTTAATGTCAATATTGTTCCAAGGACTGGATTGTCCTTACGCTTCCCAGCGGGAAAAAATCCTTATGACATAAGTTGTTGTTCTAATAGTTTTACATCGATTTGTGCAGGTTTCAAGTTAATATCTTTGAAAAACATCTTAATTTTCCCATATTTACACATACTTTACCATCAAAATGAAAGGATTTGGGATAATTCTGGAAGGATATCGGAATTATTCCAAAAAGTGGAATAATTCCGGGTGATTGCCCATCTATACTCTTCGCTGACTCACCACCGCACTCAATGACTCTGACTACCACGGTCAGTGATGAATTGATGATCGATCACTCAATGATGGATCGTAAAATTTAAGAAGTTTTTGGTGTCGTTCAATTATTCCAAGGATATGAAAATAAGTCGGATAATATTATCCCACTTATTTTGATATCCTTGGTTACATGGTAATTGAACGACACCACCAATAACTTATTAATTTTTACGGATCATCATTCATCACTGAGTTAGCGAATAAACCCGAAGGTCCCCATAGACCATAGATGGGCGACTGGAATTATTCCAAATCACCCAGTTTGGAAAAATTTCAAAAATTGGAATTATTCCGAATCCTTCCATTTTGGTGGGAAAATAAGTGTTAATATTAAAAGATATCGAATTATAATTGAAACAAAAAGTAAACTTTAGAAAATACCGACTTCCACAAACCCTATTTGATTAGATTAAGTTTAATACTAACTGTAACCCCTTATCCCCCCCTCCCTTGGGGAATTAATTTTGTCAAATGCTATATCAGTGCTACCCCACGCGACTAAGGAACCCCTGTACAAAGTTTCATGGCTCTAGGTCCACCGGTTTAGGCTATGCGTTGCCTGCCCGTCAGCCACGCATTGTATTTGTACCTAGTATTGAGCAGATCTGGTGGCCATATGTGGTCTTCATCAGCAGTTCCGCATCACAATATTATGCTTACCATGTGCATTTGCACGAGTTATTATGAAAAACACAAAAATCACTATAGGTCTGCCTATAATATTTGAAGAGTTCTCTTGATTTCTCCAGGATCCCATCATCAGATCCTGACCTGGTGTCAATGGGACCACCCTTGAGGTATTACCTATACGCCGAAAAAAGATTTGTTCAAATCGGTTCATAATTGGCGGAGCAATCGCGTAACAAACATAGAAAAAAAACAAAAAAAAAAAAAAAAAAAAACATACGGGTCGAATTGAGAACCTCCTCCTTTTTTTGAAGTCGGTTGAAAACCTATACACATCGATAAAAGACTACTATACCAAAATTTTATATCATGAGGATTTTTTTTCTAAAGCGTCACATAAGCGAGATATTTGATATCATAGAGTGCCAAAAGTTTATTTTTGCAAAATCATTCACTCAAATATCTCGCGTGACACTTTAGGACAGATTTCCTTATGACATAATTTACTGGTATAATGGTCTTCTATCGACGACGTGTGCAGGTTTCATTTCGATATCTTTTAGAAGCACCTTAATTTTCCCATATTTACACAAGTTTGATGGGAAAATATGTGTAAATATGCTAAAATAAAGGTGTTTTACAAAGATATTGAATTTAAACTTACACAGGTCAATAGAAGACTATTAGACCAATAATTTATGTCAAATATCGACCTAAAGTGTCACATAAGCGAGATAATAGAGTGACCACAGTAAAAAATGGCAACACTGGTCAAAAATAGTGACCCCTGTCAATAAAGTGACATCTGTCAGCATAGTTAAGTAACATTATCACCAAGTCTTAAGATTTAATGATATTGCCAAAAAAAGCTTTTGGCAATCTAAAATATCAAATATCTCGCTTATAATAATAAAGTTCGCTTAAGGAAAAAAATACTCATGGCATAAGTTGTTGGTCTAATAGTCCGACAACGATTTGTGCAGGTTTCAATTCAATATCTTTGTAAAACATCTTAATTTTCCCATATTTACACATATTTTCCCATCAAAATGGAAGGATTCGGAATAATTCTGGAAGTATATCGGAATTATTCCAAAAAGTGGATAATTCCGGGTGATTGCCCATCTATGCCACAGACAGAACGAAAGAAGAGTACGTTTCGAACGTCCCCGCACCATAGACAATTTGATTATCATCTGACTGAACTGGCAATACTATTTTGTTTTTAAATCTTAAACTGTCATGTCGGCGCTTGGTGTTTATCCGCGACTTTTTGTTTGTTTTTGTGGCATTTTTCAGACAATTGCGTCCTAGTTATTACTGAAAACTTTGCTAATTATGTTTATTGGTGTCCCAGAACTATTTGGAAGTTGACACAATGCCTTACTACTGCACGGTGCCTCAATGCACATCTATGGCTGGTAAAGCGAAAAATGTATCATTTCATCAGTTTCCGCGGGACGAGGAGCTCGCGAATATGTGGAATAGCATTCTGAAGAGGGGCAAGCCTTACACCAAGTACTCCAAAGTTTGCAGCCTGCACTTCAGGGCCGAGGATTACACAATGACCAGCATGGGAAAAAATAAAGGTACCATGAGCTATGCGTTATGAAATCGAGTTCACAATATTATACCTACATTGTTGTTTGGACTGTCTCACTTATCTTTTGTCTTACGACACGTTATAAGTTTTCTCGCCTCTTTATGTGCGTGCTCATTATTCAAAAGGCCTTCTTTTTGGTTTGTTTACATGTTTTACATGTGGTGTTTTTTTTTTGTACTTTGCTACCTCCAACACCTTGGTTCTAGGCATATTCATGTTGAATGACTACAAAATATGTCGGACTGAACATGTAGTTAAAAGGCTATAGATATTTCCCACAGTGACTCTGTGATACTCAAGAAACTATAAATACTGTAATACATATTAGAACTATGAAGCACAAGGCTACATATAACACCCAAGGGTGCAAAATGCAGTTTTGAAAACTTAGAAGCAATTATACGCTATCAAAATACTTTTTCCATAACAGAATAAGGCCCAGATGGGTAGGTTTTGCCTATAATGTTGGTAAATGACATTCATGGCATGATGGCCTCTGCGGCGCAGCGGTTGTGCATCTGCCTACCATGCGAGAGGTCCCGGGTTCGAATCCCGGCTGGGGAGAAAAAAAACACCAGGTCTTGGATGTTTACATGTTTGTGATGTCGCTGTTTCTGGTTCCCACGACACAGGGTATCCTTGTGTGGGGCCAGAAGCAATGTATGTGCCTGTGTGTAAATGTTTTAAAAAAAAAAGACCAATATCAAAACCTGGATTTGACTGGCACATAACTGACACAGCATTAACAGGAGTATGCTTATTGAAACCAGCTGCAGACAATGAACTTACATAATTGACAATTTTAGGTCAATGGCGGACGTTGCGAAAAGATGCAGTGCCATCAATGAATCTCCCATCCAAGTGTCCACCACCATACAGTGGGAGACGTAGCAGTGTTGGGGCTGCACAGACCTTCCCGTCCAATCTGATGGATCCTCAGGTAAAATAATGAAATATTTTTTTCATACTTCTGTTCACTCCTTTTTCCTGAAAGAGGGGCAGAGACTATAGACCTGTACTAGCTATGATCCTAACATACATTATCTTGCTGATTATAATTAATAAAATGTTTATTGGTGTTTAATACCACCCTGGCTCAGTGTGTTATTACTATTATTTATAAATAACTTTCAGGTGCAACAGCAGATGGCGCAGGCTATCTACGTACAGACAATGCTGGCCATGCAGGCGGCTAACTTCACGGACGGCGAGCCGGCCGGCATAGATCTGTCGGTCCGGCAAGATGGTGAGAAACTGCTGCCTCTGAGTAGTATCACAGGGTGCTCACCCCATACAAATTTGAATTAGTAACCCTTCATCAAAAAGAGATGGCGTGAGGAGTAAGATTTGTACTTTAAACACCATGGTTTCAGTTAACATACTTCTAGGTGGCGCTAATCTTAGAATAAATCCTATATGTATATCTTAGCGCCATCTCGTGGTATTTCGTATATATTTATTGCACATAAAAGACAAAAAAACAGAAAATACAGAGAAGTAATTTACAAAGGTAAGCTTATCACTAAAGAGAGATCTCTTCCAGCAAACCCAGGATGGACAGAGAAAAATAAAATACAGAACAGGTAGGCCTATGTGCTCAGGTAAGAGCACATAAGCCTACCTGTTCTGTAAAATAAAACATAAATAAATCATAATATTACTAATCAACTGAATATACTACATAAAGAAGTACATGAATATTACATAAAATAAAAATATATAAATCTAACATAAATAAACTAATACATATTAAAATACCTTCTATATTTATGATAGAGAGAGATAATGCTCCTTCAACCGATTCTTGAATAAAAAGAAAGATGGAGTGTCCCTGATGGCGCAGGGAAGCGCGTTCCATAGAGAAATAGCCCTCATTCGGATTCGTATTTGCAATTTTTCGATGATGCTGCACCAAGCGATAAAACCCTCGAAGGAAGCTTCCGTAGCATCTCAGTTTACACCGGTCACATATTTTGTTCTACGTGGTCTATCTGTATTAGTATAATATTATAGTTGTTATGGTTGCGTTGGGTATATTTCGTCACTGTTTTGTAGATTTAATTGTATGTGTTTTGATTTGTTGCTCTTAGCATTACCCGGGAAGTACGTTTTATAGGTTCCAAGGCTTCCAAGTATTTGCTTTGGGCGTGAACAACTGCCTCCCCTAATAATATCTGAGATGACATGCTGTTCCCTAATATCATTTGAGATTTGACACTTGGAATCGAAATTGACTACTAGACATGGTAAAAAACCGGGCCTTTTAGTTATTGTGTGAAATAATTATCTCAAATTATCTGTATCTATTAGGTAATGAAAAATATTTCATACATTGACTAGGCTCGCCATTCTACATATGTATTCTATGACGGATTTTATGCCAAGACCGTGCCATGCACTTAACTTACACCATGCTCGTAATCGCATTTCAGGGTCAAGCCACACGCCAGAAGACCATGAGGGTTCGCCAGAGCTGGGGTCGGAGCTCAGTGCGCTCAGTGATGAACGGACGGCGGACCAGGGAGGAGAGCAATCAGCGGACCAACAAGGTAATACCACAGGGTGCTCATCCCATACAAATTAGAATTAGTAACCCTTCGTAAAAAAGAGATGGCGTGAGGAGTAAGATTTGTACCTTAAACGCCATGGTTTCAGTTAACATACTTCTAGGTGGCGCTAATCTTGGAATAAATCCTATATATCTCAGCGCCATCTCTTGGTATTTGCTATTTTTCGATGGTGCTGCACCAAGCGATAGTGGCCTCGAACTAAAGAAGCTTCCGTAAAAATATTTTTCACATAGACTCTTACGAGGCACCCATTCAATTATTAATGATTGTATTCTCATTGCTACACGGTCAGCACCCGGATTCGAACCTGCATCTCCTTTGTGAAACACACTAGAACCACACCTCGGACACTCCATAGAACGCCCGTAAAATAATCACCTATTACTACAACAGAACCAAATGATGTTTGTATACATGCAAATGTGTGCGTAAACTTAGCTAGGGGGCTGGTGGCGCGGCAAATGCAGCGATATTAAAGTATACGCGTCGTCCGTCACTCGTCCGGCGTTCAGCCCTGTCTATTGATCCTTTAACGGTTAAATCGTTTGACGCCAGGGGTGGGGTGCGGTATCTGAATCAGCGCGTGGAAGGGAGTGGCCGTTCTGTACGGAGTACTATTATCTCTTCTGTGCTAGAACCACGGAGCTCTCTAGAGTCGGTGTCATGGACTCAGTTGGTTCCATGCGAAGACGGTTGCAGGATGTGTATTTAACGCGGAAGGAGGTTATACGAACGAATTTAAACTGTATGACACCGACTTACGCTATGTTTTCCTTAAATGTTCAGATCTTTATGATCACGAATTGGATGTTCTGATGCTTTTATAGTGTGCCGGATTTATTGAAACTGAATGCTGCTCAGAAATATTTGAGTACCTTCACCGCTACGATGCATCTAATGGTGACTACAATCTCCTAAGGCTCACAGAAGCACTAAAAAGTGCTTGACTTTGACAGTGACTACCAAGATGTCAATTAATGTCTATTACAAGGGGATGACAACTTAATTTCCCCTAATTTTAATGTCATTTTTTTTCCTTTTCGGCCAGGAGAATGACAATCTCTCGACTGAAAGGGTTTTTCATCTGAACTCGAACACCTTTTTGCGCCGTTAAAATATTCCTGCTGGAGACTAGGTTTTTTTTTCCATTTGGGTTTCAGAACGGGACCTCCTTGGGAGGCAGAGCCCCGAATAAATAGTTTGATTGTGGTTGTCTGTAGGAGTCTTGTTGCAGTGTGAAGGATTATTTAGATGACAAAACTGCGTGGTCTTTACCATCTCAGCGCACAGAGGTCCGGGAAGGGGCGAGATGGACTGAGTTGGTGCGTTTCTGTTCGGTGTATTTTCATAGACTGGTAGATATTAAATTAAAATTAAATTGTTTATTTTCCAGACAAGTGTCCAATATAAAAATATCAAAATAATAAGAATTAAAACAAATAAAAAATAAGATTCAAATTAATTATAGCTACATGTCAAATTTTAAGATTGAAATAAATAAATTGTTTATAATAATTATAATTAGTTCCAATCACACGGCACACACGTAGCACACAGTTTCACACCCCACTGCACTGCACCATGTCTGGTGGTCAACCCGGTGGTGCGTGATAGTCCCGCCATGTCTGGTGAAGTGGGCTGCCCATCCACTGACGAGCGGCGCTCAGGATGGAGCTATTCGAACCGTCGATGCGAGCACGCGCCCCAGCCGAGCGCAGGCGCAGCAGCGCCGCCCAGCCTGGCGCGCGGCCCGCTGGCGCTGCACCAGGGCGGCAGGCGATGCAGCGCGCGCCACGCGTTGTTGTACGCGACGCGCATGCGCCGCATCGCCTCCACCGTGTGCGAGCACCACAACTCCACTGTATAGACGCTCGTGCAGTAGGACAGGGACAGCTGCCTCTTCACCCTGTCGCTGCAGCGCTGGGAGCGCCTGGCGAGCATGTTGGCGCGCACGGTTATGGGAATAATAGCATTGTATTTTTAAGGCCCTGACATATTTTAGGAGAGGTACGGGGGAGTTTCTTGCCCTTTGCTCCATCCCTAGGCCCACAACTTCCGAACGGGCGGTAGTATACAAAAATATTAATATTATATTGACGTCGACGAAGTAATCTGTATGATTTTGTATGGTCAATAAAAAAATGACTGACTTTCGACTTTACAGGCACAGCAGATTCATCCCAGTCATTTCGATGCGAGGACTGCTCGAAATGCTTCAAGGACCCCGACGTATACCTTCTACACAGACGGACACACAAACACACAGACAACGGCGAAAACCTCAGGCGGGAGACCCTCAAATCCAACCCAATACTAGCAAATCTACTCAAACCAGTTCCAAAAACGCCAGATAATTTCAATGTACAAAACAATCTGTTTAGTATGGAGAATCAATTGATGACAGCAATGGCGCTGAATATGGAAGCGTATATTAGGAATGTAAGTTCTATGTTAGTGCAAAAGACTGATAATTTTGAGGCATCGGAGTCCGATGGGAGTATGGAACTGAATGAGTCGAAAGAAGCTAGGTTAGTTATTGATGAGACGGTTTGAACTCACAGGTGTAATGTAAGAGCGCGTTCCCACGATGTCGATTTTGCAGGGTTCCGTACCCGAAGGGTGCCAAACGGGACCCTGTTACTGAGACTTCGCTGTCCGTCCGTCCGTCTGTCACCGGGCTGTATCTCATGAACCGTGGTAGCTAACAGTTGAAATTTTCACAAATGATTTATTTATTTATTTTTATTTATTTATAGGTACCATTTTATATTTGTGCCATTACAGCAAACGAGCCAAGGCGGCACAAACAAAACACAAAATTACTAATTAAATAATTACAAACATCATACAAAACGTATTCACATAATCAAAATTTAAATAATTAATGTAAATGATGTATATCTGTTGCCGCTATAACAACAAATACTAAAAAACAAAAGAAATTCAATATTAAGGGGGGCTCCCATACAATAAACGTGATTTTTTGCTCATTTTTGCTCGATATTGATAATGGTAGCAGGTAGACGCTTAAAATTTTCCCAATATATTGAGTATATTATTTACTTAAAAAATAAATAATTAAATTAATATTTAAGTGGGGCTGCCATACAACAAAAGTTTTTTTACAGATAATGGTACGGAACCCTTCGTGCGCGAGTCCGACTCGCACTTGGCCGGTTATTAATCGTTAGACGTAGAATAGTCGTAGAAATGTCGCGGGCGATAATTAATCGTATCGTTCTAATGGGAACACCTCTATTTCAATATACAAAACGCAACAACTGACTTTCATGTCATCACTGACTGTGGGAACTCGCTCGAAGACGGAAGATTCCTGACGTAAGATCCGGCCGAGAAATCGCAATTTGACTGAAATAGAACTACATATTTATATTATAGAGTACTTTCTACAGAAAAGTCATAAACTTACGAAAGTAAGGGACAGTAATATGAATGAATTAATGAATTTCTTTATTACCAATAAAAGATTCACATTTTGGCTAAGCCCTAGATCCCACACTAGGATTCCCTGTATCGTGGGGTCTAGTCTCTTCCAGACCATTTACAAATAAAGTTGTATGGAACTTAATTATATAAAAAACAACAAAACATAAGTAAGTACTAAAAAGCATTTGCTGAAAAAACAAAAGCAAGAACAAAAATCTAAAGTGTTGGTGTACCTGCCAGCCCTACGACGATATGTGGTATAATATTTATTTCTGTGGCTATTCAAAAGGTGCCCTATAATCATATTTTAGGGTGTTGTTAGGGACATAATTCTGAGCAATTTTCACTATGAAACCGGTTTGATCGGAGCAACTTCAATTTTAACTTCTCTATACAAATCAGCCGACCGCCCGGACCAAAACGTATGGAGCAGTGAAAAATAAAGTTGCTCTGATCAAATCGGTTTCATAGTAAAAGTTGCTCAGAATGGTCTCCCTAACAACCCCCTAAAATATGACTACACCCTTCTGTTACATACTGTATAAGGTTCCAATTCAATTAAATTCCGACATTCTCGGCCCACTCTCAGCCTGGGTCAGACCTTACCTGGGCCGTGAGAAGCGTACAGAACCGGTGTAGTCCCGTTGTCCACCCCCTGTCTGTCCCCCAGGCGGGGACAGACAGGGGGTGGACAACGGACTACACCACAGAATCGCATGGCAATAGCGTGGGCGCAGAATTCGGTTTGTTTGTAGCCGGCGCGGCGCGTCCTGGCGCCGTCGACAAGCCAAAACCGACATATTGCGCCCTCACTACTAGTGTTGCCGGATAATCCATCGTATATCGATTATTAATCGATTCTCCTAAGTAAATATAAATAATCTAACAAATCGATTAGATCGATACTATCGATTCTTATACTTGTACCAATAAAATCGATTATAATCGATAAGTCGCTAATTGCTGTTTCTGATAAATAAATTGATTATATCGATAGTATCGATGGTGAGAAGCAATACGATAGAATCGATTAAATCGATAATCATAATTTATTGATAATAAAATATTACATGTCAACTAGGTATACAAATATCTGTAGAATAAATTAATTTCAGGCATAATGATTATAAATTATAAATACAATCTATCGACACTAGTGCTGTTATAGTTCTAATGTGATGGAAGAAATATTAAGAACAGCAGTATCTGAATGTGGTGTGAAGATTTACTTCTACAGTTCGTGTCACATTTCCTTGGCCAGCTCAAGCTCAGCGCCACAGAAACTTGTCGCGGCTGTATGTTGGTATCGATTAGTACTATGGAACTAGGTGTAGCTACTTTTCATTACCGTGCATTTTGACCGAAAACCTAGGTAACCTAACGACCGATCCCAATAACCGATCTCTATCCGTGATCTGCAGATTAAGCGTTACATTTGACAGTTGCGCTATGGGATTTATGTCAAAATTGACACTAGCAATCTCAAATCCGCAGATTATGGATAGAAGATAGGTTATTAATTTCGGCCGTAAATCGAGGTATCGTTTAGATTGTGTGTGTGTGTGTGTGTGTGTGTCGTTATGTATTCTGTAACGTAACAGTATAATCTAAACCGATACCTCGATTTAATCGATTTTATCGATTATATTGTATTGCTTCTCACCATCGATACTATCGATATAATCGATTTAATTATCAGAAACAGCAATAATAATCCACTAATCGATTTTATTGGTACAAGTATAAGAATCGATAGTATCGATCCAATCGATACCAGATCGATTTGTTAGATTATTCAGGTACCTACAAATCGATTAATTGATAATCGATTATCCGGCAACACTACTCGCTACTCCCGGCTTAGATAGGTGTCTACTCACTTGTCTTGGTTGAGTAAACTCCGTCTACTAAATAATAGTGCAAATTCGGTTGAAAATAGATAACAGGGTGCATACATACTTTGCAAAATATTACTTCTATACTGGGCGTTTGGACAATGAAAAATTTTGGGGAGTTAGGGACATCATTCTGAACAACTTTCACTATCAAACCGATTTGATCGGAGCAGTTTTATTTTTCACTTCTCTATACAAATTATCTGATAAATCGCTGGGCCCAAAATGTATTGAGATGTCAAGAAAAGTTGCTCTGATCAAATCGCTTTAGTAGTGAAAGATGTTCAGAATGATGTCCTCTACTCACAAAAAAATTTGTCGCTCCATACTCCAAACACCCTGTATATAATACGGCCCGTATACACTAACGAATCCACTTCATAATAATGAACAGATTACCAACAATCTTTTGGCGCGCGGCGGCAGGCGGAACTAAAGAATGATGACCAATGAGCAGGGATCGGATCGAAGGTGTGAATTTACCTAAAGTTTGTAGTCGGACATGACAAGGAGCAGTTAGAACCACTTGAGTTGAGTTGAAATAACCGGCCAAGTGCGAGTCGGACTCGCGCACGAAGGGTTCCGTGCTATTATCTATAAAAAAACCGCAAAAAAAATGTATGGGAGCCCCCCCTAAATATTAAAGTAATTTAAATTTAATTATTTATTTTTTAAGTAAATAATATACTCAATATATTGTGAACATTTTAAGCGTCTACCTGCTACCATTATCAATATCGAGCAAAAATGAGCAAAAAAAATCACGTTTGTTGTATGGGAGCCCCCCTTCATATTAAATTTCTTTTGATTTTTAGTATTTGCTGTTATAGCGGCAACAGAAATACATCATCTGTGAAAATTTCAACTGTCTAGCTACCATGGTTCATGAGATACAGCCTGGTGACAGACGGACGGACGGACGGACAGACGGACAGCGAAGTCTCAGTAATAGGGTCCCGTTTGGCACCCTTCGGGTACGGAACCCTAAAAATGACTGCACCTTTCAATTGCAATCTGTATGAATGTTTTATTTACCTCGCTTGAATGATGTCAAGTACAATACTCATACTCAGTAATTTTTACGAAAAATTGAAAAATAAAAAAGTTATTATTTTTTTGGGTATCAGCAGTTTGAAAATGTTTATAGTTCGGTCTTTCAAATGTAAGGAACATGTAAAACTAATAAAAACAAAAATTAACTGGTTAGACAAAGACCCGAAATTTAACAGGTTAAATTCAAACCGGTTCAACTCAAGTGGTTGTAACTGCTCCTTGTCATGTCCGACTACAAACTTTAGGTAAATTCACACCTTCGATCCGATCCCTGCCAATGAGGAATGAAAGGTCTGTGTTGATGACAGGTTCGTTGCATTAAGTTGCGTAGAGCTGGCGCCCCCCTGTAAACGTCGCTCACGCGCCAAAAGATAGTTGGAACAATTTACTTACTAGTATTTATATTATATTTGGACCATAAAGTTTTCACAAAATAAAAGGCCCGTTTTGACAGTTCACGCCCATGAAGTTTTAACCCCTAATAGGTAATAAAAGCCAACTGTTTCGTACAAGCAAAGCGTACAAGTTGCACCTAGGAAAACCGCTTGTATTACCTACGCATTAGGTTAAAACTTCATGAAATGAAATGAAATGAAAACGTTTTATTTGCCTACTTAGTTTACATTTTGGGTTCCTGGCTCCCAAACTAGGATACCCTGTGTCATGGGCGTAAACTATAAAAACGGGCCTTTTATTTTGTGAAGACTTCACTTACCAGTGGCGCCTTCGGTAAAACGGTAGCGCTCATTAGTTTGCGAAAGGCAAATGTCATTTTTTCTGAACTTTGGTCGATGTTAGTAATTTAGTATACGGGACCTTAGCTTTATAGACATTATTGAAATGTCTTGTGAATTAAAACTAAAGTGCTTATGATACGAGATAGACACCAATATTATAAATAACATAAAAAATAATTAATCATAAAACCCCACCTTTTTATAAAACTTTATGTTCTCATTGTTTTTAAGTTTTTTTTTTTTGTAAATAAGCAGAAGAAAGGTGATTTTTCATTTGAAACAAGGACCTTTAGTATTTTTTTAAATCATAAACTATTTTGACATAAAACTCTTGTGATTGTTATGTTTTTAGGCATTTTACCTTGAATAGCAAACAGAAAGTTGTACTTTTTACACAAAATATATCAAAAATATTTTGCATTTTTTATATCTCACCAACTTTTATATGTATAGTTTGTGAATTATTTGTCTCAACTAGATCACCTATCATCCTGGTGAAATTGTAAACTTAATTGAATTGAATTAGAGACTGACTTTTTTATCCAAAAAAGACTGTAAACTGTAAACCCACCTTTTTATGATTTTTGTATGACTACTTAACTTTTAATTTTGGTTTACGTTATAAAATAGGTAGGACTTAGGTAATATCATAAAATAATTAAAAACCTAGACTAACGTAGTGCCTTTACCTAGAAGTAGATATTTTGTATAAAGAGAAATTAGTGTTAAGATTTTTTTGAATAAGTAAGAAAAAACAGTATTTTTTTGAACAAGTTTGATCTCCAATCGTACGTAATGTGACTTTGTGTTTAAATCTATTTTATTTTGATTAAGATTAAAGTTCTTTATCAAGAATAAAGACTTAAAAAACAAAAACAAAGCTCTATCATTTAAGCTTAGTGCTTTGACATACAACCTACAGTCTTCACAAAATAAAAGGCCCGTTTTGACAGTTCACGCCCATGAAGTTTTAACCCCCAAAGCGTAGGTAATAGAAGCGGTTTTCCTAGGTGCAACTTGTACGCTTTGCTTGTACGCAACAGTTGGCTTTTATTACCTACGCATTAAGGGTTAAAACTTCATGGGCGTGAACTGTCAAAAAGGGCCTTTTATTTTGTGAAGACTAGATCATTCAATCAATCAGGGTCCCAATTTTGCTTACACTATTAATTATGACGCCACGAGAACCCAAAGTTAAGCGTTCTCGTCGCGCCATACTCACTGGCCGGACCGGTCATCTTACTACATTTACAGGTTGGCAAGAAAGTCTAGAAATTAAATAATGGCAACATAAGTGACATATTAGAGCGTAGGGGGAGTATTAGTATAGAGATGAAACATCGTCAGAAAAAAAGAAAAGAAAGAGATGACACAATACGAATCATTATTGTCAAAGCGAGAAACAATAACGATCACCTATCCCTTACCCGCGTATGCGTTTTATCGAGCCACAGTATTGTCAAATGCTTGTTTTGACCTTGTTTTGACAGATGTGTGGCAGAAAAATCTCTGATTTTGAACCTTATGCTTATTGAGAACCAACTCTATCTCCATCTCAAAGGTGTACGCATACACACTCCGTCCCGTCTATTCCTTTCTCTGTCTACGTATTGCGTGTTTTGATAGACAATCCAAATATGACATTAAAGAAAACACGCAGTAGTCTGTGAATGTTGCCATCATTTAACTTCTAGACTTTCTTGCCAGTTACCAGACGTCATAGATTTCTTTATTGTAAAGGGCCTGGCTAGACTTTCTTACCACATAGAAACATGTCTGGATGCCGACTCAAATCATGTACCAGTGATACTAACAGTTGGCATAACAGCTCTACCTACTGAGAGAAACTTGAAGTTGTACAATAAATATACAGACTGGACTGCATTTCGGGAACTGGTACATGAACGACTAGATCTCAAAGTGAAGCTGAAAAGTGACTCTGACATCGATAATGCAACCAGAATATTGACAACGACCATACAACAATGTTGCTGGACGTCTACACCAGAACTTCCTGAACGCCCACCACAATGTAAAGTGTACTCGGATAGCATAAAATTAAAAATACTGGATAAAAGAAGGCTGCGGAGAGTATGGCATAATAGCAGACATCCAAGTGACAAAACAACGCTTAATAAAGCCATAAAAGACCTAAAACTCATGATAGCGGAAGCTGACGACGTCGCTGTCCAGGCTCACTTGGAAACTCTCTCCGCCACAAAATCCTCAAATTACTCTCTATGGAAGGCATGTAAAAATTTAAATCGACCGCTGCACCACAAGCCGCCGCTCCGGAATCAGGATGGTACCTGGGCAAAAACGGCACAAGATAAGGCTGAAGCTTTCGCCAACCATCTCAGCCAAGTATTTAAACCCAATGATCCAGGACCAAATGCAAACGAATCAGATATTGACTTGGTTCTAAACCAAGATTATCAACTCAATCTACCTCTTAAATTTGTGACACCTAAAGAGATCTGTATTCACATAAGATATCTAGAGAACAACAAGGCACCGGGCTTCGATCTCATTGACAAGAGGGTCCTCGAGGAACTACCACGTAAGGGCATAGTGTATCTCTGTACTTTGTTCAATGCCATCACGAGACTGGGACACTTCCCAAATATTTGGCGGGTTTCCCAGATTATCATGGTTCCTAAACCGGGAAAACCAGTCCACGACATAACATCATACCGGCCGATAAGTTTGCTACCAATTTTATCCAAGTTGTGTGAAAAGATCTTGCTAAACAGACTGAGCAAGGTTCTAATCGAAAACTCTATAGTCCCCGACCACCAATTTGGTTTCCGTAAAGAACACGGTACAATAGAACAAGTTCACAGAGTTTGCAGAACTATTAGAAAGACCTTCGAGAAGAAAGAATACTGTTCGGCTGCATTCCTCGATGTGCAACAAGCCTTCGACAGAGTATGGCATAAGGGGCTTTTATTCAAAATAAAGACTCTATTACCACATACATTTTATGGAGTATTACAATCATACCTGTCAAACAGAATATTTCAAGTCAAAGAAAATGACTGCACATCACCTTTCCACGACATATCTGCGGGAGTCCCACAAGGCTCAGTATTGGGGCCCGTATTGTATACTTTGTACACGTCTGACCTACCACAAAGTCCAGAGGTCACAATCGCAACCTTTGCCGACGACACGGCTATTCTAGCCTCAAACAGAAGTCCAGATGAAGCATCTCGAAAACTACAAAAAAGTTTGCACTGTGTAGAAGAGTGGTTATCCAAGTGGAGAATTGCAGCAAGCGCATCCAAATCAGTGCACATAACTTTTACCCTCCGCAAAGAAGACTGTCCACCTGTTAGCCTAAATGGCACTCATCTCCCACACCGTAACACTGTTAAGTACCTGGGAATGCACCTAGACCGCAGACTTACCTGGAGGCAACATGTTCAATCAAAGAGAGATGAAATTAATTTAAAATATAGAGGCCTACATTGGCTGCTTGGAAGAAACTCAAAACTAGCGATCGACAACAAGCTACTCATCTACCAGGTCATACTGAAACCAATCTGGACATATGGCATAGAACTATGGGGTTCTGCTAGTGATTCCAACATAATGATAATACAAAGAGCTCAAAACTATATTTTAAAACAAATAACTAAGGCACCTTGGTTTATCAGAACAGCGGAGATCCATGATGGTACCAATATGCTTATGGTCAAACAGGAAATGAAGATGCGTTGTGACAAGTACAAACAACGCCTTCTAAGGCACCCAAACCAACTTGCAGGCCAGCTTACAATACCAGAAACCATACGCAGATTAAAAAAGCGGCGTGATATATTTGACCAGGATAGTCAGCAAATAAACTGACTCCACATAAGAAAGGCAGACTCCACTGGGAGTAGCGCCTTACCCGATATAAACTACATCGCATCTGTTTATAGTCGAAAGACTGATTGCAAGATACAAATACATAAAAAAAAAAAAAAAAACTTTCTTGCCAACCTGTACCCTGTGCTGGGTATAGGCTCATCATACCATGTAGTGTTAGCTAAACATCGATAGTATCGATAGTTTTTCTACTATCGATAGCTTGATAAAACTATCGATAATTTTCACTTTTTTGCTATTCACTAGCGTGGAATCCCCGGATTACCTCGCTTTTTTACGCAGCGGAAGACTCAACTTTGTACAACTCTGTACAAGCCATCTGCAAGGCCTTTAGAGTAATCCCCTGCGGTACTTTCCCGCAGTAATTCCACTCAGGACTTCCCACTGTACAAGACGTTTGAAGGGCCTTTATGGTAATCCCCTGCGGTACTTCCCCGCAGTAATTCCCCTCAGGACTTCCCACTGTACAAGACGTTTGTAGGGCCTCTACGGGAAACACCTACGGTACTTTCACGCAGTAATTTCCCTCAGAACTTCCAAATTTTTGGCAATATAAATTGCCGTGACCCAATTAGATAAGCTCGCCTTTGTACACGTTTTCTATGTTTTTTACTGTCCTATGTAACTTTTTGTGTGCAATAAAGAGATTATGAATTATGAATTTATTTCCTGTTATTTCATAATATACCATTACGACACATAATATTTTAAGCCTTAGCGAATAGCCTTAGCTAGGATAATAGAAAAATAACCAGAATCTATGAACAAAACTATCAATAGTTATCGATACTATCGATAGTTTTTCCCTAAAACCACAGAAGAGATAATAGTACTTGCTAAAACTATGGATACTATCGAAATCCCAAGCTATCGATGTTTAGCTAGTAACACTAGCGCAATTATCAACGAAGGATTTATATATAGAGGCGTCATACATACAAACATAACATCATAGGCTACTCTCACTTTGTTAAATGCAGGTGGTTAATGTAAAGTGTAGTGATTTTGTGAGTGTGGCTGTGAAGTGTAAAGTGCGAAGTAGTCCTGCTTTTGAACTGCTGACTTCGCTGATTATGTATCACAGGCAGGCACTTCTCAGTTGCTGTGGCTTACACCTACACTTACACCTACACTTCACACTTAACAAAGTGAAAACCTGAGCCTCAAAATGAAACTATTTTTGAATCTCTATGGACATGGACGGTTTTTATCTCAGGTTTTTATACCTTATCCAACATAGGATGATCTCTGACAGCTCTCAGTGTCGAAACACGCCTATGAAGTAGTACATATCGTATTTTTCGACGGTAAAATCTATAGAGACAAAGAACATATCTTATTGGCAAGTAGTGACGTGCTACACTTATCGTAAGACAAGTTATCGATCTTGACTCGAAACATGTAATAGAATATTGAAAGACATCGACAGAAAAAGAAAAATTATGGCTGAAGATTGGGAGCGTGACGTACAATTCGACCAATCTACCCAGGAACTGATTATAAATCTACAAGACTGCTCCAGCGAGTCCGAATCAGACTTTGATGTTGGTGATTTGGGCTGTGAATCGATTAACAAGAATAAAAACATGTTACAACATCCTTTTGTTTGATTTGCTTGAAACATTCAGAAACTTTAGTTAGAATATCGATAATTTGTATCGACATTATCCCCATGCCTAGTAAAGTCACAGTGACAAGCTGTCAGAGATCATCCTATCCTATGATCCTATGCAATGTTTATGCAAGGGGAGGCAGTCGCTCACGTCCGAAGGAATTAGCGACAAATCATCATCATCATAGTCATCAAATCATCTCAAGACATTATAATATCCAGGTTCTCAAATGAGAACCTGACCACTTGACACTGGCAAAATTAACCTCAAAAGAGGTTAGGACGCCATTAATAAAAAGAAGAAGAAGAAGAAGAATGTTTATGCAAGGGGATGAGAACTTGATTTCCCCCTTATTTCCCCTAATTTTAATGTCATTTTTGTTTCCTTTTCGGCCAGGAGAATGACAAGCTCTAGTCCGAAAGGCCTAAAGCGCATAGCTCTTTCCGCGCCCATTTAAAAGCGCCCTATGGGTGGGGATTCCCGCTTTGAGATAGATATCTGCCTTCTGTGTGACAGAAATTTAACTGAATTTTTAGTTTTTAGGCTTATGGTATTGGTATATTTGAGTTGGATAGAAAACTAGTTTAAGAACGTCTCTGATTTTATATTCCATTTCCATATTACGTGTGTACTTTAATTAGCACAATGAACAATTATTATACCAATGTTGAACGAAAAATTATCTTTTCTTAATTATATTTATTAATTTATAACTGTACATATTTTACACGATTTAATTATCGTTCATAGCATTAGCAATGCTCATATAAATTAAACAATAGCTTTGAGTATGATTGGCGTCATAACTAGACTTTGCTTGTAACGGAACGTCGGACAAAACTAACCCCCCGTTCCGAGTCACCCCAAAATCGATTAGAATGCGTTTCATCAAATAATTCCTTTGTCGAAGTCTATAATTGTCAATACGTTAAGTACGAAAATGCCTTGATCCAAAGGAATTATTCAGTGAAACGCAGTCTACAGCGTCTACGAAGCCGTTCCGATTCAGTTTTGTTTGACGATACAAAACGATGGCATTGTGTAGACGCTCGCTGTAATCGATTATGGCGCTGACGGCGATGTCACGGAACACGACCCATAATAGAAATGTTAAATTATCGCTGGGCATTCTATCTATCTTGACATGGCAAATGGCAATGGGCATGGGCATTTGGAAGGGGAATAACCTGGCTGAAGAAAATTCGTGTTTTCATCAATAATATGACGATGTGTTTTGTGTGTGTTTGATTTTGAATGAAAAAGGTGATTAGTTTCGTGTGATGCGATAACTGTAACCACCTGGAGATAGAGGATACCTACTGCATTAGATTCGGTACTGAATCGTACCACATTATTACATACGAAAGATATTTCGACTGGGTTACAATGGCTGAATCTAGTTCAAAGGACGAGGAAATGACCACCTTACTCCTACAGGGCCGCAAATTGTATATCAGCAAGGAAAAGCTGGCTTTATTCACCCAAAAACCTTCATCCAAACCTATAAGCCTGACAGATGGAAAGACTGTAAAATTAGGCAGATTTCATTTCTGCAAAGAGCAGTTACTATTTCATCACGAAAAGCAGAACAGTAGCTTCTTGCAGGGGGAATACCCTAATTTGCTGTTGAAAAATCGGCTGTACCCAGTGACAAACAGCAGTACAACTATAGCTACTTATACTTGTGCCAGTTCTCGCAGTACTCAAGAGAAGACATCAAGAAACGTTGCCAAGTTGATCGGCCAGAAGAATTACGACCTAGTCTTCACTGCACTGTGCTCGGTGATCAATCAAGAACTGAAATTGCGAGCTATGCTGGCACTACTTACACATGATAAGATATTCAGTCACAAAAGTTGCCAAACCAAAAATGATAGCTCAGAAAAAAATAAGACATTGAAAACCTATAGCGACAATTATAGCCAGACAGATAGTGCTTGCCAGAAGGATGAATCAACACCGGACTTTGGCTTAAAAAGGACTCGATTGAAACGTAAAATCACACCCTATGTAGTGAAAGAAAATCCAATGCATTCTATGCCATATATAAAACGGAAAATCATTTTCCCATTTCCACAAGTAGAAAGGAAAAAGGATACTTCAGAAGACAAAAAAAAGCTGCCATTGTTACCGGACATACATTTAGACGAAGATAGTAATTCCAGCCTAATATCATTGACAAACATGTCAGTCTGTTCTGATGTGCTCAACGAACAATTGCAGTTGATACTAAACACTACTGATCACACCATAAAGGAATGCAAACCAGAACCAAATAAAATAAATCTAGAAACAGATTCAAACATAATAGTACCATTACAACAAACTGATTCTCAGTCAAACATACAACAAAAACCGGTCATGGACTACAAACAGCACATCATAGAGACGTGGGATGGAACAAAAGTGATGGTGCCGTGCAAACCTGAAGACCAGTTCCACTTGGCAACACCTCAAATCCTGAAGCATGTAACTCATGCTGAACGTAAGAAACTGCTGTGGCACCAGGCATTCATCGATTGGAAGCTCTGCTTGGAGACCGACGAGGATGATAACATGTAAGTGTATATCCCGAGCAAGGTTTGCACCTCGCGTCCATTACATGACATGCCAGCAAGTAACTAGTTCGTATAACCAGCAAGCTTGATAGCAGAAACTGATTTCATAAATGTTTGATGTCATGAATGATTGATCCCATATATAATTTGTAATTGCTAGGTATTGTGTAACATGTTCAACAATCTCATAATTTTCCATGAACATGTAATTCAATACTCATTACTCATCAGACCTCAGCATACATTTGCTGGAAGAAATATCTTTCAAGTGAGCCTTTTTAGGGTTCCGTACCCGAAGGGTGCCAAATGGGACCCTATTACCAGGGCCGGATTAACCATTAGTCAGATTAGACAACTGCCTAGGGGCCCCGCGTCGACTAGGGGCCCGTGCACGCACCAAGAAAAAATTAAAATGCCAAGTGAGAACTTCTTTCGCACAAGGAGGGTTATATGTATTCACATCGTGCTTGCTTAGCCACCGCGTCTCAGTCTTAGATATTTTTATAATTTTGTGCATTCTATTCTTAGAATGTTCTTTAGTACAAAACTCGGCTTGCGCCATCGAGTCCAAATTATACATGTTTGTTTAAGTTTTTAGGCTTTACCTCGCACTTTACTTAAGTGGTGGGTTATAAAGTGACGTTGATTCGCTGTTGATTTCAGTGATTTAATCAAACACGTGGCATAAGCACTGTTATTATGGTATGGTTGGACTTTGTCAAGCATGGCTCGGCCTTCGGCCTCGCATTTTCTGACTGTTGGTGGGGTACTGCCTTTACCCTCCTTTTAGTGGTTATAGTATGACTGCTAAAATATTTTTTCGGCCTGCGGCCTTACGCGTCTGTTATTTGTGTTGTTTTTTTTTGCGATGCCCGGCCTTTGGCCTCGCCGTTGTCTGGTGCGTGGTGCGATTTCATCACACATGTTGTTTTACGTCGTTCTGATAAATTAAATGAATGGTTTTCATAAACATGGCTCGGCCTTTCAATTCAATTCAATATTCATTTATTTCAGACCGTTTAGTCCATAGTGTTAGTAACAATATCTTAAAGTCTAGAGTTAGTAACAAACATAAAATTAAAATAAAATACACACACACGCGAGCATCTCATCTCGTAGTGTGGAGCTGCACCCAACGACTCAACATTGGGGAGTCCCACCGGTCTATAAATACACTCAGGATTCTGTTGGTGCTGCCGCGGAGGCGAGCCAGCATGGAGGCGCTTCGTTTTCTCATTATAGCGTAAAAGTCATCCGTACGCGCCTCCGCAAACATGCCAGAGGCACTGCAGAACCGCGGCAGCCGCAGCAGAACCCTGAAAGCGTTATTATACTGGACCCGCAGGTCGCTATATGCCCGCTGCTTAAAGTCGACCCAAAGGCTGCAGGTGTAAAATGACTGGGCCTTTGGCTTCGCATTTTCCCTCAATTCATTGGGGATTCGAGACGCTTTACCCGCCTCTTCGTGGCTAAATATTCAAAGATGTGGTATGATTGTTTCAATAAATGGCTCGGCCTACGGCCTCGCGCTCCTGTTATTTATGGATTGTGTTTTTTGGTTTGTTCGGCCTTCGGCCTCGCTTTTTAGGGTTCCGTACCCGAAGGGTGCCAAACGGGACCCTATTACTGAGACTTCGCTGTCTGTCCGTCTGTCTGTCACCAGGCTGTATCTCATGAACGGTGGTAGCTAGACAGTTGAAATTTTCACAGATGATGTATTTCTGTTGCCGCTATAACAACAAATACTAAAAAACAAAATAAATTTAATAATAAGGGGGGCTCCCCATACAACAAACGTGAATTTTTTTTGCTCGATATTGATAATGGTAGCAGGTAGACGCTTAAAATGTTCACAATATATTGAGTATTATTTACTCAAAAAATAAATAATTAAATTAAAATTAAATTAATATTTGGGGGGGGCTACATACAACATGTTTTTTTTTTTGCGGTTTTTTATAGATAATGGTACGGAACCCTTCATGCGCGAGTCTGACTCGCACTTGGCCGGTTATTGAGATCTGCTGTCCATCTGTCAGCCCGCTCGCTGACTGGAGGGTTTGTAAAAAGATCCCGTTCACCCATTCTTGTACTGCACCCTAATTACGGTCATTGTTGCCACCACGGTTCAACAATGATACAGCCTGGTGACAGACAGACGAACGGGCAGACGGACAGCGGAGTCTCAGTAATAGGGTCCCGTGTGGCACCCTTCGGCTGAAAATAACGGAACAGTCGTAGTACTATTTCTATGGCAGTTTACGCACTAGATCCAACCGATTTCTCTCCAGTGAATTTCCAGTCAAGAATTTTCATCTGTATTTTCACGGACCCGAACAGGGAGCACTTATCCAGTGGAGAGCGCATAGATACATTTTCCTTTGAAACACAACTCACCAATTTACGGGCGGCGGGGGACGAGGTAAGAGAGCTGTGATTGGTCAGCCGCTGCGAAACTGTCTGGCGGCCCGTCATCGTACATAGGTTGCGTATGCGAACGTTTGTTGAACACAACAAACGTTTGACGTGTCTCATTCCCCCGCAGGCGCAGTCAATTGGATATATATATAGTCTCTGGATCCGAATGACGGAGAGAAGTAGCTCCCCCCTCATCACCATCCTCGCCTGAACTTTCTGGTCCTTGCAGGCCGCTGCACCTGGCAGTGATGAACAGCGACGTGGACCTCATCAGGAGACAGTGCCTGGTGCTGAAGACCAGGCGCATCTCCGTCGACGTGAAAGCCAACGGGATGGTGAGTTCTTGTTGAGTTGAAAATTTACTAAATCTTTAGATGTAGGTGCGTATATAGGTAGCCCATTAATGTCCCCACCGAGAGGCCTTTACCCGGTTACGACTAAGATTGAGCCATACTCTACAAAGCTGGCTCAGTGCGGGTTTTACGGCTACTACATACTACCAAGTAGTGATAGTAGCCAAGCAGTACAGATTAAGTGCCATCCGAAACACGGAGCGTCCGATAATGTTCGTAGTGTCTATAATACCACACTATGCCGAAGATACGCGACTGAAGTTCCGCGGCTGATATTACGTTCCGACGTATTCGGCTGATATGGCACACCATAGTTACCTTACTTAGTTGCCGCTGAACTTACGCCCGACCGAAGTTAAGCTGTACGCTATAACGCAACGTCATTTCGGGATTGTCGTCATCAGTAATTCAGATAGCATTGCAGGCGTAATCAATCATGCCGAATTTCGGTCGCGTAACTTCGGCATAGTGTGGTTAGACACTGAGGCTGCTTTTCCACCAGAGATGTGCTATGCAGCTATGCTGCGAAGATGTGAAATCTACGCTACGAAAATATGTGACCGTTTCCACCAATACTACGCTAGGTAGCTGCGCGAGGAAGATGCGCTACGAAGATGCGCCGCACAGTACCTAGCTGTGCGAGAAAGATGCGCATCTCGAGCTATGCTATGTATCGATAGTAGGGAAACGGCGGGGGCGGCGCGGTGAGGGGAGCCATATAGCAGGCATCTATAGCACGCATCCATAGCACGCATCCATAGCACGCATCCATAGCACGCATTCATAGCACGCATCATTCCATACAAAAAACATATCTTAGTTGAATCCGTTTCCACCAGTGCTAAGCTATGTGCACCAATGAATATGATTGGTGGATATCAAACGCATCCATAGCATCGTAGCATAGCACATCTCTGGTGGAAAAGCAGCCTTAGTCCACTCGCTTGCACATCTGTTGTTAGTTTCGCCCCACATCGTCACGGTCTGGGTGGGAATTTTTAATTTTGGCTGTTTTCCCAACTTTGTGATGAAACCTTGTGACTTGTTACCAATTTGACGGATTTGACAATGTGTTGGCGAATGTGAACACTGTTTCACGTATCAATATCCTAAAATAAAGCAATCCTTTTTAGGGTTCCGTACCCAAAGGGTGCCAAACGGGACCCTATTACTGAGACTTCGCTGTCCGTCCGTCCGTCTGTCTGTCACCAGGCTGTATCTCATGAACCGTGGTAGCTAGACAGTTGAAATTTTCACAGATGATGTATTTCTGTTGCCGCTATAACAACAAGTACTAAAAATCAAAAGAAATTTAATATTAGGGGGGCTCCCATACAACAAACGTGGTTTTTTTTGCCCCTTTTTTGCTCGATATTGATAATAGTAGCAGGTAGACGCTTAAAATGATCACAATATATTGAGTACATTTCTTAAATAATTAAATTAATATTTAGGGGGGGCTCCCATACATTACTTTTTTTGAGGTTTTTTTTAGATAATGTTACGGAACCCTTCGTGCGCGAGTCCGACTCGCACTTGGCCGTTTATTTACACACTTGTCTAAATTCCTGTGCCTGTATGGAAATGTTTGTTTCTCCAGACCGCCCTAGAGATCGCCATCCGCCAGAACTCGACGGCCGCGTGCACCATCACGCTGGTGTCATTGGGGGCGGACCCGCTGCACGTGTACAGTGAGCAGCAGACGGCGCTGCATCTCGCGGCGCAGGCGCGCGGCGGACACGCGCGCGCGCTGGTCCAAGGGATGGAGAGGAGGGCGAGGTGACTAACACTGAGTTGTACCACAGATACTATAATATTATACTAACACAGATAGACCACCTAGAACAAAATATGACACCGGCGTAAACTGAGATGCTACGGAAGCTTCTTTAGTTCGAGGCCATTATCGCTTGGTGCAGCACCATCGAAAAATTGCAAATACCACGAGATGGCGCTAAGATATATAGGATTTATTCTAAGATTAGCACCACCTAAAAGTATGTTAACTGAGGCGTTTGAAGTACAAATCTTACTCCTCACGCCATCTCTAGGGTTACTAATTCTGATTTGTATGGGATGAGCAGCCTGTGGTTACACTGAGTTGCACGAAACTTTGAAAAAAAAAACATTGAAATTTTCTGGAATACCTACAGTGGAAATTCCCTAAAATGTCGCATTTTTCGTATGCCGAGTGCATTAAGAGGCGCGAGCTCTACAGGGTGTAACTGAAGGGTGTAGTCATATTTTAGGTTGTTGTTAGGGAGACTATTCTGAGCAACTTTTACTATGAAACCAATTTGATCAGAGCAACTTTAGTTTTCATTGCTCCATATGTTTTGGTCCGGGCGGTCAGCTGATTTGTATAGAGAAGTGAAAAATAAAGTTGCTCTGATCAAATCGGTTTCATAGTAAAAGTTGCTCAGAATGACGTCCTTAACAACCCCTTAAAATATAGCTAGGGGTTTCACAGTCACCCTGTATAATAGCAGCGTTATTTCAAGAGTGTATAAATGAATGATACTTGTGTGTGTCAATGCTTCCTACTTTCTGTTTTTAGGGTTCCGTACCCGAAGGGTGCCAAACGGGACCCTATTACTGAGACTTCGCTGTTTGTCCGTCCGTCCGTCCGTCCGTCTGTCACCAGGCTGTATCTCATGAACCGTGGTAGCTAGACAGTTTAAATTTTCACAGATGATGTATTTCTGTTGCCGCTATAACAACAAATACTAAAAATTAAAAGAAATTTAATAGTTAGGCTCCCATACAACAAACGTGATTTTTTGCACATTTTTGCTCGATATTGATAATGGTAGCAGGTAAACGCTTAAAATGTTCACAATATATTGAGTACCTATATTATTTACTTAAAAAATAAATAATTAAATTAAAATTAAATTAATATTCAGGGGGCTCCCATACAATTTTTTTGTTGCGGTTTTTTATAGATAATGGTACGGAACCCTTCGTGCGCGAGTCCGACTCGCACTCGGCCGGTTATTTATTTGTTTCTTTTCTTTTATTGTAGTGTGTTCACTGTCCTTAATTTCCAAATAATTCATATTTTTCCAGAGAAATCCTGACAGAGCATGATGAGCTCCACTTCCGTGACTGGGAGAAGAAGTCAGACGATGAGCTAGCAACATACCTGTTAGTGCAGGCCAGCTTCATGTTCGATAACCAAGGTATAGTGCTCCTCTGAGAATAAGTCCGGTGATGTTGGAAGATGAATTTGACAAAACCGACCTCCATCGAACAAAAAATCGACTTCACAAAAGGAAGAGGTTTACAATTCGTCGGGAAATTTAATAAATACTAAAAAATAAAATAAATTTAATATTAAGGGGGGCTCCCATACAACTAACGTGATTTTTTTACGGTTTTTTATAGTTAATGGTACGGAACCCTTTGTGCGCGAGTCCGACTCGCACTTGGTCTGTTATTTTATGTATATGTGCCCCGATAGCGCCTAGACGGTTGGACCGAGTTGGAAAATTATTTTTTCTTTGAAAGGGTTTACCTTCCAATCGGTCCCATTGACACCAGGTCAGGATCTGATGATGGGATCATGGAGAAATCGAGGGAACTCTTCAAATATTATAGGCATACCTATAGTGATTGTTGTGTTTTTTCATAATAACTCGTACATTTACTCATGGTAAGCATAATATTGTGATGCGGAACTGCTGATGAAGACCACATATGGCCACCAGAACTGCTCAATACTACTACAAATACAATGCGTGGCTGACGGGCAGGCAACGCATAGCCTAAACCGGTGGACCTAGAGCCATGAAACTTGGACGTAGTCATTAAACTTTGTACAGAGGTTCCTTAGTAGCGTGGGGTAGCACTGTGATGGGATTTGACGAAATAATTCCCCAAGGGGGGGAAATAGGGGGTTACAGTTTGTATTAAAATCAAAAAGCACTTGACATTGGTTTCTAATCAAATAGGGTTTGTGTAAGTCCAAAGTAGTTTCTCATTTTGCGTTAAATCACTTTCACCTTGTATATGCTACTGTTACACAAAATATAGTATTGTATAACTGGCCTGTGCTTCTGACACGCCATACGAGAGACGGCTGACACTGCATGTTATGTTTAATTAAAAAACGTTATTATTGCATCTCCCTTCAGGCTACTCCCCGCTTATGTTGGCGGCAAAAGTTGGCAACCCCGACAATGCGCGCGCGCTGCTAGAGAAAACCCCAGAGACTATCAACACCTCCATGCCGAATACTGGCAACACCGCGCTCTATATCGCACTGGCTGAGGCGTGCATGCAAGCCGTTGGTGAGTACAAATGTATAGAACAGTATATAGTCTATTCGTGATAAGAATGCAGTGGAGTCATCACGGTCCGGCGGCCTAGCCACGCCCCGTAACCAATCAAATCGTTTCCAATTATCAAGCCAAGTGACCAGTTTAAGGCAAACTTTCGAACGCGACGGTTGTGTCCTGACTATAGATGGAATTCTTCCCGGAATATTCCCGGAAGTTTCCCGAATCTTCCCTTTCTTCCCACCCAGTCGGTGTTTATGTGGGAAGTTTCAATTTATATGTTTTTTGGTTGGAGTGTAAGCAATCTTGATATTTTTACTTACGCATTGCGTAGAGTGCCTCACGCCCATGATTTTATGTCGTATGTATGTTTTCCCTTGGACCATTATTTACGGAGATGTATTATGATGTGCTAATATTTCGAGAAGGGTAAGTGCACGAGGAAAATGTGTATGACCTAAAATGATGACAAAGAGCAGCACTATACGACAAAGGAACAACTTTTTTTCATTTTTTAGGGTTCCGTACCCGAAGGGTGCCAAACGGGACCCTATTACTGAGACTTCGCTGTCCGTCCGTCCGTCCGTCCGTCCGTCCGTCCGTCCGTCCGTCTGTCACCGGGTCCGCCTGCACGAACCGTAATAGCTAGAAAGCTGAAATTTTCACAGAATGTGTATATCTGTTGCCGCACCAACTACAAATACTGAAATACGAGAGATATTACAAATTGAAAGTGGTCTCGGTACAAGATACGTCTTCACAACACGCTTGAAAAGTTTATACCAAGGCCATTTTGTTTTGGTAGGTAAGCCTTCTTTTAATGAAACTAAATTTAAATGATATGGCAATGTCGTCCCCGGACTTCTACAAAGACTTTAAATATTAATTGATGAATTACGACGTCTCTATTTAGTCTGTAGAACTTTTAGAAAATAATTATAAAATTAATAGTTTTTCTCAGAGCTCAGAAATTATTTTTTTCCTTTTGGCCACTTCAAGTTTGGCTGCCAGTGATGTTTTAATTAAATACTCTTTGGTGCGTTGAAATGATGTTTTGCAGTCTGCATGACATTGACATAATGAGTGAGTGAACCTCATTGTACGGAAATTGTAGATGGGTGTCTCACGTTTTCCAGTAGGAGTAGGTTGTAGACAGTGCTGCTTACGGCGGCGTTTAGTAGGTACTAAAGGCCCTAAAAGCGCGGCAAGCTTTGAATCAATTCAAATGTTATTTTTCAACTAGCTACAAAGTTATTCTGACATAAGATGATAATTTGAACAAAACTTTTTGGGTATTTCATGAAAAATACAGTTACAGATCACACATATACAGGGTGGAAAAACGAATGGGCCCTGGAGGGAAAGTACCTTAAAATCTCAAGATATCCGTCCGTCCGTCTGTCTGTCACCAGGCCGTATCTCATGAACCGTGGTAGCTAGACAGTTGATATTTTCACAGATGACGTATTTCTGTTCCCGCTATAACAACAAATACTAAAAACAAAATAAATTTAATATAAAGGGGGCTCCCATACAATTAACGTGTTTTTTTGCGGTTTTTTTAACCGACTTCCCAAAGGAGGAGGTTTACAATTCGTCCGGATGTTTGTTTTTTTTTAATTTTATTTTTATGTATGTGCCTCGATAGCGCCTAAACGGATGGACCGATTTGGAAAATTAGACCGATTAGACCTATAGTGATTTTTGTGTTTTTCATAATAACTCGTGCAAATGCACATGGTAAGCATAATATTGTGATGCGGAACTGCTGATGAAGACCACATATGGCCACCAGATCTGCTCAATACTAGGTACAAATACAATGCGTGGCTGACGGGCAGGCAACGCATAGCCTAAACCGATGGACCTAGAGCCATGAAACTTTGTACAGGGGTTCCTTAGTAGCGTGGGGTAGCACTGATATGGGATTTGACAAAATTAATTCCCCTGGGGGGGGGGGGGGGATAAGGGGTTACAGTTTGTATTAAACTCAATCTAATCAAATAGGGTTTGTGGAAGTCGGTTTTTTCTAAAGTTTACTTTTTGTTTCAATTATATAGATAATGGTACGGAACCCTCCGTGCGCGAGTCTGACTCGCACTTGGCCGGTTTTTTTTTAATTCCAGTATCGTATAGTACTGCTCTTTTTCATTCTCATTTTTCACTACTAAGTAATAGTAGTCCTTCATGAATCATTAAATGCCTCTGGGTACGGCGCGGCGGCAAGTGTTTCGCAATTAAGTGAATTGTATAATTCTTTTTGAGAAATAAATATCTTAAACCATACAATTCGCGTACAGAATCCGGCCACGTTACAATAGCATTCGACAGTGCCTGCGATTCCGAAGGCGACACGAACTATACTAACTAAACTAATTAAAATGGTGTGTTTGAAAACGGAATCTGTGGCCACCGCGCAAGAGCTGTCGGATTTGGAGTTTAGTGCCTTTAGATCCTCTAGTTTAGTGGTTTTGATACCTCAAGAATAGCCCACATTGTCTACAGACTCCGGTAACCGCGTCCAAGTAGCAGACAACTACCTGAAGACAGTCGAGACGCTACTAGAGTTCGGTGCCGACCCGGAGATCGAGAACTCCTCGGGCACGAAGATCAGCGACCTATTGCAGGAGTTCAACATCGCATCGCTGTCTATGCTGGTCGCTAACAAGGTTTGTCGGAATCGCTCTACAGCTCTCGTACAGTCATCATCATCATCATCCTAAATTCAATTCAATTCAAATCGTTTGTTTGCTTAAATACACGTATGCAGGCATAAATGTTATTTATAATACCTACGTACTTAGAATTAGTCCAGTGTATTTTAGCGTATAGTACGGTGTACAAATATTTATAAATTATCAAGAATAATTTAACATTATAGGGGCGATTCGATTTAATTTAACATGTCAGAAAGGATGAAAAAAATGAATATTTTTTTAATAATACGGATACCTATGTGCCATGTGATTTACATATATCTCAGCCCACATCGACCCACTGCGGGGCATAGGCCTCTTCTCTGTAGCGCCAATCTCACCGGTCCCGTGCCGATCGCACCCAGTGGGATCCCGACGACTTGACAATATGGCCGGAGCATCGGGCCGGGGCAGCGCCGCCGTCCTAAGTGTAAAATGAGCGATGGCGCCACAAACGCTGACTTATCGAGAAATAGAGGATTTACTGAAAATTTTAGTATAACCCGGCCCCATCTTGCATCCTCTCCTTCATCATATTTGTATCCATCCACTATAATTAATTGTATACCCCACCTTTTCATTATTTTAGTTAATTATGTTACAAGTATGCTTTAGTTTTGTTCATTATTTCTCCTTTTCCTAACAATATTTCATGCCTGACAGACATTTTTTAAAGTATTTAATAAAAACCGGCCAAGTGCGAGTCGGACTCGCGCACGAAGGGTTCCGTACCGTTATCTATAAAAAACCGCAAAAAGAAAAAAGTATGGGAGCCCCCCCTAAATATTAATTTAATTTTAATTTAATTATTTATTTTTTAAGTAAATAATATACTCAATATATTGTGAACATTTTAAGCGTCTACCTGCTACCATTATCAATATCGAGCAAAAATGAGCAAAAAAAATCACGTTTGTTGTATGGGAGTCTCCTTAATATTAAATTTCTTTTGATTTTTAGTATTTGTTGTTAAATACATCATCTGTGAAAATTTCACCTGTCTAGCTACCACGGTTCATGAGTTACAGCCTGGTGACAGACAGGACGGACGGACGGACGGACAGACGGACAGCTAAGTCTCAGTAATAGGGTCCCGTTTGGCACCCTTCGGGTACGGAACCCTAAAAATCACCTCTTGCCTTACGCCAATCATACCTTGAAAACAATTGCGATAAAATGACAAAGATCCCTGGTCCTCACGATACAGGTCTGACCTAGTGTGAGGGCCGCTGGTAATATAATTGTGTAACACATGATTCATGATTAGTAAGTAGGTATCAAATGATTAATTATTTTAAGTGAATCTGTAATCTTTTTGATAAATAAATAAACTAAAAAATAAAAATAAAATAAAAATCTACTCCAACTGAACAGCATACATTACAACATCTGACAGCGATGTGACGTTTTCAAAATGGCGTCAGTAGTTTCCGCTTTGGCCCTTTGGCTCTGTAGACCCGAGAATAGAGTTGATTTGTGTATCTGAGGAGACTCATTAACCGACTTCCCAAAGGAGGAGGTTTACAATTCGTCCGGATGTTTGTTTTTTTTTTTTATGTATGTTCCCCGATAGCGCCTAAACGGATGGACCGATTTGGAAAATTATTTTTTTGTTTGAAAGGATTTACCTTCCCATTGGTCCCATTAACACCAGGTACTTGAGAACTTTTCAAATATTATAGGCAGACCTATAGTGATTTTTGTGTTTTTCATAATAACTCGTGCAAATGCACATGGTAAGCATAATATTGTGATGCGGAACTGCTGATGAAGACCACATATGGCCACCAGATCTGCTCAATACTAGGTACAAATACAATGCGTGGCTGACGGGCAGGCAACGCATAGCCTAAACCGGTGGACCTAGCCATGAAACTTTGTACAGAGGTTCCTTAGTAGCGTGGGGTAGCACTGATATGGGATTTGACAAAATAAATTCCCCAAAGGGGGGGGGGGGGTAAGGGGTTACAGTTTGTATTAAACTCAATCTAATCAAATAGGGTTTGTGGAAGTCGGTTTTTTCTAAAGTTTACTTTTTGTTTCAATTATTTTATAACTCAAATGGACAATTTTTTGACGTAGATAGATTCGCCATAATGTTTGTAATCGATCGTTTAGCTTTTAACAGACTTCACAAAAGGGGAAGGTTTACAATTCGTCGGTTTTTTTATGTATGTGCCCCGATTATGCCTAGTCGGATGGACCGATTTGGAAAATTATTTTTTTGTTGGAAAGGGTTTACCTTCCAATTGGTCCCATTGACACCAGGTCAGGATCTGATGATGGGTTCTTGGATAAATCGGGGGAACTCTTCAAAAGTATTTACATGTTTCTAAACGATTGCAGATTGCGGACGTTTTGCTCCCAAGACGACTTACATTGCGCATATTCAGCATTAAGGATGTTGTGCTCTAAGCACTAGCGGACATTTTGCTCTCAGAGCATTTTTCATTGCAGTCGATCAGTCTCCAAGAATATTTTGCTTCCAAAACCTTATGATCAAAATTGCAAATATTATAGGCAGATCTATAGTGATTTTTGTGTTTTTCATAATAACTCGTGCAAATGTGATGCGAATCTGATGATGAAGACCACACATGGCCACCAAAACTGCTCAATACTAGGTACAAATATAATCTATGCGTGGCTGACGGGCAACGCATAGCTTAAACCGATGGACCTAGAGCCATGAAACTTTGTAGCGTAAGTTAGCACTGAGATGGGATTTGACGAAATTAATTCCCCAACGCCCGTCTGTCATCTCTCTAGTAGTAGTAATTAACAATAATGACATAGTTTTACTTCCACACAGGTAACAGAAAGACACTTCACCGGGTCTTCTTTACCTGTAATGCCGAGCGGGTCCAAAGCGGACGCGTACATGCTCGTCAAAGACAAACACGGCGAGATCTCCATCGTCGAAAACACGGCGCACGACCCACAGAAGAAACCACGAGGTAAGAAGGATAAGGTTGGAACAACTGAGGAAAGTACAGATACAGAAGACGAGAGGAATGTAACTGGTACAGCGGTTAAGGATGACAAGAAGGGTAAGACAGGAACACCAGTTCAAGATGATATGAATAAAACAGGTACACCAGTTAAAGACATAACGGATGGAAAGTCATATGAAGGAGAAAGCCAGGAGACAAAAGGAAAGCCTAACCGGAGGAGGAAAATGAAAGTGGGATTAGTCATGACAGGTTTCGATGTATCTAGTGTTGACAGAACTGTCAAAGTTGATAAAGATGAAGGTGACGAGTCTGGAGTTAAAGATATCGACAAAAAAGAGATGGATAGCAAAGCTCAGTATGGATTGCGGACTAGAAGCGGTGGTAAGTCTGTGAATTATGTGTCAAATGAAACATCAACTTCTAGTTTATCGGTGGTTGTTGATGCCAGTATAGATGGCGCTAACATGCATCCGGAGAATAAAGAGAAAATAAACACCGAGATGTCGAGAAAAATCGTTGACTATGCCAGCAATATTGTGCTAAAACTTAATTCACCATTCGCGAAATCGAATATTATAAGAAACAACAACATGAAACTTGTCAAAATTGCGCCAAAACCAGCAAATGTCAAAATACAACAAATCGACAATGCTGTCAAAATCGTGCCAAAAACTGTGCCTGTCATCATAAAACCTCTTGACAATGCCACAATGGCACCAGCAGTTGGTCCGATCGTTATTACACCAATACTAGACGGAAGTGTCAAAATCATACCGAATGTTGATGGAACTGTCAAAATCGCAACCAAAAGGAAGGTCAGCCTGAAAGAATTGACAGAAAGTTCTGCGGATGACAGTAAAAAGCAAAAAAAAACAACTGATTAAAATTGTGGTGTTACTCTCTAGAAACTAGATGTAATAGTAAATTCGCTCTAAGAAGTGTAATTAAAAACTAAAACCTTTTACGGTTATAAAATTACTAAAGGGACTTCCTTTAAATTTAATTATTTAAAGGTACACTATTCTTTACGTGAACAGGCTAAAGTTAGAAACTACGCTCTATACTATTTTTAGATTTAAAATACATGTGTATGAAATTCTATAAGCAAAAAGAATCGCAAAAATATACTTACATATTTTTGCGATTCTTTTTGCTTTGGCTTGAAACTTCATTTTATTTTATTTAATAAAAATTTATTTGATTTATCCAAAATACTTGCATAACGCATTGGCAATAACGTAATATAAAAAAAAAATTTTTTTTACTCATATTTTTTTTTCTAAAACGCGGTTGTTTATTTATTCAATATTCAAAGATATTTTTTTGATAAATTGAATACAATCACAAACAAGATAAGTATGACAATGTGGCGGATTCTTTAAAATAAACTCAACATTAAATTCGTTCTAAAATTGTTGAGAATAATTTTGTAATTACTGAAAATGTATTTCATTTGTAGTTTTTATTGAGTTTTTGTATTTAGGATCAAGGGCCGATTTCAATAACTGTGCACTAGCGATGTTAACTGCATTTGTTTATGAAATAGGCCAATTTTTAGCTTTAGTTAGATTAATAATTAAATTACCTAGGTAATTATTATCTGCACAGATGCAATTCTTCATTCATAACACATAACATAGTGTCACGCTTTTTCCCGTGGCAGAGAGGCACAACTGTGCCCACTTTTAGCCAGTGATTACTCCATTCGTCAGTATGAATTAATATTATAGAAAAATTAAGGCAGACAACATATTATCCCCTTGCAGTCGGAGAACGTATATTAGGATATTTAGTTTTATTCTTATAATAGCTAACCTTTTTAACTATTTTAATGAGGAATTCATTTTCTAATTTGTTCGTTACATATATGAATATATCGCACCGTGTGAGTTTCTTGATTTTTATACTATATGTATACGGGGGGGTTTGGTTATTTTACGTTCATTTTAAATTGTGTTAATGGATTACAAAAATGCAAGTAACACCTACTTTTATTATAAAAAAAAATAAAATATATGCGTTACGAAATGATTTGTTAGCTATCTTTATTATTTAAAATACAGGGTGACATTTAATTAGCTGACCATATTTTGGGGAATGATAGTACCCATCATTATTAACAACTTTCCCCAAGAGAGGGTGGATAATGAAATGTCACCCTGTATACTTACCCGCTTACAAAAAGGCACACTTGTGTAAAAGAGCCAGAGCTTAGGGATCATTCAACAATTACGTGATCACCGGAAGGGGGGCGGGGGTCGGGTGCTTGTATATACATCGGATTATTTTGGGGGGGGGAAGAATCCATGATTACGTCATCTGCGCTTCGTTTCCGAAAATAAATTATATTTAAATATTTACGTCCAATTTTGAAGTTTATTACTGGTAACACTTACTATTACATAGATGAAACGGGATTTCCCCTGCTATAGACAAACTGTGGAACAGTGTGACCAGATTCAGTATTTTTATATTTTTTCGGCATATTTTATCGACTTTTCCAAGCATCAGTATTGTTATAGGTATAATGGAGGAAGTAAGTAAGTATTTTGGGTATATTTTAGGTAAAAAGTTATCAAATCTGTAACTTTATAGTTCTTACCTAGCATTTTGACAAAATGACACACCCTCTTCCCAAATTTAGGTCATTTAAGACCCATAGAAACGTGTCAGTGCTAATAAACAGCAAAATTTTAAGCACGGACGAAGATGACGTAATCAACGCGAGGGGGGGGGGGGGTAAAAACAAAAGATTACGCTGTGATCACATAGGGGGGGGGGGGGGGGTAAAAAAACGGCCAAAAATGATCACGTAATTGTTGAACGATCCCTTATCTTGCTTACATCATCAATGGGCCGCGATTAATATAATTTATTATTAGGGGTGTAGGATATATTGTTATTTAAAATAAAATCAACATCATTTAACTTACACCTTTATTTTATTAACTTATGTATTTACAAATAACGCACAATTTCATCTTTGTGGTGTCTATAAACGATTAAAAGTATGGAATTTGAGCAATATTTAACAGATATACACGTAAACAACCTAGAAAAATGTGTCGACCAATGAGAGATAGCTATTTGTGACAGCCGTCCTGATTAGTCGAAATTTTTCGTAGTTGCAAAATGTTGGCTTTTCACGGTTGTTTAAAATGTGTCGATAGATACCTAACAAGTTTGACTTTACATGTGCCAGTCTTGTGTCTTGTTGTCTTGTCTTTACATGACAATTTTACATTTTGATAGCCTTTTAACAACAAAATTACTTAATTAGCACCTCATCAAGTCTCATGTTAAATATATTTTCCAAAATTGTAAGTTTTTTAAATTAAAATTTATAAAATATATTTTATATGTATACAATTTGCATTTCGAAACAAGTGATAATAATAATACAAGATGGCGGACGGAAGACGTAAACACACAAAGATGTCTTTAATATAACTTTTATATAAGAGATAGTCATTTAAAAGAGAAATAGGCATACAAAAATATATTGAGATTCTTTGTTGTATGTTGAAAACTATTAAATTTCCCCCCGACATAAAACTGAACTTTAACAGGTATGGTATATATTTCTTGACGATTTCCTTTAAAAGTATATAATCTAGAAAAAAGTTTTACATCGACTAAAGTACAAACTAACCATACCTCAGAAATATAAAGTCTATGAAAAAGTAATGGTAAAAATAAATATACCTAAGATCGTCCCAATGAAATTAATTAAGACTAGTAGCTATCGGTAATTGACGATTTAATTATAATAATATTTATAACGTTTTAAAAACCTGTCTTACAACCGATTAAAAGATGTTCTTGAAGATGGCAACCCGAAGCCCAATTTAAAAAAATATATTTTAAGTAGAAAATTAAAATTAATATCTATTTACATTAAAACAGTCCGGTGTTTTTTATATAAAATCAACAGTTTCCGACGAATCTCATGTAAAATGTCAGTTTTACAAATGTCAATAATAAAAAAAAACTTACAGTCATTCATACAATCGTGGGATTTGTTCAGCATGTTAACTTTAGGGATGGAATGTTTATCACAATCGTTGAAATAGTTAACTTAAGTACGCAAAATCAATTGATCTAATCAAAAACGAAGGTGGTTCATACGCGATACAAATGCCTTAGGATTTAAAAGAAAATCTTTGACGACTCGAGTAAAAAAAAAGTTAGGGTCTCAACGTTCGGTTCGAACCTGATCATTTGGACTTCAGCCGTCCCTTTTTAACCCAATAAAAACTCAATATGCTGTCCTGCAGTTAGGTCAAATTAAATAATTAATTACGGGTCATATCGAACGCGCCAACAATATGTGATGTCGTCACTATAAACAAATTGCAAATATATCTAATTAAACCTACTTTGATCGTTCGTTGAAAGTTACATTTCATAGGGATAGACACATTTTCATACAAAAATAAAGCATCCCAAATATTCTGGCTCAACGAGACTCGAGTCGCAAAAGAATTGTAATTATATGAAAAATAAATCTTCGATAAATCTAAGTGGAAAATGACTTTTCAATCAATCGATCCCGAACACCGTACTAGCTGAATAAAAATGGCGAAACACACACACAAAAATATTAAACATATTCTAATAGCTTTTCACTAAGGCGTTAGGTACTCATCCAACTATATTTTGGCGCGTGAGTGAGCGTGAGTGACATTTACAGAGGCGCCATTTCTACGCAACGTACTGCAACGAACCTGCCAAAAAGCATTAGTGTCACCTGTCAGCGCAAGTGGGGTTGCTAGATGTAAAATTCAGAAAACCGGACTTTTCGCCCAGTTTAACCGGACTTTTCGCCCAGTTTAGCCGGACTTTTCAACGAAAAAGCCGACTTCGACAAATTTAAGCATTATTAACGAATCCTGGCATTATTATTATTCGCATTGGCCACTGTTGCTCGCCAGTGTTTCTGAACAAAATCGGGATCCTGGACAGTTCCCTGTGCGAATGCGGCCTGGAGGACGGCTCTCTGGAGCACATATTTTTTTCTTGCCCTAATAACCCTTCGCCCCCTTCCCCCAATTTGTATGAATATGCTTCAAAATTTAACATCCCTCTCCCTACTAATTTTCGCGGCTTCCTGGCTTACCTTCTCCGTGAACCGGAACTCATTGAAATTACGATGAAGTTCATTCGTGTCAATAATGTGAAACTCTAGTATCTTTCGCCTTCGCTATCATAGAATATACGCAAGGATATATTTCCCTAAACCTGTTAACCTCGCGGCTTGTCTGACCCATGTCAAGCCTTACACCTGACACTGGCAGAATTTGTCGATAGGCAACAAAGTGCCATAAACTAAAATAGAATAGAATGTTTGAAAGAAGAAATAAGCAGGTACAGACAAGGACAGTCATGGTGAATCACTTTCCCATAACTATTGTACGAAGTTTCACGCGCAAGTTTCAGCGCGAGCCCCGCGGCTCACGCGAAACGCTCAGTGATACATTTCGTCTTGAGAGGAAATTAAAAGCCTAACAAAATCCGGACTGGCCGGATAGCCTGAAATTTGGCCGGAAATTCAGCTAAAAAGCCTAACCATGTCCAGGTTTTATCCGGAGGTCTGGCAACCCGCAAGCCAAAAGACCGTTGGAAAACTGTATAGACTGCGTCCACTCCCATACTGCGCGCGGAGAGAGGCGGAAACTAATTTGACAGGTAGGCATTTTGTCGTTCCATGGTATTTCCAATAAAAATACTGGCAGTACCATAGAACGACTCGCACGCTACCGTCACGCCACCCTTCATGCGCACCATAATCCCGGACTATAAGTCAAATGAGTAGTCCTGCTGTCAATTGGGTGAAAAACTGTCAATTTCTCACGCTAGGTGGCGCATTCGCGATTGTACCTTAGGACACGGGAACTGTCAAATTGTATGTAGTTTTTTGTAAACAAAGTTTTGAAACTTTCAAACCTCAATGCAGTGCTTTCAAATGTAAAAGTAGGGGCATCATTTATTACTATTATAAACCGCTAGTGAAACATGACGTCGAATTCTTTGCATGTTTACCTTTCTACCAGCAGAGTATTTTTTCCAGCTACTGCCGCATTTCTCCTTTGAAATATCATTTTGAAGCTCACGCACGGCCATCAGAGAATAAATTTTATGGTTCTATATCGTATTAAAAAGCACAAAAATCGAAACCCTGACACTTACGTAAACAAGGTACAGCATCGAAGCGCCATCTGGGTTTTAGCTTTCAGTTTTCCTCTTAATTCCTCGGTAATGCGTCTCGATCTCGAACGCTGCCGCAACGTTTTTTCGTGTGTAGTCCGCCATTTTAGTTTCATTTTAAGTTTGATTGCAGTATGTAATACCGAATCAAACACATACATGGCCCCATGCAAATAGAACTGCCGCCATCGAGTTATAGGTTATAAAAATACGAGTCCAGCGATCTTTTGGCACGCGGTGACAGGTGGAACTAACGCTTTCTGACAGGTTCGTTCCGTTAACTAGCGCCCCCTGTAAACGTCACTTAAGGGCTAAAAGATCGTTGGCAGTCAATAGGATTTTTATAGAAGCGGCACCTTCCTCTAGAGATGTGTCGAAAAGTGATTTTTCCCTGCGATTACAAAGTTGTTTACACCAGTCGAGCTGTCAGTTTACACGGGGGAAGGCGTTTACAGCGGTAATTAATAAACATATTCTCCCCTAAAAAAAGAAATAAAAAATCAATCAATCGTCAAATATTTCCAGATTGACGATAGAGATGCTTGTCCAAACACAGTGAATTCTATTAAAATATTGTCGAAATTATACTCTATCCAATATAACAGGCAACTTGACAGCTAACCTAAAACTTCATGAAACCCAAATAATAAACTTTAGGTGCTGATAGCAGTGATGGTGAGTGATGAGATGACAACTCTTCTGTTAGTTCAACTGAATATACAATATTGATTCTTTCCGATTGTTTTGGTAGCTTCCCTAGAGTTTAAACAGTGAATTTTATGAAGTTTTAGGTTAGCTGTCAAGCTTCCAGGGCCCGTATTCTACTGTACACAAGCATACCACAAGCCTGGCACAAACTTGAATACGACGCATTTGGTATTCTACTAAATCTCACAAGCGCCAGCGAGACGCCGGCGGCGTTGGAACGGCGCCAGCGGACAGTAGAATACGAAGTAGGCTGGCGTCACGCCGGCGTCTCGCTGGCGCTTGTGAGATTTAGTAGAATACCAAATGCGTCGTGTTCAAGTTTGTGCCAGGCTTGTGGTATGCCTGTGTACAGTAGAATTCGGGCCCTGTTATATTGGATAGTCGCAATAATTTCGACTGCCATTACTCAACAAATATTCACAGTCTTAACATCAATTTGAAGCAAGCGAACATCAGAAAGCATCTGTTTGAAACTCTATTATTCCCCGAAAAGCAGCGAAAAGGAACGGTAACATCAGGGAGAGTGACAGAGCTATGTCCTTTATATCACTCTGTCCCTCTCTTTCCCATCCAACGGTATGTATGGCAGAAAGACTGCAAATCGAAAAGTGGTACATTCCAACGCCTTCCCTAAGTGATGTCTAGCTCGACGTTTCTCGCTTTCGCTCGTTATCTTCTGCTGTTGAGCTCGTACCCGTTGTCCTTGCTGGGCATCTTGGAGGGGGGGGGCTTCGCCGCGGCGGCGTGACCCTCCAGTCTGAGGGTGCTTTGACGGTGGGAGGACCTAGAACAAATGACGTCATGGACAGTTTTTTTTTTATTAAAGACTCATCTGCCCCTTTCCCATAGAATTCTTAGCTCAAAGTCCACTGTCGAATATAGTGACAGATTCTTATGTTTCTTGATTCACTCTTTGAATCATAGATCACTACAAAATCACCTGTGAATTGTATTTCCTTATGGCAATAAACGATTTTCATTTTCATTTTCATTCATTTTCAAAAATACCCCCGTAACTAACTAGAGTTATTTAACGTTATATTTTGTTAACCGTACTGGTAGTACTGTAACTTTGTTAACTATTTTAAGCCGACTTAATCATGAGATGTATGGCTTAATAAAATAAATAAGATAAAAAAAAACTTCATCTGCCTATTTACAGGTTTAGTCACATTAACAACACTTCACGTTAAGGACACACGGATGAGTTTTTAGGCTACTTGGGTAAATGCAGGATGAGTTATTTGTAGTTAGACGATCTTTGTGGCGCAGCGGTTGCGCATCTGCCTACCATGCGAGGGGTCCCGGGTTCGAATCCCGGCTGGGGACAAAATAAAAACCCTAGCTCTTGGATGTTTACATGTTTCTGGTTCCCACGACACAGGGTATCCTAGCAATATATGTAACTGTTTATTTATGTTTATGTATACTTAGGTAATTACCGGGTGAGTTTATTTGTCTACTTGGGTTGGGTTATTGGGTACCTAATTAATCTAATAATTATCGAAAGCGTTATTATAGCTACACGGGTAATTACCGGATAAGTTATTTGGATACTTTGGTAATTGCCGCATGAGTATTTACCAGATTTTTATTAGGTACATGGGTATTTACCAGATGAGTAATTTGGTTACTTAGTAAACCGCATGATCATCGCCCTAGTGGTGATATCGGTTTTGATACCGCGTAAATCCGTAAAAAACGATCTCGATTCATATTTATTTCGATCTAAAACGGGTCGAGATATCTCGGTTGGTCGCAAGGCTGGTCGTGAGAATAGCTTTTTCTTGTTTTTGATGGGAGGTTTCGGTATCTCGAAATTTATATTTCGACCATGGACATGATCTCGCTAGCGCCAGAATTGCCCTAGCTAATTAGCCCTAACGCCCCTGGTCATACCCAGTTGTGGGTTATAACCTGGTGTATAAGTATAACATCCAAATATCCAAATCAAACATCTAACTCAACAAGTGTGCTCGACACAATATGGTCGGACGGGAAGGCGCTGTTAATCATCACACAGGTTTTATACCTAGCTTGGTTAACAACGCTGTACCGAGATATTTGTCAATGTGCCCACATTATAACACATACTTACTTGCTTGCACTGAATAAAATGTACCGATGTCAGTTACGCAATAAATTTTCATTATTTAATTATAACCCATTTGTAACCGGCATCGAGGGTTACAATTACCGCATGAGTTATTTCGCTACTCGGGTAATAATCCGCATCAGTTTGGCTACCCGGTTAATAACCGAACTACCGGGGTAATTACCGTATCAGGCAGGTGACGGCGAGCAGCATTAGGAGCAAGCCCAGCGCCGATAGCCCCCAGCCGAGCGCCGAGCGCGCCACCGGCGGCACGCGAGTTGCCAGCCGCAGCAGGGAGGAGACCTGCTCGGGCAGATCGTCGATGCCCTGCGGGGGGGGAAATAATTGATGAATGACAAAAGCAGAGACTATTATATCCAATTGACTGCGCCTGTATGTAAAAGAGTGCATCTGTCGTAGAAGGTCACTCCTGAGCAAAAAGTACCAGCGCCGCGTGTTGGGCTCACCTCCTCGAACCAGAGTATCGGGAACACGATGTCGGGGAAGTTGGCCACCTGCTTGATGTCCACCACTTGCGAGACGGCTAGGTTGATCTGGATGCGGGCGCGCGCGCGCATCGCTATACCCATCTCCTGGAATCGGATAAGTTAGGAGATAAATGTATTGTGTATTCAGCAGAAACGAGGTCGGGTTTGCTTATACGTGATCGTGATACACACATTTGAGTCTGACTGAACTCTGAGCCTGATTCTGAGCAAACTTAACCTGTATGTATGATGTTAAGAGCGAATTTTACCAACGAAGAGTAACTTTTTACTCAAGAGTATCTTCTACTTTTTCATACAAATTATCCCCGGGATAGTTATTTTTGCATAACTTTTTGTTGGTAAAATCCAGCCTTAATAACATAAGTACTTATCCGTCGGACGTACACAAAAGGCCACGATATTTTGTTCTGATTTTTCATAGGTTTTGAACTTTATCTATCGTTCACTCGTCTTCGTCTATCGGTTCAAAAGAGGAGAGGTTCAAAATTCTATGTAATATTATCAAAAAATATTCACACCTATTATTCCTCTATGGTTTCTGAACAATAATAAAAAATTGCATCGTAAATTGGTAAGTTTGTCCAAGTATTTTTCCACAATATGAAGGAATAGGATTTTAAATATGTACTTAGTTAATTGTTTGCCAAGGGAGTAAAGAACTATAATTTATTAAGGCGAGAGTGTGTTTTGAATCTAGAGCGAGCGAAGGATTCTAGAGTTAATCCCGAGTGTAACGAGAGATGCATAAGTAGAATCCTGAGCGAGTGAGGTTATAGTCTTTATAAGTCATATCACTCACCGGCTGGATATCAATGAAGAGCCGATGCTTCTCGGCTTCGGGGGGCGATATCCCCTCCACCGCCTCGCGAAGACTCGGGTCCGCAAGATAGAAGTGCGGGAAGGACAGCATGATAGGCGAGTCTGGAGAGAGAGGAGGATAAATTCAGCTGCTGGTAAATAAAACTAACCCGCTGGCTGGTCAGAGTGTCGATAAGTGGGCGGAAGCTCAAAGCAAAATAAATAAGTTTTTTTCCTTGGCGCCCCCTTATCTACACTCCAACCTTATCCGCAAATCAATTTAACGTCAAATTTCCTATCCTCTTATCGGGTAATAACCCGCCTATTGGCAGCGCTGAAAAGTTAGGTTATCGCCTAAAAAGGCGTAAAAACACTTATTACATTTATTTTTTTAACCGCTACTAACCGAATTGGCACAGGCTGACGTTGAACAGCCCGTTCGGAGCGCACGGCGGCCCGGCGGGACAGAAGCAGCGGTTGTGTTCGTTGTTCGCGAACACGTCCTCTGGCGGCGTAAAGCGGTAGCCAGACACTCCAGCGCTGGTCTCCACGTCCATCAGGTACCTGGAGGAGGTCAAAGAAAGTTTTTAAACCACCAAGTTTGATAACTTACAAATAGCCGGCCGAGCGAGTTGGGCTCACGCACTGAGTGGTTTTTTGGTCCTAGTAATTTTTATCCCCGGTTTTTATCACGAGACTCAACTAATTTGCCATCAATATAATATACTTGGTTATATGCATACATTTTATGGCAAATGTAGTGATATATTTGGGTAGTAATGTCACAAAAATTTGCTAGTTAAAATGTGGTGCACGCGTGGCCTTTTTGGGTTATGAAAAGTTTTTGTAGTGCAGGCATGACTTAAATAGACCGAAAGATTTTGGTACAGGTTTCATTTATTTGTACATATTATATTTTTTTTGGATGAGGCTGTTTGGGGTAACGATTGATTTTTTGGTGGTCATTAAACTTCATCCCATTATGAATTATGACTTTGAGAGTCCATCAAAAATTAAGTTGCTGGCTGAACATTTGGGCTTAACTGTGAATAAGTAACTCATAATGACAATGACTATGGGTGTACTGCAAGTATAACACATCACATACCAGGCAACCGTTGATTAATAGGCACTAACAAGCAAATAGTTTCTCACGATATTACAACACTATAGACACTATAGTATAAGCTTCATGGAAGTGTATTGTCTAACAACTCTAACAGAATGAGGTAACTGACTCTGTGTTGACGTAACTGAACGCACCGTGTTGGCGGTTCGCCGAATGCGCATTCATCGAACGAGCGGTCCGCCGAAAACTGATTTTGTTGAAACATCGACGGACGTTTGGAAAAGCAGTTGATGAATGACGCGAAGGTGTAAATAATATAATGAGTAAGGGGCGATTTTTCACTTCCCAGATAAATAGAGAGATAACTTTGTGATATTTCATATAGGTATTTGTAAAAATGGGCGTCCTTTAATGATGGCATGGCAAAGACAGGGTTAATCAGAAAGGTATAGTCATATTTTAAGGGGTTGTCAAGGACAAATTCTGAACAACTTTTACTGTGACACCGAATTGATGAGTGACTTTATTTTGCATTTCTCCATACGAAAAAGATACAGTTGCTCTGATCAAATCGGTTTCATAGAGAAAGTTGCTCAGAATGACGTTCCTAACAACCCCTTAAAATATGACCATACCTTTCGCAGGATAACATGGCAATTAAATTCAATTCAATTTCTTTATTTCGGACTTCTAGGTCCATAACGACCGCGCGGCGGCAAACGTCAAATCGCATATATTTTCTTAGCGGGTCAATGTCCGCTATTGCCATGATAACCGGCGCAAGCTACACCTTTCAGTTACACCCTATATTAGGCTACCTGCTTCTAATTCGGCGAAAAGCGTTTTCGGACAACGGCAATTCGGAAAACCTTATGTAGCGAGTACTAGCTAGTTTCAATGTGCTATTAATTCGATTGTGTGGTGAATGCAGTCATTCATACCATACACGTATAGGGTTCGTCCTAGAGCTTAGAAGCCTATATATTATATATAGGTAGTCTGAGGATATCAGAGACTATAATTATATCCAATTGACTGCGCTTGCGGGGGAATGCGGCTCGCCAAACGATAGTTGTATTCAACGTACGCAACCTATGTACGATGACGGGCCGCCATGCGACAGACAGTTTCGCAGCGGCTGACCAATCACAGCTCTCTTACCTCGTCCCCCGCCGCCCGTAAATTGGTGAGTTGTGTTTCAAAGGATGTATCTATGCGCTCTCCACTGGATAAGTGCTCCCCTGGAGGATATAGATTGTAACTATTTTGCTGTGTCGATAATTTATGTGTAAAAGTATTAGTATAATATTATATCTGTGGTAAAAGCCATTAGTTTAGTAAGTGTTTATTATTTAATTTAGTTTCCGGTCGGGCCATTTTAGACTAATAAGCAATATTTTTTAATCAGTAAAGATTATGTTTCACCGCCAGTTTTCCCAAACGAAAATCAGCTGAGACATGTTAAACTCTTGTCAAAATTATTCCAACCAATCACGTGCCGCCATTTCGAATTACTCTTAATTAATCGTTGTCACATTACTTACTTACTTACTTTATACTTTATCAATACATTATGACAATTAAAAATGGAAATGACATATACAAAGGCGAGCTTATCTCTATCGAGAGATTTCTTCCAGCAAACCCAGGGTGGAAAGGATAAATAAATCAACAATAGGTAGATCCAAGTGTACAACATCAGATACTTAAGTAAAAAAATAATAATATAAAAATAATAATAATATAAACTACATACAAATACGTACATATATATCAGAATTAATGGATATAAATAGGAAATAAAACAAACATAAATACAAATACTTAAATTTAATATGGAAGAGAAAGGTAGTGTTCTTTCAACCGACAACATTCTTAGAAACTGGCGGTAAATCTTACCTGAGCGGCAGCAGCCGGCACATATCCTTGTCCCACACATACAGCGTGTCGTTCCTCTGGATATGCGGAGGGAATATGGAGCCGTCGGAACCAGCGATGCTGTTGCACTGGTCCGTGGTCCAGTGGGGCAGCTTGTCCATGCCGCGGAACCGGTCCACGATGCCGTACTTGGTCATGCCTGTGGCACCCGTGAACATGGTGACTACGTCGGGAGAGGTCGCGTTTTTCTGGAATTCGGGAGAAATGGGACGTAAACATTTGGGTATAGGAGGGCTCTTGTAAAACATGAGTCGAGCCTCTGTGAGATGTGGTATGTGTTTTATGTTGTGCAACCAGCGGAGCGGACAAAGCGTAAGAGCTTATTACATTACGCTGTCGGCAGGGCACGATTTGTATAGACGTCTTACTCATGATGGAACGACTAGAAAGAGACAGCGAGTCAGACAGGGCCCTGCCGACAGCGTAGTCTAATAGGCCCAGTAGCTTGGGTTATTTAGCTGAAAAAACCCTGGCTAAAATGCAGACTTTTTTTATTGGATTTCACGTCAAGATGGCGTCAACAAAACAGCTGATTTCCCTCGTAATCAAGACAACGTCTACTGACTATACTGACCCCGTAGAGCAGTCCAAACTCCTCGAGGGCAGCTTCTGCTCTTTCGGCACCACGTCCTTAGGTTGGGTTGGGATGGGTCGGTTGGCTACTGAACCCGTAGAGCAGTCCAAATTCCTTGCAGGGCAGCTTCTGCGCCTTCACACACCTCCACGAACGGCTTCATCTTCAGGACGCAATGGCCGGGCTGTTAGCCTGTTACTTAGTTGGTCGGGTTGGTTGGTTAGTCGGATAGTGATTTGTCGGGTTGGTTGCTTTGATCAGGTTGGTTGGATTGGTCGTGTTAGTTGGGTTGGATGGCTAGGCTACTAACCCCATACAGCAGTCCAAACAAACTCCTTGTAGGGCAGCTTCTCCTCCTTTGGCACCACGTCCTTGGCGAGCTTGTGCAGCGGATCCTCGTAGCCCCAGAGACACCTCCACGAACGGTGACATCTTCAGGACGCCATGGCCGGCCGTTAGGTTGGTTGGTTGGTTAGTCGGTTCGGTGATTGATGGGTTGGGTGGGTTGGGTGGGTAGTTGAGTTGGGATGGTTAAGTTGGGTGGGTAGGATGCGTTGGGTGTGTTGGGTGGGTTGGGTGAGTTGGGTGAATTGGATGGGTTGGGTGGGTTGGATGGGTCGGGTGGGTTGGATGGGTCGGGTGCGTTGGATGGGTCGGGTGCGTTGGATGGGTCGGGTGGGTCGCGTGGGTTGGGTGGGTCGGGTGGGTTGGGTGGGTCGGATGGGTCGGGTGGGTTGGGTGGGTCGGGTGGGTCGGGTGGGTTGGATGTGTAGGGTGGGTTGGATGACTTGGATGGTTTTGTCGGGTTGGTCGTTTCGGTTGCATTAGTTGGGTTGGTTGGCTACTGACCCCATACAGCAGCCCAAACTCCTCGTAGGGCAGCTTCTGCTCCTTCGGCACCACGTCCTTGGCGAGCTTGAGTAGGGGGTCTTCGTAGCCCCAGAGCAGCTGACCCACGGACACCTCCACGAAGGGTTTGATCTTGAGGATGTCCATGATGGAAGCCATGGCCAGGCGGAGGAAGCGCGCCGCGTGTTTGGATTGGGAGGTCGCGCTCTGGTGGAGAGAAAAGACAACTTATAAATCCCCCTGTCAGGCAAAATGGAGTAGGTAGGTATTGAAAGGGCTGCCATACAGGAATCATTAGATTACCAAAAAAATGTTTTTACCCTTCTTCAAAATCAAAATTGGGGTATTTTTTGTAAATCCTTCTCGTACAGTCAATAGTGTCCCTAAATTTTTTTAATTTCCTGAAATACACATGAAAGAACCACCCCGAATTTATTTCTGAGGCGCCTTAAAAAAAACAGTCGGCAATGTTGTTTTTGTGCTAATAGCCACTATACTAAAGCATAAACTTCATTCGAGAAACTGCGAATGACCTTAGACTTAGAATCAATTACCAGTTCTTGTTCAAAGTCAAAACCAATCCTAAATTAATATTCCATCAACAACATGATCGCCGCAGACGTATTTTTTACATTTTATGAAATGTCAGATTGTTTGCGAAATAAATATGCGAAGACAAGGTCAAGGTGAGGAGTTGAGGATTTCAACAAAATTATCTTCACGCGATTTTGCTAGTGGGGTGGCAAATACATACAAGAATCATCCACTAGAGTAGGTACCCTACATTTATACAAGGTGTAAATGAATTAACGCAAAATAAGAAACTACTTTGTTAGGGACGTCATTCTGAGCAACTTTCACTCTAAAACCAATTCGATCAGAGCAACTTTAGTTTAACTAACTTTACTTATAAATTGTAAATCGACTTTAAATTAGGTTTGCGATTTAGGTTTAACAATGTTTAGGTTTTAAGGCTGTTAGTTGTCAGCGATAGCTATATATTTATAGGACACGTACACGAAGGTTGCCAAACGGTACCCTATTATGGGTGTCCCCATACAAGAAACGTGTTTCTTTTTGGTATTTTTAGGGTACCGTACCCGAAGGGTGCCAAACGGGACCCTATTACTGAGACTTCGCTGTCCGTCTGTCCGTCCGTCCGTCCGTCCGTCCTGTCTGTCACCGGGTCCGTCTGCACGAACCGTAATAGCTAGAAAGCTGAAATTTTCACAGAATGTGTATATCTGTTGCCGCACCAACCACAAATACTGAAATACGAGAGATATTGCAAATTAAAGGGGGCCCCGATACAAGAGACGTGTTTAGATACACTTACGCATTTCAAAATGGAGATCTTGACTGAAACTGTTTATTTATTGTCATAGCAACCATGTCATAGACACAAATACTACACATTTAAATATGATAGCATATTTCGCGTCAACCCACATGGTTGTGGTTACCCGGTGCGGTATGATGTAGACTCTCAATCCGGAGGTCGTCGGTTCAAATCTCGTGAAGGCATAATCTTTTTAAATTTTCTTTTTGTTTATTTTTTATTGTTTTGAGTGCTTTTGATTTGTTGTACGATGGTACGGTACCCTTCGTGTGCGATACCGACCCGCACTTGACCGATTATTTCTTGTACGTAGGTGCGAATCCCTTCGTGTGAGAGTTCGACTCGCACTTGACCGATTATTTACACGTGTGCTTTGTCTAATAAGTAGATATCAATAGGTAGCTAAGTAGATAGGTAAGGTAAGTAACTCGTTCTCAAATAATCTCCGACTCGAAACTAGTTTTTTTAATAGTCACGTAAACATGTTTTAATTTAACAACTATAACTTTATTATTATTATTTCATTCGTAAGCCGGTATATTAAAGGACAGTCTAACTCAGGTTAAAGTCTCAATTTGAGAATTCCATACAAGCTGTAAATGAATTAACGCAAAATGAAAAACTACTTTGTTATGAGCAACTTTCATTATTTTTATTTATTTATTTATTAATATCTACCATTACAGGCATAGACCTAATGCGGCAAATACATAATTACACGACTACTTATTATCTACTGAAAGTATATTATCTTATCCTATCTTCCCTATACTATATAACAAACAACAAATAGTGCTGTTCTTGTGAACTGTTTACGAAACCGATTTGATCAGAGCAACTTTATTTCTCACTTCCCAGTACATTCCGGCCTGAGTGCATCAGCTGATTTGTGCGGAGAAGTGAAAAATAAAGTCGCTTTGATGGATGGCCGTGCAGGTTGGTGGAGTGTTGTCTGTCCAAGTATTTACTACAGACGTGAGCAATAATATACATACACCCTAACTTAATTTGCTACTTCTAAATAAAATAAAATACATGTAATAAGGAAGCTAAGCGAAAAGTTCTTATCTGGCTAAATAAAATAGATTATGGTGCCACAGAAACAATAATTGGTGTCTAAAAATTTAACACACACACACACCCTCACACACACACACACACATACCCTTTCACTTACATACATACACACACATGCAGATATTTATAAATTATTTTAACATATTTTAATATAATATAAATTTATATATTAACAGTGATCATTGTTAAACTTAAATTCAAATTCAATTTTATTCAATTTTCATGTTATCGCCGCAAATAGGGATTGTCAAATGTTTATTTCCTCCCTCACGAGACAGGCTATGCCTAGTGTGAGGGTCAGCATACCTGTGAATTGTATTTCCTTATGGCAATAAACGATTTTCATTCATTTTCATTGCGTAGTAACAGTATCCAGGTAATGAGCCGTGCATTTGACTATTGATTGATTGCTCCGTTTCAGCTTCGATAAAAATGATTTCGTACAAGGTCGCATTTTTCGACATTTGCACGTCTGCATGGCAGAATATAGCGTAAAATATTTAAGTGACATTGTTATAAAACCTGATGTACACCTATATTCAAGCAAATAAACGCTACTTTACTTACTTCAACCGATTCATAGTTTGTGGTATTGAAGGTAAATGCAGTCGGGTTATTTGTATTTATGATAAAAACTGTCTGTCCGACAAACTTGTATGGGGTCGGGGATGTGAGGGGTCGAAAGTAATCATTATCATTATTTTTAATACACATCATTATTTATAATTCATAATTTCTTTAGCACACAAACAGTTACATAGGACAGTAAAAAACATAGAAAACGTGTACAAAGGCGAGCTTATCTCTAATAAGAGATCTCTTCCAGCAAACCAAATAGGGATGAGACAGGTGGATTGCTGAGCAGGAGTAGACCCATGTGTACAGTACATATAATTATTACTTACAAATCAATAGACTACATAAACTAGTGCATGCTTATATAAATAAATATGAAATATATTTATATATTATACATAAACTAATAAATACTATACATACTACCTATAATTCTATAAAGACAGGTAATGCTTCTTCACACGACTTAAAAATACTGAGAGTGTATATATTTTTTTTCATTATTTTCGACCCCTCACATCCCCGACCGCTTAAAAGTTTGTCGGAGACAGTTTTTATCATAAATACAAATAACCCGACTGCATTTACTTTCAACACCACAAACTATGAATCGGTTGAAAAATGCGACCTTGTACGAAATGAGTAAACGCATCCTGTTTCGCTCGCGAGGTCTACTCAGTTTGGCTCAGCTCACAGAGCCAATAGCTGTTATTTATGAGGCTACTAATAACAATTTTAGGTAAATTAAGCAGCGTCAAACCTTGACATTTAAACCTCCCGCTGAACTGTATTGAGTGACATTGCAATGCAAGCGTTGGTTCATGGAAAAAATTGTATATTTTCGACTTTCCTGGTGTCTTTGGAAGTTCATGACCTTAGCAGAGTTCGGAATTATTCACGAATGACACTCAAATGAACAAGTTTTCTGAACTTTGATCTTATCCCCGTGGTTGTGGCTTAAGTGGCCACCAAAAATGATTTTATCTTTTTTTCATTTACATTTACTTACTTACCCCCGGTTTCCTGGGAGCTGATTAAGTTAACAGGTTGGTTAAATCAGTTTCGGCCAATCACATCTCGCTATTTTGAATAATAGAGGCACGTGATTGGCTGAGGCTGATTTAACCAACCTGTTAACTTAATCAGCGTTCAGGAAACCGGGGGTTAATATTTTTTCATCTCCTTGATATGGAATCGAGATATTCAATAATTACTTTCATAAATAGTGAGGTTGATAGCAGAGTTGATTGGTTGGTTGGTTGGTTGGGTCGGTTGTTGAGTTTTGATAGTTGAAAATATCGTCTACTTCGTATGAAATGTCGCAGACAATTTGCGTATTCGCTTTCAATTCGTATGGTTGAGAATTAGGCCCCAATAAACTAAACATAAGTGCGAGTGCTCAGTAAAACGGAATTCGAATCCGATTCAATTATCATGGTTTCCTTTAAGAAATCTCTGTTTTTTCTACCTTAAGCTAAATAAATTACGAAACTAATGCCTATTTGCACTAAAAGTAAGTTAGTCTTGTCCTAGCTAAGATACACCTAAGGCTAAGAACAGCCTAACTTTGACGGGCTAGGGATGTCTTAAGGTTACTTAGTGCATTTTTTTTGCTAACAGCAGCTTATTAATCAAGTTAGGAAAGAACTTAGGCGATTCTTATTTTAGTCCAAACTGGTGCAAGTCTCTGATCATTCACGATCACACCTCGAATACGAATAAAATAACAATCAGCTGATCAAGTCCCGTTGTTTAATCAACCCACACTGGCTGGGCTGGCACCCACTGGGTCCGGTAGCGCGATGCAAAATATTAGCATTTTTCTACCGTTATGTCGCAGCGCAAGCAAAAATGAGTGAAAACACTTCACAACAACGCTTTGATTGTCTTGTTCTTCTGTAAGGGTGTTGAAGCGCCTGCACGTGGCCCCACATGTGCGGGGCCTTTGTGCATGTCCCCTTCTCCCACTCTCTTATCTCAGCCAACCCATCTCCTCCACAAGTCGAAGCTACAGTCTGTTTTTAACAGACTTCCCAAAGGAGGAGGTTTACAATTCGTCCGGATGTTTATAGTTTTTTTTTAATGTATGTGCCCCGATTGCGCCTAGACGGATGGACCGATTTGGAAAATTTATTTTTTGTTTGAAAGGGTTTACCTTTCCATTGGTACCGTCGACCACTAGGTCAGGATCTGATGATGGAATCCTGGAGAAGTCGAGGGAACTCTTCAAATATTACAGGCAGACCTATAGTGATTTTTGTGTTTTTAATAATAACTCGTGCATTTACTCACGGTAAGCATAATACTGTGATGCGGAACTGCTGATGAAGACCACATATGGCCACCAGAACTGATCAATACTAGGTACAAATACAATGCATAGCCTAAACCGGTGGACCTAGAGCCATGAAACTTTGTACAGGTTCCTTAGTAGCGTGGGGTAGCACTGAGATGGGATTTGACAAAATTAAGTCCGCATTGGTTAAGGGGTTACAGTTTGTATTAAACTCAATCTAATCAAATAGGGTTTGTGGAAGTCGGTTTTTTCTAAAGTTTACTTTATGTTTCAATTATTTTATTTTATTTTGTAAGCAAACCAACACAATACACAGTTATGATAAAATTACATGATAGGATTTCTTATGAATAGGTTCCAATTAACGATCTTTCAATGATCTTTTGGTTGATGAGTGACGTTTACAGGGGGCACCACCAGTTGTACAGCTGTCCAACGATCTGTTGGCGTGCGGTGACAAGTGAAACTGACTATTTTTGACAGGATCATTGCATGAGGTTGCGTAGAATCAGCGCTGAAGGCTTGGCCTTCAGCATACCGCTGAGTCAGAAGTCATTTATAATGACAGTGACATACAATAACGACCGTCATTCATGAATGAATGAATGTGAATGATATTGTAAGTGATTTTCTTTTTTCTGTTTTGTTTCTCTTCTGTCTTTTTGTAGTGTGTTCACTGTCTTTGTAATAAATGTTTGTTTGTTTCTTTCTAGAAGTGACGCCCGCACCCCCCTGAAAACGTCAGTGGACGAGTATACTATACGCAACTTTGCAATGCAACGAACCTGACATCAACACAGACACTTCACTCCTGATTGGTCATCAAAAGCGTTAGTTGCCCCTGTCACCGCACCGCGCGCCAAAAAGTCGTTGGGAAGCTGTAGACACGACAATGGGAATATCTTGCTCACAGCTCGACAATAATTTTGAATATTGTAGAAAAAGCAACCTAAGCGATATATTAAATATAAATATTTACATACAGGCACATCCATTGCTTCTGGCCCCACACTAGGATACCCTGTGTCGTGGGAAACAGAAACAGCGACATCACAAACATGTAAACATCTAAGACCTGGGGTTTTTTATTTTAATTAGCGAAGCACTGCGTATTATGTCAGCTAGATTAACCAAACAACTATACGTGGTGGTGGTCCTTACTAGCTGTTGACATATTTCGTTCAAGCTATACTCCTGCTATTTATTTAATCGTATGGCTCGAGCGAATAGGCTACAAGGGAATATTTAATGAACTAAGCCAGTTGGCTGCGTCAGGAGGAAGGTCAAACAGATCTCGGGGGGTATGATAATGATGAACGACGTATTGGCTGGTGGTCCTTTAATTGTTTGTTAGCGTTAAACACACCAGTGGCTCTGTGAGCTGTAGACCTCGCGACACCGGGAATCAGAGTTATTTTTTCATTATTTTCCATCCCCTCACCGCTCACATCGTACTTGAAGTTTATCGGATGAATAGATGGAATTTTTATACAAACATAAACTCGATTGCATTTTCTTTCAATAACACATACAAACTTATGAATGTACCTGGTTACGTACATGGAGTAGGAAAGTAGCCGCACCAATAACTTTGTAAACTACATTTTGCGATCTAAAATACAACCCATTGACTTTTCACTAAAATTATATAATCTGTGTCACTTTCACGGTCTCCAAAAATCCAACGACACCTAATTTGTTAATATCTGTAGAGCCGTTTGGGTTGTAGCGATTTTTTTACATTTCAAAACCTTATATCTCCGCCATTTAAAAAAAAACTGCTCACAAAATTTCACAAGAATCGGTTAAGAAATGCGACCTGTAGAGGAGAACAGACAGACAGACACACGAAAGCATTTTTGCCCAATCCTGAAACGGAGACGCTTCGCTCGCTCGGTCAATAAGTACATGGAGTATTGAAAGGCACAACTGTGCCAATGACACCCCGTATGGAAAATTATGTGACGCTGTTGTTTTTGAAATACACACACGCTCGGAGAATCTCTTCAGATTAATTATAAAAAATAGTTGTCTAAACTCCAATATGGAATTTACTGTACTTGCTATACCGCCGTAAGTGTTATAGAGCGTAGTATTGTTGTGTTTGTGGTGTCAATGTCCAATGTTTTTACCACAGTTCTTACGAGTAATATCGTATAGCATACGACCAGAGATATAAAATTAGAGATATGCCTACCCGAACTAACATTCTTACTAGTAATCTTCACTAAGATCTTTTTGTCTCTATATCGAACAATAGTTGGGAGGCAGTCGCTCACGTCCGAAGGAATTACTTGGAACCCACAGCCCTTCACGTCCTCCCTGGGTAGTGTTAACGAGCGACAAATCATCATCATCATCATAGTCATCTAATCATCTCAAAACATTATAATTTCCAGGTTCTCAAATGAGAACCTGACCGTACCCGATGGGTGCCAAACGGAACCCTATTACTGAGACTTCGCTGTCTGTCCGTCCGTCCGTCCGTCCGTCTGTCTGTCACCAGGCTGTATCTCATGAACCGTGGTAGCTAGACAGTTGAAATTTTCACAGAATAGATGATGTATTTCTGTTGCCGTTATAACAACAAATACTAAAAATCAAAAGAAATTTAATATTAAGGGGTGCTCCCATACAACAAACGTGATTTTTTTGCTCATTTTTGCTCGATATTGATAATGGTAGCAGGTAGACGCTTAAAATGTTCACAATATATTGAGTATATTAGTTACCTAAAAAATAAATAATTAAATTAAAATTAAATTAATATTTAGGGGGGGGGGGGGCTACCCATACAATATTATTATTTTTTGCGGTTTTTTATAGATAATGGTACGGAACCCTTCGTGCGCGAGTCCGACTCGCACTTGGCTGGTTATTTATTTATTTATTGATCTTACAAAATCTACAGCTCAGTTATGGTTATGGTAAGAAAATTAATCTTAACCAGAGACTATAATCCAATTGACTGCGCCTGCCGGGGAATGCGGCTCGCCAAACGTTTGTTGTATTCAACAAACGTTCGCAAACGCAACCTATGTACGATGACGGGCCGCCGCCAGACAGTTTCGCAGCGGCTGACCAATCACAGCTCTCTTACCTCGTCCCCCGCCGCCCGTAAATAGGTGAGTTGTGTTTCAAAGTAAAATATATCCCATCAAAAACATCCTGTAAAAAATACCAAGTCTCGCAGCTCTGTGATTCTACCGTAAAAAGTTGTGAGATCCATGTTATACCAAGTCGGTTAACTGATTTAGTCCCTACTTAAGGGGCCTTCTGTCTTAAGTTAATACGTAAGATATTTTCATATCTATATTCAAATCTTTTACTTTTTAAATAAAAATATCGACTTGGCCATCGCATGCTTAGTTTGTTTAGTCCTTTACAACCAGGGTCTGCTGGAAGAAATCTCTATTTAGAGATAAGCTGACCTTGGTACATGTTATTTCTGTTTTTATGTCCTGTCATGTATCGTGTAATAAATATATACAAATACGTTATCTATCACACAGAACTAAGAGCCAGAAACCTGGTTTTTCATCAAATTCCTTCCGAATGCATAAAGAAGTGAAAGGTACTGGAATTTAATGGACTGAAAATAACTAGAGCATTAGTAATTTTGTTGCACTAGTCTTCCATTTTCTATTGTTGCCGCTTGTTAAAGGTATACATATATTAGTTTTGGAACCAAGTTTTAATCGTGTAGAACGCAATTATACTCTAAACAACCTAATATAATGTAGATATGATTTCGAAGATACATTGTGCCTTCATGCGATGGCCAAGTCGATATTTTTATTTAAAAAGTAAAAGATTTGAATATAGATATGAAAATATCTTACGTATTAACTTAAGACAGAAGGCCCCTTAAGTAGGGACTAAATCAGTTAACCGACTTGGTATAACATGGATCTCACAACTTTTTACGGTAGAATCACAGAGCTGCGAGACTTGGTATTTTTTACAGGATGTTTTTGATGGGATCTCACTTCTTTTTGTAAAGTTCTACTTTTTAAAATTTGGTACCTTTGGTACTTTTACAATAACAATAAAAAACATAGCGTTAATGTAGGGGTCTCCGTGCTCGTCACAAGTATAAACTTGGAACTCTTCCCAATGTGCTACCACATACTCGACTATAGCAAGTCTAATCTCATACGACGACTCAATATTCTCATACATAGAGAATGACAAAGAATGAAACAAACACGACCCATCGCCAGGTATCCGTACAATCCGGTGTGGGCATGGTTGGTCATTCACATACACTATTTCCGAATCCATTGCGACTACTAGTTCTGGCAAATGTGCTAGATGAACAAATCCAAATAGTTAGTAAATATAATAATTAATGCAGATACAAAAATTATCAACAACTAGTTGAAATCGCTGGCGAGCAACTCCGCTACTTAAGCTAGCGACGGTTTCAAACCATAGCGTGAGTTAAAATACAGGCAGCGCCATCTATCGAGCAATTGGATTAATCTGCTATCACTCCCGTCGCATTAGAACGCAATTTGTTCTATTGATTGAATAGTTTTATTATATTTGAAGCATTTTGTCGGGAATGTACATCATACATATATACAGGGTGTAACAAAAAGGGTTTAACTCCCGGATGTATGTGGTTTCGGACATCATTCTGAGCAACTTTTACTATGGGACCAACTTGATTAGAGCAACTTGATTTTTCACTTCCCCATACATTTCGGTCTGGGCGCTCGGCTGATTTATATGGAGAAGTGAAAAATCAAGTTGCTCTGATCAAGTTGGTCCCATAGTAACCACATACATTCGGGAGTTAAACCCTTTTTGTTACACCCTGTATATAAAATTCTCGTGTCACAGTGTTTGTCTTCGTAGTCTGAGAATCGGCTAACATCTATTTTTCATACCCCTAAGTGTTATAATTATTTATATGGCAAAACAGCGTTTGCCGGGTCAGCTAGTAATATATAATTTAAGCATAATGGTAACCAAAGGAAACGAGGGATGTATGCCTGGACCGTGGTAAGTGGTGGTCCCTGGTGGATGTACGTATCCCTCTTCTAGGAAACAGGCGTGATATTATGTATGTATTACATAATATGTTTATAGAATCTTGTTTGTAAAGGCATATTTTCCTAGGGGCATTCAATGATTCATAAACTGCAAATGTAACTTTGTAATCCTATACATTTTATATAAGATTACAAAGTTATTGATGCAGATGGGTTTTCTGGAAAACTATAACATAAGCTTGAAATGTTTAAGTTTTCCCTTGATAAGAATACTAATTACTATTTATATCCCAAATTTGAAGGTTCTATGTCTGCTAGAAGTGCCTGGGAGTTTTGATGATCGGTCAGTCAGTCAGTGACAAAATGAGGAAACTTTGACATGTTACAATTCTTAAACTACTGGTTCAAATTGAATAAAAAATTTAATATATCGTGTTGATATAAGGCCTAATTAGTAACAGAAAAATCAGGCTTCTTGTTTTATCCACAACGAAGTTTTAGGGGGGTCGAATATGGCCTGAATTGCTTCGAGAAAAGGATGGTACGGCTGTGCTTGCTCGACTTGGTGGTGCACTGCCGTGCACCCAGATTATGCACTCTCCACTGGATAACTGCTCCCTGGTCTTAACATTAGCGGCCAATAATTATAATAGTCTTGTGCCACGTCCCTACCATCCAAGTCTGTGCGCACAGCGGAACATTATGGATATTTTTGTACCGACACACACACAATATTGCTATTCGATTCAATCACACTGTAGAAATTCGGATCATAATAATGGCAACTAAAATACTTATCTTAGTAATATTATATAGACCTAACCAACCTGCCTTTCTACTTTTGACCCCTGATAGTCTACCTATGAATAATTACAAACCAAGGACAACGAAGATTGCGGAAGTGAGAAGCGAATATAACTCGGGAATAGAAACAAGTGGGATGGCAATTGTGCGCTCGCGCCTAATCTGAACCAACGTAAGCGCCAAAACGGAAAAAAATATCATCAATAACCGGCCAAGTGCGAGTCGGACTCGCGCACGAAGGGTTCCGTACTATTATCTATAAAAAACCCCAAAAAAAACACGTTAGTTGTATGGGAGCACCCCTTAATATTAAATTTCTTTTGTTTTTTTAGTATTTGTTGTTATAGCGGCAACAGAAATACGTCATCTGTGAAAATTTCAACTGTCTAGCTACCACGGTTTATGAGATACAGCCTAGTGACAGACAGACAGACGGACAGCGAAGTCTTAGTAATAGGGTCCCGTTTGGCACCCTTCAGGTACGGAACCCTAAAAATAAGCTATTTCAGGGAATGACATTTCATATTAACAACAATTCCCCACCGATAACAATTAATAGAAAGATCATGTTTACTACAACTGCGGTATAATTAGAAAAAAATATCGGAAGAAAGGGTTGACTTTGGATTTATTTTCTATCGAGAAAATAATATCCAAATACGTTTTCCAACGAGAAATTTTCCAGCCAGAAATTGATTATGATTTGTCGAGTATTTCCTGAAATACGCATAAAAAATGCACCCCTAATTTATTTGTGAGGCGCCTTCAGAGGCACTGAGCGTACCATTCATGATTTATTGAACTTTTATGATATATATGAAATGAAATGAAATGAAATTGAAATTGAAATGAAATGAAATGAAATTGTTTATTGACCGATAACATGGTTTACACAGATTCTACTTAACTAAAATAAGGAGATACTTAATTAGGAACATTTATCATAAAATAGGAGGGATCAGTGACAACCGAACTAGTGAAAACACTGTATCTCGATGGTGCTCAATAAATTACATGATGGGATGAGCAACTTACTTCTCAAGTAGATTGTGTTTGGTGCTAGGTACTGGGGCGAAAAACAAAAATTATGGATATAGAATTTGGAAAAAGAAAAAAATATACTTAAAATTAGGGAAAATAGGAATGTTGTGTAGGAATGTAAAGAGTGTGGCTGCTCTTCCGAAATGGTAGGATGTAGTATTATACACTTAATTAAAGGTGTTGAAAATGAGATATAAAACTGCCATGTTTTGATTGATGCTGATTATAAGGCTACAGGATGTAATGAAACCAACCGATATACAAGCGTCTTACTATAAAATTAGACACGCACTTGTAGACAAAAGAAATCCGTACGGTAGCCTACACATCACGATACCACAGTCAGTTGCTCGATACTGTTTCTCTTGACATATTCCAATCCCTTTCGACAACATAACATAGCGTCACACCTTTTCCCATACGGGGTGGCAGAGGCACAACTGTGCCCACTTTTAGCGATTCCATATTTAATTTTGCGTGACACGGGGCCAGCCCATCGGAGTGACAATAGTGTTTTAAACTCGCTTTTTGTTCGATTAGTCAAAAACAAAAGATCTTTTTTTTTCTAGGGTTCCGTACCGGAATGGTGCCAAACGGGACCCTATTACCGAGACTTCGCTGTCCGTCCGTCCGTCCGTCTGTCTGTCTGTCTGTCACCAGGCTATATCTCATGAACCGTGGTAGCTAGACAGTTGAAATTTCACAGATGATGTATTTCTGCTGCCGCTATAACAACAAATACTAAAAAACAAAAGAAATTTAATATTAAGGGTGCTCCCATACAACTAACGTGTTTTTTTGGGGTTTTTTATAGATAATAGTACGGAACCCTTCGTGCGCGAGTCCGACTCGCACTTGGTTGGTTATTTTTATCTTAATTAGTGAACATTACCAGATGGACAAACCTTATGTCTAACCGTAAACCGTTCTTATCACCTTCGCCGTAGGGCCTAAGATAGCAGTTCCAGTGTTTCTTGAGCTGTGGTCGATTGTACTAGTAGTTAAGAGAGAGACATGGTCATTGGTCATGACATGAGTACACTGTGGAGGTTGGAAGTGGGTCGAAGAAATGGCCGTCACATTAGGTTAGATTGGATTTCCATGGGTTTTCGACATGTAAAGTTTATTAGGAATATTTTTAGAGAGATCCAAAAAGCTGCTTGACAGCTCTTTGTCTGATTTAGCCTCAAGGCGTTCTCAAAGACTTCAGTTGGAATGCAATTTTTAACATTAATCTCTTGAGTGAGGTTGAGTCGAGGTTAAATCGGTTGGAGGAAACGATTAAAAATACGGTTGTAAAAGTTTAACGCCCAGTTTCCTGGGCGCTGATTAAAGTTAACAGGTTGGTTAAATCAGTTTCGGCCAATCAAGTTCCGTCATTTTGAATAATAGCGGTTCGTGATTGGCTGAAGCTGATTTAACCAACCTTTTAACTTTAATCAGCGCCCAGGAAACCGGGCATAACTATACTAAACGTCAGCAGCAGCTATAATTCTGTCAAGAAACGCCAAGCAAAAATATAGCCCGACCAAGTGACATTGCTAATTAGTTTCATATTAGACGTGTGTTACTGAGTTCATTGAATTTGGCATAAAGTTTATGCCGTCTCCCGACGTGGCCTTTAGTCGATTTTATATGGATCTTATAACACCCACTTCGCAGACCTGGACATCTTCCACCTGTCACGCGGCCAGTTCAGGGGGCACTTATTGCTCCAGCTCAAAGAATCTCTGTAAAAAAGACAGCAAACAATAGATGTTGCTAAGATTTCTCTCTCATTATACAGTCGCGACTATATTTTTGTATCTATCACTCACACATTGACGTCATACACACACAAACACACCCCTACACAGATTCCCACCCCATCCCCATATTAACTTTGAACCCGGTACTTATAAATTACCCCCTTTTTATTTTATTTTGATTGTATAAGTTCACTACCATATGTTTGGCCTACAAAATAGAAGCCTGTAATTGGCCTATGTCTAGTCTAAGTTCTCTGCTTATATTATTTTGATTTGTGCTGTAGGCTTTGATAAATAAATAAATAAATAAATAAATATCTAAAGATGGGCATTTGAATATACACATCGTTCTATCTTTCGTAAACAGAACAAAACAAACAACAGAGAGAAGATGATGTACAAAGGTAAGCTTATCACTAAAAATATTCCTTCCAGCAAACCCTGGATGGACAGGATATTCATGGTAGGCATATGTGCTTCTGATGTTCTTTGTAATCGAAACTAGTAAAGCATAGTGTGTGTATAAGCCACCAGTGAAGACTGGCCGCGTCCGCTAATAAGTGTGTCAGTCGCTTTCACTGCGCCGGCGCATACGATGCGTTACTCAACGCGATTGACTCTTTCTAGACTCCGACCGTCTTAATAATACACACAGACTAAAGTAAGTATTTAAACGTGGGACAAAAAAAGTCCAAACTAACCTAACCAAATAATCTACCACCGAAATACAAATAATCTACCACCGAAATACAAAAAATCTACCACCGAAAATACTAAACAACTTCATAGGCGACTTGTCGGAAAGTCAGTATTTTAGTCGGAGGTTTAGTTTTTTTCCTAAATATTATTTCCTTTATAATAGCGGTAACTTTACTCCAAGCATTGCTTAATTTCAAAATTATTAAACGTGGTGAATGAGTGGCACTTACTCTGACTCTACTCTCGCAGTAAAAGTATCTTACTCTGAGTTGAACCTGAGAGTAACCAGTCTTAGAAACAAAAAGTAAAAAAAAACTTAAACAAAAACAACCCTATTTAACTTCCACAAACCCTATTTGATTAAAAACCAATGTCAAGTGCTTTTTGAGTTCAATACAGAATGTAACCCCATATTCCCCCCCCCCCCCCTTGGGAAATTAATTCGTCAAATCCCATCTTAGTGCTACTCTACGCTACATAAGGAACCCCTGTACAAAGTTTCATGGCTATAGGTCCACCGGCTTAGGCTATGCGTTGCCTGCCCGTCAGCCACGCATTGTATTTGTACCTAGTATTGAGCAGATCTGGTGGCCATATGTGGTCTTCATGAGCAGTTCCGCATCACAATATTATGCTTACCATGAGTAAATGCACGTGCTATTATGAAAAAACACAAAAATCACTATAGGCCTGCCTATAATATTTGAAGAGTTCCCTCGATTTCTCCAGGATCCCATCATCAGATCCTGACCTGGTGTCAATGGGATTAATGGGAAGATAAACCCTTTCAAACAAAATAATAACCTTCCAAATCGGTCCATCCGTTAGGCTTATAGGGGCACATACATAAAAAAAAACATCCGGACGAATTGTAAATCTCCTCCTTTGGGAAGTCGGTTAATAAAGACCTATCTTGTGAGCGTCATTGCTTCTGGCCCCACACTAGGATACTAGTAACATCGTCGTCACATTTCTGGTACCTAGTTATTATGACCGTAAGAACATTTTATGACGGTGACACTAATAATAATAATTTTCCTCGGGACAAAGTACAAGGAACCATTAAGTTATGAATTGTAAGTAGGTAATGAGAAGTCACAATTACAACATGGTTTTCGCAATTATCCGATATTTTTCCGGTCTCGCGGTCAAAGGTGTTAACTGTTCAGCCTAGCAGGGAACCAATTCTGTAGACGCAATGATCGCTCAGTGACAATGACGCGACCACGACGCTCAACTTTAGATCTGGGGGCGCGGTAGCGCCCCCAAGCCAAGTCGAGCAAAAAACATACGGGCGCAGCAGTAACATCCTTTACAGGAAGCCATTCAGAGCATATTTGACCTACCTGTTACTCCGTTGTGGATAAAGATAGAAACCTGAATTCCCGGCGGCTAAAAGGCACCATGTCATAAGACATATTCTCAAAATTTCAATAAATTTGAATCAGTAGAGTTGAAGGTACAGCAATTCAAAGTTCCTCAATTTTGACACTCACTGACTCACTGATTCACGATCATGAAAACTCTATAGGTTACTTCTAGCGAACCCACAAGCTTAAAATTTTGAGCATGGTTAAAGTTTAGCCTGCAAAGCCAAGGAAAACTCAAATATCGCGCAATTTTAGCCCCAATTTCATAATATATTAATTATCAATAAGCTCAGTTCACGACTACTTCGATTCATCGCTATTCCCCATTAGATGTCGCTATGTAATTTCGTAATTTCGTAATTTCTTTATTGTACTCACATGACAGTAAAAATAGCTTAACATAGAAAAAAAAATGTACAAAGGCGAGCTTATCTCTAAGAGATTTCTTCCAGCAAACCATGTTGGGTAGGAGATGGAGATGATAGGTAAGGGGAAGAATTGCGCGTACAATAAAACTATTCTAGTAGGTACCTATAATACATAGATATGTGTATCTATCTATGTGTATCTTGAATCGCGGTATGGTTTGGTTCCAGCTATGATAAAGCGGTTACAATATTGTCTAATATCGCTATTCCCCATTAGATGTCGCTAGGTGTGCATTTCCTGAATCGCGGTATGGTTTGGTTTGAGGTATGATTTATATTTATATAATTCACCGCCCAGACTAGTCACAAATCGTAACATCAAAAAGCCACAGAGAAGAGCCCATAGAGATAGGGAGTGGGCTTTGAGAAAGTCGGTAGCTAACGCACAAGAAATAGTACCCGAAAAAAAATAACCGGCCAAGTGCGAGTCGGACTCGCGCACGAAGGGTTCCGTGCCATTATCTATAAAAACCGAAAAAAAAATGTATGGGAGCCCCCCCTAAATTTTAATTTAATTTTAATTTAATTATTTATTTTTTAAGTAAATAATATACTCAATATATTGTGAACATTTTAAGCGTCTACCTGCTACCATTATCAATATCGAGCAAAAATGAGCAAAAAAATCACGTTTGTTGTATGGGAGCCCCCCTTAATATTAAATTTCTTTTGATTTTTAGTATTTGTTGTTATAGCGGCAACAGAAATACATCATCTGTGAAAATTTCAACTGTCTAGCTACCACGGTTCATGAGATACAGCCTGGTGACAGACGGACGGACGGACGGACAGACGGACAGCGAAGTCTCAGTAATAGGGTCCCGTTTGGCACCCTTCGGGTACGGAACCCTAAAAAAGGAAAGTTACTTACAAAAATAAATGAGATCCCAACAAAAACATGCATACGCATATACAAAAACGCCAGTCTCGCAGCCTGCGCAGTTTATTCTACCGTAAAAAGTTATGAGATCTAATTTTAAACCAAGTCGGATAATTTAACCAGTATCTGTGTATGGTAGAATCTTTCCAACAACTTTATTATCGTATACTGTTAAGTAACTACCTAATTAGTTAACTAATAACATTTATAGTGATCGGATCAATATAAGACATCTTTATTTCTTCAATAATAATTAGAATAACTTGGCAATCGCGCTCAACTGACCACTCTATAGCACCCAGAGCACAAATGAATATTATTACTCAACACAACACATCTCTAAATAAAGATAAACTTAACTAATAAGAAAACAACGAATTATTTCGGAGCGAGAGCAATAGGTACATTACGTTGCACTCACGGTCCTATAGTCGACAACTTTTCTACGTGCGATTGCCAAGTCATTCTAATTATTATTGAAGAAATAAAGATGTCTTATATTGATCCGATCACTATAAATGTTATTAGTTAACTAATTAGGTAGTTACATAACAGTATACGATAATAAAGTTGTTGGAAAGATTCTACCATACACAGATACTGGTTAAATTATCCGACTTGGTTTAAAATTAGATCTCATAACTTTTTACGGTAGAATAAACTGCGCAGGCTGCGAGACTGGCGTTTTTGTATATGCGTATGCATGTTTTTGTTGGGATACCCATTATCTGGCTGTTGGATATCTTTTCTCAGGCAAATTAATGGTAGGTATTGAGGTAATTGGTAATCAATCAATATCTACCATTAATAAAATAAAAAATAATAATAATTAAAAAAAAAAAACCGGAATCAAGGCTCAGATTGTCTAGCTTAGTATAATTTTTTTCGATAGATTTTATTTGATCATGGACATACTAACGAATAGGTATAGTATCTATGGTCTGGAAACATTGGTCCAAACCACGGAACACAAAAAACAGTGTTCCGTGGTCCGAACGCCAAAATGAAAAATATTTTTAACTATTTTTTGGCATGGGGTATATCGTGTCACTCACCACCACCATGAGTATATTATGTATAGAACACCAGAATGTGTAGGTACTTTGGGTCACTCACACGCACGACAAAAAAGTTTTTTTTTTCTTTTTATGCATGGGTATTTCGTGTCACTCACCAGCATGGGTATGTTGGGCACCACGACAGCGTCATCGTCCGGCCCCGCCGACAGCTCCGGCCGGAACGTGTAAGTCCTCTTGTAGTGGAACGACAGGGTTCCGTTCTCGTTGTCAGTGATGTTCACCTTCTCCCATACTTGCCTGTGGAGGGAGAATCCTCATTATCAGTGATCGGAGTATGTAGAGTGATTTGGAGTGAGTGACCTCAAACGTATATATTAACATGGATATGCCTCAGAGATTCCGGGCTTTTTAAATGATGTTTGTTTTTTTCGGAATTTCATAATGATTACATAGAACTAGGTATAAAGTGCGAATCGAAACAAATCAGTATGAGCAAGATTTACAACATAAAAGCAGCACCATCGGCATCGGCACAATGCAAAGTTTGCGACTTCGCGACCAGTCAGAGTACAGTCTCCAAGATTTGTCATCGTTAACCTGTATACACACAGTGAAGAATATATTTTTTTTTTTATTTCAAGCTACTAAAACACTATTTTAATTCTATTTCGTTTAATCCCGAACCTTCCGGAAAAAAGGCATATCCATGTTATGACTTTCATGATTTAAGTACCAAAAATCACTCTACCTATTCCGATCACAGGTCATCATCATCAGGGATCAGGAATAGGACTAACCTAAGGGGGGCGTCTCAACACAGAACTCGCTGCTAAGATTATTTGTAATATCTACAGAATAAAATAATTTAAATCTTCAATCTCGTCCATGGAGGTGTTCAGGGGGGGGGGGGGAGTCGAGTTGGACCTCACCGTATCTCACGATCGGGAGAGGGGTCTCAACAAATACAAATACTATCTACGTAAAATCTCACGTGAGATAAGGGGTTGGAGGATGCGGACGAGCCAAATGAAATGAAATGAAATATATTTATTGTATTGTATCTTATTTCCTAATTATAATTGTGGCTCTAACTCCCAAACTAGGGCGACCTGTGTGTCAGGAGCTAGAGGCCATACGGAACATAGTTTAGTGTTTATAGCTATGTAGGAACATTGTTGTTAATTACTGTCATAGTTAATTACTTACAATATCTCACGAATGTGGAAGGGGGGGGAAGAAAATGGTCAAAATCGCCTCACGTAATTAAGAGCCTAGGCAATCAGAAATTAGAATTTAATCCTTAACTTATTTTTAGAGGAAATTAAATAAAAAATAAAAAATCGGTTAAGTGCGGGTCGGTATCGCACACGAAGGGTACCGTACCATCGTACAACAAATCAAAAGCACTCAAAACAATAAAAAAATAAACAAAAAGAAAATTTAAAAAGTTTATGCCTTCACGAGATTTGAACCGACGACCTCCGGATTGAGAGTCTACATCATACCGGCTAACCACAACCATGTGGGTTGACGCGAAATATGCTATCATATTTAAATGTGTAGTATATGTGTCTATGACATGGTTGCTATGACAATAAATAAACAGTTTCAGTCAAGATCTCCATTTTGAAATGCGTAAGTGTATCTAAACACGTGTCTTGTATCGGGCCCCCTTTAATTTGCAATATCTCTCGTATTTCAGTATTTGTGGTTGGTGCGGCAACAGATATACACATTCTGTGAAAATTTCAGCTTTCTAGCTATTACGGTTCGTGCAGACGGACCCGGTGACAGACAGGACGGACGGACGGACGGACGGACAGACGGACAGCGAAGTCTCAGTAATAGGGTCCCGTTTGGCACCCTTCGGGTACGGTACCCTAAAAAGGTTAAAGCCAAGATAAGCAAGTCCAATTGGGGAACATACTGTGCCATTTTCAACCGACTTCAAAAAAAGGAGGAGGTTCTCAATTCGACCCGTATGTTTTTTTTTTTTTATTTTTTTTTTCTATGTTTGTTACGCGATTGCTCTGCCAATTATGAACCGATTTGAACAAATCTTTTTTCGGCGTATAGGTAATACCTCAAGGGTGGTCCCATTGACACCAGGTCAGGATCTGATGATGGGATCCTGGAGAAATCGAGAGAACTCTTCAAATATTATAGGCAGACCTATAGTGTTTTTTGTGTTTTTCATGATAACTCGTGCAAATGCACATGGTAAGCATAATATTGTGATGCGGAACTGCTGATGAAGACCACATATGGCCACCAGATCTGCTCAATACTAGGTACAAATACAATGCGTGGCTGACGGGCAGGCAACGCATAGCCTAAACCGGTGGACCTAGAGCCATGAAACTTTGTACAGGGGTTCCTTAGTCGCGTGGGGTAGCACTGATATAGCATTTGACAAAATTAATTCCCCAAGGGAGGGGGGGATAAGGGGTTACAGTTAGTATTAAACTCAATCTAATCAAATAGGGTTTGTGGAAGTCGGTTTTTTCTAAAGTTTACTTTTTGTTTCAATTATTATAATGATTAGATAAATAACAAGAACACAAATTCAGATGCGGTGCGAAATTGTAAAATAAAACATTGTGACAGACAGATTTTCTTGCACGCTGACACTCGTGATAAACAAGCTAGTGAAAAAACATACAGCAATAATACCTACTCGTCATTCCGAGCGATTTGCGTTTTACTAAAGGCTGTTTTTGCCTTAGGCGCCGCCGTCTTCATGGATGTCCCCTTATATTTTCATGGTAGAAAATTCTACGTTCGATGACCTCTGGATAAGTAATTCCTACGGATGGATAGGGGAGGCAGTTGCTCTCGTTCGAACGAAATACTTGGAACCTACAGCCCTTCACGTCCTCCCCGGGTATTGCTAACGAGCGACAAAACATCCATCGTCATCATCATCACATCATCTCAAGACATTTATCTCCAGGTTCTCAAAAGAGAACCTGACCACTTGACACTGGCCAAATTAAACTCAAAAGAGGTTAGGACGCCATTAATAAAAAGAAGAAGAAGAAGACCTCTGTGGCGCTGCAGTTGCGGTTCTGCCTGCTACCCGCAAGGTCCCGGGTTCGATCCACGGCTAAAGAAATTATAATTGAAACAAAAAGTAAACTTTAGAAAAAACCGACTTCCACAAACCCTATTTGATTAGATTGAGTTTAATACAAACTGTAACCCCTTATCCCCCCCTCCTTGGGGAATTAATTTTGTCAAATCTCATATCAGTGCTACCCCACTCTACTAAGGAACCCCTGTACAAAGTTTCATGGCTCTAGGTCCACTGGTTTAGGCTATGCGTTGCCTGCCCGTCAGCCACGCATTGTATTTGTACCTACTATTGAGCAGATCTGGTGGCCATATGTGGTCTTCATCAGCAGTTCCGCATCACAATATTATGCTTACCATGTGCATTTGCACGAGTTATTATGAAAAACACAAAAATCACTATAGGTCTGCCTATAATATTTGAAGATTTCCCTCGATTTCTCCAGGATCCCATCATCAGATCCTGACCTGACCAATGGGAAGGTAAACCCTTTCAAACAAAAAAATAATTTTCCAAATCGGTCCATCCGTTTAGGCGCTATCGAGGCACATACATAAAAAAAAAAAAAAAAAAAACAAACATCCGGACGAATTATAAACCTCCTCCTTTGGGAAGTCGGTTAAAAATAATCCCCAGGTCTTGGATGTTTATGTGCGTGTTGGAGGCTTGACTTGGCGGTAATCCTGGCCGGCTTCGCTGATCTATCTGATGTTTTTCATAGATGTTTTTTGATTGTCACTCTTGTTACATTTTTAATATCTATACAGTAATAAAGAACTTTGAACTTGAACTGTTAACAATGTCGTTCGGTGTGTGTTGAAAATAAACTCTGCTCAATGAAACTATGTGGTTTTAATTGACCAAAATAATAGGATATGGTCCTGCGGAAATAGTGAGACGTTGATAAATATGTCGGAAAACAAGATAATTTTTTTCTCGCATGAAAAGTTGCGTGGACGTGAAAATTACGTAACATGGTGTTATGAAAAATGCTTTGCATCACGACAATGTTTCTGGATCTCATGATGGTGTGGGGCGATTTCAACCCAACAATGGACCCAATGGACTCGAATGTCAGAAGACAGATTTCGTAGGCTCGTTTTCGTGTTTATCGACGACACATTCGCATCCCGAGCGGTGAAAAGAAATAGTACTTGAAGTCCTTTGTATATTTTTAACTCGGTGAATTATAATTTATAGTAATAATTGAAGTTATTCTGAGTTCATAAGTGAGGTGCATGTTTACAATTAGTTTTCAATGTTAACCGGTCGCTTTTCTTGGTGCAGTTAACTCGAGGTCCCTCGGTTAAATTGCTTGGTGGAACCGGATCTCAGGCAGTTTGCACAGATCACTTCTGGGAAGCACGTCATACAGAATCCATGTATGACCTGACTATAGGGTGTTCGGTAGATAAATGTCCAAACGAAATCAGCAGCAAGAGGAGGTCATTTGCTACCCAAATAACCGTAATTTTCTGGACTTTGCCCCATAGATCCCGAAAAAAATGATGATTTGTAGATTTTCTCTCTCTGCTGTCCGTCCGTCCGTCTGTTCATCCGTCCGTCAGCGGACCTATTTTAAAGCCCACGAACCTTTTTTTTACCGACTTCACAAAAGGAGGTTTTCTAAACATCGGGATATTCTTTTATTTTTTTGTAGGTATGTGCCCCGATTGCTCCTAGAGACGGATGGACCGATTTGGAAAATATTTTTTTGTTTGAAAGGGCATACCTTCCAATTGGTCCCATTGACACCAGGTCAGGTCTGACGATGGGATCTTGGAGAAATCGAGGGAACTCTTCAAATATTCTAGGCAGAGCTTAGTGATTTTTGTGTTTTTCATAATAACTCGTGCATTTACTCATGATAAGAAGCATAATATTGTGATGCGGATCTGATGATTAAGACCACACACACAAATACATACAATCTACTATGCGTGGCTGACGGGCAACGCATAGCCTAAACCGGTGGACCTAGAGGCATGAAACTTTGTACAGAGGTTCCTTAGTAGCATGGGGTAGCATAGCACTGAGATGGGATTTGACAAAATTAATTCCCCAAGGGGGGGGGGGAATAGGGGGTTACAGTTTGTATTAAACTCAATCTAATCAAACAGAAGAAGTGTGTGGAAGTCGCTTTTTTAAGTTTTACATTTTGTTTAATTATTTTAACCGCTATCCGTACAAAAACCTCTATCGACTCAACATGTGCATGCACACCCAGTTGACCTTGCATCCTCCATTGTTAGCTGATGATTAATCAATAAATGTACATCGATGACTAACAATGACTCGTGATTATCATTCGATCAGTGATGACCTTTGCGGCAACTTGTTTGGTAGTGACGAGTCGGGCATCGGAGGTTCCGGGAATAAGAATCGATTAATTGATTAAATATGAAAACTCAATCAGACATATCAGGTCCCGGCTACTACCGCTACTCGGTGATATTAGTAAAGCTGTGTCAAAGACCCTATACTCTATCCATGCTTAGAAGTAACTTGACAGCTAACCTAAAACTTCATTAAACCACTTTTTAAACACTAGGGATGTTACCGAAACAATCGGAAAGAATCGAACAATTTCAAATCGCACAACAATTCAGTTGAACTAACAGAAGAGATGTCATCGCCATTACTGCTATTAGCGCTTACCAGGGAGCACTTATCCAGTGGAGAGCGCATAGATACATTTTCCTTTGAAACACAACTCACCAATTTACGGGCGGCGGGGACGAGGTAAGATAGCTGTGATTGGTCAGCCGCTGCGAAACCGTCTGGCGGCCCGTCATCGTACATAGGTTGCGTACGTTGAATACAACTAACGTTTGGCGAGCCGCATTCCCCCGCAGGCGTAGTAGCATTAGGATCAAACATATTTAAGGTAACTGAAGAATCAAGAATAAAATGTTAGACATCTTTCCGATTTTTTTTATTATTCTATTTTTATGAGAAATTTCTCTCAATAACAGGCTAAGATTGACATAATATGTCAAGTTGTCTGTTATATTAGATTCACTATAATAGTAATAGGGCAGCTTGACAACTTCTGACAGTCAAAGTAAAAAAAAATGTACAGTCGGGTTAACCATCTCTTATTGAGCCAGCGTGGTGGAGTATGGCTCAATCTTATACATATTCGGGTAAAAGGCCCGTGCCTCGTGTGGGGGACATTAATAGGCTATACAGGGAGGGTGTGAAAGGTGTAGTCATATTTAAGGTGGTTATTGTAGAGGAACTAAAGGCACTAAACTGACAACCTTCAAATCCGACAGCTCTTCGGTGGCCACAGATTCCATTTTCAAACACACCATTTTAATTAGTTTAGTTAGTATAGTTCGTGTCGCCTTCGGAATCGCATTATTTATTTATTAGGCTTGCTTACAGTTTGTGCACTTATAATATAATTATATATAATCACTTTTTCTGTTTTTCTTTTTTAAAATAAATAAATATAAATAAATAAATATAAATAAATAAATAAAATAAATTACAGTACAAAAAATATGACTAATTCTACTCTGTACAAATCAGCTGACCATCTGGACCAAACAAAACGTATGGAGCAATAAAAAATAAAGTTGCTCTGATCAAATCGGTTTCATAGTAAAAGTTGCTCAGAATGGTCTCCATTATAATCACCTAAATATGTCTACACCTTCTGTTACACCCTGTATTAATTACTTTCATTAAATTATTTTAGACAGACATACTTAAACCATCTTCAGAGGTACGACCAATGGGTTAGCCCTATGTCACACAATAATAACTATAACTAACTAATAATAACTATACCTGTGCCTGTAGACAATGTAAAACGCTAAGGATAGCGAAACGAAACGATAACTTTTTATGTATGCAATTTGACTCATATCACTCATGCTCGGCTCATTAAAGAGCCGCTTCTATCAAAATAGTAATCTACTATTAGACAAAATGACATTGTATATGGCAACCCATGTATTTACGGTTTTGGCAGTGAATTAGAAATACAGTAGCTAAAAATGGTACCTCTGCCATCACGTATGGGAAAAAGCATATTTTTTGCATAATTACAATATAAATAGGAAACGCAATAGCCGGCGTCCACCGTTCATAGGATTGTGCAACATTTTCCGCTGATCCAATCATTTCTCAAGAACAGAGAGAGATATCTGATTATGTTAAGGAGAAGATCTCACGTATGTACCTTATCGGGAAACGGGCCATTAGAGGTGTTTGCGTTGTTTGTTTGATTGTACTGAGATGATCTTCATAATGCATATCCATTCCATATACCATTGGAAAAAATTTAACTTTTCTTCATATCTCCAATTCTATATGGATTTCAGTTGTAACAGTGTGGGAGGTCAGACTCATTTACACAGACAATTAACGCCATGCAATGATATTCCATACTTAATTCCATATATGATTGGAAATATAGAGAGGAAAAGTTCCAAATTTTCCCAATGTTATATGGAATAGCGTGGTAGATCCGGGTAAAGGCCTGTGCCCCTCGGTGGGGACATTAATGGGCTACATTTATTTATTTTATTTATATGGAATGGAGTATATAGATTTATTGACTATCTGGCTGAAACTGTGCCTCTGCCACCACTTATAGGAAAAGCCGTGACGCTTTGTTTTGTTGTTAAGTTTTATACAGAGGTACCAACATAAATTACCTACCTACAAAGAGCCCAACAGCTGCTTAGGTTGCCACAAGAATATGCCACCTTTGCCACAAAACAAACGATGACGATGACGACCTCTGTGGCGCAGCGGTTGCGCATCTCCCTACCAAGCGACAGGTCCCGGGAAACGGGTCCCAAAAAAAAAACACCCCAGGTCTTGGATGTTTACATAATAATAATATAATATTTTATTTATTTCAAAAAAGAAAAACAGAAAAAGTTTACACAATTTGAGGAACTTAGCTAAAAAAGTGACACCTAAATATTGGAACAACTGAGCCCGAGCTAGGTGTAAACCTGTATTTCAGGCTGCAGTGCTCTTCCAAAAAAATACATAATTTGCTAATTCGTGTTTGTGATGTTTGTGATGTCGCTGTTTCTGGTTCCCAAGACACAGGGTATCCTAGTGTGGGGCCAGAAGCTATGCATGTGCCTGTATGTAAATGTTTATGTTTATGATTTCTAGTTTCATTAAAAGTCACAGTGAGTCAGAAAATATCTTGAAGGGCTTCGAGAAAAGGGTGAAAACATAAACCTGGATTTCACCAACAAAAAGTTATACGAGAATAACTATCCCGGGGATAACTTGTATGACAAATGACAGTTCAAAATGAGGTGATATGATCTAGGTGTCACTGGTGTCTATGAAAACGTAGAAGATACTCTCGAGTAAATATTACTCTTTCGTTCGTACAATCCTAAAGAAAATAAAAAATATTAATATCAAAACTTCTCGCGCTATTTTCGAGAAACATAATAGTTTTGCGAGAAACATAATATGTAGTTTTGTTTGCATGGACTGGCTTCTCCTTAAACAGTTCGGCATGCCATTATAGTTCGCGTGCAGTAGATTGTGACACAGAAACACTGTACGTATTATAGCTACCAACATAATAATACTATACTAATGGCCTAAGATAAACTGCACACGTAGGTATAGTGATTTTATTTAAGTAACTCGAAGAAGAACGATTGTATTTGTCTTTTTGTTCGTTTCTTCTTTAGTTCTACTTATTTTAAGGCGTATTAAACTCATTAGGTACGGTACCCTAAAAATGGTTCATGGGATACAGTCCGCTGACTGACGGATGGACAGACGGACGGACGGACAGAGTGGAGGCTTAATAATAGGGTCCTCCGCAGGCGCAGTCAATTGGATATAGTCTCTGGGCGCCTCACAAAAAAAAACAAAATTGCATACTCAGTACTCACTCATAAACATAGGGCCCCAGCTCATCCAGAATTGGCTTGGAGCCATTGTTCAGGAAGTCATCAGCGTTGGTCACGTTGTACACGTACACCTTGATGAAGGGCTTCACCGGCGGCTTCGCCCACCAATCGAAGGTCATGGAGCCTTCGCGGAGGACCAGTTCCTGGAGAGAGAGAATTTCATCATCATCACCGTCAAGCTGGGGGTATTCAGCATCATCATCAGAGAGAGTGGCGCGAGCGAGTTGCTTTGTGAATCGATTTTCTCGTTGAGCGCCGTGTATCCATTTTTAGGGTTCCGTACCCGAAGGGTGCCAAACGGAACCCTGTAACTAAGGCTCCGCTGTCCGTCTGTCCGTCATCGGGTCCTACAGCACGAACCGTAATAGCTAGAGAGTTACAGAATGTCGCACTTCCGGATTTAGGATAACACGTGATACAGGGCTAGCTCATGCCACACCTCGGACACTCCATAGAACGCTCGTAAAATAATCACATATTACTACTACATAACCAAATGATGTTTGTATACGTGCAAATGTGTGCGTAAACTTCGCTAGGGCTGGTGGCGCGGCAAATGCGGCGATATTTAGTGTACGCGTCGTCACTCGTCAGTCGTTCAGCCCTGTCTATTGATCCTTTAACCAGTCCTTTGACGCCAGGGGTGGGGTGCGGTATCTGAATCAGCGCGGGGAAGGGAGTGGCCGTTCTGTACGGAGTACTGTTATCTCTTCTGTGCCCATGCGCAAGACGAGAAGAATAGTAGTTGCCAAACGAGTTCAAAGTTGAAATATTACAATAGCAATATCTCGTCCGACCAGCATGAAACTGTATTGCGAAAACTCTATCATTCGCGACGACAAAAAATACAATTGCAATCCTAATTTCATAGTGAATTGCAATTTCTACCTGCCTGCAATTATTATAATTTGGGACTAGGGGACCGTACCCAAATATTTTACCAGATATTTCCAAAATTCTTGCTACACCAAAATACAAGCGTCGTCCTTGTAGCCTCGTGTCAATTATCAACACATTTACACTCTATTAAGGTCTTCACAAAATAATAACCGGCCAAGTGCGATTCGGACTCGCGCACGAAGGGTTCCGTACCATTATCTATAAAAAACCGCAAAAAAAATAAACATATTGTATGAGAGCCCCCCCTAAATATTAGTTTAATTTTAATTTAATTATTTATTTATTAATTAAATAATATACTCAATATATTGTGAACATTTTAATCGTCTACCTGCTACCATTATCAATAATTATCGAGCAAAAATGAGCAAAAAAATCACGTTTGTTGTATGGGAGCCCCTCATTATTAAATTTCTTTTATTTTTTAGTATTTGTTGTTATAGCGGCAACAGAAATACATCATCTGTGAAAATCTCATCAAGCTACCACGGTTCATGAGATAGACAGACAGACGGACGGACGGACGGACGGACGGACGGACAGCGAAGTCTCAGTAATAGGGTCTCGTTTGGCACCCTTCGGGTACGGAACCCTAAAAAGCCCGTTTTGACAGTTCACGCCCATGAAGTTTCAACCCCTAACGCGCAGGGTAATAGAAGCGGTTTTCCTAGGTGCAACTTGTACGCTTTGCTTGTACGCAACAGTTGGCTTTTATACCTACGTGCATTAGGGGCTAAAACTTCATGGGCGTGAACTGTCAAAACGGGCCTTTTATTTTGTGAAGACTTTACCTACTGGCATAGCTAGGACCACAGCACAGGTAGCCTTATGCAAACCTCCTTATTAGTAAACCTCTGCATTGCAATAACTACAGTCTAGTCAGGTTGAGGGGCAAATCGGTTGAGGAAACGTGCATATGGGTGTAGAATTATACAGGGTGACAATTAAAAACATTTTTCGTCTCCCAGTACATTGCCCCGATCAGCTGATTTCAAGTTACTATGGGAGACCCAAAAATTTTTTTCGTTTGCGACCATTATGTTTCATAAGGAAAGTTGTTCACAATGATGAGTACTATCATTCCCTCAAATATAGTCAGCTAATTTAATTTCACCCTGTATATAACTTCGAGAACTAAGATAAGAAGAAGCAAATTCTCGTTTATTATTTGAACAGAATTTGTCTATCGGAATTTACTCAGCTGATGTCGAGTTACGGTTGTTTAAATAAATGTCTAACAATTTAGGAATGTTGAGGCAATATCGTAGGAAATGAAGGTCATTAGTCTCTGCCCAGCCCCTTTGTGGGCAAAAGGCTTGAGAATATTTTTTGCATTCACTTACTTATATATATTTACAGACATACACGGCAATATACAAGGTGTAAATGAATTAACGCAAAATGAGAAACTACTTTGTTAGGGGCATCATTCTGAGCAACTTTCATTATGAAACCGATTCGATCAGAGAAACTTTATTCTTCACTTCTCCATACAAATCAGCTGACCCACTCAGGCCAAAATGTACTGGGAAGTGAAAAATAAAGTTGCTCTGATCAAATCGGTTTCCTAGTGAAAGTTAATCAGAATGATGTCCCTGACAAAGTAGTTTCTCATTTTGCGCCAATTCATTTACACCTTGTATATTAACAGACACACGGGAGTAAACTATGCCCGCTAATATATTTTGTGCCCCGTGTCTGCATAACTAATTACTCTAAAATATTACCCTCTAATGAAACCCCTCCACCGACCCGTAATGCCAGCGTTGTAGATTATAGCTCAATCTTTCTCGTTTTCTGGTAAAAGCCTGTGTCCCTCGGTGGGGACATTTACTTTTTCACTCTACATAAACCTTCGATTACGATCCGGCTACCAAAGTCGCTCGAACTCGAACTAGCTGCAAAACACTTTCATTCCAATCATAAAACACCAAAAAAATCCATCGCTCCACGCTAAGCGGAACTGATTCGTAAAAAATGATGTTCTTTTTTAAAACCACAAGTTCTTGAAAGCGAAAAGGAGGTTAAGGTTGTATATCAGAATAATTAGCGTTACTAGAACACAGAGCAGGTAAAGTTACTGTCTCACGGGTGTTTAGCAATATTAACTTATCTGTGAACTATGTTTGAACAATGGCGGCGCTAATGTGTATTAAAACCCAAGTTTGACTGAAACGCAGGAAATGAAGGTAATTTAAAGTAACCGAAAAGAGATCATTGTTTGTAATTAGGATATTTTTAATCTATGAATGCAGTTTTTCTTCTTATTAAAATCGATGACATTGTTCCTAAGAACAGATCTTCGTATGTCTTATAGTTTCAGACTTTCCCATACTGACCGATTTGAATGAGACAGCCTGTATATACCGCCTCCGTTCTGTTCCTCGTGGATAAAAAAAAATGAAACTTTCATTTTGTTTTTATTACCCACATAATTAAATTAAATTACGTACACAAGTGACCTTTACCGGTCAAGACTGACCGCAAATGCGACCTAACCTAATGGCAAATGTTCTTGCAATAACGACCACACTTAACCTTAAATGTTACAAAATGAACAAAACAAGAGAATAAATGCTGCAAGCCTTTACGCAGGTTATTATATTCGCATTTGTATATTTTAGTTTTTCATTCGATTAATTAAATTAATATGACTCTAATTCGACCGAACAATTAGCATGCAAAGAATATTAAAAGCCCCAAAAAGACCACACAGTCTTTTCACGGTCTTAGTTGCTGACAGAAATCTCTTGTTGGAGATTAGCTCGCCTTTGTATATTGTTTCCAATAGGACCTTAGTATATGTGTTGTAAAATAAACTAGTGGCTCTGTGAGCTGTAGACCTCGCGAGTATGTCGGTGGGAAAGCTGAACTGCTAAAACACATAAAAAAAATAACCCAAATAATTTTCTTTCAATAACACATACAAACTTATGAATGTACCTGGTTACGTACATGCAGTATGAAAGTAGCCGCACCAATAACTTTGTAAACTACATTTCGCGATCTTTTATACAACCTATTGACTTTTTACTAAAATTATATAATCTGTTTCACTCTCATAGTCTTTACAAATCCAACGACACCTCATTTGTTAATATCCATCGAGCCGTTTGGGTTGTAGCGATTTTTTTACATTTTAAAACCCCATATCTCCGCCATTTTGAAAAAAATCAAAAAACTGGCTCGAGTAAAAAATTCTATTTATTTTTTCAACCTGCTCACAAAATTTCACGAGAATCGGTTCATAAATGCGACCTGTAGAGGAGAACAACCGGACATACAAAAGCATTTTTGCCCAAACCTGAAACGGAGACGCTTCGCTCGCTTCGCTCGCTCATCTGTTTCACTCTCATGGTCTTTACGAATCCAACGACACCTCATTTGTTAATATCCATCGAGCCGTTTGGGTTGTAGCGATTTTATCTCCGCCATTTTGAAAAAAATCAAAAAACTGGCTCGAGCAAAAAATTCTATTTATTTTTCCAACCTGCTCACAAAATTTCACGAGAATCGGTTCATAAATGCGACCTGTAGAGGAGAACAACCGGACATACGAAAGCATTTTTGCCCAAACCTGAAACGGAGACGCTTCGCTCGCTTCGCTCGCTCGGTCAATAATTTTCGAATAACGAAGTCTGATACAAAGTATAATTGAACTTTTTTGTAAAGATAATTTTAAATCGAATCGAATGTAGCTAACTCATCGATTTTATATCTGTCAAAGTTGAATCGATTTAAAGCGCTAATCTAGATTTAAAAGGCTTCTGCAAGCGACCTAAAGCAACAAGAAAACTGTTCAAAATCGTAGCTTCTGTGTTCGACTGTACTAACGATTACTAAAACACCACTAATCGCTTACCCACGTACTAATAAAAAGTTTTACGGTGGCGTGTACGAGCGTGGCGGAACGGGACAGCGATATTAACTTTGTCTAGGCGTGCGGGATTTAGCTAGAGTCTGGCCAGCGAGACCTGTCATCTCAAAAGCGCGGCAAATTTAAAAAATCTAAATGTGGCCACGACTATACACCAAATTAACGGAGTTGATACTTTTTTGTTTTTTTTTTTTTTAATTTAATTTTCGATAAGTACCTACCTATTTTCTCTCATGACTTGGTTAATTGGTGGAAAAAGAGAACATTATATTAGTAAAAACGTGCCTTCGTAAATTCGGGATGGGTTAAGTACCCATCCCGACTGGCCAGACTCTAGCTACCTCGCACAGTTTTCATTAGTAAGGCGGTTAGTACTTAGCATAGCAACATAGCAACATTCCATTTTTATGACTCAAAGATAGTAAAAAATGTGGCCATTCCGTCTTTATACATTCCTTGGTAGTATTACGGAGTACTATTATCTCTTCTGTGGTAGTATAGTACTTTACTTGTCAATCTACTGAATTCCATCCTATAAACTATGCCATGATATTTGCTAGTATTGAACATCGATTATAAGATTTCCTTCCATCACGCAATATTTATGTTGAATGAATTTGATAAAACAAAGAAGCATCATCAAACAAAGTTGTAATAAAGTAAGTAAGTATGTATATCGCTTTATAATGCTTAACCGATAAACTGCAATAAAGCTCCTTGTTTTTAACCGACTTCCCAAAGGAGGAGGTTTACAATTCGTCCGGATGTTTGTTTTTTTATTATTATTATTTTTTTATGTATGTGCCCCGATAGCGCCTAAACGGGTGGACCGATTTGGAAAATTATTTTTTTGTTTGAAAGGGTTTACCTTCCCATTGGTCCCATTGACACCAAGTCAGGATCTGATGATGGGATCCTGGAGAAATCGAGGGAACTCTTCAAATATAACGAGTATAGTGCTTATGTGCTAGGGGTGATTCGGTGCGGATCTGCTATTCTATTCTAATCACCTTTAGTACATAAGCACTATACTCGTACATATATATTTTATATAAATTAGAACTACCTACTGTAGAACCATATATCTCCCTCTGTTGGTAACTTTATATACAAATTCAAGTACCTATAAATTTTAGTGTTGTTCTGAGAACCTTTGTCAATTTTTTTTTGTGAAAACTTTATTGGCTTGTGTGTTAACTCATTGTTTTTTTTGTTATGTAATAGATTAAGCTGTTTGTTTTCCTAATAAAGAAAAAAAAAATTAAAAAAAAAATTATAGGCAGACCTATAATGAATTTGTGTTTTTCATAATAACTCGTGCAAATGCACATGGTAAGCATAATATTGTGATGCGGAACTGCTGATGAAGACCACATATGGCCACCAGATCTGCTCAATACTAGGTACAAATACAATGCGTGGCTGACGGGCAGGCAACGCATAGCCTAAACCGGTGGACCTAGAGCCATGAAACTTTGTACAGGGGTTCCTTAGTAGCGTGGGGTAGCACTGATGTGGGATTTGACAAAATTAATTCCCCAAGGGGGGGGGGGGGATAAGGGGTTACAGTTTGTATTAACTCAATCTAATCAAATAGCGTTTGTGGAAGTCGGTTTTTTCTAAAGTTTACTTTTTGTTTCAATTATAACGTTTGGTGTACATAATGGTAGCAGGTTAAAAACAACATGAGTTTCAATTTAAAATAACAAGGTAGATATGTATTTTAATAGATAAGTAATAGGTAACAAAGTTGTAATAAAGTAAGTAAGTATGTAAATCCCTTTATAATTCTTAACCGATAAACTGCAATAAAGCTCCTTGTTTTTATCAAAACCATCCAACATCTTCGAAGGTCGTCATTATTTCTTGAGCAGTACCACACCTCGGACACTCCATAGAACGCTCGTAAAATAATCACCTATTACTACTACATAACCAAATGATGTTTGTATAAGTGCAAATGTGTGCGTAAACTTTGCTAGGGCTGGTGGCGCGGCGAATGCAGCGATATTAAAGTATACGCGTCGTCACTCATCCGGCGTTCAGCCCTGTCTATTGATCCTTTAACCAATCCTTTGACGCCAGGGGTGGGGTGCGGTATCTGAATCAGCGCGGGGAAGGGAGAGGCCGTTCTGTACGGAGTACTATTATCTCTTCTGTGACAGTACTCTGTATCTATTGTTACGAATATTTAATTTGTAGCTATTAATGTTTCTTTAAATATTTGTTGACTCGCTAAATTATTGTAATTTCTATTCTACAGTCGCATGATTTAAAGTATTTCTATTTGACTTTTTGTGATTGGTCGAGACACTGAGTTGTCAACGACCAATCACAAGTGAGAGCATAATGGAGGGAAGGAAATTAACTACTAAGCTGTTACGAATGTTTAATTTATAGCTATTAATGTTTTTTTTTAAATATTTGTTGACTCGTTAAATTATTGTAATTTCTATCTACAGTCGCATGATTAAAAGTATTTCTATTTGACTTTTTGTGATTGGTCGAGACACTGAGTTGTCAACGACCAATCACAAGCGAGAGCGTAATGGAGGGAATGAAATTAACCAGCGGGCTAAAGCCCGCTGTGCCCAGCCATTCGCTTTCTGGCATTGGTGACAACCACTAGTGACTAAGCTGCTGTTAGTTAGTTACACTGTATACCTAGGTTCTACTGTGAGTCTCAATCAATAAATCAAGGTCTACCAAACTGTATTCGGCATTTGTATTCAAATTCCTTATTTCTGAGAGTTAAACCACTTCGGTTTATATCTCAGAAGTGGGATATGCAACCTAATGTCCACATAAGGATCGGACAAGCATTAAGTAACCGGCGTGTGAAGAAAAGAAACTAAACGTAAGTATTCTTGTTTCAAAGTATTTTTTTTTCTTTCTTTTTGCTGTAAGCTGTCTTAAGTTGGAATTAAACTATTGTATGATGTGCATGTTTGATGCTAAAGTTCGTTAGTTACTGGGAACTAAACTGTATTTACCGTAACGGAGAAATTCCGGAGGTTTATATGGTTAGTCATGCATGTTAATCTTGCCAGGGTACTCCCTGGAGATGAACATGTTTGATATGTTGTCCTATAATTAACTATAAGCCCAACTGTATTTACCGTAACGGAGACATTCCGGAGGTTTATATGGTTAGTCATGCATGTTTATCTTGCCAGGGTACTCCCTGGAGATGGACATGTTTGGTGGTTTATAATAAAGTGCCTACTAAGACAAAGATAACCTAATTTTAATATTTTTTACAAGTAAAGTGATGTTGTCCTATAATGAACTATAAGCCCAACTGTATTTACCGTAACGGAGACATTCCGGAGGTTTATATGGTTAGTCATGCATGTATATCTTGCCAGGGTACTCCCTGGAGATGGACATGTTTGGTGGTTTATAATAAAGTGCCTACTAAGACAAAGATACTCATTTTTAACTGGTAGTATAGTGAAATTTCTCTAACTGGGTGTCTTTCTTTTCGTTTGAGGCCTCGAGAACATGGATGAACAAAGGTCTAGTTCTCGAAGAAAACATGATGGACCCGAACGAATCTCTCGTGTGACGCTGACGCCACCACTAAGATTCAATGATACGACACGGAGCCGCAGCCGTGGTCGAAGGCGTACGCGATCACCTGAAGAAAAACGTAACAGCCGCTACTGCCGGTCACGGTCCAGGCGGTCGAGAGGAAGGAGGTCGCGACTGACGGATAGTCGGTCTCGTTCCCGCTCAACCCGTTCAAGGCGGACAAGCACGAGATATAGCCGGGTGCAGCGCTCCAGGACCCGATCACGCACTCCGAGGCACCGAGCTTCGCGTCTGCGTACGCCCTTCCCTGAAGATGCACGTCGTGACCGTAAGTCAGATGACAATTTGGTTATTGAAAATTTCATTAATGTACTTAAGGGTATGAGTAATTCAGACAAACGTGATAGGTTTCCCGCCTTAAATAACGTGATTCCTGATTTTGACCCATTATGTAAGGAACAAACGATTGATACGTGGCTTCATAAAGTTGACGAATGTATACAGATCTATGGTTGGAGCGATAAACAAGTGGTTCACTATGCTTTACCGAAATTAACTGGGGTGGCTAAAACCTGGTATCAGGGTCTGCCGTCGCTACTATTCTCTTGGCCAGAGTGGAAATTAAAGTTAAGGGAATCTTTCCCGACTAGGGATAATTATGCTGACCTACTAACGGAAATGCTTAGTAAAAAAGTACGCTATGGGGAGTCATTGGAGATATACTTCTACGCTAAAATGAACCTTTTGAATCGTTGTGAGATATCCGGAAAACGTGCAGTCGATTGCATAATAGCAGGTATCGAGGATCGTGGTGTTAGGTTAGGAGCACAAGGAGCAGAATTTTCGGAACCAGAATCGTTACTTAAATTTTTGAAGACTGTAAAAGTAGGTCAAGATAGGTTCACGAACGACCAGCAAAAGGGTAGAGATAGGGATAAGCGACCACAAAATAACTCGTTTACCGGTAACAAAGTAGGTCAGGTAGGTCATAGTTCTCAGAGGTCCACCGGATCTAATATAGTCTGCTACAATTGTAAAGAAACCGGTCACGCATTCTTTCGATGCACAAAACCGAAGATTCGATGCTCTAAGTGTAGTTTATTAGGACATAAGGATGCTGAATGTCCTGGGACGAAACAAAGTACCAACGATAACACAAAAGCAGTATTGAAAGTAGATAACACGGGTGACTCGAGTGCCAAGTACAAAATGCCAATTAAAATAAATGGTTTATTTTCAGAATGTCTCGTTGACTTGGGAAGTGAGGGTACTTTGATACGTCTCAGTGAAAGTCAGCGTTTAGGGTTAGACTGGAAGGTAGGAGAAGCGCCATTATTAAGAGGAATAGGTAACGTGCCATATAGTCCGCTAGGCAAAGCTCTCGTTACTATAGGAGTGCAGAACGTAGTAGAAGATCACGTGGAAGTGTTAGTGGTGGATGATTATTTGATCAACTGTCCCGTTCTACTAGGTCACACTTTCACCGAAAGACCTTCAGTCAAAATAGTAAAAACCGAATCGGACGTAATTTTTCAGCGGGTTAGTGAGGAGTCAGTATTGAGTTGCCCGCTTTTGTGCCTAGAGGAGACTTGCATAGGGCGCGGTGAATTGAAAGCAGTCCCAGTTATATCACGAAACACTTTCTCGGGAAAAATTTACGTTAACGGAACTGTGCGTGGAATCAGTGGTCGCGAACATTACTTATTACCCGGCGAATATCAATTAACGCAAGGTGCCGGTAGGGTTCTCATTCAAAATATTGGTGACAATGATCTCATTATAAGTAAGGATAGTCTCATAACTAGAAGCCATACACTAGCTACGAGCCTACAAATTCAAAAATTAGATTTTGACAAACAGTCTTCCATTGAGGAATCACCAATCAGTTGTGGAGAAAATTTGACAAAGGAGCAAAAATGGTCATTAAAAACTTTGTTGGGCAAATACAAACATTGTTTCTCGAGTAGTTTAAAAGACCTTGGGTTTACAACGGAAACTGAAATGGTGATTCAACTGGATGACCCCGACCCTGTCGTTTACCGCCCATATCGGTTGTCCTTCACCGAACGTCAACTAGTTCAAAGTATGATTGATGAAATGCTTGAAAGCGGCATTATAAGAGAGTTAAATAGTCCATACGCGAGCCCTATAGTGTTAGTTAACAAGAAGTCGGGGGAGAAGAGATTATGTGTAGACTACCGGGCTCTCAATAGTAAGACCAGAAAAGAGCACTACCCTCTCCCTCGTATTGAGGACCAATTAGACCTGTTATCAGGTAGCTCTCTCTTCATTACCCTTGACTTAGCGTCTGGGTACTATCAGATCCCAATAGCCGAAGGCTCTCGAGACAAAACTGCCTTTGTGACCCCTCAGGGTCAGTATGAGTACAACCGAATGCCCTTTGGCCTAGTGAACGCACCATCAGTATTCCAGCGTACGATGAATAAAATTATCCACAACTCACCTGCTTCGTCTTATGCACTTGTGTATATGGATGACATTTTGATTCCCGCAAGGTCATTCGACGAGGGGATGGCGCGCTTGGACGAGGTGTTGCGTTTGCTGGCAAAAAGTGGTCTAACACTCAAAATGACAAAATGTAATTTCTTTTATGACAAGATAGATTATCTGGGCTATGAAGTCAGCTCAGAGGGCGTTAGGCCAGGTTCTCTTAAAACAGACGCCATATCCAAATTCCCTACGCCAACCAATGTTCACGAAGTTAGGAGGTTTTTAGGTCTTGCTAGTTTCTTCAGGAGGTTTGTTGCGGGATTCGCCTTAATAGCACGTCCTTTAACTAGCTTGTTAAAGAAGGACACTTCTTGGAGATGGGGTAGTGAAGAAATGGACTCTTTCGAGAAACTAAAACAGATATTAATACAGAGACCCGTAATAGGTCTTTATGATCCCAATGCACTAACCCAACTCCACACCGACGCGAGCAAGTACGGGGTAGCAGGCATTTTAATGCAACAGGACAAGTCTGAGATGTTCAAACCTATTGCTTACTATAGTAGGCAAACCAGTCTAGATGAGCAAAAGCTGCACTCTTTCGAGTTAGAGACCCTCGCTATAATTGCCTCACTGAATAGGTTTAGACATTACTTACTTGGTATTAGGTTCACGATTGTGACAGACTGCAACGCTTTGCGTACCACGTTGAGTAAACGTGACTTGGTCCCACGAATTGCACGCTGGTGGCTGCAGTTCTTAGAATACGACTGCTCGATAGAGTACCGCCCTGGCGATAGAATGGCACACGTAGATGCCCTTAGCAGAGGTGCAATAGACGGTAGTCCAGACATGGATCACGTCTTGGAGGTACTCTCAGTGGGTACCGACGATTGGCTTGCAACGGTGCAACAGACCGACGAAGACATTAAAAATATCGCGGAGGTTTTAGGCGATCCTAAATGTAAAGATGCTATTGACATACACAAAAATTATAAACTCGTAAATGGACGAGTGTATCGCAAAATTGACGAAAATACTATCCGCTGGGTTGTGCCCAGTGGCACCAGATGGCAACTACTGAAAGCAAACCATGATGACGTGGGGCACTTCGGGTTTGACAAAACTTTGGCACGCCTACAGGCCACCTATTGGTTTCCAAAGATGAGACGATTTGTTAAGAAATACGTCTCGGCTTGCCTACAGTGTGCACATCACAAGCTGCCAGGTGGTGCCAGGCCCGGTGAGTTGCACCCCATCCCTAAAGCTATCATGCCATTCCATACCATACATGCGGATCATCTCGGGCCTTTTATTCGCACTAGGCGTGGTAATACTTTCCTCCTGGTTATAGTAGATGCCTTTACTAAATTCGTTGACATCACGGCTGTGCGAAATACTAAATCAGCCACAAGCATTAGGGTATTTAGAGAGCATTTTAGCTACTTTGGCATGCCGACCCGTTTAATTACAGACCAAGGGACAAGTTTTACTAGCAGGCAGTTTAAAACATTTACTCAAACATGTGGCATTAAGCATGTGTTCAACGCTGTTGCCACACCCCGAGCAAATGGCCAAGTGGAGCGGTACAATCGCACCATTCTGGCTGCACTCGGGGCAATGAATCATGACAGACCAAATGCGTTATGGGACGAACATTTGCCAGACATACAACTTGGTATTAATACGACAGTACATGCCACCACTAAAAAGTCCCCAGCGGAGCTTCTTTTCGGACGAAATTTAACTAACCCATGTGAAGGTTTGTTGAGTGACGTTATAAATGAAGTCTCGTCTGAGGTCGGAGAAAGTTTGGAAGATGTTAGAGCTAGGGCCGGCGAACTTATTAGGACACAACAAGAAAAGGACAAGGAACGGTATGATAGGCACAGGAAGATAGGAATGCGTTTCAAAGAAGGTGACTTGGTTCGAGTAGTAAGAGCCGCGACAGGAATAGAGGGACAGTCGAAGAAACTAGAACCTAAATGTAGAGGCCCCTATAAAATTAAAAAGGTGCTCCCCAACGATAGATTCGTGGTCGAGGATACACCTCTCACAAAGTCTAGTAAGAAGTACGAAGCTGTAGTAGCTATTGATAAAATATTTCCATGGATCTGTTTCAACGAACCCGTATCAACCGATTGTGAACCTGAGCATGATGATAGCGAATCTGAATAAAAGAGAAGTCTATAAATATTAATTTAGTCTCATTGATGAAAATGATGGTTGAGTTGAGAATTGCTAATTTAAATTAACTTAAGCGAGCATTTAAAAGCTATGTAAATTGTTTACCATTAATTAGTCAAACAAAGAAACTGTAATATATACACTTAAGAAAAGTCATGTAAGTGTACGTTATTTTAAGTATCGATGATTAATGTCATGAATCATCAAAAATTACCCACAGCTGAAGTATTTACTGGTCAATGTCATGGACCAGTAAATAATCATTCACATAGGATTAAATGTTGCGGGGCATCAGGTAACGGATGCCTCGCATTTCGGCAAGTGGTGCATCTGTAGGTATATCTGCTGGTCAATGTCATGGACCATATACTATCGATGCAATAGATTATATTAAGTTAGAAGTGTCAGGTAACCGACACCCTTAAAGGATAGTATCATTCTGTTAATCAAGGTCATGGATTAATAAATAAATTAGAAGACTCTATTATTAAGTAATTGTATTTGTTTAGATGGTAGAATGTATCACTCATATCACTGTGATGACTTATAGTTAAATACAGAAAGTATAAACATACAAAATATTTGTTTAACATAGATAACACAATGCAAATTTCAAATTATATAAATTAATGTATTATCCTACTTACTGTTTAACAAACATATAACAACGAGGGACTCGTTGGAAAACGGATGGCCGAGCTGTTACGAATATTTAATTTGTAGCTATTAATGTTTCTTTAAATATTTGTTGACTCGCTAAATTATTGTAATTTCTATTCTACAGTCGCATGATTTAAAGTATTTCTATTTGACTTTTTGTGATTGGTCGAGACACTGAGTTGTCAACGACCAATCACAAGTGAGAGCATAATGGAGGGAAGGAAATTAACTACTAAGCTGTTACGAATGTTTAATTTATAGCTATTAATGTTTTTTTTTAAATATTTGTTGACTCGTTAAATTATTGTAATTTCTATCTACAGTCGCATGATTAAAAGTATTTCTATTTGACTTTTTGTGATTGGTCGAGACACTGAGTTGTCAACGACCAATCACAAGCGAGAGCGTAATGGAGGGAATGAAATTAACCAGCGGGCTAAAGCCCGCTGTGCCCAGCCATTCGCTTTCTGGCATTGGTGACAACCACTAGTGACTAAGCTGCTGTTAGTTAGTTACACTGTATACCTAGGTTCTACTGTGAGTCTCAATCAATAAATCAAGGTCTACCAAACTGTATTCGGCATTTGTATTCAAATTCCTTATTTCTGAGAGTTAAACCACTTCGGTTTATACTATGTCGTAGCCATATCGTCGAATCGGCCATATCACGATATGGCCAAACGTGAAATATCATAAATCGATGAAATCTCTTAAGGCAAACACTGCGGTAGCTTAGGTGAAGACTAAAGGGGGCGAGCACAGCGAAGCCCCCGAATAGTCTTCGAGTTAGTTGGACATGTATTTGTATACTTAACACAAAAAACACGTAGTGCTGAATAACAATGCTTTTAAAAAGACATTATTTTCATTAAAACCGGCTTTTTATGAAATGGCCAAATACAATATGGCTACGACATCTATCTATCAGTTTCCTACGTGCGCGGGCAACGACACGCGGCCCATAGTCCACAGTTCGATGCCCGCGCGCAGACCGGAGCGCGTGCGCAATGGCGTGTAAACTGCACTTATAATAAATCATCCGAATTCACAAACTGCTACTCAATTAAAGTGCAGCTTTAGTAAGCTTTCCCACCACTTTCCTTCAATCGTAATGTTTGAAAAAATATATGTTGGTGTTGGTCTCATTTTGGAAAAAAAAGTAATAATTGAAACAAAAAGTAAACTTTAGAAAAAACCGACTTCCACAAACCCTTTTTGATTAGATTGAGTTTAATACAAACTGTAACCCCGTATTCCCCCCCTCCCCCTCCTTGGGGCCTTATTTTGTCAAATCCCATCTCAGTGCTACCCCACGCTACTAAGGAACCCCTGTACAAAGTTTCATGGCTCTAGGTCCACCGGTTTAGGCCATGCGTTGCCTGCCCGTCAGCCACGCATTGTATTTGTACCTAGTATTGAGCAGATCTGGTGGCCATATGTGGCCTTCATCAGCAGTTCCGCATCACAATATTATGCTCACCGTACGCTTATGCTTGCACGAGTTATTACTAAAAACATAAAAATCACTATAGGTCTGCCTATAATTTATGATCTGCCTATTAAATGTTTTATTATTATTATTATTATAGGTATTTGAAGAGTTCCCTCGATTTCTCCAGGATCCCATCATCAGATCCTGACCTGGTGTACCACAGTACAAATGGGAAGGTAAACCCTTTCATACAAAAAATATATTTTCCAAATCGGTCCATCCGTCTAGGCGCAATCGGGGCACATACATAAAAAAAACACCCGGACGAATTGTAAACCTCCTCCTTTGGGAAGTCGGTTAAAAACTAAAGAAAGGAAACAGTTTTACTCACATGATCTATAAATAATCTGACCCATGTGCCGAAGAATACCGCGCACACAATACCGGCCAGCAATAGCACCACCGCACTCGCGAGCACAAACCCTGGAACAGACAGACACACATACATCACATACAGAAACGAAAATATTCACAAAATTAAAAATCGGTTAAGTGCGGGTCGGAATCGCACACGAAGGGTACCGTACCATCGTACAACAAATCAAAAGCACTCAAAACAATAAAAAAAATAAACAAAAAGAAAATTTAAAAAGTTTATGCCTTCACGAGATTTAAACCGACGACCTCCGGATTGAGAGTCTACATCATACCTACCACAACCATGTGGGTTGACGCGAAATATGCTATCATATTTAAATGTGTAGTATATGTGTCTATGACATGGTTGCTATGACAATAAATAAACAGTTTCAGTCAAGATCTCCATTTTGAAATGCGTAAGTGTATCTAAACACGTCTCTTGTATCGGGGCCCCCTTTAATTTGCAATATCTCTCGTATTTCAGTATTTGTGGTTGGTGCGGCAACAGATATACACATTCTGTGAAAATTTCAGCTTTCTAGCTATTACGGTTCGTGCAGACGGACCCGGTGACAGACAGGACGGACGGACGGACGGACGGACGGACGGACAGCGAAGTCTCAGTAATAGGGTCCCGTTTGGCACCCTTCGGGTACGGTACCCTAAAAACTAACAAAAACCGACTTCGAGACCTCTCAATCGACTCAATCCTCTCTGCTCGCGTTGCGAATGTCGTCTAGACACGAAAAGGAACCTACAGCATCTGTATTCTGACTGTTAAGTCCACAGATATTACACAATATGGACGAATATTGGTCCCCTTAAGTCAGCCCACAGTCACAGAAAGGAAACGATACAAACTTAGGTTATTTAGTTTAACGTTAATACGTTATGTGACATTATAATTTTCGGATATTTTCATGTTGTTACCAAACTACTGGACCGATTCCTTTTTTCCAAAAAATGGGACCAAGCTTATGAGTAACCCTTTCAAAGAAAAAAGTATTTTTGAAATCGGTTCATAAATAGTATTAGTTTCGAACACCAGTACACATTACATACAACCGAATTGAGAACCCCCTCCTTTTTTGAAGTCGGTTAAAAATACATTTTGTAGTAGTCGTGCGTGAAGCTGTGTCAGAAGCCCGAAATAGCCCGACACCCCTCTACCAACCCGCACTGAGCCAGCGTGGTGGAGTATGGCTTAAGCTTCACGACTACTACAATAGTAGATTGTACAAGGGCATAAAACGCACCATTTTACCCGAGAGGTGGATAGTCATGTCGAGGGTAAAATGGGTTTTATGTACGAGTTATACACTCTCCTTTTCACTTCGATTGTGAGGAAATTAAACAGATATATTGCAAAAAAAAGTAAATATTATGAAATAATTGCAAATTGAAATTACCGAGAATAATTGAAACAAAAAGTAAACTTTAGAAAAAACCGACTTACACAAACCCTATTTGATTAGATTGAGTTTAATACTAACTGTAACCCCTTATCCCCCCCTCTCTTGGGGAATTAATTTTGTCAAATGCTATATCAGTGCTACCCCACGCGACTAAGGAACCCCTGTACAAAGTTTCATGGCTCTAGGTCCACCGGTTTAGGCTATGCGTTGCCTGCCCGTCAGCCACGCATTGTATTTGTACCTAGTACTGAGCAGATCTGGTGGCCATATGTGGTCTTCATCAGCAGTTCCGCATCACAATATTATGCTTACCATGTGCATTTGCACGAGTTATTATGAAAAACACAAAAATCACTATAGGTCTGCCTATAATATTTGAAGAGTTCTCTCGATTTCTCCAGGATCCCATCATCAGATCCTGACCTGGTGTCAATGGGACCACCCTTGAGGTATTACCTATACGCCGAAAAAAGATTTGTTCAAATCGGTTCATAATTGGCGGAGCAATCGCGTAACAAACATAGAAAAAAAAAAAAAAAAAAAAAAAAAAAAAAAAAAAAAAAAAAAAAAAAAAAAACATACGGGTCGAATTGAGAACCTCCTCCTTTTTTTGAAGTCGGTTGAAAAATAAGGACTTCCCGCCATTAAACTTTTTTTTTTGGACGTGCCTCCGCAGCCGGCTCTGGCCGGCAGTGACACTTAGCATAGGTGTATGTGGCTGTTTACCTGACGACCTTTGTCAGAGTCTGAGATTTAGACGAAGATTTACTTTATGCTCTAGAACATAAAATTTGATTTTATTCTGGCTATACCCGACATAAAGACGAACTTTACGAGCATGAGAAGTGAAAAATTTATTTTTAACAGACTTCAAAAAAGGAGGGGGTTCTCAATTTGGTTGTATGTTGTTTTAACATTATATTTAATGTGTACTGGTGTACGAAACTAATACTATTTATGAACCGATTTCAAAAATACGAGTAAGATTGATCTTACTCGTATCCGGGTAAAGGCTTGTTTCCCTCGGTGGGGTGGGGACATTAATAGGCTATATTCACAATCCCAGTTTGTGCTAGCTCCCTGTCACGCAAAATGGAGTATTGGACAACTGTCACAAGGAAATCAGCTTGGAAAAAGAAAACCACATTCAAATCGATTCACCCTTTTGAAAACAACGATTCGTAATTCGTAATTTCTTTATTGTACTAACATTACAGTAATAATTGAAACAAAAAGTAAACTTTAGAAAAAACCGACTTCCACAAACCCTATTTGATTAGATTGAGTTTAATACAAACTGTAACCCCTTATCCCCCCACCCTTAGGGAATTAATTTTGTCAAATCTCATCTCAGTGCTACCCCACGCTACTAAGGAACCTCTGTACAAAGTTTCATGGCTCTAGGTGCACCGGTTTAGGCTATGCGTTGCCTGCCCGTCAGCCACGCATTGTATTTGTACCTAGTATTGAGCAGATCTGGTGGCCATATGTGGTCTTCATCAGCAGTTCCGCATCACAATATTATGCTTACCATGTGCATTTGCACGAGTTATTATGAAAAACACAAAAATCACTATAGGTCTGCCTATAATATTTGAAGAGTTCCCTCAATTTCTCCAGGATCCCATCATCAGATCCTGACCTGGTGTCAATGGGACCACCCTTGAGGTATTACCTATACGCCGAAAAAAGATTTGTTCAAATCGGTTCATAATCGGCGGAGTTATCGCGTAACAAACATAGAAAAAAAAAATACGGGTCGAATTGAGAACCTCCTCCTTTTTTGAAGTCGGTTGAAAATAGCTTAACATAGAAAAAATATGTACAAAGGCGAGCTTATCTCTAATAAGAGATTTCTTCCAGCAAACCATGTTGGTTAGGAGACGGAGATGATAGGTAAGGGGAAAAATTGCGCGTACAATAAAACTATTCTAGTACCTATAATACATAGATATTATTATTACACATAGGTACATATAAGAACGGATTCCACAGAGTATTATCAATTTTCATTGTAGAATTATTTTAGTCATAGATAGCGTGGCAGAGGTACACACATGACCCACTAATGAGATAGGTACTTTAAGTTATAATAATATTTTAACGCAATCACTTATACACAATAATAGTGTTGCAGCTAATCTTGTTAACTTCAGAAGCTCTTTAACAGCACTATGTTGTAACGCAATTGAAGCTTTTTGTTATAGTGACATAACATTGTATTATGATAATTGAAACAAAAAGTAAACTTTAGAAAAAACCGACTTCTACAAACCCCATTTGATTAGATTGAGTTTAATACAAACTGTAACCCCTTATCCCCCCACCCTTGGGGAATTAATTTTGTCAAATCCCATCTCAGTGCTACCCCACGCTACTAAGGAACCTCTGTACAAAGTTTCATGGCTCTAGGTCCACTGGTTTAGGCTATGTATTTGTACCTAGTATCGAGCAGATCTGGTGGCCATATGTGGTCTTCATCAGCAGTTCCGCATCACAATATTATGCTTACCATGTGCATTTGCACGAGTTATTATGAAAAACACAAAAATCACTATAGGTCTGCCTATAATATTTGAAGAGTTCCCTCAATTTCTCCAGGATCCCATCATCAGATCCTGACCTGGTGTCAATGGGACCACCCTTGAGGTATTACCTATACGCCGAAAAAAGATTTGTTCAAATCGGTTCATAATTGGCGGAGTTATCGCGTAACAAACATAGAAAAAAAAAAAAAAAAAAACATACGGGTCGAATTGAGAACCTCCTCCTTTTTTGAAGTCGGTTGAAAAATGTAACTGGAGGACTTGTAAAGAGTATTGCACATAAACACAACACACATACCACATACAGGGTGTCCTACATATTATACGTCATGCTGACACCAGTGGTATACCTGTTTTAGATGCACCTGAACAAGAATATCACGGTCTATTTTTCAGATTCTGCTTTTCGGATTTCATTTATTTGCGTAAACCTTATAATATAACTTTTTCTGTCTTTAGCATAATGTGTACCGACCGATTAAATGTCAAATAAAGGTATGTGCCTGTTTATCTACGAATTGAAAAACACCCCTTAGTCAAAGTGGCCTAGTTTTCGAAATGTCATCAGTTTAGTAAATTATTGTAAGTTGCCAATTCGCCATAGAGATTTTGTCAACTGTCACTTACTCATACTCATACTTATACAAGCAATTGTTTACAACCTGTCTGTCTTCTTGACTCAAAGCAGGTTTGTGTCTTTTATGGGACACCATGTATACTTTGTTCTGTAAGGTTTGAGTTAAATTTGTTAGCAATTGTCAAAGTTACCAGTGTTATGATATTGTTATTTTATATATTTCTAGTATTTATTGTACTAACTGTGAATAATTTATAGATTCGATAATATTGACAGCGCGCCAATCGATTTAGTTTAGTGACATCCGGATGTTGTATCATAATAATGTTTTAATACTTTGACAGTTGCAAAATGGCGCCGATGCTTAAAGCGCGCCAATGAGCGTTGGTATATTGACTTCCGGATGGAATGTGAGAATTATAAGTTGGCGGGCTGTCAGAGGTAAAAATGGCCGCTGCTGTTAACGCGCTAAACGGAAGCCTCTATTTGACATCCGGTAGAAAAGATTGGCGCGTAAACAGTGGCGCGACTGAGGCGGTGCGCCCGAACAGGGGGCATTCTGTACTGGGCGGCGACATTGAGTGGAAGAGTGAATTCGGTTTAATAGCGTGTGTGTATGTGTGAATAAATATTATATTGTGCAGTATATTGGAACCGTTTTACTACAAATCAGAAGCGGTAAGTACATGCCCACATTTATTTATTTTTGAATTGATGTCGTAGGTTTTTCAAAAAGTGAAAAATTAAGCTCTCGTAAATTCAAACTGTAGAAAGAGGTTTTAACACCTTATTTTATCATTTTGATACAGTTTGACGGTCATAGGATAAGCGCATGATAAATCGGTGGGTCAAACTGGTTTTGATTTCCGAAAACGGTGTGTACATCAACGAACATTGAATGTGTTAATACCCAGCAATGCGGAGCGAGTGTAGCGATAGTCCATGCACCCTCCATTTGAATTATTAAAGTATATTTGAAACGTGATTTTGTCACGGTTTTTAAAGACCTTAGTTTAGTTAGACCTTATTATAGGACCTGCCAAGGTCAGAATCATGTTACGATAATATTAGATACTCTCAGATAAGGGTGTGTCGTGCATGAAATTTACCACTTACAATGTGTATGCAAGTACACCCTTGAACCCGTTAAGGACCCTAAGGTCTCGGAAGGGTCAAATTATGGTTTATCATGGATCTTGTGGGGTTTCATAAAGGGTACCAAAAATGTCATCAAATTCACGCTAGGACGCACCGTTTCCGAGTTATGGCAGATTTTAATATTTTTACGTTTGTTTAAACAAATTCAAACCGATAGTTTTGTTTGTGAGTTCTAGAATATGGAGGAAGCTGAAAAGGGTGCACGTAGGCGGCTGGTGACACCTGGGCTAAGCTCAGCCCCACGTGACGCTGAAGGCGAAAGAAGTTTGACGAGACGAAGTCGTAGCCGTCAACGCAGCGAGTTGCACGCGGGCAGCTGCAGAGGCCGCACCCACCATCGCAGTCGGAGTCCTGATCGTGTGACCGAGCGCGGCCGGAGTCTTCTGGAGAAAGAACGCGTGTTGGAGCGGGAGCGGGACAGAGTAAGACGATTGGAAGATGAATTAAATCGCGAGCTGAGCCGTTTGCGTTCTAGGTCTAGAGTTGGAGCGCGCTCACGACACAATCGTGAGACGAGTCGTATGCGTTCCAAGTCTAGAACACGTGATCGCTCCCGACTTAGGATAAACGATGATCGAGATTCATCACCGGTCCAAACAAGGAATCGACGCTCTCAAGCTGACGACCGCGGTGAACCTTGTACTCGGTCTAACCGTAGGTCTGGTAGTCCAGCTTTTTCCACGAATGATGTTGTCAATATTTTAAAATCGATGAAATCTCAGCCATCAACGGAAGCACAGAGTTCAAACAAATTAAACCATAAAAATATATTGCCCGAGTTCGACCCGTCATCGAAAAATCAACGGGTAGACATTTGGCTGCGAAAAGTAAACGAGTGTTCTACCGTTTATGGCTGGGATGATAAGACAGTTGTCCATTTTGCGATGCAAAAACTCAAGGGATTGGCCAAAACTTGGTACGAGGGATTAAATTCCATTTTGTTTAGTTGGTCGGAGTGGCAGGCGAAACTATTGACAGCCTTCCCCTGCGAACAAAATTATGGCCAATCCCTGGAAGATATGTTAAAACGTAAGAGCAGAGCCAATGAACCCATTGAGGTGTACTTTTATGAAAAGATAGCCCTACTGAACCAATGTGAGATCGATGGCAAGCATGCCGTCGATTGTGTCATTCACGGACTAAGCGATAAAACCATGAAAACTAGTGCCCTTGCATTACGATGCACGCACCCTGATCAGCTTCTGCAATTTCTTATGAGCAGTAAGGAATCGGCACAGACGGTACAACAAACGGAACGGTATAGTTTTAAAAATAGGCCTGCAAATGGTATTAGATCCACCAGTAGCAGTTTCGATGGTAAGAGGCCTAATGCTGAAACGGTCAATTCCGAATTGTTCTGTTTTAATTGTAGGGAACGCGGTCACCCCTTTATGAAGTGCCCCAAACCTTTGATAAAGTGCGTCACATGCCAAAGATTTGGCCATAAATCGGATAGTTGCAAATTTAGGCCTCAGAGTGGAACTACAGACAAAAAGCAAACTACTCCCAAAACTATGTGTATTTCGGCTTCCAAATCAAACTCTAAATACATAAAGGCGGTGACAGTAAATGAATCCCAGCTTCAGGCTTTCGTAGATTTCGGGAGCGAGGTGTCATTAATGGCTAAATCGATGTTATCAACATTAGGACTCGTCTGTGACAGTGGAGTAGTACCCTTGAAGGGATTTGGTAATGAAATTGTCCAGTCGGTTGGAAGCGTTCAGGCCAATTTAGTTGTTGATGGAGTAAAGGCCGAAGTTAAGTTTCATGTCGTGGATGACCGATTCCTTGAAGCGCCCATACTTATCGGTCAATCTTTCACTGAACAACCACATGTCGTTGTGTATAAGAATTCAGAACTCCTTAAATTCTTAAGCTTTGAGGATGAAATGCCTTTCGCTGATACCAACCTGGAAGATGCTCAAAACGTCAGAATAATGGCTTTATTTGGTAGTCATGTTCACGGTCCGGCAACAATTACGGCGGTCACGGAACCACGTATAAATGGCAATATTATTATCAGTAGCAAGGTTGTAGGAAAACCTACAAATCAGTACACCATTTACGGAGGCATATACCGCGTATGTAACGGTATAGTAAAAATTTGTGTTGCTCCCATCTCCCCTCAGCTTCGGTTGATAATGGGAGAAACATTGTGCCGTGCCACGAAAATTCAAATAGTAAACCGTATCGTCCCTGAGTCGGATGTGTTAATAGCTGCTCATAGTGATATTGACGAGAGTTTGGTTCGGGTAGGAGACTGTGCTGATGAATCAGACAAAAATAGACTTTATGACATCTTACACAAATACAAGCACTGTTTCGCTTCTACCTTGAAAGAGTTAGGGTGCACGAACGCGGCCGAAATGACGATTGAAATTAACAACAAAAAGCCCATTGTATATCGCCCTTATCGGTTGTCGCACAAAGAGCGCGAGCAAGTGCGAAACATGGTGAGCGAGATGCTTGAGGCTGACGTTATTAGGGAGTCTACATCAGAATATGCCAGTCCAATCATTTTGGTTCGCAAAAAGGACGGCAAACTGAGATTGTGTATAGACTATAGATTACTCAACTCTGTGACTGTGAAGGAGCGTTACCCGATGCCAATAATTGAGGACGAAATTTCCCGATTATCTGGACAAGCATATTTTATTTCCCTCGACTTGGCATCGGGGTACTATCAGGTACCTATATCGGAAGCTTCAAAGGCCTTGACAGCGTTTGTGACGCCGGACGGCCAATACGAGTTCAATCGTATGCCGTTCGGCCTCGCAAACGCCCCCGCGGTATTCCAGCGGATGATGCACAAAGTATTGGGTTCTGCGCGATATAGCGAGGCCACCGCGTATATCGATGACGTGCTGATCTATGGCAGGGACAAGGAAGAATGTTTGAATCGATTGGAGCGCGTACTTGAGTTGCTGGAGAAAGCCAGATTAACGTTAAACTTATCCAAATGCGAGTTTCTATCAAATAAGGTGGACTATTTGGGCTACGAAATTAGTGCCTCCGGCATAAGGCCGGGAGACAAGAAGATCAATAGTGTCATTCAATTCCCGCGTCCGATAAACCAGCACTCGGTGCGACAGTTTCTGGGGCTGGTGGGATATTTCCGCAAATTTATTCGGAACTTTGCGCAAATAGCGCATCCGCTGAATAAGTTGCTTAAAAAGGACTCGACGTGGTGCTGGTCGGATGAACAGGAAAATGCGTTTACGGAGTTGAAAGAACGCTTAACTAATCGTCCCACTTTAGCTATATATGATCCAACAGCGGAGACGGAGCTCCACACAGATGCCAGCAAAATTGGTATTGGTGGGATCTTGATGCAAAAACCCCTGGCCGGTGGGGAGTTCCGTCCTGTTGCGTTTTATAGTCGTCAGACCACGCCAGAAGAAAAGCATTTCCATGCTTACGAATTGGAAACCCTGGCAGTGATTTGCTCCCTTAAGAAGTTCCGCGTTTATCTGTTAGGCCAGGAGTTTAAAGTAGTAACGGATTGTAGTGCGTTGCGCAGCACTTTTGTAAAACGTGATATAATACCCCGGGTAGCACGCTGGTGGTTGTTACTACAGGAATTTCAATGTTCCATAGAATATAGGGCAGGCTCTAAGATGACGCATGTGGACGCGTTGTCACGCAACCCTATACCAGATGAGGAAACTATTGATGTATTAGGACAGTATCCGATGGTAATGTCAATAAGTAGCCACGATTGGCTAAAAACTCTGCAATTGGGAGATCCCGAGCTAAGTAGAATAAGAGACATAATTTCATCGGATGTTGATGTCGATAATCTAAAATATATCAGAGACAACTACTTGATTCGAGAAAATCAACTTTATAAAAGGATTGACGGGGACGATAACAACATACGGTGGGTGGTTCCGAAGGGGGCGAGATGGCAGTTGTGTCGACTAAACCACGATGATATTGGGCATTTTGGAATGGAGAAAACTCTCGAGCGGATAAAAAAGTCTTACTGGTTCCCAAAGATGTCCAGATTTATAAAAAAGTATGTGCAAGCCTGTGTTCAATGTGCATACGCGAAGAAGAGTACAGGCGCACCAGAAGGACTCTTGCATACTATAGAGAAGGTTGAGGTTCCATTCCAAACCGTCCACATCGACCATCTCGGGCCCTTCGTGAGGTCTAAACGGGGAAACTCTCATTTATTGGTAATTGTAGAAGCCTTCACTAAATTCATTTTCATAAAACCAGTGAGAAACACGAACACTCAGAACGCGATACGTGCGTTGGAGGACGTGTTTTATACATTTAGGTTCCCGGATCGTATTATAAGTGACCGTGGCTCCTGTTTCACATCACATGCTTTCCGAAGGTTTTGTTTAGATAAGGGTATCAAACATGTGTTAAACGCGGTGTCTAGCCCGCGCTCTAATGGCCAGGTTGAGCGGTATAACCGCTCAATCTTGAATTCATTAACTGCTCAAAATTTAGACAGTAGTGAGAAAGTATGGGATGAGAAGATAGGCGCGGTACAATGGGGATTGAATAACACCAGCCAAAAATCCACTGGAAGAACTCCTGCAGAGGTTATGTTTGGGACGTCAATGAACGCAGAACTCGATCCTAAACTCAATGAAATTAGACGGAACACGCGTGAGGATAATGATGTCATAAAAATAAGAGAAGAGGTCAAAGAGAAAATCCAGAATAATCAAATAAGACAGAAAGAAAACTATGACCAGGGTAGGAAACCAGCTCGATTGTATAAAGAAGGAGACTTAGTCAAAATTACAAAAGTAGCGTTCAACAATGATGGAAAGAGTACGAAACTCTTGCCTTCATACATAGGACCATATAAGGTGGTTAGAGTATTGGGCAACGATCGTTATAGATTGGCTGCAATACCTGGGTTAACTGGTAGTAAGAATAAACGTAAAACTACAGTAGCGGCTGATCGAATGATGCCCTGGGTTCACATTGCGGCTTTGGAGGTACAAAGCGACTGTGATGACGATAACATTGGATATTCTGCTCCAGATATTGACGATTGTAATATGGACAATTGAGTTTAAGTTTTTATTTTGGTAAAAATTTATGTATATTTTATTGATTAATACATAAATGTTAAAATAGATATTGACATGAATTGATTATCTGTTTCTTGGTAACCATTGTGAGTGGTGGACGCAATCATGCTAGAATTGTATGGATTAGTAAGTTTGTGTTTATTATACTTAATAATGATGGTTTCAGTTGTTGCTAGAATTGGATGGGTTAGCAGGAACTGTTTCATTATTTAAGGTTATTTTATTGATTATATACAAGAATGTTAAGATAGATATTGATAATATGAATTGAATAATTGATTCAACAGTTGGTAACTATTGTAAGTGGTGGACACAATCATGCTAGAATTGGATGGGTTAGCAAGTTTGTGTCTATTATACTTAATAATGATGGCTTCAGTTGTTGCTAGAATTGGATGGGTTAGCAGGAACTGTTCCATTATTAGAGGTGACCAATATTAGCTAGAATTGGATGGATTAGCTAAAATTGGACGTGATTTTGCGAGAATTGGATGGGTTCGCAAAACCACTATTGCCTATCTTTGTCGCAAGAATTGGATGGGTTTGTGGCAAAGATAGATTGTGATTATCTTATTGGTATCTGCAAGAATTAGATGGGTTTGCAGGACTTACTGTGATGATGATGTATTTTTTCTACTTATGATTATGTATTATTGTTTTTGTTAACTTACAGTTAATTAATTTGTTAAAGAATGTCTCCCCTCTGCCGAGTGTAAGGTTATGCGTTTCACCTGGAACCGTGTATGGGGACATACACGAGGTCAGGATGGACGAGTGTAAGGTTTGAGTTAAATTTGTTAGCAATTGTCAAAGTTACCAGTGTTATGATATTGTTATTTTATATATTTCTAGTATTTATTGTACTAACTGTGAATAATTTATAGATTCGATAATATTGACAGCGCGCCAATCGATTTAGTTTAGTGACATCCGGATGTTGTATCATAATAATGTTTTAATACTTTGACAGTTGCAAAATGGCGCCGATGCTTAAAGCGCGCCAATGAGCGTTGGTATATTGACTTCCGGATGGAATGTGAGAATTATAAGTTGGCGGGCTGTCAGAGGTAAAAATGGCCGCTGCTGTTAACGCGCTAAACGGAAGCCTCTATTTGACATCCGGTAGAAAAGATTGGCGCGTAAACAGTGGCGCGACTGAGGCGGTGCGCCCGAACAGGGGGCATTCTGTACTGGGCGGCGACATTGAGTGGAAGAGTGAATTCGGTTTAATAGCGTGTGTGTATGTGTGAATAAATATTATATTGTGCAGTATATTGGAACCGTTTTACTACAGTTCTAAATAGCATTATAGGAGACAGCTGTCACGTTACGAGATTTATCGGTGCAGTCAATGTGTGGAATTCTAAAGGCGTCACAAGCTCGAATTGACGTGGTCTTTGTCAGGTGCAAGTCTCGTCACGTCAATTTAGTGACACATTTTTACACACGCGACGCATTTGGTCACGGCCAAAGGAAATACGTGGAACCTACAGCCCCTCACGTCCCCCCCGGGTGGTGCTAACGAGTGACAAATCAACCAACACTTCCAGGTTCTCGAAAGAGAACGTGTCCATATACAGTGAAATCTACAAAACATGTGACATTGGCGAAATTTGTCTTAGTTGTTAGAACGCCATTTATTAAGAAATTTCATTAGATAGAATTGACGCCATCGAAATAACTTCGAACCTTTCTGGGATACCCTCAAATTTCGCTTTTCCGTGTACACCTAAAAAACAAATGACCATCGATAGATGATTTAATTACAAACAACAAATGTTCTTTGACAAAATGTCATAAATAACGTCGATGTCGTTTCTGAGCTAATTCAGTTTAAATATGTAAAAAAAAAAAATTATCTCAAAAACGTTACTATTTACAACATTTTGTCAAAGAGCATTTGTTGTTTGTAATTAAATTCTCTATCGATGGACAATCTCTTAATAGAGATAAGCTCGCCTTTGTCATGTGTTGTCCACTTTCAATTGTAAAATGTGTTATTTTGTGCAATAAAGTATATGATGATGATATATTTTATAGGTGTACACCTAGAAGTAAAATTTTAGGGTAGCAAGTACCCCAGTGTCCCGGGGACCGTACAAAAATGTTCGATGTTCTGTACAGATTGACTTGATTTGCCAGATACATCACATGTGGCGTCGCGTAGTGGGCAAGCTTTAAAATATGTGCAACATTTACTTCTGTATCTAGTTATTATTGTTTCGTCATCTCAACTGATCGCATGTTAGCAAGAACCCTTTGTTTGTAAATTACGACTGCACCCATGTTTTTTGCATCTTGGCACACTGATCAGAAAAAAAATATTACTACAAATGTAAGTCATTGAGAAAAATGCTTGTACCTTGTATCTTATACAATAACTTCATAAATGATGCATTTTATGATCTTTCCTGATTGATAAACGGTTAAGAGCGAATCGGGCTCGCGCACCATGGGTTCCGTACATGTTTGTATTTGTTTAAGTTCATGGGCGTACCCAGAATTTAAGAGGCATGAAAATTGCGTTGACCTATTAGATTGTTGTATTTTTTACAAATTTATGAGACCATAAGACCTAACCTTTATTCTGAGGAATACTGGGTTTTAGTGCCACTTGCTCCAAAAACACTAATCACGATTAGCGCGTTAATCACAATTAAATTTCATACATTTTGACAGCTGCTAAATAGAATTAGGACGCTAATCGTAATTAAGTTTAAACTACAAATGGACCTTAGTAACTAAACTAAAATTTATTTCTCAAACAAAGACGTGTGTCTGTAAATAATCTGAACTAAATAAATGTAAAAAAAAGTTTGGCCACCAGTTTATTTTCAGTCTTGCCAACACAATTTAAAAAAATCCCTTGAAACGACTCTCTTGCCTATATAGTCTATGTCTGTGACATGACGACAGTCTACAGACAGACAAACGTGCTCATTTTACCGCGAACAGCGAATTCTCGCAAATATCCGCCGTGGACGTGACTGTTGTGTAAACTAAACACCACCCGTCTTGTTTAAAAAAAAACTCTAAACCAAGGTGCAACAATACAGATTGTTGTTGCGATGTCTTTCAAAGAAAAAAAATGCAAACTGCACCTTGTATGGCATTCTGTGTCATAACTAGAACCAACCAACCAACCTAGGTATTTAAAATAAGGTAAACAAACGGAAGCAATTACATGACTAAAAGGGTTTGGGTAACCTACTATGGACCATTGGCGTCATTTTTTTTATTCGCGGCCACCGATATCTTTATCATTATTTGGTAGCAGTATCATAATGTATTATATTTAAAGAGGAAGCATTGCTGTAAACCATTTCGAAGCTGAGATAATAGAGCTTCAAGTAACACTTTTTGTACTGAAAAAGCTTTAAAGTGAGATATCTCAGCCCCGAAATGATTGAGCTCTAAGTACTACATAGTAAGATTAGCTTATTTTTAAATGCTCTTTCAATATTTGTAACTTTCATGAGTGGCCGCCAATATTCAAAATCAAACTCTATGGAAACGTCAAAACGACGCCAACATTACCCAATGCCATTTGAAAATAAAACGCCTAACACTTGGAAAGTTTCTGACCCAAACACATTAATTTTTGCGGACACCAATGAAACAGGCGGCAGCTATAAGAAAATTTAACGTCCTTTAAAATTGTGTAATTATTTTTCGTATCTCATATTTAAAAAAAAATACGTTTTTGTGATTTAAGTATATTTATAATAAGTATATTTTTTGTAGGTACAAAGTATAGAGTGCCTATGATAAGGAATTGTATGTGGATTAAGGTTTGGCCTCAAGTATTTAGGCTAAGCCCGATTTTCGAAAGCTAAACTGGTACCGTGAATGAGACGTTTCTGTGAAACGGTTCGTCCAATATATCCCAAGATTCCCATTACCCACATTGATGCGCTTTAGTCCATAATAAGAAGATGTCTCAGGCTGTAAAAAGAGCCATAATTCATCTGGTCGTGGGTAATTTTTCCATAGTTAATGTTCCCAATATCCTTTGGTAATTTAAATTTTTAAGGTTTAGTTATCAAGATTTTTTAATACCTAGTTGGCTTTATACAAACTACTACTAGACTGACTAGTCCTAGAGTCCTACCCATGCACCCATGTTACTACATCTGAGCGAAAAAAGCAGTTTGAAAAGACATGAGCGTTTTTCCAGGAGTTTATTTTCAAAAAAGGGTGATTTTGCGAAAGTTTAATTTTCTTTTTTCTACGGAACCACAATAAAAACTGCTTGGAAGGTATCCTTCGCTCAAGCGCGGTAAAATAAGATGTTATTCGACGCGAGTTGAATACGAAATGAGATTGAGAAGATAGATTATCAATTACATCAATCGATTTAAATCGACAGGGATTTATCGAGACTTTGACGTTACATCGATGGCGCCATGATAACGAAACGGGTGTAAATTACAAATGACAAACGTTTTTCGAACGTTATAAAGTTGTCACTTTGACGACACTTTTCAACCGACTTCAAAAAAAGGAGGAGGTTCTCAATTCGACCCGTATGTTTTTTTTTTTTTTGTTTTTTTTCTATGTTTGTTACGCGATTGCTCCGCCAATTATGAACCGATTTGAACAAATCTTTTTTCGGCGTATAGGTAATACCTCAAGGGTGGTCCCATTGACACCAGGTCAGGATCTGATGATGGGATCCTGGAGAAATCGAGAGAACTCTTCAAATATTATAGGTAGACCTATGGTGATTTTTGTGTTTTTCATAATAACTCGTGCAAATGCACATGGTAAGCATAATATTGTGATGCGGAACTGCTGATGAAGACCACATATGGCCACCAGATCTGCTCAATACTAGGTACAAATACAATGCGTGGCTGACGGGCAGGCAACGCATAGCCTAAACCGGTGGACCTAGAGCCATGAAACTTTGTACAGGGGTTCCTTAGTCGCGTGGGGTAGCACTGATATAGCATTTGACAAAATTAATTCCCCAAGGGAGGGGGGGATAAGGGGTTACAGTTAGTATTAAACTCAATCTAATCAAATAGGGTTTGTGGAAGTCGGTTTTTTCTAAAGTTTACTTTTTGTTTCAATTATGGTTTACGAACTTTTTTCATGTTATACAAAACCGAGTTTAATAGAATCGCAGTCAAATGTTATTTATCATACCATGGTCGCTGAGAGAATGCGATCTTACACATGTATATGTCCCTGTCTGTCCCGTGCTACTTTTCACCCTATCTCACTCCCACCAGTGAGATAGAGTGAAAAGTAGCGCGGGACAGACAGGGACATTATACATGTGTCAGGATCAGGATCGCATTCTCTCAGCGGCCAGAATATAGGAACGTAATTCTGAACAACCTTTCCTTAAAACCGTCTTGATTATAGCAGATATTATAGTCACAGCACTCCACAAACGTAACAAAAGAAAATGATCATGAACCAACCTTTTCTTAATTAAAAAAAAAAAAAAACCAAACAAAAAAGGTAATTAAATGTGTCATTTAGCAGATACATGACGAGGCCTTCTCAGTGTCTTTGACCGACAAAAATGGTCACGGTTCGTTAAAGTCCGGTAGCACACATATTGTAATGCAGGAAATACTATAAAGGCATCGGAACTGTGTCATGCAAAAACTACCTTGTTTACTTTGCCTGTGTAATGGAAATTTAGGAAAATGCTTGGTTCCCCAATTCTTTTTTTTTATTAATTGGCGGTCTGACTTAGTTAAATTCGCCAATGACATGTTTTGAAGTTTTGACAACAATCTCTTACAGGTATGATGTAATATTCGTTTCCAGATTTGGGGGTTATTTTTTATGATTTTTAATATAATTCTTCCAAGTCATAAATTCTAGTGAATACAAGGTTGTTTAACATTTACTAATGATCATAGTTCACAAATTAACGATAAGTCTGACTAACTAACAACCTAATTAAGATGTTAGTTACTGTTAACGATTTCTAGGATCGTTATGTCGTCATACTAAGTGACAGGCTAATGATCACATGACATCATGTCAATTTAGTTAAATCCAAAATAGTGTAATTCCAATATTTTAGGGATTTTTCCTTAAATTCCTTCATTGTTAACACTAGTATTTATGTTTTTGATTCATTTTCACATATTTTTAGGGTTCCGTACCTAAAGGGTAAAACGGGACCCTATAATATACTTCTGTGATACGATGTAAAGTATACACAGTATACAATACAGGTTATTATAACCCACCCTATATATGTACCTACCCTGTGTTTGTTTATCTATTGATAAAAATAGTTACATATTCTTTATCGTTATAATTTTATTCTCTGAATCAATGTGAGCATTTTGAGATTGGTGTTTTTCCTTTGAATACCAAAACGTAAATTTCCTCTTGACGCTTCGATATAAATCACTTTCTTAACCGCACGGAGCCACAAAGCAAAAAGTCCAAACGCATATTTCATATTTGACCTCCTTTCTGTTACAACTCGTTATAAAAACCGCTAATTTAACACCAGATCTTGCGTTTTAATTCGTTTTTTACACAACGTAACAACAAGGCTTACGCAACGATCAGACACAACAACCAAAGCTATAGATAAAACAACAAAAAAATCACACTAACGTAGCTTTTTGTTCCTCTTCAAGGACGACACCAATGTGGGAAAAAAGTTTTTTACTGTCACGGCCATTTTGGATTTTCCGAAACACGTTCCTTTTTTGAATGCGGCACTCTGATTGGTCGGTCACAACAACGCCATCTCGGACCGCGGTCTGTCAGTGACTGAAGCTAGATGCACGAAGTATTTTACTTCAGAGGTAATTTGCTCTTTTTTGTTATGTTCGTGTTGTCAAAGTTATCGACCTGTCCGCTGAATCGATGATCGATTTTCACAACAATGGGTTCGCTGGGCGAGTGAATGAGATACACACACAGCTATGCATACAATATAATGTATTTCTTGACGCCTGTTAGAAGAGAATAGACTATTACCTAACTAAATATTTATATTCAGACACAAATCATCATCCGTCTTGGGATACTGGCAGATTTTGTATGAATCAACAATCGTAAATTGTCAAAGATTTAAGAAGGATATTTATCCAAAACATACATTTTAGAACCTTATTGGAAACTTACAGTAAATTAATGGGACACAATCACGGATGCATTAAAAAAATACTTGGACATAACGACATGCGAAAATTATTTTTCCACAGGCTGTTTGGAGTATGGAGCGACATAATTTTTTGGGGAGTAGAGGGCATCATTCTGAACAACGTTCACTATAAAAGCGATTTGATCAGAGCGACTTTTTTTGACTACTCAATACATTTTGGGCCGAGCGGTTAACAGATGATTTTATAGAGAAGTGAAAAATAAAGTTGGCTCTGATCAAATTGGTTTATAGTGAAAGTTGCTCAGAATGATGTCCCTAACTCCTTAAAATCTTTTGTCGCTCCATACTCCAAACACCCGGTATATCATCAGCATCACAGCATAACTTATATTTTTGTCTAAATATATTTAGGGCTGGGCTAGGAGAGCCACAGACTGGCTCCCAGAAAATGAAAAGAGAAAGCGTGACCGACCCAGGAAGAGATGGAGTGAGTGAGTTAGGTCTAATAGGATAAGGACTGGAAGGAGACCGCTCAGGATCGGATGGAGTGGAAGAGGGCGAGAGAGGCCTTTGCCCAGCAGTGGGACATAGTAGGCTCGTAATAAAAATAATAATTAAGAAAATTGTAACAAAAGGTGGCATAGCAGGAGGATGCACCTCATGATACTCACCCAAAGCGAGTATACAAAATGATAAGCTAAACAATGGACGATTCGTCGGACGTCCATCTTCTTTGAATAATATTTATCTCTCAGGGAGTACGGTTTGCAAAATTAACGAGCCGGTGTTATGACTACCTCGAATGTCAACTTGATACTTCGTTATCGTTATAAGTATAATAATAATACTTATATTTATATTCCAGAAATAAATTTCCATATCGTATAAACTAACACAAAAACATAAAACACGTCATAATTATATTTTCTTAAATGTTTGAAAAAGTAAATTCACATACTAAGGGATAGCATGATAGATACTAATATACAATATCATATCAGTCTAGTTTGAGATTGGTGTATAATTGTATATGTCGGCGGCCGATCGTAGAATTGGGCACATTGGGCACATTGATGTGCCCAAACGTTAAATATCATGAAACGATAAAATCTCTTAAGGCAAACACTGCGGTAGCTTAGGTGAAGACTAAAGTGTATTAGCTAATAGTGTTCGTGTTGTTTGACATGTATAACACAAAAAACATCACGTAGTGCTGAATAAAAATGTTTTTAAAAAGACATATATAAAACTAAGTAACAAAAATAACAAGAACACGTCCTGACTGATTGACTGACGAGCTGACGACTCATCAACGCCACGCCAAAGGGCTAAAACTTGAAGGCTGACATTTGAGGGTACTAGCTTCCTTTTATGATATAGAGCCCACTATGAAACGGCTTTACCAAAGTCGGATACTGAGTGGGTCAAAAAGACCTTTTTTGAATGGGAAGCTCATATGAACTGTCAAAATTAAGCCATACGATGGACTCAATGAACTGGGATGTGTTCATAATTTCACCAAAAAGTGTGTCAGTAGTATGTACGAGGTCGTGGGCTTAAGCTAGTATAATAATAAATGTAGCCCATGCCTCCACCGAGGGGCACACGCTATCTTACGGTTATTTTAAAAACACGTCCAGTAGATACCTTTCTCAGGCACTAAGTGCGACGTCCTTTAAAACTTCCTCAAAAAGCTCGACTCTTAAACTTCCTCAGAAAATACGTGGAACGTCCTTGTCGGTATTGGATGGTTATATATGAAACCCGGAGCTTCGCCATAGTTATCAAATCGAATCGAATACCGAATTTAAAAACGGCGTTTAGTTTTCATGTATGATAACTGAAGCTTAGGAGCTTTAGGAGGTGGAGGTTTTATCAGAAACATCAAATCATTCCAAGGTTAACAGACTTATTCTGAGCAATACTATAGTTTTCAGGGCGAGAAAGTAAGCACGGTCTGCTATGAAACATTTTGTTAACATACACAGAGCGAGTTATACCAACGAAAGAGTAACTTTTACTCGAGAGTATCTTCTACTTTTTCATAGACACCAGGATCAGATCACCTCATTTAGAACTGATATTGTCACACAAATTATCCCCGGAATTCTCGTATAACTTTCTGTTGGTAAAATCCAGCCTCAGTAATCAATATGCTGACCATACCTCGTTCGTAAGGCTGCGTGTAGACATCCCATTGTCATGCCATTGTTACGTCATAGTGTGGTCACCATAACGACATGATGATAACGGACTTATTAAGTTATTCCGTGTCATTTATACGTAATGTTACTTAAGTACATATACATATGCTCACGCATTATTCCCGCAAGAGGGGTAGGCATAGACTGAATATAAAATGAACAAGAAATCCGGAACCGAACCCTAAGCTTCTTCGGTCATATAATGCCTTCACCTAGGCACCCACTGGAGAAGCTCATGGGTCAAATGGAAGGCAAACGCGCCAGAGGACGTGCTTCAGCTAGATGGTCCGACCAGATTAGAGAGGCGAGACAGGGGGTGCGCTACACACCGCGTACCATAATACGCGGAGCCGTCAGCAACGGAGGAAGCATGCGGTCACGATCCTCAGCATAGAGGGACCGACAAAGAAGAAGTCGCTTCTGTACCTAAGAACAAGAAACTGTTACTTTACTAGGTACAGAAGCGACTTTCTCACGTCACAACCTTACACACCCTCACACACACTCACTCATACACTCATACTACACATAGAGAGGCTCACCCCCTCACCATTTTGCATCTTTTTATATCATTGTTTTTATTCAGTGTTATTCTTTATTTGCTTAATTTTCAACCGACTTCAAAAAAGGAGGAGGTTCTCAATTCGTCCCGTATGTTTTTTTTTTGTTTTTTTTTTTCTATGTTTGTTACGCGATTACTCCGCCAATTATGAACCGATTTGAACAAATCTTTTTTCGGCGTATAGGTAATACCTCAAGGGTGGTCCCATTGACACCAGGTCAGGATCTGATGATGGAATCCTGGAGAAATTGAGGGAACTCTTCAAATATTATAGGCAGACCTATAGTGATTTTTGTGTTTTTCATAATAACTCGTGCAAATGCACATGGTAAGCATAATATTGTGATGCGGAACTGCTGATGAAGACCACATATGGCCACCAGATCTGCTCAATACTAGGTACAAATACAATGCGTGGCTGACGGGCAGGCAACGCATAGCCTAAACCGGTGGACCTAGAGCCATGATACTTTGTACAGAGGTTCCTTAGTAGCGTGGGGTAGCACTGAGATGGGATTTGACAAAATTAATTCCCCAAGGGTGGGGAGATAAGGGGTTACAGTTTGTATTAAACTCAATCTAATCAAATAGGGTTTGTGGAAGTCGGTTTTTTCTAAAGTTTACTTTTTGTTAATTATCTATGTTTTTTATAATGCTGTGTTACCGTGTAACATGAATTAGCAAATGATATATTTTTTGGGAAGAGCACTGCAGCCTGTAATACAGGTTTACACCAAATCCAAATTATTTATTGCCACATTGTGGTTGTTGTAGCTCGGGCTCAGTTGTTCCAATTATTAGGTGTCACTTTTAAGCTAAGTTCCTCAGATTGTGTAAACTTTTTCTTTTTTGAATAAATAAATATTATTATTATTATGGCATAATGCTCTGGCAACCGATCAAATAAAGTGCCGCTTTATATCATCTGAAGCTGCAACTTCCCGAGTGAGAGATATCGGCAGATATATACCAGATATATGGCTTTGAGTTTTTGTCAAACCTTGAGTTGAACGTGCATCCGGGGTTTTCCCAATTCAACGGATTTTCCAACCCAAATTATTTTAAAATTAACAAAAAAAAACTGTCCTTCAGACAGATTTGTATTTGTACAAACGCCCTCTTACAAAACAAAGTATTTGTTCAACTAAGTAATGGATATCCTGTCAAATATTTCAAATTCTAAGTAAATCGCCAAGTTTAGATGAAAATCATTTTGGAATACACGATGTTAAATTTCAGAATTGTTAACACATGCGCATAAGGGAAGATTCTATGACTTCGTAAACTTGCCACTGTCACCTACGAATGTTCTGTGCTCAGACAAACCTCAGTGGTTTAAGAGTACTTTTTATGAAATCATATATTATGTTCTTTAAGATACAAACAATAAATAATAATAAAAAAACCCCACCACGCTATGGCGATCATGCACTTTTATACTTTTCGAAGTACCTACCTATAAAAGAGCTCGGTCTGGTGGGTTTCATGCTTGCCTCTCACGCAGGAGGTGCAGCTTCGAATCCCGGTGCTGACCATGTCATGTACCAATGAGATAAGTCATTTATCTTGAGTACGTTATACGGACACTCTAACGGTGATGGAAAACATCGTGAGGAAACATAAAGTATTTGCAAAATCAGATCACTTATCCAGGTTCGCTTGAATTTTATCCCATATTAATGTATAATGCAGCAGAGAAACAATCAAATCAGGTCGATTTAGACGAAGACAATTTTCAGCCGCCTAAATTACGGCGCCAGCCTGCCTACAGCACATCTTCAGACCGTTTAGATGATGTCAATTTTCAGCCGCCTAAATCTCGCCGCCAGTGACCAGCGCTCCGGCACTAGCCGTTTACACGGTGCCTTTTCAGTACCAGCCATAAGCACGCCGCCACAGCCGACGGTGCTAGTTTTTGCGCCTGTCTTTCTACGCTAGGATCTCCATCATTTAACATGAATTCACAAACTCGGAAGTTGAAAAGGCAATGAATATTATTACGTGAATAGCTGATTACACGGAGGCGTGCTAGGGACTGGCAGCGACATGTTTACACGAGTCTGAAAAATTGGCGCGGGGGCAGCGAGAGACGCGGGCGGAGGCCACTGGCGCCAAAAAATAGGCGCGTGTTCTATTCTGTGCCTGCGTTGGCATGCCGCGAAAAATTGGCGCCGAAACTGTTAATACGGTGCCTTTTTTAGGCGCCTTAATTTAGGCGGCTGAAAATTGTCTTCGTCTAAATCGACCTTGGTAACATTTTAGCACAAAATTCGCCTGGATCTCTATTTAGAATTTGACCCCTCACTGAACAAACTCGCAAGTGGATAAAAATAGCGTTGTCAGCACAAACAACAAAAGTAAACACGTGTTTACGTCACTATGCGAAAAATTCACGTACAGTCGACGGCGCATTAAGGTTCACAACGTGACCCTGTATCGCCATTGACGTTATTGTCAAAACATTTACATACAGGCACATACTTTGCTTTTTAGTCTCACACTAAGATACTGTATCATTGAAACCAGAAACAGCGACATCACTAACATGTAGACCATAGGGGGTATAAGCTTGCCTTTGTACATAGTTATTCTTTCATGTATTTTCTTCATACAATTAAGATCCAATATTGTTACCAAAAATCATGCAAATAAACTTATTTGATTTGATTTGATTTGATATATCTGTTTTGTGGAGTACCTACAATAAAGAAATTACACACACTGTATTCAGGGGGTTTCCTCCCCAACCAGCATTCGAATGCGGGACCTCTTGCTTTAAAAGCACAACCTCTACCGGAAACACCAAAGAGGTCGTCACAGCCATGAATAAATAAACTTGTTTTTATTTTTTGCAGAATGTCAATAATTTTACGTTTTTGCTGACGTAGCGTTTGACCTTGTCGAATAGTCGTTTTTAAGTCAAGTGAGCGCCTGTTACTTAAGAGACCGGTGACCGCGTGAATTTCCCATACAAACGTAATACAAAAATGATTTGAATTTGAGAACTAGTTCAAAGCATTTAGACTGTTAATCGGATTAATACAGAGTTTACGCAGGTTCCTGGTCGTATGAGGTACCCTGGTGTACAGACCAGGAACCTGCGTAAACACTGTATAAATCCGATTAACAGTCTAAATACGTTAAACTATGTATCTCTCAAATTCAAATCATTTTTGTATTACTTTTGTATGGGAAATTCACGCGGTCACCGGTCTCTTAATACTTACGCTATTTTGTGTAACAGGGCTAGCTCATCGCCGCAGGTATGGAGGAGATATGAAGGCTTCCTCACGATGTTTTCCATCGCGTGAAGCTGACACAACAATATGTAAGTATGTATAATCCATTCAAGGTAATGCTCAGATTGTTTAAGAGATATGCCATGATGAAGTCATCGAAACATCTTAAATGTACAGTCGAACGCATGCCAGGTATAATATTTCCGCTTTTTAGGGTTCCATCCCTTTCTCATTTCCATCCAAAGGAAAAAAATGATCCTATACAAATCTGTCTATCCGTGAAGTCCTTTCCTTTTATCTGCTATATTTTTTTTCCTAAGTCAATTTGTGCTTTTACTAGGAAAGTTTTGGGGTTGTAATATTTTTTTTCATTCTTTATGTATTTTGGGGTGCTGCATCCAAATCTGAGGTTTGCGGACAAAAATTCGTGACGTAGCTTTGAAAAAATCGCAAAAAAAAGCGAAAAATTTCTGACTTTTTCCAGTTATTCACGTTTAATTCGAAAACGGTCCATATTTAAAAAATATGTGTATAATTAAATCAAAGAAAACCACATTTCGCGTCGATGACAAAACAAAGTACTAAAATTAGTCCAGAACTTTGACTTTTATGGGAGTCCAAATTACGCCTAAAATAATCAAGATGGATTTTCGCTATGTAATAGTATCGAATGGAGTGGAAGAGGGGGAGAGAGCCCTTTGCCCAGCAGTGGGATATTACAGGCTCGTAATAATAATAATAATAATAATAATAGTATGTGTTCCATCTCTTGTATTTACCAGGCCGCATCAGCATAGTAACCTTTGCGACGGAATACTACATCCATACTGCATGCTCCAGAACGTCTTCCAGGTCTAAAAGGTTTTGGGTCATACCCGTTCAGCGCTTTGAATACTAACTTTATTTGCAACTTTGCACTATAGGCACACCTCGGACACTCCATAGAACGCTCGTAAAATAATCACCTATTACTACTACATAGCCTAATAACATTTGTACACGTGCAAATGTGTGCGTAAACTCGTTCGTTTGTGAATGTGTGCGTTCAGCTTCTATACAAAGTGTCTCCCGAAGAGGCTCCCCGACTCCGGGGTGAGGTGCGGTATCTGAATCCGCGCGGGGAAGGGAGTGGCCGTTCTGTACGTAGTACTATTATCTCTTCTGTGCTATAGGTGCGAGCTATTCCAGGTCCCACAGGGCTACTCCTGCCTGTCATCTGGTAGAAGAGTTCCTACTGCGTGTTCAAGATCAAGATCATTGGGATGTTTGGGTCCCAAAGTTCTTTGGACGATACCATTTCAAGGCTTTGAAAACCTACCAGAAAACATAGAAGTTGGATTTCTGGTTTGGTTGGTAGGTATTCGAAGCTACATATACTACAACGCAATACTACATCCATAGTAGTATTGCGTCGCAAAAGTTACTATGCTGATGTGGCCTGGTAAATACAAGAGGTTCCATCTCTTGTATTTACATACTATTACATACTGAAAATCCATCTTGATTATTTTAGGCTTATTTTTCACCCCCATAAAAGTCAAAGTACTGGACCAATTTTAGTATTTTGTTGTGTCATCGACGCGACATGATGTTTTCTTTGATTAATTCATACACTTATTTTTTATTATATGACTGTTTTCGAAATACACATGAATAACTGGAAAAGGTCAGAAATTTTTCGCTATTTTTGCGATTTGTCACGAAATTTTGTCCGCAAACCTCATATTCGGATTCAACACACCAAAATACATATAGAATGAAATAAATTAGTACTATCCCAAAACTTTCCAACCAGGGGCCTTTAGTTAGAGTACAAGTTGACTGTATTAAAGCAATTAAAGGTACAATGGAGCTATGATGAAATTATTACAAATCACTCAAGTCTGTGGTCCCTTTTAAAGTTAAAAAAATCAAACTTCCTATGACGCCATCATAATATTATACCTCGTTATGTCACAATTTTGCTGAATTTGCTTGAAACTCGCCAACCTATGGGGTACTTTTCGTTAATCTATTCCCGTCGAATCAAGAAATTTAGCATAAGTAAAGGAAAAAATACGAATCCCGCGAATATAAAGTTCCTCGAAAAATAATGGGTACGGAACCCCCTCGGTTCGCGAGTCGAATTCGCAGTTGGTTTTTTTAGGAATAATTTACAAGCTGTACTTATTCGTGACTTACAAGTAATGTTATTGCTCATATCTATTGTACATCAAACCATAACAACTCCAGCGGTTTGCCTTGAAAGGGCGGCTACGACATCTTTGCATATCAAGGTTAGGGATTGAGCAAAAAAATCGTAATAGTCGCAAAACCTTGGCGAATCTTTGGCCTAGATCATAATTGATATGTGTGACACGTGACTTTTATGTTAATATGTTGGTAAATGGAGCGATTAAGTAGGTCTCAAACATTATGTAAATACATATTAAACATATATCTACTGTCGTTTGTGTAATCCCGTCTACAATCAGGGCCCTAATGCTGCTCTGAGAATTTCACTTATATTTCATTACTATTCCATTGCAAACACCCAAAATGGCGTCATTTGGTATTCTCCTAAATTATTATCCTCCTTATCCTCCTTGATTGGGTGTTTGCAATGGAATAGTAATGAAATAGTAATGAAATATAAGTGAAATTCTCAGAGCAGCATTAGGGCCCTGTTGAGAAGGTACCTACTCATCTAAAAATTGAAAATTTTAAACATGCGACGCATTATATGAAACCAAGACTAAAAGCTTCACTTGTTTCAATAGCATAGCTATAACGAGGGTGCAAATGCTGGTTTGTTTATAAACCGAAGCGAGGCGCGTCTCGGCCGGCGGCTATAGCTATGCGATTCTGTACGCGGCTCGCGGCCCTGATGCTGACACCACAAAGAAGACAGCAGGAAACACCTTCAAGATGAGTCGAAGATCGATCGTCGTTAGACAAATAGGCACATGACCTCATTGGTTCCTGAACTATATAGTTATCTATTCAACTATTCAGTGCCCATTAAAAACCTGTCAGAGCAAGGTTGACAGGTAAGTATAGTAATTACTAGGTGTTTGGGGGACTTTTGAATTGATACGGGTTATTTGAGAGGAATTGAGAGGAATGCTGAATGTTTCAATAAATAAATCGAATAACGAAGTGCGAGTCGCGCTCGCTTAGTGTTTTTCCCTAACTTTTCTATATATGAGTTTTCATTAGTTAAAGCTTTTTAAGGTTTCGTACCCGAAGGGTGCCAAACGGGACCCTATAACTGAGACTTCGCTGTCTGTCCGTCTGTCTGTCCGTCCGTCCGTCTGTCTGTCACCAGGCTGTATCTCATGAACCGTGGTAGCTAGACAGTTGAAATTTTCACAGATGATGTATTTCTGTTGCCGCTATAACAACAAATACTTACTAAAAAACAAGAGATTCAATATTATGGGGTGCTCCCATACAAAAAACGTGATTTAATTGCTCATTTTTGCTTGATATTGATAATGGTAGCAGGTAGACGCTTAAAATGTTCACACACAATATATTGAGTATATTATTTACTTAAATAATAAATAATTAAATTAAAATCAAATTAATATTTAAGGGGGGCTTCCATATAATAAGCAAAAGTGTTTTATAGATAATGGTACGGAACCCTTCGTACGCGAATCCGACTCGCACTTGGCCGGTTATTAGTTTTTGCTAAGTGCCTTAGTAAAACCTAAGAACTTCTTAGTAATAACATAGATATTATTCACAATACTATATGTATAGCTTTCTAGCTATCCCAATGAATGATAAAACTATAAATCAACAGATGTCTAATTGATAGTAATAGATTAGTTAAATAGTTTAATTTTCTACAGTAACAAACCCTAAAACATTAGTTATAAGGCCTGTGGCTAGTTAAAACTAAACTAGTTTTATATGACATTTTTATTTATTTTGTAATGTATTTATTTGAATTTTCTTTTGATTTTATTGTTGACATGTTGAAAGTTTAAACTGTGTAATTTATTCTATGGGCTTTTATGCCTGCAATAAATGATTAATAATAATAAATAATGGGGAGGCCTTTGCCCAGCAGTGGGACACATTATAGGCTACGTAAAAAAAAAAAAAAATAATAAGTATTACTCATAGTCAAAACTAAAATTCCCTACGTTATACGTCAAAAACCCCAATTAAATTAATCGCCCTTACGTAAGCACTCTCTTACATTAAGGTAGGTCAGTGACGACAATTACGCAATTCTGTAATTATGTCCGTTAATTAGTTAACTTTCATTTTGTTTCGGTCAATTTTGGTGTTGAATATTTTAGGAAATTTTGTTACTTCTTTCTTTGTGATAGTTTACCGAATGAAAGAAAATATATGACATCTGTTTATTGAAAATTGACCGTGTATTTGAAGTAAATCGATTTGCCAAATGGTAAATGCTGGAACTAAACGAAAATCCCAAAACTTTACCATATTGGACTTTTACTATAACTATATAGTTGGTAAATCTTGGGATTCACCGTAGGTCGGGCTTTTACGGTAACATTCATTACATATAAAACACCACCGACACAGAAATCGCAAGTCTAAAGGCTGACCTTGTTACCACGTAAAAAAAAAGTAGTTTAACCTTAAAAAAAAAACGCCAAATACACTTTTGATTTTGAACAGGTGTTGAACGAAAGTTTATATTTTTGTAGTAAGACCCTGACTGTTTCCTTGATAAGCTGATAACAATAACTGAAATGTCTAAAGACCATTGCAACGATTAGTACCATTCACAGAAAGTGCCACAGACACATTACACACATACAAAATATAACGCCCCTCTTTTTAGGCGACATTTGCATAAACCGAGTCGTTCCCAGATTCATCCAAACGTGCTTCCCAAAGTAATCCACAGAAAATAAAATAATGAAGTACTTATTAATATAGGCTTGTGGCCAAGGTAATCCGATAAATCTAGGAACAAGTCTTAAGTTGAAGCATTATGTACAAAATGGCTTGACATTCTCAGAATTGTATATTTCCAGCAGATATATTTCATAAAGTCAATTTTGTGCAAAAAAAAGACAGCATTTGATGGCACTTTTACATGACTTCATTCTGTTGTTATTTCATAGAACTCAGGAACAACCTGAGACTTCGCTGTCTGTCTGTCTGTATGTATGTAGGTCTGTCTGTCACGAGTCTGAGGGGCACGGGCCATTCCTCGGATAGGAGTAAGGTTCAGCCGTACTACCAATGTACAGTTACAGACACATATGGTCTATCCTTAATTATCTTTTTTATTAGAGTTCTGTACCCGAAGGGTGCCAAACGGGACCCTATTACTAAGACTTCGCTGTCCGACTGTCTGTCTGTCTGTCACCAGGCTGTATCTCATGAACCGTCATAGCTAGACAGTTGAAATTTTCCCAGATGATGTATTTCTGTTGCCGCTATAACACTAAAAATCAAAATAAATTTAATATTAAGGGGGCTCCCATACAACTAACGCGATTTTTTTGCGGTTTTTTATGGATAATGGTACGGAACCCTTCGCGCGCGAGTCCGACTCGCTCTTGGCCGGATATTATCATTAATTACCTCGTTAAAATTCACAGAAAAGACCATAACAATGTGAACTTACGTAATTTCGATATGCTATCACATCTATATCACAAGTACTGTCCGGCAAGCTATGATAACCTTTCTCCAGATCTTACTAAACGCTTAATTTAGTTGATGAATAATTAATCTGCTTTTAATCTGTTTTTTTTTTTTAGTAATTAATATGACCGCGCGGGATTTTTTAACGGTGATGATGATAAAGATCGTGAGGAAACCTTCATTACTCCATAGCTGCGGCGATGGGCTTGTGTATACGGTATTGCAAAAAATATAGAGAAACATAACAGTAAAAAAAATCATGTACAATAGGCGAGCTTATCACACATAGAGCGTTCGATGCAATCGTAACATGTATTTCGAAAGTTATCAAACTTGAGAATGTACGAAATCGTAATTGACCTCTTTTATATAATTTCTGATACTTGTTTATTTCAAAATACTGATCAAAGTCAAGTGTCGACCTTGAGTTGTGTGTGTGGAAAGATAGATGGTCAAATAAAACACATTTTGGCAGGTTGATTAATATTCTTAACTAGTGGCTCTGTGAGCTGTAGACCTCGCGAGTATGTCGGTGGGAAAGCTGAACTGCTAAAACACATAAAAAAAATAACCCAAATAATTTTCTTTCAATAACACATACAAACTTATGAATGTACCTGGTTACGTACATGCAGTATGAAAGTAGCCGCACCAATAACTTTGTAAACTACATTTCGCGATCTTTTATACAACCTATTGACTTTTTACTAAAATTATATAATCTGTTTCACTCTCATAGTCTTTACAAATCCAACGACACCTCATTTGTTAATATCCATCGAGCTTATTTTTTTACATTTTAAAACCCCATATCTCCGCCATTTTGAAAAAAATCAAAAAACTGGCTCGAGTAAAAAATTCTATTTATTTTTTCAACCTGCTCACAAAATTTCACGAGAATCGGTTTATAAATGCGACCTGTAGAGGAGAACAACCGGACATACAAAAGCATTTTTGCCCAAACCTGAAACGGAGACGCTTCGCTCGCTTCGCTCGCTCATCTGTTTCACTCTCATGGTCTTTACGAATCCAACGACACCTCATTTGTTAATATCCATCGAGCCGTTTGGGTTGTAGCGATTTTATCTCCGCCATTTTGAAAAAAATCAAAAAACTGGCTCGAGTAAAAAATTCTATTTATTTTTCCAACCTGCTCACAAAATTTCACGAGAATCGGTTCATAAATGCGACCTGTAGAGGAGAACAACCGGACATACGAAAGCATTTTTGCCCAAACCTGAAACGGAGACGCTTCGCTCGCTTCGCTCGCTCGGTCAACTAGAAAATTAATTTTTAGGGTCCGTACCCGAAGGGTGCCAAACGGGACCCTATTACTGAGACTCGCTGTCTGTCCGTCCGTCCGTCCGTCTGTCACCAGGCTGTATCTCATGAACCGTGGTAGCTAGACAGTTGAAATTTTCACAGATGATGTATTTCTGTTGCCGCTATAACAACAAATACTAAAAAACAAAAGAAATTTAATATTAAGGGGGGCTCCCATACAACAAACGTGATTTTTTTGCTAATTTTTGCTCGATATTGATAATGGTAGCAGGTAGACGCTTAAAATGTTCACAATATATTGAGTTGAAAAATAAGTAATTAAAATTAAATTAATATTTAGGGAGGGCTCCCATACAATTTTTTTTGCGGTTTTTTTATAGATAATGGTACGAAACCCTTCGTGCGCGAGTCCGACTCGCACTTGGCCGGTTATTTAATTAATGGCGGTCAAATAACTTAACAATAAGGTTAATTTCGCCAATGTCACGTGTTTTGTAGATTCCACTGTATTATTATCATTAATATTTATAATGTTTGTTACATCAAAACTGGTACTATTTATGAACCGATATCAAAAATTATTTCTTTGTTCGAAATGGAAGCCCAATAGTTTGGTCCCATTTTTTAACCGACTTCCCAAAGGAGGAGGTTTACAATTCGTCCGGATACGATAGCGCCTAGACGGATGGACCGATTTGGAAAATTATTTTTTCGTTTGAAAGGGTTTACCTTCCCATTGGTCCCATTGACACCAGGTCAGGATCTGATGATGGGATCCTGGAGAAATCGAGGGAACTCTTCAAATATTATAGGCAGACATATAGTGATTTTTGTGTTTTTCATAATAACTCGTGCAAATGCACATGGTAAGCATAATATTGTGATGCGGAACTGCTGATGAAGACCACATATGGCCACCAGATCTGCTCAATACCAGGTACAAATACAATGCGTGGCTGACGGGCAGGCAACGCATAGCCTAAACCGGTGGACCTAGAGCCATGAAACTTTGTACAGGGGCTCCTTAGTAGCGTGGGGTAGCACTGATGTGGGATTTGACAAAATTAATTCCCCAAGGGAGGGGGGATAAGGGGTTACAGTTTGTATTAAACTCAATCTAATCAAATAGGGTTTGTGGAAGTCGGTTTTTTCTAAAGTTTACTTTTTGTTTCAATTATTGAAAATCAGGAATCGGTCCAGTAGTTAGGAACATGAAATACTGTGAAGTTCAATTTGTTTTTACGTGGATGACATTATACAGCCCTCTTTTTGGTGTTTATAGTCATTGTCGTTCGTCGGCTCGTTTTCGGGTCTATAGACGACATGTGTGTACCGAGCGGGGAGGACATAGGTCATGAAAGTTTTGGTGAATTATTGATCACCTATTAATCATTTGGTAACCAATTTATCTATTTTTAGGCGACCAATCTATTATTTAGATGACCCTACTATTTAGGTGATCAATCTACTATTCAGGTGACCATAATATAATTGTCGAGGTAACCCATTTACAATAATTAGGTTATCAAAGTCTAAAAGTTTAAAAAAGTTTAAAAGTTTATTTAGTTACCAAAGCTTAGTACAAAAAGTGTTATCTGTGAACACCACACTAGGTCCAACCTGTATCGTGGTGTCCAATTATAGTTTGGTAGCCGTTTTGATGAATTTGGTGATCAATTCTTTGCTTTTCTTAGGAACTAATCTATTAATTACAGAAAATATTGTTCCCATAATTTAACCGTACCACAACACACAAACATACATTTATCGTTGGCGTACCGTATCGTACTGTATTGTACAGCATCTTATTTATGTGACATAATTCAACATGCAACATCTGTTTTTAAACAAACAAATAACTATACTATACTAATGTATACACGTACTATACGACCTCAAAGTATAGCAATATCAACCGTTACACATGCGAAGGCACTACTCATAAAAAATAGTATGAAGTCCCGGGCTTTGTAATTGTAATTTGTAATTTCTTTATTGTATTCACATGACAGTAAAAATAGCTTAACATAGAAAAAATATGTACAAAGGCGAGCTTATCTCTAATAAGAGATTTCTTCCAGCAAACCATGTTGTGTAGGGTTTGTGAGGAAAGTGACAAAGAAACGTGGCGCGAACGGTATCAGAGGATCTTAGTGTGGGCAAAAGTCAATGTATGGTCTATCAATCCTATCCTTACTTGTCCAAAAGTTACAGGTTGAACCAATCGAAAACTAATTCATGATAATTAATTACATAAAACTCTAAATTTTATTCATTCAACTAGTTGTCGGATATTAAGTTAAGTTAAGTTTTTGATCTGTGGCTTCTATCGTGTGTTGCCACAATAATTTCGCCAATGTCACGTGATGAGCCCTGCATAACTGGGGATCACGTGGTACATTACATAATTCACAAATGTCAGTTGTTTGGATTTTAGGTTAAAGAAAAAAGATAATTAAGGATAGACCGTATGTGTCTGTAACTGGATTGCTCTATAATATACAAGCACATACATTGGTAGCACGGCTGAACCTTACTCCCGAGGAATGGCCCGTGCCCCTCGGTGGGGACAACAATGGGCTACATGGCAACTGGGTTAATGTGAGTGCATCTCCCCACTCGCCGATAGTCACTGATGGTCATCAGATCGGAACGTGTCCGCTTCAATGATCGTGTTATGTCGTAGGCAGATTGCATGTTTTAGGCGACGACGCCACGACATAAGTATTATTTTATTGGAACGAATATAGGTCCAGTGTATAATATCTTGTTTTGTGTGAAATAAAAGTTTTGAATATGCACGAAGAACGTTGGAAGAGAAAAAAACGCCCGTCTTGAAAATGTCTGACTGAAAATATGCAGAGATTGTAACTACGTACGTAGATAGCAACTAATTAAGTACACGTAAACTTGTAATTTGGCCAGGACTCCACGTGACAGGTTAAACCTAGTGTGGGATCCACAAGCAACTTGTATATTTCAACCCAATCAGGTAAATAAAGATTTTGTATTTGTATTGTTGAGGAACAGGAGAGGTCCTGGCCGAAAAGGAAAAATATTTGAAATTAAAATTAGGGGAAATTAAGTTTTCATCCCCTTGCAATAGACATTAATTGACGTCTTGGTACCCACTGTCCACAAGCCTCTAGGCCGGTTAAGTCTCTGTCTACCCATCTTTTGGGGCAAAGCCGTCATATGTGTGTTTTATGACAATTGCAAAAAGCCGAATCACTCAGCATGCCCGCGACATATTCATATTCATTCATAGAGCACAACATTATGATCCGTCGTCATCGATTCGACATGCGCTTGCACATTGTTATTGGTTAGTATATTGCAAACATCGCGAGAGTAGCTTTTGTTTTTAAACATCTTACACTGTTTACGCGCGCCTCTATAGAAAAGACATCAACGATTCAGTGATTCAATCATAATATTGTGTGTGGCGATTCCAACAAAGTAATACAAAATAAATAGATATGTTTTGGACAATAAATATATAAATATCCTAATGCCTTTCTGTTTAAATTCAATTCTCATGACGTTGAATCTTTTTTTATTAACGGCAAGGTGACAGAAAACATCGCCATGAAAACTTAGTGCCACTAGTTAGAACGTGTGTTAACGCTAAACTCGAGTAAACACAGCCCCATTTAAGGCCAGCAGTACAAAGGCGGAATAAGACTTGTCCCGAGTTAACTTTGAGAACCCCATATTTTGTATAGAGTAGTCAAGGTTTACTCGGGTTAAGTCTTATTCCGCTTTCGTACTGCTGGCCCTTAAAGTTGAACGTTCTTCATCTTCTTCTTTCTAACCGACTTCCCAAAGGAGGAGGTTTGCAATTCGTCCGGATGTTTTTTTATATTTTTTATCCCAGCAGTGGGATATTACAGGCTCATAATAATAATAATATATTTTTTATGTATGTTCCCCGATAGCGCCTAGACGGATGGACCGATTTGGAAAAATATTTTTTTGTTTGAAAGTGTTTACCTTCCCATTGGTCCCATTGACACCAAGTCAGGATCTGATGATGGGATCCTGGAGAAATCGAGGGAACTCTTCAAATATTAAAGGCAGACCTATAGTGATTTTTGTGTTTTTAGTGCATTTAATCACGGTAAGCATAATATTGTGGTCCGGAACTGCTGATGAAGACCACATATGTGGCCGCCAGAACTGCTCAATACTAGGTATAAATACAATGCGTGGCTGACGGGCAGGCAACGCATAGCCTAAACCGGTGGACCTAGAGCCATGAAACTTTGTACAGAGGTTCTTTAGTAGCGTGGGGTAGCATTGAGATGGGATTTGACAAAATTAATTCCCCAAGGGGGGAGGGGATAAGGGGTTACAGTTTGTATTAAACTCAATCTAATCAAATAGGGTTTGTGGAAGTCGGTTTTTTCTAAAGTTTACTTTTTGCTTCAATTATTATAATGGCGTGTTAACGTGCTCTTTTGAGGTTTATTTTGCCAGTGAGGGCTACTTGGGAGGTGTCAAAACCACTAAACTAAAGGAACTTAAGGCACTGACAACCTCAAATCCGACAGCTCTTGCGCGGTGGCCACAGATTCCATTTTCAAATACACCATTTTAAGAGACCGGTGACCGCATGAATTTCCCATACAAACGTTATACAAAAATGATTTGAATTTGAGAAATAGTTTAACTCCAGGGTTCCTCTTCAACCAATTTAAAAATATTTTTAAGTAATTTGAATAAGAACCGTAAACACTGTATTAATCGGATTAACAGTCTAAATGCTTTAAACTAGTTCTCAAATTCAAATCATTTTTGTATTACGTTTGTATGGGCAATTCACGCGGTCGCCGGTCTCATAATTAGTTTGCTTAGCCCGGATTTCACCAACAAAAATTTATACCGAGAATAACTATCCCGGGGATAACTTGTATGACAAATGACAGTTCAAAATGAGGTGATCTAGTCTAGATGTCACTGGTGTCTATGAAAAAGTTACAAGTTATCCCCGGGATAGTTATTCTCGGTATAAATTTTTGTTGGTAAAATCCAGCCTTAGTATAGTTCGTGTCGCCTCCCAAATCGCAGGCAGTGTCAGTGTACCTAATAAATCACAATTTGGTCAGTGGGGCAATTTGGTCAGTGGGGCAATTCTCGCCCATCAGAACTGAAAGCGTTGACGTAAAATATTGTCATCTTTGTATGAAATATAGTAGAAAATTGGTGTGGCGTGGCGACTTTTGGCCTCCTGGTTCTCTTTTGAGAACCTGGAAATTGATGTCTTGAGAATGTTTTGCCGCTCGCTAGGCACTACCCGGGGAGGACGTGAATGGCTGTAGTTTCCAAGTAATTCCTTCGGACGTGAGCAGCTGCCTCCCCGTTCTAATATCTTATGGATACGAGTTAGATTTATCCACAGCCCGCGCCAATTTGTATTAGTGCGGGTAGGTGAATGGGTATCGGTCTATTGCCTTCAGTATCATTACTTAGGCCTGTATTACCAGACCTCTTTTATCTCAGACCTCTTTTCGCTATTTCAACGCGCTCGAGATAGCTCTCACAGCTGAGACCGCTTTATTGATAAGGGAACACTCTCAAAAAAAAACCATACTTACACCACTTCCTTAGGAATGCGCTGGTAAGTTTCGCGCACAGCTTATCCCTGCCCTGCATATTGATTGATTATAAATCCAAGTAAAATTCACACTCAGCACAGAACTTGCATCACTTTCACGATATCACAGGACACATTTATTGGTTTAATTGTTTGTAGGAGCGGCGGGGACGTGTGGCCGCAGCGGTGGTTGGTCGTCGACTGAACTGGTGGGAGGCGGCTGTGGTGGTGGTTGCGTATGCGCAGCGCAATCCGCATTCGCGAACCGGTCCTGTAATGAAGAATTGGTTTGAGGTATTGGTGGGTTTAAAGTACAAGTTTGTTGTATGAAGCTGTATCCAAGGGTTAAGAATATCTATTAAGATAAGAGACATCTATCTTACGGTCGTTTTCAATAAAATATCCATGCTCAATCTGCAGAGAGATACGGTCAAACACAAGTTCCATAGCACAACTGTCTCTGTAATGTGCAACTCTAGTAATGTGAAAATCATAGATAGATCTATTGGAAATGGCCGAGAGTCACTAGCTAAACACTAATGCATATTATATATTTACGTTGTAAATTTATTGCTGTTCACATGGGTCTACCCCCCCTCAGCTGTCAATCTCTCTCATCGAAACTTGGTGTGCTGAAAGAGATCTCTTTTTAGAGATAAGCTCGCCATTGTACACTTTATATTACCCACCGTGTTTTGTTAACTTTTTTTTGTGTGCAATAAAGAAATTATGAAATTATAGGTAAGCTTTGAAAACCACATACAATTTTATATGGAGTTTTCAATGTTTACTCGAGTATAGCGTTAACTTGCGTTCTATTAAGTGACACTTACAGCATAGCATAACATAGATATAAAGGCATGCCAAATTCCAAATTATTTATTGCTACATTGTGGTTGTAAAGTTCTTAAAGTAAGGAGGTCCCGACAATGGAACCTGTAAGGGCACTGCATTGATGTCGGATCAACGTTGACATTTTACAAGTAGATAGATAGGTAGTACATAGTAGAACATAGGATTGGAAATCCAAATAAAGTTGACAACAGAGTTGTTCACCATCAGCACCCTACAAATTACTCTGACCCTCATACCTCTAATTTCCAGGAAGCCAAACTGGCCAATTCTATTGACACTGACAAAATTAACATCAAACTGCTTGTGCCCTATTTTATTTTATTTATTGAAAAACAAAACAGATGTAATACATAGCGTTTCTTAATATAAACATCTTAATTTAAAACTTGTAGAATATCCTACTGGGTGTTTTGACAGCATCTTTTTATTTGAGGACAGCGTATTTGTATTTAAGTAAGGTAAAAACTATTAAAAGAAAAGAAAATAACTAAAGATATGCTCAAACCGCTTATTGAGTGTTATTAATTAGGTAAATTAGGTAGCCAAAGATTTTCGAACTATAAGTTTGAAGGTAGGCAGTTTCATAAAGATGTCCAAGGTGTCGTGTTCATTAGATAAATATGCCACTTATTGAGATAACGTTTTGATGTTTGGCAAACTTAATGATAGAATAAAAGTGTTCTTTTTTATTTTTTTGAATTGTGACACTATTTGAACGGAGGTGCGATATGTTGTTGTACAGACGACACATATTAGGAAGTGGTTCGTGATAAGCTCTTTGCGTTCTACTGCTATTACTTGGGTATACTTAAAATAACAAGAAGAAAGTGATGATGACGATAAGATAATCAAAGACCATCATCTATGGGGACAAAAAAAAACCTAGGTCTTGGATGTTTCCATGTTTGTGATGTCGCTGTTTCTGGTTCCCACTACACAGGGTATCCTAGTGTGCGGCCAGAATCAAAACATGTGCCTGTATGTAAATGTTTCTGTTTCTGTTCTGTTATTGCTTTTTTATTTGCAACACGTTCTCAAACACAACGATGACCATTGTAGCGCCGCTGTTTCTGTTTCCCACGACACAGGGTATCCTAGTGTGGGGCCAGGAGCAATGTATGTGTCTGTATGTAAATGTTATGGTATGTTAAGTTAAACACTTGACATGAATTGTGATAACGTAAAGCAAATCAAACAAACTGCTATATTTCGCGTACACACGCAAATTGCGCAGACATCTGATCAAACAGCGATCTAAGGACAATATTACACCGCAGATACTATCTTGGATTTGGTAATTGGAAAATATTCGAGAAGTATCCAATATTCGTCCAGTGGGCTGACCGCCAGCCAAATGGACGGACGACATTTCGCCATAGCTGGTAGGCAGTGGAGGCGGGAGGCTCAGGATGCTAATACCAAGTTTTAAATCAGATCCTAAACAGTCTTCGTTTTTTAGGGTTCCGTACCCGAAGGGTACCAAACGGGACCCTATTACTGAGACTTCGCTGGCTGTCTGTCCGTCCGTCCGTCCGTCTGTCTGTCACCAGGCTGTATCTCATGAACCGTGGTAGCTAGACAGTTGAAATTATCACAGATGATGTATTTCTGTTGCCGCCATAACAACAAATACTAAAAAACAAAATAAATATAATATTTAGGGGGGCTCCCATACAACTAACGTGTTTTTTTTTTGCGTTTTTTATAGATAATGGTACGGAACCCTTCGTGCGCGAGTCCGACTCGCACTTGGCCGGTTTTATTTATTTATGATTTTTTTTCCGTTTTGGCGCATACGTTGATTCAGATTAGGTGCGAGCGAACAATTGCCATCCCATTTGTTCCTATTCCCGAGCAATATTCGCTTCTCACTTCCGCAATCTTCGTTGACCTTGGTTTGTAATAATTTTTCAAACCTCGCCTTAAGAGTTGGTATTAGGCCTACCGTACAGGAGTATGGCGTGGTAAAGAAGAGGCCTATACCCCGCGGTGGGTGAATGTATGAGCTGATTGATTGACTCAAGTAAATATTGGCGGGTTTCTCGCTCGCTTCTCACGCAGGACATGCGAGTTCGAAGCCGGTACTAATGTTCAATAGTTCAATAGTATTTATTCATAAAACAATAGTTCAATTGTGTGTGAAATAATAGACATTGTTAAAAACTTAAAAAGTCATATAAACAGTTCAACATTAAAATGTAACTAAAATTAAATTAAACTAAAAATAAAATGAAATTATACCCATATGTCAGAATAAATTATTAATAAATTATACAGAATAAAAGATACCTGGCATAACAGTAATAATAAGTGAAATAATTCAATGTACACTAAAATAAATCATTCGCAGGTCACATGTCACAATAAATAAATTTATAAACACAAGCAATGAAATATCATGTCAAAAAATTAAAAAAAAAAAAAAAAATAAAAAAAAAAAAAATAAAAAAAAAAAAAAAAAAAAAAAAATGGGTTAATGTTATTTTGATTGATTGCAAAATTCGTCAATACTATATGGACACATTTTCAATAAGAATGTTCTTAGCTTATCTTTAAAACTGCTGTGCGTGACGAGGAGCTTAAGCTCAATCGGAAGTTGCTTAAATAACCTGAGTGACTGATAACCCGCTGAATGTCTTGCTACTTCTAACCTAGGTGCAGATACTATCGGGAAGTCTTTTCTACGAGAATTCTCTCGTGTATGTCTCTGTTCTTGGCTTTCTATTTTGTGTATATTCTTAGCTAGACCATCCATCAGTACAAGTAAGTAAAGCGCCGGAACTGTCAGTATACCTAACCTGATGAAGTGAGACCTGCACGATTCCGTCTGTTGAATACGAGCTATCGTGCGGATTGCCCTTTTTTGTAACACGAATGCTTTTAAAATATTGTACTCGTAGCTATTTCCCCATAATTTAATGCTATAGCGCAACTTGGACTCAACCAGAGCATAATAAACCATTTTCAGGTGTCCTTCAGTTACTACATCCCTTATACTTCTCAGGGCATAGCACGCTGAGCTAATACTACCTTCCAGCGCGGTAAGTTCGGGCTTCCAGTTGAGAGAAGCATCAACGTTAACACCCAAAAACTTAACTACATTGACTGTCGCCACAGTGTCCCCGTTTAGGGTAGCCATTATTGTATTATTATTACGTGCGGTGGTCTTAAATAAGAGTATATTAGTTTTACTGGTGTTGATTTTCAGGTTATTGTTGGTAAACCAGGAATGAAACAGTTTTAGAATTGTATTAACTTTAGATTCGAGTGATGTTATATCCTTGTCTGAAACGACAGCATTAGTGTCATCCGCATACACGACAAGTTGACTATCCGGCATTGCCTTACCAATATACTCAAACAGGTCGTTAGTGAATACAATAAAGAAGATCGGACCCAAAATAGAACCCTGCGGCACTCCTCTAGTCAACTTAACTAATCTTGATCTGTTTATCATTTGACATCCACTATCAGTCGAGCACAGTTCAACAAATTGCTTCCTATTTTGAAGGTAGGATTTCATTAGATCCAGGCATTTCCCTCTTACACCATAATGTTCCAGCTTATCTATTAAAATGTTATGGTCCACAAAATCAAACGCTGAGCTTAAGTCAAGAAAAAGTGCAGCAACTTTCATTTTCTTATCCAGTTTACTTACAACATCATCTACCAATGTATCAATAGCATCAGTTGTACCCAATCCTCTCCGATAACCAAACTGTCTGTCACTTAGTATTTTATAAATTACCAAGTGAGCTAGAAATCTCGCCTTGAATGAGATTAGTATTAAGTTTATAAATGTACTATTTATCGGTCTTTCCGTGTTTCGTATAATACGTTTTAGCTTAGGTTCCGGCTACTACCGCCAATCAGTTGTAGTGTAGTAGTCGTAAAAACCGCCTTAAGTATCAGCTAACAAAGGAAACTATTTAAGACATTAGATTCCATTATTTGTGTCGAGGGTGTTTTAAATACTTACTTACTAGTGTTTGCAATAAACGATTTGGATTTAAAATGTTTTTTCAGTAGGTAATTATTAGCCGTATATTATGAAGGTAGATTATTCAATTATTAATATTCCATCTTTTGTAACCTTCGGTCAAGGTGGCTCGGATAGTTTTGGCCAGAGGTAAATTTAAAAGCTATGCTAAGGAAAAAAACATGTTTTAATACAAAAAAATCGGTTAAGTGCGGGTCGGTATCGCACACGAAGGGTACCGTACCATCGTACAACAAATCAAAAGCACTCAAAACAATAAAAAAATAAACAATAAGAAAATTTAAAAAGTTTATGCCTTCACGAGATTTGAACCGACGACCTCCGGATTGAGAGTCTACATCATACCGCACCGGCTAACCACAACCATGTGGGTTTGACGCGAAATATGCTATCATATTTAAATATGTGTAGTATATGTGTCTATGACATGGTTGCTATGACAATAAATAAACAGTTTCAGTCAAGATCTCCATTTTGAAATACGTAAGTGTATCTAAACACGTCTCTTGTATCGGGGCCCCCTTTAATTTGCAATATCTCTCGTATTTCAGTATTTGTAGTTGGTGCGGCAACAGATATACACATTCTGTGAAAATTTCAGCTTTCTAGCTAGGTATTACGGTTCGTGCAGACGGACCCGGTGACAGACAGGACGGACGGACGGACGGACGGACGGACAGACGGACAGCGAAGTCTCAGTAATAGGGTCCCGTTTGGCACCCTTCGGGTACGGAACCCTAAAAAGGAGGTTTTATCAGAATCGGTCGAGACTGCTTTAAACACCGGTTAAGCTGGTTTTATGTTAACCGAATTAACGTGGAATTCTAAACAACTAAGTACTTACGTATGTCGCTGAGGTGAAAAAATATGTTGGATTATGGTCCGCAAGGCGAGACAATCTAAGGGTACCTGAAGGGTGCCAAATGGGACCCTATTGAGAAGGTATTTGGTATAGTGTCCTGTTCGGCACCCTACGGGTACGGAACTTTAAGTGCCTACTAGCTACTAGCTTGCAACAAAACAAAGGTATGTGACATTGAACTTAAGTTTTTTTTTTTATCATAATGGATGGAATTTTTGCCATGTGATGTCATATATGCATTAACATATTCAGGCTAGAAAAAAATATCAAAACAACATGAGAATAAATAAAATACTTAAACATGTCAGTATATATATTGGATGTTGGACTGAAGGAAAAAAAAACTTTTTAAAACCTAATGTCTCGACCAAATACTAAGAAAGGTCTAATGTCATTGTTCAAAGTTATAGGCAATGTAAGATACCAAAATTAATAAAACAACCCAATGCCTGCGATTTGGGAGGCGACACGAACTAAACTAAGCAAACTTATTAAAATTGTGGGTTTTAAAATGGAATCTAGCCACTGCGCAAGAGCTGTCGGATTTAGTTGTCAGTTATTATTAGTGCCTGAATTTAGGTGTCAAACCTCCTCCGAATCGCTCCATCAAAAATAGTTTAAAAACTGTGTAACTTATTGAATGAACGAAAAATTCTTCAGTTTCTAGGTGACATTGTATCGTGTATCAATCAGTGTCAATTTATTTATTTTATTTATTTACCTACAATAATTTTTATGCCTATAAAGCTAACGCCAGATCGACACAAATTACATTCATTAACTTACGTTAACACCTAACACAGATGTAATACCTACAAATTCATAGTTACGTCTAAAATTCAACTGAAAAGTCCAAATTAAGATTTACAATGGTAGAGGTGCAAATGGCCCCTTACCACCCCGTATGGGAAAAGGCGTGACGTCACGACCACAAAATAAATTGTAGTACTCTACCGTCACGAAGAATGACTTCAATTATATTCTAAGAAACGTCCTTTAGCCGTATTTTATATATTTTCCTCATTAGTAACCGAGACATTACCTTGACCTTAGGGTATTTATATTTATGGTGTGTCCATGACTAATTTTTAAATTAGGTAATTTGCACTATAACTTAGTTACATGTACATTAGTTTCATGTACTGCTGGGTTCAAACAATTGGAGTTCGTCATTATAGAAATAGTATTTTTATAATGCACAGGTTAAGTATAACTTAAAGTGCATTCCACATTTGCCTTCGCCGTTAAGTTGGGAGCAATGAAACCAACCAGTGGTGCTAACTTAACAAAAATGTGTCACTCAAAAGTTAGGGAAAAATCAGTGCCTGAAATAATACCTCCAAATTAAAAAGGCCTCAAAATTATCTATAGTAAAACCAAGTAGGTGATGATGATGTTGATGATGGCGTCCTCACTCGTAGACGGTGGTCGATTGTTTGCTAAGTTTAATATAAGTATGGTTTTAGGGTTAAATATGGGACGATTAAAAGGGATGGAGTAGGAATGACTCCATGTCAAAAAGGGCGGCAATCTTCTCTCTTTGGACGATCATATTTTTTGTAACAGAGGAATTGTGATCTGAGTCTGGCAACCAGATATTGCTTATTCCATATTTTTGTACAGTTGTGCACTATAGCCAACTTAACGGCGAAGAGAAAAGTTATATGGAATGCACTTCAATAGTCTATTAACGTAACAAACATAACTAGCTGTCATAACTGTCTGAAAACCAGCGCTGCAAGCTAGCACTGTGATAGCTTGTTTGTAGCAAACGCTGAGGAGACTGTTCTCTTTTTTGCCTCATATACCTGCCTGCATTTGTATTGCTTTCTTCTGTATTGTTTTTAGGCATAATGAACTATTTCTATTTATTTATATTTAACTAGCATTAGCCGACATTAAGTTAAGACGACATGGGAAGTAGTCAAAATGGTAACTTCTCAATAAGAACTTGTCGATTTGGCACAGAAATTAAAAGCTGAAATAGGTGGTCCTAATTGCGCCGCCGGGGGAAAATATGTGATGATATGTTAAAAATCCACTTGCATTCTCCAACTATACTTGACATGGGTTATACAACTGATAGTATAGCACAGGTTACGATAGGCACTTACATAAGTGTCGTATGCGCCTGAGTTTAAATTGACCGCTTCCGTGGACAGTTGCAGGTTTTTTAGGTCACGGTATGAGTTGGCAGTTTGGCACATATTCTTGGGTCATCACTGGACAATGTCATCATCATCATCACAATTGATGATTGGTAAATTGATATTGAAGGTAACTCGGACGATATATTTGTAGCTTTGGCGATTGCTTCCGTTAAATTTTATCTGCTGAGGTGCGTATAAATGTGATTGGAAGTATTTGGAAGTGAATAGGATATAGAATATAGATAGGCACAATTAAAAATAAATATCATAAAAAGGATTTTGAAGTTTCGTTTGATGATGGGGACAACGGAACTTTTTTTTATTATTTTATGAAGTTTTCTTGTCCCCATTTCACTAGAAAATGGCTAGTGGGGACAACAGGAAACTATTTCATTAATTTATTATAGTTTCGTTGTCCCCACTGAATGTGTAAAGAGCCGATGGGGACAACGGGCATAAAAATTAATTATTTTATTACAGTTTCGTTGTCCCCATTCACTGGGGACAGAGGCTGTGGGGACAACGAAACTACAGGCAAATTATTACAGATTGCATATGTGATGTGAGGGATATAGTTCCGATCGTAGAATCGGGCACATCATGATGTGCCGTCATGTGCCCCGCCATTTCATGATATGCCCAAGCAATTACTGGGCACATCATGATGTGGCGGGTTTTAACGAAAACATTTTTTTTCGTGCTACGGGTCAAATTAATTAATTTGGCCTAAAGATCAATCGTGCCAATTTTCATAGCTTTAACACCATTTGCAGCTATTTCATGAAATTCGGGTTGTACCGCTAAGGCTAATATAAAATAATTAAATATACCTATAATGTCCCCTCCGAGTGTTACAGGCCTTTACCCGGATACGACTACACGAGTATGATTGAGCCATACTCACCATGCTGGCTCAATGCAAGTTGATGGAGCGGTGTCGGGCTGAACTTGTATATGTAGTAGGTAAAAAAGTTTTTCTGATTAAAATGGTTTCAAAGAGAAAGTTGTTCAGTAATATTCTAAATATCCCTGCTAAATAAAATACACATTCAGTTGCAAACCCCTGGTCTATAAACTTTTATTAAAAGTGACATTCAAAGCTACCGTCGTCGTCGCGTCGTCGGTTGACAGGTAAACATAAAAAATAAATAAAATACATGATTAAATCTTTAACGAGCATTAATTAAGGTCCATTATGACGTCAATCGAAGATTGTTGTTATTATTTCGTGTTCTCGTGTTGATGTAGTTTTGTCTGTGTCATCTTCGTCGCAACGTGATCGTGATGCAGAATTGTAGACCTACATCCCCATGGTCTCGACATGTACATATGTAGATATAGATGAAGATAATTCATATGAGAATAAAGTTCTTTAGACCTAAAGTCAAAACTTCTTCGTGAGATGGGTCATCTATACCAGTACTTGTTTGTCGTGGCCAGGCAAAATTGCAAAGGTTTGAGCTGTCAAATTAAATTCATTCATCCTCTGAACGTAGCTTCTTGGCTTTTCCGCAGGTGGCAGATTCCCACTTTTAGACAGTTTGTCATTTTGCGTGACCGGGGGGCTAGCCCATCACCGCATCTATCGATAGACTCTCTGAAGACATTAAAGGCGAATACCCATACACGTACCTCCCAAACATTAGGTACAGAAGGCCACACACACACCTTGAGCACATTTTTCCTTCCTTCCTCCACATGTGCCGTTACCACACATCCCTGGAGGAAGCACAAATCGGTATTCTACCAATAATTCTACCGATTCACCGGATAGTGTATCGGTAACATTATTACCGTAATTACGACTGCTAGGAACCGTACATTTGGCAATTTGGTGGCGAAATTGTGCATCGTTCAGTTCAGGGTCCATTTCGTCAGGTTTTGTACCTCCTCGAAGTACACTTAATATGTTACCTCAGTATATTGCGACTTGCACCAGGCTTTTGACAGCTGCATACAATTTAAAGACAACTTAAGGCCCTTCAGAAGGAACATTTTTAAAAATCGCTTAAAAGAACACTATCTTTCTCTACCTTAATATATTTAAGTTTTTATGTATTTTATATATATATTTTTTAAATATTAAGTATGGTTTTTATGTATGTAATATGTACTTATTTGTAAGTAGTCTATTAATTTAATATTTATCGTTGTGCACATATTATGTAGGTCTATCTTTTGTTTATTAATCCTGTCCATCCTAGGTTCGCTGGAAGAGATCTCTTATTAGAGATAAGCTCGCCTTTGTACATGTTTTGTTTTTTTCATTATTAAGCGTCTGTACTCTGTTTTTGTGCAATAAAGTATACAGTAGTATAAAGTAAGGAAATTAAGGCCAAACTCGATGGCTTAGGAGTAAAAATTCCAGAGTACACCATACTCCCAGGTACATGTAACAGACGCACTACATCATCAGACCAGCTCGATGGTATAGTTCGGGAAATATTAGTTTGCTGTCTGTAATCTTGACCAAGATCTTTTTGACTATATCGAAGAAAAGCGAGTAGTAAGTAGTCTATATATTTAAGCTCGCCTTTGTACATTTTTTTAACTATAGTTAAAAAAATGTACAAAGGCGAGCTTATCTCTAATAAGAGATTTCTTCCAGCAAACCATGTTGGGTAGGAGATGGAGATGATAGGTAAGGGGAAGAATTGCGCGTACAATAAAACTATTCTAGTAGGTACCTCTATAATACATAGATATTATTATTACACATAGGTACATATAAGAACCTATTGCTAAGGAATAGACTACATACACAGTTACATAAATACAGCTTAACAATAAATATTTCCGTTCCTAGATTAAACTATATTATTTTTAGTTACAAGTCGACCTAATCTAAGGTTCTTAAAACCAAATGCCACGGTTTACATTCATAAAAGTTAGCTTGCTACTACAAAAGCAGTAACAGTAGCAGTTAATTGTGGGTCCCGGCTACTATCACTACTTGGTTGTATGTAGTAGTCGTACAACCTCTCCACCAGCCCGCACTGAGCCAGCGCGGTGGAGTAATGGCTCAGTCTTACTCGTATCCGGATAAAGGCCTGTGCCCCTCGGTGGGGACATAATGGGCAGCGTTTACTTACCTACTACAGAAGCATTTGCAGTAATTCGCAACACAGTATAAGTCCACACCACAGGCACACCTCGGACACTCCATAGAACGCTCGTAAAATAATCACCTATTACTACTACATAACCAAATGATGTTTGTATACGTGCAAATGTGTGCGTAAACTTTGCCAGGGCTGGTGGCGCGGCAAATGCGGCGATATTAAAGTATACGCGTCGTCACTCGTCCGGCGTTCAGACCTGTCTATTGATTCTTTAACCAATCCTTTGACGCCAGGGGTGGGGTGCGGTATCTGAATCAGCGCGGGGAAGGGAGTGGCCGTTCTGTACGGAGTACTATTATCTCTTCTGTGCCACAGGTGCAACCTTTCTTTGTAAATGCCGCAACCGCGCGCGCGAATGGTGTCCTTTCGTAATCCCGCTGGCAGTGGCGCGCCGACCTTGGGTCAGTGATCGGCCAGTGATAGATGCGTTCTTTTTACCCACTCTTGAGTTTAAGATTGACTGCGTTGACTGTTTTACTATTTATAATATGTTGTCATTTTTAGGGTTCCCTGTCAAGTGCGGGTCGAAATCGCACATGAAGGGTACCGTACTGTCGTATAACAAAACTTAAGCACTCGAAATAATAAAAAATAACCGGCCAAGTGCGAGTCGGACTCGCGCACGAAGGGTTCCGTACCATTATCTATAAGAAAAACCGCAAAAAAAAAAACATTTTGTATGGGAGCCCCCCCTAAATATTAATTTAATTATTTATTTTTTAAGTAAATAATATACTCAATATATTGTGAACATTTTAAGCGTCTACCGGCTACCATTATCAATATCGAGCAAAAATGAGCAAAAAAATCACGTTTGTTGTATGGGAGCCTCCCTTAATTAAATTCTCAATCAATGGACATATGATTCATAGGTGTATACCTACACGAAAACGCGACATTTTACTTACAAGTTTCAAGTAAAACAGGCTCCATACAAAAATGTTCGAACCCTTTAGCCGCAAGGATTCATTGTGACGTGGTCGGGGCTTTTAAATTTTAAAAAGGTTACTATAACTTCTGACATTTCTATGACTCGCAAAACCACGCAGTGATTGATCCAAACCCTTTTATTTATGCATAAGTACCTACGTGTGTCGGTAACCACGCGTTACCCAAAGCAATTGGGACATAGACCTTGACTGTACTGACTTGACTGTTGCCGCAGCACTTAGAAGGCTAAGCGTTGATTGACTTGAAATAAAATTGATGTTGCGAACGCTTCCTAAAGATACCTAACCTAACCTTACCTATGTTAGGATAGGTTAGGTTAGGTTACAGACAATTGTCCGAGTTAAAACTTTATAAAATAATCAGTCAATTGCGAGTCGGACTCACAGACGAAGGGTTCCGCACCATCGTATAAGAAAAAGTACAAAAAAAACACGTTTCTTGTATGGGGACACCCTTAATTTACAGAAAGGGGTTTGGGTAACCTACTATGGACGATTGGCGTAATGTTTTTCTTCGCGGCCACAGATGTAAGAGATTATTACATTACGCTGTCGGCAGGGCACGATTTGTATAGACGTTGGAACGACTAGAAAGAGACAGTGAGTCAGACAGGGCCCTGCAGACAGCGTAATGTAATAAGCTCTATACCATTATTTGGTAGCAGTATCATATTTAAAGAGGAAGCATTGCTGTAAACCATTTCGAAGCTGAGATAATAGAGCTTCAAGTAACACTGTTTGCACTGAAAAAACTTTTAAGTGAGATATCTCAGCCCCGAAATGATTTAGCTATAATATGTACTCCTTAGTACGATTAGCTTATTTTTAATTGTTCTTTCAAAATTTACAACTTTTATGAGTATGGCCGCCAATACTCAAAATCGACCAAACTCTAAGGAAACGTCAAAACGACGCCAATTTTACCCAATGCCATTTGGTTTAGTTTATTATTGGTTGCTGCAGCGCGGCGGCAACATTATGCACGCACATTCTGAAAGAAATCAACTCAGACAGGGGGCTAGCCCATCGCCGCAGAATCATGAAGGTTTCCTCTTAATGTTTTCATTCATCTCAAAAGCAGAACAAACTCGGTCACGTTAAAAAGCGCACGCGACGCCGGCAGAATGAGCACTTGACAAAAAGCGACGCGTTGCGACAAAAAGTGCCACAAATTACAGACAAAAAGTGCTACATTTCGGCCAGTGAAAGTAAAGATACCGCGGTCTCGGACGCCTCTTTCTCCGACAGGGGAGAGACTGAGATGGAGGGTGTAGCGGATGGAAATCGCTATGCTGGTTTGCTGGAAGAGAACTCTTTAGAGATGAGCTCGCCTTTGTACGTGTGCTTTCTATTATAACTACATAGTCGGGCCATAAGTTCTGTCACATGGGTAAAATTTCGAATTTAGAATAGAGGCCACAAAAAAAGTTATGGGAATTCGAAATTTGAATATTTCAAGAAAATAAAAATATAGGTTTTCTGGAATATTCTTCATTTTCCAATATGGAGTGGACGCGCAAAGAAGACAGAGTCGCAATAATTGCATTGCATCGTTGCGGCCACGCACCAACAGTGATTTTTAAACTGCTGAAAAATTTGAAAATTCCACTGAGATTCATTTATCGTACTATCCAACGATTCAGGGAAGATTCAAGTTTAAATGATAAACAAAGAAGCGGTCGACCTCGTACTGTTCGGACTCCAGCGGTCATCAAAGCAGTGAAGGCGCGAATCCAACGAAATCCTGTCCGCAAGCAAAAAATGTTGGCTCTGCAGATGGGACTAAGCAGAACCACTGTTAAAAGAGTATTGAATGAAGACCTAGGACTGCGTGCTTACAGAAAAAGAACAGCACATCTTCTTAACGCACGGCTGACGAAAATCAGACTCGAAAGATGCCGGGTTTTGTTAAGACGGTACGCAGGTAAAAAATACCGCGAAATACTTTTTTCGGACGAAAAAATTTTTAATGTTGAGGAGAGTTACAACAAACAAAATGATAAAGTGTATGCACAGTCAAGTGAAGAAGCGAGCAAACGTGTGCCACGTGTTCAGCGTGGCCATCACCCTTCGGCATTCATGGTTTGGCTTGGGGTCTCCTATTTTGGTCCAACAGAGGTGTTTTTTTGTGAAAAAGGAGTGAAAACCAGTGCCCTCGTATATCAAAACACAGTCCTAACAAACATTGTGGAACCTCTTTCACAAACAATGTTCAAAAATAGGCACTGGGTTTTCCAGCAGGATTCTGCACCGGCCCATAAGGCGAAAAGTACCCAAAACTGGCTCAAGACCCATGGAATCGTCTTTATCAGGCACGAGGATTGGCCCTCCTCCAGTCCAGACTTGAATCCTGTGGATTATAAAATATGGCAGCACTTAGAGAAGAAGGTCTGCGCTAAACCCCATCGCAATTTGGAGTCACTTAAAGCATCTCTGATTAAAGCAGTCGCCGATATTGACATGAATGTCGTGCGTACTTGGATTGATGACTGGCCTAGCAGATTGAAGGCTTGTATCGAAGCCAGAGGAGGACATTTTGAATAATTTTAGTGTGGTTTAAATCTGTATTTTGTACCCTTTCATTTGATATATAAATGGTTGTAGTGCGTAACTCATTGTGTCATTTATTTAACTTTCCATATGTGACAAAACTTATGACCAGACTATGTATATAAATTATTGTGTGTACTAATAAAGAATTGTGCTTGCATATGTCGGCGGCCAGGGAACACTTATCCAGTGGAGAGCGCATAGATACACTTTCCTTTGAAACACAACTCACCAATTTACAGCCGCTGCGAAACTGTCTGGCGACCCGTCATCATACATAGGTTGCGTATGCGAACGTTTGTTGACTACAACAAACGTTTGGCGAGCCGCATTCCCCCGCAGGCGCAGTCAATTGGATATATAGTCTCTGGTGTCACACAATTTACTCAACTCATTATAAGGTTCTTATTTTGGAGGACTTCTTAAATGCTGGTCATCCCCATCCCTCCATCCCTAAGCCCACAACTTCAGAACGGGCGGTAGTATACAAAAATATTACTAAGTAGATAATATGTATGATTTTATGGTCAATAAAAATTTTGAACTGAACTGAACTGAACTGACTTTTAGGAGGGCTAAATAAATCATCATCTAATATGTCAGGGGTGTTTAACTTTGGCGCAGCGCGTATAAGTTCGGAAAATATTAGTTGGCCGTCTGTAATCTACTTTGTGATCTTTTGTTCTGCGGAAACAATTAGCGGACAAAGGGTGTAAAAGGGTGGTCCAGCACGCTCCCATTATTACAAACAAACGTAATATTTACCTGAAAGACGGAGTGACTCCGGTGACAATGATGATTTTACGACTCGCTTTTGTTCGATATAGTCAAAAAGATCTTGGTCAAGATTACAGACAGCCAACTAATATTTCCCGATCTATACCATACTACGCAGAACCGTCAGCAACGGAGGAGAGCATGCGGTCACGATCCTCAGCATAGAGGGACCGACGACGAAGAAGAAGTTCAACTTTGGGCACAGAAGAGATAATAGTACTACGTACAGAACGGCCACTCCCTTCCCCGCGCGGATTCAGATACCGCACCTCACCCCGGAGTCGGGGAGCCTCTTCGTGAGACACTTTGTTTAGGGGCTGAACGCACACATTCACAAACGAACGAGTTTACGCACACATTTGAACGTGTACAAATGTCATTAGGCTATGTAGTAGTAATAGGTGATTATTTTACGAGCGTTCTATGGAGTGTCCGAGGTGTGCTTTGGGTTCCGTTTCCAAAGACGAATATCGGACTTAGTTGTCTGCCTTGGTAATTTTGTTTATGTAAAATATCGCTCCCACCTATGACTTCGCCCTCAACCCAATCTAACAATGTTTCTAATTTCTCACAAGTTTTAATTACTTTTACTAGTCACGTACTCGCCGTTGTATGTGTAATGATTACTGATGTGGCAATATTTATCCGGATATTCGTTTCGAATGTCAACGCCATACTGCCGCCATCGCGCCTTTCAGCTCGAAGCGAGATTTCGCGGGTTCGAATCCCGGTTGTTGAGAAGAAAAAGAGAGTTAAGCTCGCCTTTGTCATGTGTTGTCCACTTTCCATTGTAAAATGTATTATTTTGTGCAATAAAAAAAAACTCCAGGTCTTGGACGTCACGCTCCTGTTTCCCACGAGTGCCCACGACACATGGTATCCTACCTAGTGTGGGGCCAGAAGCAATGTACGTGCCTGTATAAGAGGATTTCTTCTTTTTTGCCATAAAAAAATAAAAAAATATCATTTCTACTCAAAATCACGAGCTCTTTTCACCCTAATAGGAGAAAAAAGTGTCCCAACTTTTTTTCGATTTTGTTACCATTTTCCATATATTTTTTATGGTGGTAACATTGGAAAAAGGAAAAATATATGGAAATTTTGGGACACTTTTTTCTTCTATATTGGGGTGAAAAGAGCTCAAATTCCAGATTTTGGGTGGATTTTTTTTTTAATTTTCAGAAAAAGATAAAAAGAAGGGGCAAAAAAAAAACAATCATTTGAGCACATACGTACGCCTACCTGTTCTATTTTAATATTCTCTGTCCATCCTGGGTTTTCTGGAAGAGATCTCTTTTTAGAGATAAGCTTGCCTTTGTACCTTCCTTCTCTGTATCTTCTATACGAAATATATACTAAATATACGAAGAGCTTATAAATTATATGTTGTGTTAGTTACCCTTCCCGTGCGGGGTAGCAGAAGCACACTTCAGGCCACGATTAACCATTCTGATTCCAAACAAAGCAACTCGAAAACAAACAATACTTTAGAACACGGGGCGTCTACCACAAATCACATGGAAGCTCACAGTCACAATCACAATGCGTGGGAGTGTACGTGTGTGTGAAATCTGATAATTGTTGCCTAAATCTGCTGTATTGTGCGCGCGAGCAGACACTGAGCACCGTATACAGGCTGCTCCAAAACAAGATAGAGTAGTGAAAATACAAACACATAACAACGACGAGCTTTTACAAAAATTAGAATGATAAGGAATTAAACTAATGAGTACCTATAAAGTTTATATAAAAAGGGAGAACATTAGCGTCACTAATTTACATACATAAAAACTTTAAATAACCGGCCAAGTGCGAGTCGGACTCGCGCACGAAGGGTTCCGTACCATTATCTACAAAAAACCGCAAAAAAAATTTAATTGTATGGGAGCCCCCCCTAAATATTAATTTAATTTTGATTTAATTATTTATTTTTTAAGTAAATAATATACTCAATATATTGTGAACATTTTAAGCGTCTACCTGCTACCATTATCAATGTCGAGCAAAAATGAGCAAAAAAATCACGTTTGTTGTATGGGAGCCCCCCTTAATATTAAATTTCTTTTGATTTTTAGTATTTTTTGTTATAGCGGCAACAGAAATACATCATCTGTGAAAATTTCAACTGTCTAGCTATCACGGTTCATGAGATACAGCCTGGTGAGAGACAGACGGACGGACGGACGAACGGACGGACGGACGGACGGACGGACGGACGGACAGCGAAGTCTCTGTAATAGGGTCCCGTTTGGCACCCTTCGGGTACGGAACCCTAAAAAACTGACTTCATGATTCAGTCCTCCACGCTTGGGAGACAAATGTCGTCTATGAACACAAAAACGCGCCTAAAATAATTTTAAAATCGGCTCATAAGTAATACCGGTTTTGAGGTAGCACATAAACAAAATATAATAAATACACAACCGAATTGATAAGATTTTTGAACTCAGTTAAAAAAGCTTCGACGTCACTATCGTTGTTTCAGCCTTTTATGTAAATAAGACCGACCTAAAAAAGTGTATATTTTCTACAACGGACAACAAAACAAGCATTTTCTACAACGGACAACAAAACAAGCATTTTGACACTCTTTAAAACAAAAAAAAGCATTTTTGACCGAGCGAGCGAAGCGAGCGAAGCGTCTCCGTTTCAGGTTTGGGCAAAAATGCTTTCGTATGTCCGGTTGTTCTCCTCTACAGGTCGCATTTATGAACCGATTCTCGTGAAATTTTGTGAGCAGGTTGGAAAAATAAATAGAATTTTTTACTCGAGCCAGTTTTTTGATTTTTTTCAAAATGGCGGAGATAAAATCGCTACAACCCAAACGGCTCGATGGATATTAACAAATGAGGTGTCGTTGGATTCGTAAAGACCATGAGAGTGAAACAGATGAGCGAGCGAAGCGAGCGAAGCGTCTCCGTTTCAGGTTTGGGCAAAAATGCTTTTGTATGTCCGGTTGTTCTCCTCTACAGGTCGCATTTATGAACCGATTCTCGTGAAATTTTGTGAGCAGGTTGAAAAAATAAATAGAATTTTTTACTCGAGCCAGTTTTTTGATTTTTTTCAAAATGGCGGAGATATGGGGTTTTAAAATGTAAAAAAATCGCTACAACCCAAACGGCTCGATGGATATTAACAAATGAGGTGTCGTTGTTTTTTAAAGACTATGAGAGTGAAACAGATTATATAATTTTAGTAAAAAGTCAATAGGTTGTATAAAAGATCGCGAAATGTAGTTTACAAAGTTATTGGTGCGGCTACTTTCATACTGCATGTACGTAACCAGGTACATTCATAAGTTTGTATGTGTTATTGAAAGAAAATTATTAGGGTTATTTTTTTTATGTGTTTTAGCAGTTCAGCTTTCCCACCGACATACTCGCGAGGTCTACAGCTCACAGAGCCACTAGTCTACAACGGACAACAAAACAAGCATTTTGGCACTCTTTAAAAAAGCGTATTGGAAAATGCACCCTGATCGTGCCGTAAACGTATGCATTTATTTATTTATTTATTTCGATTTGTTGATGTTTCACAGCATGTAATTAAAACAATAAAAATAACAATAATATGAATAGGTAGTGCCGGTTACGAAACATATCCATTAGAAATTTTGAATGGGATTTAACAGTGGGATTTTACAGTATTAATGAATTTTAATAGACACATCATTTAAGATAAATAAATAACTTAAAATCACACTCAAACACAAAATACTAACTTATAAATATATGCATGTACATCACAATTACACACACACACACACCCTATCACACACCCTTTCACACACCCTCAAATACACGTACACACCCTCAAATGAATATACCTCAATAATTAATATTTTAAAATACCTAGCCATTAGTATTATATACCTCTCTACTGTTGCAGTGCCCTATGAACAGGGTCCATAAAATTTTATCTTAATTTAAGAGCAAATGTGAATGGAAGCAATAAACGTAATTCTAATTCTAAAAACAATAAAAGCATTGAATATTGATTTTACCTAATTACATATGGAAAGGCTTTATAGTTCTTAGATATTATCAGAACATCCTGTGTCCAAATTAGTCGACCTCAAGAAAGTGACTGGATTGACGACGGTAGGTGTTAGCTAGTGAACGTTCGTTTCTAGTAATTTTAATATTTTATGCGGCATTAGGTAAGCCTCTGGATGATTTTCGAGTGTTCTTTTATGGGATGCGGCGTCGGCTCTGAGCTGTAAGTGTATGTTTGTGTGTCACTTACTTATCTATTTTATGGTTTATTGCATAAAAACAAAATACATACATACGAGCGAGAAATGCTAGACAAAAAATAATGGCAACACATGTGACATGTTAAAGTCTTCACAAAATAAAAGGCCCATGAAGTTTTAAGCCCTAACGCGTAGGTGATAGAAGCGGTTTTTCTAGGTGCAACTTGTACGCAACTTGGCTTTTATTACCTACGCAGGGTTAAAACTTCATGGGCGTGAATTGTCAAAACGGGCCTTTTATATTGTGAAGACTTTAGTGCACCACTGCGTCTTTTAAGGGCTCTACTCACGATGCAATTGATGATTCTCTCTCAGTCTATCTTCCTGTTCTGTCCTTCTCTAGCGGTTACAATTGCAGTGCAACCTGCCTTCTATGAGTTGCAGCGACAGACTGCAAGCCAGGTTGCATCGTGAGTGGAGCCCAATAATTGACAAACCAAATATGACATTAGAAAACACGCAGTAGTCTGTAAAGGTTGCCATCATTTAATGTCTAGCTTTTCCTGCCAAGGTGTACTTACACTTAAAATAATGTGAAAACATGTACAAATCTCTTCCACTTTGCAAGAAGGGCTTCGCGAAAACGGAAACGTCTGTAACTTTAGAATGCATATTATATAATTATGTATGCAACCTTTTAATTTTATTGTTGTACACATGGGTCTAACCCCGCTCAGCTATCAACCTCTCTCATCGAAACTTGGTTTGCTGGAAGAGATCTCTTTTTAGAAATAAGCTCGCCATTGTACACCTTATATTACCTATTGTGTGCAATAAAGAAATTATGAATTAATTATGAAGCAAAGTATGTGCCTGTATGTAAATGTTTATGTTTTATGTTTATGTTTTCCTTGGAATGGCGAGAAGCGAGAAGAGGACAGGCGGACGGACGGCAGAAAAAATCTATCGTATAACAAAACTTAAGCACTCAAAACAGTAAAACAAAAACAATAAGTAAATGTAGCCCATTAATGTCCCCACCGAGGGGCACAGGCCTTCACCCGAGTAAGATTGAGCCATACTCCACCACGCTGGCTCAGTGCGGGTTGGTGGAGGGGTTTTTACGACTACTACATACTACGAAGTAGTGATAGTAGCCGGGACCTACAGCTTAACGTGCCATCCGAAACACGGAGCGTCCGATAATGTACTTACGACAGGATTCGAACCTGCATCTCCTGCGTGAGAAGCAAGGTGAAACACACTAGACCACGGAGCACTCAAATAATATATTAAAAGTAAAAAATAATAATTAAACGAAGCTTTTTTTAAATGCCTTAAAAAGGAGAAAATACAATTTTAATTGAATCAAATGCCTCAAAATATAACATTACTTTAGAAGCCTGTTTACTAGTTTAGCGCTAGCCCATCGAAGCTGTGAAGTATCCTCACAATATCCATATTAGGACGACCTCTGTGGCGCAGCGGCTGCGCATCTGCCTACCATGCGAGAAGTCGCGGGTTCGAATCCCGGCTGGGAATAAAAAAACAGGTTTTGGATGTGTACATGTTTGCGATGCTGCTGCTTCTGGTTCCCACGACACAGGGTATCCTAGTGTGGGGCCAGAAGCAATGTATGTCCCTGTATGTAAATGTTTATGTTATGTTTATGTTTATTTCTACCACGGCTTTTATGTTTATTTCTATAATTGAAAGTAAACTTTAGAAAAACCCGACTTCCACAAACCCTATTTGATTAGATTGAGTTTAATACAAATTTTTACCCCTTATCCCCCCCCCCCCCTTGGGGACTTAATTTTGTCAAATCCCATCTCAGTGCTACCCCACGCTACCAAGGAACCTCTGTACAAAGTTTCATGGCTCTAGGTGCACCGGTTTAGGCTATGCGTTGGCTGCCCGTTAGCCACGCATTGTATTTGTACCTAGTATTGAGCAGATCTGGTGGCCATATGTGGTCTTCATCAGCAGTTCCGTATCACAATATTATGCTTACCGTGTGCATTTGCACGAGTTATTATGAAAAACACAAAAATCACTATAGGTCTGCCTATAATATTTGAAGAGTTCCCTCGATTTCTCCAGGATCCCATCATCAGATCCTGACCTGGTGTCAATGGGACCAATGGGAAGGTAAACCCTTTCAAACAAAAAAATAATTTTCCAAATCGGTCCATCCGTCTAGGCGCTATCGGGGCACATACATAAAAAAAAAACATCCGGACGAATTGTAAACCTCCTCCTTTGGGAAGTCGGTTAAAAAGGAAAACAAGTATGATTCACAGTGCAAAGAGTAAAGATTACATTCAGTCAGTCAGGCAGGACAATAAGACAACGCACACAGACAGAACAATGAACCCGAACATAAATATTTCAATATTGAATTTGAAAATGATAATTCGTGTCCAGAACTTTTAAAAACAAACAAGGGGTCTCTCGATGATTCAATGCTTTGCGGTTTTTCACCAGGTATTTATAGGTCGACAGTCTCACAAATGATTGTCCCTGTCATTCGCGGGGTAGCGGGAGGGGGTGAAGACTTTCGTACTCTGCTGTGCTCTCAAAATAAAATAATAATGTGACATTATTTATCATAATTATCAATGCTTGTTCCCTGATGAGCGTTTTGAATAGAGATAGAGATGGGCAAATAAAAACCTGTGCTTAAACTGTGCCACTGCCACCCAGTCTGGTAGAAATCATAGTGTTTGTTTTGGTATATTTATGTAGCGGGTGCGCTGGGCAAAGTTATTTTTAGTCAATTTACTTGTCGATAGGTGCCATTGGCCTCGACATTCGTTAAACAAACCGTAATTTAAATATTATGTACTCGAGCCAACAGCCTTGTCACAAAACTTCTAGTATTTAACGAAAAATACTGGATATCCTTCATTAATATACCTTCCTGATTGCACATCTCATGAATACTATAATTTAATTAGCACATAGTTATCTGTTTATATAATGTAAAAGTAAAAAGTAAATGTAGCCCATTAATGTCCCCACCGAACCTGACGATTATGTGTATTTTAACAGTGAATAAATGGACTTTCTACTATCATATATCTACTTATCACAGCGTCACGCAGTTTTTCATACGGGGTGACAAAGGCACAGTCAGTCCGGTCCGGAGTCCAATTCTGCTAACATATATATATTAGTGAATATCAGTCATAAGTCATAAGTATTTAATTCAAAAACAATACATAGATTGTGTGTGAAATTACAAAAATATAGTTAATTTAAAATAAAAAATAAAAAAAAGATGAGAGACTGTGTAATGTACTGTTAATTATTATTATTACTATGTTTTTTATTATGGGTACCTTACATACCTGAAATAAACATTTATTATTATTTTATTATTATTATAATCTTATAATTTAAATATAGTACAATGAAGAACAATAAAATGTCACAGATAAAAAAAAATAGAAATTAAAGAATAAAATTAAAATGTCAAAAATTAGATTAAATGAGATAAAGTAATTGAGTTAAAGTGTCTATTTTAAAGGGTTTGGAGTATATTTAGCCCCCTTTAGAACGTTGACCTATACTGCGTTCTATGCATTGGAAAAATAATTCAACAACTGACAGTTAGTTCCTACTAGCTATAAAATAATTACTACCTATCCTATAGTATAAAATAATTGTTTTTACTAAATAATTTATTAAGCATGGTTTCTAATTAATCAGATCGAAATACTTATTACCTACGGTTCCATATTGCATGATAAATATGATAATATTGATGTTACGATGATTAAATAATAGTGTTGGCCGACATACTATTTGTCGATAAAGATGAAACATCGATAACATAATTTTGTATATAATGAAGTCTGAATAAACGCTCATATCAATTATCATACAGAAGTTACAATGGGTTAAACTGTTTGTTATGTCATTGTGTCAAACTTTCTCGATGAAACTGATTTTATGAAGGCAGCAATATTTTTTTTGTTTTTTACCTCCATAGAGGTACATGATAATAGGGTGCTCACATGCCCGCAATGAGCGAGGATCTTCATTAGGAAGATTGGCTACATACGCAACAGATTGGCTACATACGCAACAGATTGGCTACATACGCAACAGATTGGCTACATACGCAACAGATTGGCTACATACGCAACAGATTGGCTACATACGCAACAGATTGGCTACATAAGCAACAGATTGGCTACATACGCAACAGATTGGCTACATACGCAACAGATTGGCTACATAAGCAACAGATTGGCTACATAAGCAACATGGAAGCGAAACAAATGCTCCATAGAAACGGGTCACCCATCCAGTACTCGTCTCGACCAGATGTTGCTTAACCCACACGATCGTTTACGACACGTGCGTACACCGCTCGGCCACGGACGCTTCTCTGATAGACACTCCCAGTAAATCCTAGCTATCGATAAATTCCAAATAGACCATCGATAAGACCATACATCGATACTAGTGAGACCCTAACGATATTTACAACTATCATTAAACGACTAGACCACAGATGAAGATGGATTATTAAACAGATGACGTTACAAAATGGCCGATATCCAATAATCATCTATTCCATCACTGCAATATATGTACCTATTATGTTGTTTGTTAGCTTTGTAACGTACTACCTCTTTGACCATATTGGCTACTGGCGTATTAGCCAGATTAAAAGTAAGACTTTAGAAATTCGAATATTAGAGTTTAGAATCTCGTCAGGCAGCTGATTGTTTTTTGACGCATTCCTGTTTTGAGCTCTGAAAAGTGAGGACGTACCTATCTTCTGCACAATTTTTCAAGTCACGCCTGTAGTTACGGCGATGGGCTAGTCCCTTTTGTATTGTATTGGAGCTGAATTTTAAGTTGTTGTACAGAGCAGTTGTTGCTATAAATAATCTCTATAATCCCCAACCTTTGGGTAAGCATTTGTTCGTAGTTAGTCTTTCTTATTTTCGTGTATTTTATATTCTCTGTGTATTTCCCTTTTCTATAGAGTGTTTATTGGACTGCGGCACTCTTAGATTCTAATTACCCTAGGGCCCTCGTCGGAAGTCTCCGTGTGAGGAGCCGTCGCCTGATAGCTGGGCGCTGTAGCGCTCTTGTTTTCCTATTATTCACACTAGTCTCTTTCCAGGGTTCCACGCCGAGTCGTAAAATCCTCCTGGCGCTATTCATATCTGTTGTTGACGTCCGGAGAAGTGGACCAGCTGGATTTATCACGAGTCTACCAAGGAGCTGAAGACTATCTACAAATTCCCGGCGAGTCGCTAGCCAGTGTTTCAACGATATCACCAATATTCGACTCACGACCCTGAATAAACGTATCTTGAGCCTGCCAACAATCTCTTTTGGTCAGGATAGAGTCTAACTGTTTCAATGGCGCCCAGATTAAGGGAATATTGGTGATAAAGTTTTACGTCTGGTCAAGGGTATTTAGGCCATAAGAGCGCCGTAGAACGCTAGATTTCTTTTTCGTAGCTTGTATATTTTGTTGTGTTTATTTTTGTCTGACAGGAGTATACTTGATCGTTTGTCTGGGTACCTACCTCATTTCTACATTCTGTCGCAGTCTGACGGCCGTTGTCATGACAATTATTATTGTTGACAAATATTTTCCTCCAAATTCTCAGTACGAAAAATAAATTAATAAATTGTGAAGATTTTAGTAGGGAAATTATTCGACTATTAAATAATAAATAAGGTTAGTGTTTAACGGCCGATTTCTCGTACATTAGTTGTGTACTCTGCTTACTTTCATGATAGGACTGATAGTAGTTAAACTATTGAACGATTCCTTTATGTATGTAATAAGTATTTTGACCCTTGTATTCTAAAACCATCTATATCTACAGCTATGTAAAAGTTCTTTATTGTGTAACGTTACTCTGCAATGTCTGTTACTTTAGCTTATGGCCTCTTGAACTATAATTCTCTACTTTTTTACTCTTTGTTGTAGAATACCCACCCACTAACGGTGCAGGTAGTCTTGAACACTTGAGGGAGCTGCCCCTCATGGTGTTATTCTGCGTTACGATAGTAGCTAAGCTATCGGGACGTCTATGTACTAAGGTTCTTATTTTAGTTCAAGGGATCTTGCTTATTTTTCAACTTCTGACAGTTAGTCTGGGTGTGCATTTGGCTATAATAATGGCACCCTGTGTGTAAGGCTGCATTTACACGATGCTAGTGTGAACTCTTTTATGAACTTAGTATGAATTCTGATGTCTGATTGTTGTACGAATGTGTGATGTTGGTATGTAGTTGAGCTAGACTGTTGGTTATCTATTTCTCTGACATTGTAGATGGCGAGCTTTAGAGAATTTTATCTTAAGTAGTTAATTTGGTAAGTTAGTTTAGTTTAGTTAGTATCTTAGCGGATTTTATCAGGTAAAATCCTACCCAAACAAGACGGGTATGTAACGTACTACCTCTTTGACCATATTGGCTACTGGCGTATTAGCCAGATTAAAAGTAAGACTTTAGAAATTCGAATATTAGAGTTTAGAATCTCGTCAGGCAGCTGATTGTTTTTTGACGCATTCCTGTTTTGAGCTCTGAAAAGTGAGGACGTACCTATCTTCTGCACAATTTTTCAAGTCACGCCTGTAGTTACGGCGATGGGCTAGTCCCTTTTGTATTGTATTGGAGCTGAATTTTAAGTTGTTGTACAGAGCAGTTGTTGCTATAAATAATCTCTATAATCCCCAACCTTTGGGTAAGCATTTGTTCGTAGTTAGTCTTTCTTATTTTCGTGTATTTTATATTCTCTGTGTATTTCCCTTTTCTATAGAGTGTTTATTGGACTGCGGCACTCTTAGATTCTAATTACCCTAGGGCCCTCGTCGGAAGTCTCCGTGTGAGGAGCCGTCGCCTGATAGCTGGGCGCTGTAGCGCTCTTGTTTTCCTATTATTCACACTAGTCTCTTTCCAGGGTTCCACGCCGAGTCGTAAAATCCTCCTGGCGCTATTCATATCTGTTGTTGACGTCCGGAGAAGTGGACCAGCTGGATTTATCACGAGTCTACCAAGGAGCTGAAGACTATCTACAAATTCCCGGCGAGTCGCTAGCCAGTGTTTCAACGATATCACCAATATTCGACTCACGACCCTGAATAAACGTATCTTGAGCCTGCCAACAATCTCTTTTGGTCAGGATAGAGTCTAACTGTTTCAGCTTTATGGCTAAACTATCTCACTATGTCTCACAGTTAGTTCCACTTGCTTGAACGGAAGTTAACGCTAAACTCGAGATTTCAAATTTGTTGAAAAGCACGCAGTAGTGCATTAATATGTCACTTTTATGCCATTATTTAATTTCTTATTCCCAAGCTGTACCTTCATAGTAACAGAGACAAAGTCCTCAAAGGTCCATAGAGGTCGGTTGCACATTCGACCTCCATGCTGCGACGTGAGTGAGGTTGAGGTCAAATGACTGTTATGATGATGAGGAGGGTTGATGGTATATGAGTGTGACATGGTTGAAATGAAAGGCGAGTTGCTTTGGCAAGAGTTGCGTACACACTGATTTAATTTGTCTTTGCGGGGCGGCGCGCGGGCAGCGCGCGTGTAAACTGATATTAAAGCACAGCTACGGTATAAATGCTACATACCTCCCCTTCTAAAAGAAGCTAGGGGGTGAAAAAATAATAATGAACCTAAATACAATGATGTTAACTTACAAACATGTAAAAAGTAATGCTAACATTTGTAAAAACATAGAAACTTACATAAAATAGTAATAGCGTGGATAAACAATCGGTCAGTGTAAAGTTGATGAATACAAGTAAAAAATATAGTCAAACAATAGCAAAATAGTACTTGAGATATTAAGTCAAGCACACACTCATTGTTCATTATTGATAACGCGCACGACACGAAATTCTTCGAAGTCACCACTTGAGATGTCGACGGCGGCGCGCCGGGCGGCCGGCGGCGTGTCGGTTTGGGTGTTTGATACGGGATGTTTATAAGATCTGCGAGTACCAGGCGGGTTCTTGTTCGATCCCATGGTCTCATTACTTGACGGTGTCGTATGTTGAATGATGTATGGTTTTAGGCGGTAGGTACAGCGAAACGTTTGTTCTCTACTTATCGATTTGAATGATGTAATGCTTCGGTGTTCTTTCTAGTACTTGGTATGATCCGTTGTATGGTGGTACCAAGGACTTTTTGCATTCATTGCGTTTGAAAACGTGCGTGGGATCTTTCAGATCCTCATGTATGAAATTTTTTCTCCTTTCTTGTCTTCTTGTATTGTTTGTCGGCATGGGTGCCAAGGAAGTAGATTGCCGGAAGCTCTTTGTCGTATGTGCTGTAATTTTGTTGCGTTTCGTTTTGCTTGAAGGAACAGGTTCGGCACGCTGATTTCTTCTATTCTTGAGAATACATCAGCGACTGAATTGTTTTGTCCTTTGATGCGTTGATTGAGTACTACGCGAAGATGATGCGGATGCGTCGGTGATTAATGTAATGATGATGACGCATCGGGGTGTGTCAATAGAACGGCGTTTTTGATGCTTGCTTTGCATTTCTTGAACGCTACACATGCAGCTGTAGTCCATTCCATTGCACGGTGTTTGCTTGTGGAAAGTCGGTAATGCATTTGACTTTCCCGATGCTCGGTCGCATACCATGTTGGTTTAAGTGATAACCGTTGAATTGCATTTCATTGATTGTGATTTGCCGAACTTGCACTTGTCGACGTTGATTGCGATGTGAGCCCGTAGTTGCATGGGCGTGTTAAAATTGCTTGTAAGTGTTGTTCCTCGTTGTTCGAGATTGAATGATGATGCGATATCGTACCTCCGTTGTATGGGCGCGTTGCTTTGAGCCGTGTATGTAGCTCGACGATAAGTTGCTGTGCGAATTTGAAGTCGGCTCCGAGGATGGACCGCTGTACACTTGCTAGTACAGATCTCCATTTGAACACTCGGCATAAGCCTTTTGCATTTGTATTTGAATTTTTATTTTGTTTTCTCACCGTATATAGCGATTGGTGTGCCGTTTGCAGTGTGAAGTTTGGTGTTACTGGCACGTATAGTTGCAATCTTGTTGTATGTTAGGACCATATGTTTGCACCAGAGTCATCATGAAAGGGTTGCTGGGTCTTCCTGTCTGCTAAGAAGATATTGTTGCGGTTGTGGCGTATGCTGCGCCTCGGCTGCCCCAATTGATGTGTCGGCGGCCGGTGCCTCCTGTTCTTCGGGATTCATGTTGAAATGCACTAAACTTGTCACAAAAGTTCACTAAACTTTGCTTTGTTTCACGTCGGGGTCACCAGTTTAGGTCAAATGACTGTTATGATGATGAGGAGGGTTGATGGTATATGAGTGTGACATGGTTGAAATGAAAGGCGAGTTGCTTTGGCAAGAGTTGCGTACACACTGATTTAATTTGTCTTTGCGGGGCGGCGCGCGGGCAGCGCGCGTGTAAACTGATATTAAAGCACAGCTACGGTATAAATGCTACACTATGTATCTCACGTACTTAGGTATTATGTGACACTTGAACTCAGCTTTCTACAGGATAAACTGCAATTGCAATGGATCTACACTAGGTACATGCTCTAGCTTGGCAAGAAATGACAAAGTACTACTGCGGAGAAATAGGGATGGTGACAGAATAGTCAAAATGCGTAAATTAAAAATCAGGCATTGGACTGGATATGGATAGCCAAACCAAATACCTATATCCTAGATACCTTGAAACTTTTTATGGGTTGCCTATAATTTGAACAGATTTAAAACAGGACTGGTAAGTCAGTGGTTTAAAATCCACTAAAAAACTGGCTTACTGAAATTGGACCTTGAGTCTTGGTTTTTTTATTTATCTTTTTATTTTATTTTTTATTTATAAGTATAACAACTAATAAAAACTTAACTACTACCAGGTAGTGCCAAAAAACCATTTACGGTTAGTCTAGGCACTGGATGTTCTTTACCAGACGATGTGTATTAAACATAATACTTACATGAGTACAAATTATAAATGTCTCCTAACCTAATTCCAAATCTGTTTATTAATAATATTAGACTGTGGATAGCTGTTACACAGGTAGGTACCTACTTAGTTAGATCTGTGTTATTGGTCAAATCCAAATTGTCAATTTTCGTAAGGCTCTCGTAGCCTGTCATGTGTGCCTAGCCTACACCGCCGTTTTCCATGCGGGTTGGCAGAGGTACCCGTGTGGGCACATTCATAAAGTGGGACTGTGGGATGTCAATGGGACCAATGGGAAGGTAAACCCTTTCAAACAAAAAAATAATTTTCGAAATCGGTCCATCCGTCTAGGCGCTATCGGGGCACATACATAAATAAAAAAATACGCGTGTAGCACCGTACACGTGTTAGAAGTAAAACTTCTGTAGCTAGATCATTAAGTGGTACCTATACTATACACCTATACCTACCTATACTAAAAGAGATTTAAATTTCCAATTTTGAGATCCAATCTCTGCTTCAAGTTACTTTTAAGTTTCAGACGTCCGATTATTTGAAATTATTTTATACTTGTACTTACTTTTAATGTCATTTATTTCCCACCATTCCTTATCTACAATTTGTCGCGCTCGTGGTGATATACTTAACTCATTCAATAGTGTCACTACTATTTGCATCTCGCTCAGATTATATACCATCTGACGTCACGTCTTTAAGCCGTCTCGCTCAAATGTATGCATTGCTTTGCTTGTTTTAGAAATCCATATCGACCCGTGTGACATTGATGAAACTCTTTTCTTACAAACTGTATGGATCGCATCGCACAGCTGTCAAACATAAGTTCCGGTTCCAACAAAGAGGTTGAACGAAGTAGTTTGAGTCATGCTAGTTGGTTTTGTTTGTCCGGTTTGTCCCAGCCAGCGGCGGCGGCGGCGGCGGCGCCATCTTGGCCATACCGGAAATCAAGAACTCGTGGAAGAATGCTTAAAATAATTTTTATTTGTTAACGTTTCATCAGGTTTTTCTCTCACTAATTAACATTCTTTATTGTACGAATGTATTATTATTTATCTGATTAGTTAAAAACCGTATTGAAAATAGTTGCGGTTTTAAAAGTCTTCAGCCGACCCTGACGTCACCGATTCCAATTTCCGTTACATTTCTTAGCCACTCGTGATAGCACCCGGCTAGTAGCAATTGAAAAGCAAATATATGAATAACCCACAGTTGAGAGGTTAAATAAATTTTACCCCCGTGCCCTAAGAAGTTTTACTTCAAAAAAAAAAACAAATATCCGGACGAATTGTAAACCTCCTCCTTTGGGAAGTCGGTAAAAAAGTAAACTTTAGAAAAAACCGACTTCCACAAACCCTATTTGATTAGATTGAGTTTAATACAAACTGTAACCCCTTATCCCCTCCCCCTCGCTATCGGGGCACATACATAAAAAAAAAAACATCCGGACGAATTGTAAACCTCCTCCTTTGGAAAGTCGGTTAAAGATAGGGTCTAAGACAGCCACAAACTGGCTCCCAGAAAGTGCAAAGAGAAAGCGTGGCCGACCCAGGAAGAGATGGAGTGAAAGATGGGTGGCCGTGGGACAAGGAGTGGAGGGAGACCGCGGGACATAGTACGCTCGTGATAATAATTCTAAAAGAACTAGGTGAATAAGTTAGAAAACTAATCAATCCGAGAGAACGCTCTAGAGTCGTGATTCAATAACTTAATGCCGGGTCACGCGCTGTTTGCTGTGCTAATTACTTGTCTGGGTGGCGATTCTGCTAAACTTAACGTCAGAGGTAAGCCACATGGGATTAGGAGTAATATCCGGAACACTTTCGGCCGAAGCGCCTTTACACTTGCTTATTGTGACCGTGACTTTGTGAGTTTTGACTTTGATGAAATATTAACCATACTAGATGCTACTTTTGTGAATCCAACGACACGTCAGTTATACATCGCAAGTTGTATCTGGCAGCGTTAATTTTATTTTTTTGATGATCGAATATAGGCCAATTAAGGACTCACCTTATCATGAAAATGGGTAAAAATAATTATTATAAATAGGCAGTAAGTTATCAAATTAATAGGTACTACAAAATGGGAAATACGAGGGTAGGATGTCCGATTTTAGGATAGGACATTTTGTCTAACTGGGGATGTGATTTCAGTTTTTTTTTCTCTCGGGTGTAATGGAACTATGGTTTCCTAAATTATGACGTACTTGTTGACTTGCACCACTGGCCTGTTCTTTTAGTGGAATCGCGACCCTGCGCACGCGCTGCTACGTACAGACATTTACATTATGCACGAGACTTTCCGTTTTCCGTACATTAATCTCGCGCGTCACGCAACGTTGGGGGGTAGGCAGGGAATAAGACAGACGGACAGCGAAGTCTCAGTAATAGGTCCCGTTTGGCACCCTTCGGGTACGGAACCCTAAAAAGGGTGTTCAGAATTACATAGTAGCGGAGTACTATATTATCTCTTCTGTGATAGTAGGTAAGTCAATTTCACTACAATAGCGCCCGACATTTTTTAATAGCAAGAGACGACTGACGGCGAGATTGAGAAGGTATTGCCATTGAGTAGACACACTTGTTAGTGTCCGTGACGACACAGGTCCGTGTCAGTGAAAAATACACTCTCATAGAGAATGTACTTATGAATGAATATTTTTCACTGACACGGACCTGAGCCGGATCGGTGGGATCACTGACATGTGTGAATCGACCTTCAGGCACAGACGACGATGGTGCTGAAGCCTTCGTTTAAATATATATTCGTATATATTTTATAGCACATATCAGAAAAAAAAAACACAAAAAATACAGAAAATGCATGAACAAAGGCAAGCTTATCTCTAAAAAGAGATTTCTTCCAGCAAACCCTGGATGGACATGATACATTTTAAAACTCAAAACGGGTAGGCCTATGTGCTAAAGTAAAAAATAAAATATAAATAAATTATATTACTAAACTACTGAATATAATAAATACCTAAGTACCTACATGAATACATATTAATCATATTATATCTTAACATAAATAAACCTAATACATATGTAATACCTACTAACTTTATGAAAGAGAAAGATAATGCTCCTTACACGATTTCTGAAAATGAAGAGAGATGGACTGTCCCTGATGGCGCAGTCCCTTCGTGTGCGAGTCTCTTCTTTCTACTGATTGTTTTTTAGATCTCTTTTAAACCACCTGACGGCCATTTCAAGGCATCGCACATCCACGTTACATTGGGTGGCTATTACAGAGTCTTACGATTACGTTATGAGCTGGGATGTCGTAACTTAGCTGTAATAACAGTCTTCTAGCCTGCATTCGGAGTTAGTAACGCTGGAGCCGCCTCTACAGAAAACTCTTGGGCAACAGACGATATTTCAATCCTCGGATTATCTGAGGAATTTGACATTTTACAGACACACACACAAATACATGAAATTGTGTCTGTTTTCCTGGGGATTGGAAAATTGCACTGCAGATTAGTACCTATCCTAACATGTGCAAAGACTGGGGTCACGAAAAAAGCTTCATTGAATTACTGTCTAAGCGTGGAGGCGACAACGTGCCTCGGCCACCCCGTACGGGAATAGGGTGACGTGATATTTGTTTGTGTTAGACACCCTCACAATATAAGCTTGTAACTTAATTTTGTTATTATTTGCATATTTTTCACTCTAGCTTCTACTTTACCTAGCGTGTCTTGGCCTATTGCCACGTTTGGCGCGAGCAGCAGCGTCTTCGTGAGTGTGAAAAAACGCACAGCATTTCTCCGTACAAAAAGTCTGGATGTCTGAAGACGTTGTGCTTCATCACAATGCCTTTTGACCCCTTGAAAAGAGCACAGCCAGAATTGGCGGTAGCGTGAGGACGTTTATAGACGTTGTGAATTTGAACAATTTACACGGTAGCTGCGGCGCGCCAAGCCAAGTATACCAATACCACTCCTCACAGTAAAGCACTATAAATATATTATTTCTCCTAAATGAAACACAGCGAGTTGGCTTAACGGTAAACTAGTGCAAAAGCACCCGTGGGGAGACGTTGTGGAGTTTTGAAGGTCATCTATTCCACCGTGTATCGACGTTGTGCGCTTTCGTGATGAATCTGTGTACCGTTCATAGAAAAAAGTTTTTGACCTAGCGAGCGAAGCGTCTCCATTTCAGGGTTGGGTAAAAATTAAAAATGCTATCTGTCCGGTAAATGTCTATCTGTCCGGTTGTTCTCCTCTACAGGTCGCATTTCTCATCGATTCTCGTAAAATTTTGTGAGCAGGTTAGATGAATTAAAGAGATATTTTTTTGTAGATACAGTTTTTTTTTAATGGCGGAGATAGGTATGGGGTTTTAAAATGTAAAAAAAACGCTACAACCCAAATTCGTGGAGACCGGTAGACCGTGAGAGTGACACAGACTATCTGTATCATTTCAGTAAATAGTTAATAGTTTGTATTTTAGATCGCAAAATGTAGTTTACAAAGTTATTGGTGCGGCTACTTTCATACTCCATGTACGTAACCAGCTACATTCATAAGTATGTACGTGATATTGAAAGAAAATGCAGTTGGATTATTTGTTTTTATAATAATTCCATCTGTTCATCCGATAAACTTCAAGGCGATCTGAGCGGTGAGGGGATGGAAAATATTGAAAAAAAAAACCAATTCCCGGTGTCGCTCGCGAGGTCTACAGCTCACAGAGCCACGAGTCAATTGCTCTGTCAGCTCATCTTAACCTTTGAACAGCGCCTAGCTGCTAGCTCACCCGTCCAAAGTCCACGGCCCGCGATTTTCAACCTACACACATCGAGATAAAGTTCAAAACCTATGAAAAAGTCGGTTAAAAACAGAACAAATGATCGTGGTCTTTTATGGACACTGGGCGTATCAGTACCTAGGCAATCGGCCGTAAGCAAACGGACGGCGTTTCCATTGCTATTTGTTCTGAGATTTTGCGTCATCATATCAGCGCAGGAAAGCCATGCGTTTCTATTTGTTTGGCGCGCGCTTTTTCGCGACGACCGACGACGCGACGGCCATTTTGAATTCCTGATTTTTCTTTGCAAGTAGGTAACTCTGGAACTCGTACAATGCCTAGCAGGAGTATATTTTATTGCATAACATCATTTTTTGTACTTATTGTATTACTTTTGTTACTTTATTATATTATACTTAAGTATTACTTTTGTTACTTTTGTAACGTATACGGTTAAATGACCGAGCGAGATCCGTTTCAGGATAGGGCAAAAATGCTTCGTGTGTCCGTCTGTCCGGCTGTTCTCCTCTACAGGTCGCATTTCTCAACCGATTCTCGTGATATTTTGTGAGCAGATTGAATAAATAAATAGTCTTTTTGTCGATTCAGATTTTGGATTTTAAAAAAAACGCTACAGCCAAAACGGCTAGAGGTATTTTTACAAACGAGGTGTCGTTAGATTTTTGGAGACCATGAGAGTGACACAGATTATATAATTTTAGTGGAAAGTTAATAGGTTGTATTTTAGATCGCAAAATGTTATTTACAGTTTTTTGCGGGGCGGGTACTTTCATACTCCATGTACGTAACCAGGTACGTTCATAAATTTGTATTGTGTAATTGAAAGAAAATGCAGTCGAGTTATTTGTTTTTATAATAACTCCATCTGTTCATCTGATAAATTTCAAGTACCTACGGTGTGGTGGGCTGGAAAATAATGGAAAAAAAACTCTAGTACCCGGTGTCGCTCGCGAGGTCTACAGCTCACAAAGCCACTAGTAATAGATGGAATGATTAGATAGGAGACATACACACTTTTCACTGTGTTTGAAGGGTAGGTAAGATTTTGCTGACAGCTGAAAAAGAAGCTTTCAGAATATGCCGGTCTCCAAACAAAAGTGCTCGAACAATTTGTAAGCTGACTATCATTCAGTTGATAACATTGATTCGGTTTGGAAATACAGGACGAGTAAATATTTTCCAAATCAATCGAATCGGTCAAGGACTATAACAACAGTATTAGTAACTTTGTTTACAGTGTAAACACATAATATCAAGCGTTTAACAAGCCTTGTAGCAAAAACCTACCTACTACCTTGGTAGTTACTAGTAACAACATAGACACTTGAAGGCAAGGAGGCAATTTTCTGTTGCAAAACTAAACGGATATGACGACTATAATAGACGCGGGTTAGAAGGACGAATTGCACCAATCGCGAGTTATGCTATCCGGGTTAAATGATTAAATCCGCCGGTATAAGGTGGCAAGGCTGCCTTATCCTGAACTATGGATTGATTTGCGACTGATTTGATTGGCGAACACGCGGGAGGAAACCTTCATTACTCCATAGCTGCGGCGATGGGTTAGCCCCCTGTCATGCAAAATTGAGTGTTGAATAAGGCCGGGACTCCACCAAAGCGGAGATGTGCGGAGATGTGGAATATTTGTATGGCGCCATGGAAGCGGAGATGTGAGCTGTTTCCATCGCGCATACAAATATTCCACATCTCGGCTTTGGTGGAGTCTCGGCCTAACTGGCTTAAAGTGGGCAACATTATGCCTCTGCCACGCCGTATGGGAAAAAGGTGTGACGCTGTGTTGTTTTGGGTTTTTGAGGACATCTGTAGTGGTGCGGTTGGAGGTCCCAAGCGAGGCCCCGGGTTCGAATCCCGGCTGGGTACGGAAAAAAAGGTGACGTCGCTGTTTCTTGTCCCCACGACACGGGGTATCCTAGTGTGGGGCCAGGAGCTATGTATATGCCTGTATATAAGTAAATGTTTTCGTCTTATAAGTTTATTTTGATATCGGTATTGAATACTACCCTATTTTTGGCTCATAAGAAAGCAGACTAATAGAAATAACCTACGATCAGAAAACTACTTGGCTTATTTTATTTTTTATTTTTATTTATTTGGAGAAAAAACAATGACAGGCGACACATAGCACAAACTATAGACTAACAACATCATAACACAAAACCTGACAACTTAAACATTTCTCACAAGGACACAACACAAGTTGAGACCAGTTTTTTGTTATCTACCTACCTACACAATTCAAGATCGAAGTTAGGGAAGGAATTAGAATTAGGGATAGTAAATAAGTAAATGTAGCCCATTAATGTCCCCACCGAGGGGCACAGGCCTTTACTCGGATCCGAGTCGTCGTCTTGAGTGTCAGATTAAAAATAGGTTGTAAAATCAACACGGTGAAGGGAAGAAGACCTCGTGAGGAGACTCTAGTTCCTGCTTATCTACTAACCATACGTTGCAATGGGCTTACCCCCTAGCATGCAAGATGAATTAGTAATTACTGGCGTTAAGCCGGCTGTCGTACAAATGACAACCTTGAGGACACAGACAGAAAACGACAAAATTCTCATCTTATCCTAAATTAATCACATTAGGTACATGTACCTACTTCTATCGAAGTTACTGTTTTCAACATACCGCGCCATCTAGCGACATCAACCAAAAACAACACATTAAAAAGTTTATCGCCTCCACCCAGCTATTTCTAAATAACACAACCATAAAATGTTTGAATGATACGGCATTAGGCTATGTAAAAAACGCATTCTAATGAGAACACGTTAAATAATACGGCCCCAGCAGGTTTTATGAAACCAGTCCCATTAGGCATGCAAAGCAGGCTGAAAGAAACTAGCACCAGTGTCATTGATAAAAAAAACTTTAAAATGAGCTTACTGGTCGGCTTTTCGAAAATCCAATGCAGTGTTAATTTTCTCCAATACTTGAATAGTTTCGATCAAAACCACGGTATTTAACGGAATACACTGTTTATTTCACCACACAACACAAAAATCACGGAAACACGCTGTGATTTGGATGACGGTTGTCAAGATTTGGGCCAAGTTTGTGAAAAAAAAGGTTCTGTCAAATTGACAAATGAGGTCTTTCACCGCACCGCGGATTGACGTGCGTGGCGATCCAAGGTTCTCGACTCACTGGTTGTGGTTGCTGGCTGACCACTTTCCAATCTGTACCGTTCTTTCTTTACCAGTTTCTTCGGCCGTATGTGCAACGAAATAGAATTTACAATTGTTGTAAATAAGTTAAAACTTAAAACCATACTGATGGGCAAATTAAAATATCACTGGCGGATATTTCGCTCGTTGCGTGCGCGACCTAAATAACTGTAGTACGAAAAGACCTAGTTTTTTTATAAAAATTGCGGGTAGAACTCATTTAACAAAACTCCTTCGACCATGGAGTTGTTGGTGTAGCTGAGAGGTGTAGGTCCGGAATAGGCCTGACGACTGTATCAAATAAATAATCAAAGATTTAATGATTCTAAGGGTAAATATTAAAAGGATTTAAAACACTTATTTAATTTTATTAAAAACATTGAGATTAATATGATTTTCAATAAAACGAAAAATTAAAATACTGCATTCGGCCATTTTGATCGAAAAAGGAATCATAGCGCATGACGCTGCATGACGTCATAACAATGTAAACATAATCTGATTTATGCTGATTACTTGGACATTGACATGTTTACTTAAGCGTGACATCAAAGCCGACGCCATGACACCTGAGAGCTTTTTTCGCGCACTATTACAAAATATTAGAAAAATGGCTTTAAACTTCGTTAAACTTTAGTTTATTACCGGAATAAAGTTTTTTTCGTAAATAGTAAATGTGTACCCACATTATGGCAGAGCATTTCACAATCTTTCGTGATGCCTATTCCGGATAAATCATAAACTAAGGCCGGGACTCCACCAAAGCTGAGATGTGGAATATTTGTATGCGCGATGGAAACAGCTCACATCTCCGCTTCCATCGCGCCATTCAAATATTCCCCATCTCCGCACATCTCCGCTTTGGTGGAGTCCCGGCCTAACGGTCGGTTTCCTAAACGCTGTTCAAAAGAAATAGCGGAATCGGACTCGGAAACCGGCAGTACGGAACTAGAAGAGTTTCATTGATCTCATGGAATAAATACACACTCGAAAACTCACACTCACTGTAGACAACTAGGTTGTTGACGGCCAATTCAAGGTGATGGTGATGTCTGGGTGATGTGATGATGACTGGCTGTCTAGTGTCTGTCTCCTCGCTCATTGGACTCGCTCAGGAAATATCAGAGTCATTTATTTATTAATTTATTTTTATTCATTCAGGGGTTACAAACAGGACAAGTTACATTACAAAAACAAACAGAAGACAAACACACATTTCATTTAAGAGGCACTTTATTTGAGCATCAGTCCGTGCATTTAACCATTGCATGCCATTTAGTTATTTATTTAGTTGAGAGTCACCTAAGCAGCCCGTTATCTTGAGAATTCGTTTTTCAAGACAAATAACTTCGAATGAGAAAAAGAAAGAAAGGCTGCTAAAAATAAGTGACACGCCTGACGTCGTCTATGATATTTAATAATAATAAATCATGCATGGGAACCATTCAGTAAAGTTTACTAACATAAAGACAATCAGCATCAAAATCCGTCCGTCCGTTTGACCGCTGGAGCGCCATGGACAGATATACAAACTGTGAGGAAAGAACTTCAAACATAAAACACCTCTCTTTCCGTCTTAAGGTACGGGTTGGAACCCGGCAGCAGGCAGCAGCAGCCGACAGCAGCAGCACCCGGCAGCATGACGTGGCGACAGGCTGCCGAGGTTATGATTTGGAACCCGACTGCCGACAGCAACTGCCGACAGCAACAGCCGACGCGGGAGCGGGAGAGAGAGAGAGCACTACTGTCGGGCACTACTGGTCTGCAGTCGGGCAGCATGCAGTCGGCTGCCCGGCAGCATGCTGAATTCTTATTCAGCCGAGCTGAATGCTGCCGGGTTTGTAGGGTATTTCATAGAAATGCATAGAAACCAGTATTGCTGTCGGCTGCTGCTGTCGGCTGCTGCTGCCTGCTGCCGGGATCCAACTCGTACCTTTAAGGAGTTAACCCTCTCGCTCCGACGACGTCTTTTGTTCTCCATTCTAATATTGGCCTGTGTCCAGAGACTATACCGATAAGGGGGCGTCCATTAATTACGCGAGGGGTTTTTGGGGATTTTCGGACCCCCCCTCTCCTCCTGGTGAGATTTCGTGAGATTTTACTCAACCCCCTCCCCCATCCCACTATCTCACATGAGATTTTGAAAAATGTGTTTCTATTGTAAAGGTGTTGGATTTATTTAAAAAAAAGTTTAAGTAGGTATGATTTGTTTATTATGATGACTATATTTTCGTGTAGGATCTTGTTTTACTTAAAACCCATTTTTTTCGAAATTTCACTGTTTCTTGCGAAAAAAATATTATATGTGTTATTTTCCGAAACCCCCCCGCTTCCCAACGTGAGATTAGATGAGATTCGGCTCGACCCCCTCCCCCCCCTGAACGCCTCATGTAATTAATGGACGCCCCCTAAAGAGAACGTAATGAGTAGGTATTTCATAACTTGAGTAGTCGTTACCTACTGAGACGCCGTTCATTTTAAGGCCCGTCGTCGCGGGTTTCAGGAGATGCAGGTTCGAATCCTGTTGCTGACCATGTCATCAACATTGGCCTTTTCATCTTTTCAGATGTTTATTACAGCTGCTGTGTGTTCTGGGAGTCACATTTTCTCTTGTGATGACTGAACAGAGCGATTCGGGATCTGCACTGCTTGCCGCAGCGATCACAAGCAAATTCGGCGTTATGTGGTTGAGCCGGTAGTTCTCGTGCTAGCCGTTTTCTCTTGAGATTTTTCAACCAATGAGATAATTAATTTGTTTGTCATTATCGGAGGCTCCGTGTTTCGGATATTCGGATGGCACGTTAAGCTGTAGGAGTAGTCGTAGCAACCCCTCCACCAACCCGCACTGAGCCAGCGTGGTGGAGTATGGCTCAATCTTACTCGAATCCATGATCCAGGTATAGGTCAGTGCCCTTCGGTGGGGACGTTCATTCATGGGCTACATTTAAGTACTTACTTACTTTTTACTGGGGTTAATAATTGCTCTCAGCTCCAAAACCAAATCTCAAGCGTGGATATCAAAAAATCTCGATACGGCCAACAGCAAATTGCAACATCCTTTAGGTCAAGCATGCCCTTGAGAACTTAGTACGAAATTGAGAGCCCGTTAGGTAGGTCAGTGCTTGTACTTTGATGCTGCTCTGCGCTTCACCCACGCTGAATCGAATCTCGATCGATCGATTGAATCTCGATCTCGAGCACTCCACTGTGCGCCGCACGCATTTTTTTGTGAACTGGCAACTTTATAATGACATGACTGGACCGACAGCAGCAATTTCAAAATGGCTGAGTTTTGTGATGACAGGATTTGGCGCGCGCCCATCACAATCGATTTATCGATGAGAATTATCTTCCCAATGGAGAATCAGCGCTGAAAATGCCTGAAACAATAATACAAAGTGTCTTATCACACAAAATTTCTCTGGAAGTGCTCGTAAAATGGCTCAACGATGAAGCGATTGAGGTTATATTTTTACTATGAAAATATTGTCTTTTCTAACTTTTCTCCATGTTTACAAATTACTTTACAATCTTTTCGTATTTACAGGATACTCCTGAATATAACGCGTTGTTGTGCTACAGCCGGAGTGAGTTTGTGGCATATTTCATCTCATTTTTGAGGAGTCAAACAGACAGGTAAGATCGCAAACTTGGAAGAAGAAATCGATGTTTTGATGACGTAAATTGGGCTTTTACCAAATATAATGGCAAGGTCTGAGTGTCGATAAGGGGACGGAAGCTTAAAGCGAAAAAAAATCTAAGTTTTATTTTTCTTTGGCGCCCCCTTATCTAACCCAATATCCAAATCAATTCAATTCTTTATTGTACACAATAATTTAAACAGTTACATTAAAAGAAAATACATTGTACAAAGGCGAGCTTATCTCTAAAAAGAGATCTCTTCCAGCAAACCAGGCGTGAAAGGAAAAATTATATGATGAAAGGGTAGGCAGTGCACAATCCACATAGCCTTGACTCATGTTTGACTTAACGTTCTATGAGCACCTGCCGGCAAATTTATTGGCAGTATTTCAGGATGCTAACAAATCTATCTTGTATCAACAGATCTTCTAGACAGTCAAAGAGTCAGTTGACTAAGGTCTAGGAACATCTTCAAGTATATTGAGGACATCAATTAGTTTTGTGAACTAGTTATCAAACAGATTTTCTTTTACTATTTCAGCATACTTCAGACCAACAGCACAGCATTACACTTAATACAGCACCAAGGAACACCAGAAAAAATCCTAGGTCGTAAACACAGGCGTTCAGTCAGTGAACCAACTAGTGAAGTTGATGGTCAAAAGAACACTGATAGCCTGTCAGTGAAGACTGACCGAAACAGGAGCCATGAGTCCCCTAACAGAGACAAAAGTGCTCAGAAGAAAACTGGTCGCCGGGTGAAGACTAAACTGTTCAGCGACACCGACCGCAGCAACCCAAGCCTTAATCTGTCCGTTTCCTCGTCCAAAACAGACTCAGATGAGTCCAGACTGAGTTGTGGAGTTGAAAGACTCATACTGTCCAGCACCCCATTGAAAAATGGAGCTAGTCCAACTGATTACCCAAACTTGCCACTATCAAGTCCAGTGACGCCGCAATCTAGAAGCTTCGGCAACTATGAACGGTGTGACACACCCAGATCTGGTCACAGGCATTCAAGATCCCAAGATAAATCACTTTTTGGTGATTTTCTTGCTAATGCACAAGTCAAAAGTGCAAAAAAGAAACGTACAACACCAAAAAATATCTCAAACGAGGCAGAGGATAGTAAAATTTTAGATTTAAGCAGCTCAGAGATGTTTCCAGAGATTGGCGTGCGGAAGTCCAGTTCGTTAAAATCAGAGAAGAGACGAATCAAGCCAACGAACATAGATACAACACCTCAGAAGAGTTTTTCACTTAATTCATTCAATTCCGAGTCGTTTGAGCAACCGTCACCATTAGCATTAGAGGAAAATCAGGCTTTTAAAAAGCAGAAATTGCAGCCCAAGGAACTAGCTAACAGCTTTGATGTCGAACGGGGCATATTAAAGCAAGAAAGACAAAAACTGATGGAGAAATTTAACATACTGAATATATCTAGTAGCCAGAAGTCTCCACAAACACCAACCATCAAAGTCACTAAAAAAGATTCATTTGAAAAACACACTTTTAAACATGCTGACGCAAGCAAAGTTACTTTCAAAGAGGAAGTCGATATTTTAGTAGAAATATACAAAATACTACTCAAAGATAACATGATTTTGAGTCTAAGCAGTGAAATATACTACCTCATATCCATATTGATGTCACACCAATATGAAGATGACTATCTAGAGGCTGAATCAAAACTAAACCAACAGAATCTAGAATTTATACTAAGAATTATACACAACAGCACACATTTTGCTGTCAAATCTCTCTGGCATCAACGGTTGATACTGGAGTTCATGCTGGATAAGAATTCCCTAAAAGTTCTCGGTGAACACAAAAAGGTTAGAAGTTTCTATCCGGACTTGGCTAAATTCCTGCTAAATCTCTACGGAGTGAAGTGCGAAGCTGATACAACTAAAGGGGACAAATCACTCAGTGTAATTGTTCTACAGAATCGATACACAAACGGTATGGTCTGTTTCAACTTCGAAACAGACAATGCTGATAATTTTCCGTCACTGTTAAGTTTCCAGAACTTCAAGAAGCAGAGGGATATGTTTTATGAAATACTCAGGTGAGCTTGCATTATACTGTAATGGGGAATAATAAGACGGGCGAATAAAAAACTTGATGGAGCGAATGACTCTGAACAGCGCAATTTTCTGAAACTAGCGAGAAAAATACTGAATGTTGAACAATAAGAACAACAAAACAATCATTTTGTATTTAATGATACTCGAATTAAGGGTTTTCAAATTGCGGTAATTCAGATTTCTATAGTCTATTCGTGATAAGAATGCAGTAAAGTCATCATCACTACGGTGGCCTAACTACGCCCCGTAACCAATCAAATCATTTCCAATTATCAAGCCCAGTTCACAGTGGCCAGTTGAAGGCAAACTTTCGAACGCGAAGGCTGTGTCCTGTCCTGTGAGTGTGTGTTAACAGATTTAAATTTAAGTTTCACTGCATTTTTATCACGAATAGACTGTAGTATCGCGATTCAGTAACTTTGTCAGAGCTAGCTCTCACCTTTCTCTCGCGTCTGCGTCTCTTATACCTAAGGGGCCGCTATCCCGGAATCTTTGTGCCACCAGGGAGCACTAATCCAGTGGAGAGCGCATAGATACATTTTTCTTTGAAACACAACACACCAATTTACGGGCGGCGGGGGACGAGGTAAGAGAGCTGTGATTGGTCAGCCGCTGCGAAACTGTCTGGCGGCCCGTCATCGTACATAGGTTGCGTATGCGAACGTTTGTTGAATACAACAAACGTTTGGCGAGCCGCATTCCCCCGCAGGCGCAGTCAGTTGGATATATAGTCTGGTGCCACCACATAACAATTTAATTGTATCCCTTTCAGATGGTACACAGAAACCCAACACAACAGCAGCTCAAAGTCGACCTTTCGCAGCCGAGTTAAGGCTCTAATCTCCCTGGCTATCTCTCCGTTGAACCATGCCCATCTAGCTAGGCTGTGCACCTCACATATGCTGGCTGAATGCCTTCCTGCCACACAACAGGTATACTACAGCGTGTAACAGAAAGGTGTAGTCATATTTTAGTTGGTTGTTAGGGACATTTCACTAGGCAACTTTCGCTATGAAACAGATTTGATCAGATCAACTTAAATTTTCACTTCTCTACAAATCAGCTGAGAGGCCCAGACCAAAACGTATGGAATGGAGCAATGAAAAATAAAGTTGCTCTTATCAAATCGGTTTCATAGTAAAACTTGCTCAGAATGGATTCCCTAACAACCCCCTAAAATATGACTACACCCTTCTGTTACACCCTGTAAAAGGTCAATCCACCCGATTCACATCCATACATACAGCTTTCCAACAATCTTTTTGCACGCAGTGACAGGTGTAACTATCATGACAGGTTCGTTTCGTTGTGTTGCGTAGAATTAGCGCCCCCTGTAAACGTCACTCATGTGCCAAAGATCGTTAGAAGACTCGTAACAAAAAAAAACAATCTATGGTCTATTTATCCTAACTTGTCCAAAAGTTTGAATCAAATCAACCGAAAACTCATTCAAGATAATTAATTAAAACTCAGAATCAATTTAATTCATTCAACATTCGGTTCTATCAGGAGCTGTATTTTTAACCGACTTCCCAAAGGAGGAGGTTTACAATTCGTCCGGATGTTTTTTTTTATGTATGTGCCCCGATAGCGCCTAAACGGATGGACCAATTTGGAATTATTATTTTTTGTTTGAAAGGGTTTACCTTCTCATTGGTCCCATTGACACCAGGTCAGGATCTGATGATGAGATCCTGGAGAAATCGAGGGATCTCTTCAAATATTATAGGCAGACCTATAGTGATTTTTGAGTTTTTCATAATAACTCGTGCAAATGCACATGGTAAGCATAATATTGTGATGCGGAACTGATGATGAAGACCACATATGGCCACCAGATCTGCTCAATACTAGGTACAAATACAATGCGTGGCTGACGGGCAGGCAACGCATAGCCTAAACCGGTGGACCTAGAGCCATGAAACTTTGTACAGGGGTTCCTTAGTAGCGTGGGGTAGCACTGATATGGGATTTGACAAAATTAATTCCCCAAGGGGGGGGGGGGATAAGGGGTTACAGTTTGTATTAAACTCAATCTAATCAAATAGGGTTTGTGGAAGTCGGTTTTTTCTAAAGTTTACTTTTTGTTTCAATTATTCTCTCGTGTGATATATGACTCGCGCAGCGAGTAGTTCTGACCAATCGTTGCAGAGCGAATTGAATATAACGAACGAAAACCGGTAGAAAAGAGCGCTCGTATGCAAAAAAACGATTGAGGAATAGAGCTGATCTCGACAGTTCATTCACATAATTCCTGTCACTAGAAATGTCTGTATTTATCATCTATCTAATAGTAAGTTTTACCAGTAATAAACTTCAAAATTGGACGTAAATTTTTAAATATAATTTATTTTCGGAAACGAAGCGCAGATGACGTAATCATGGATTCTTCCCCCCCCCCCCCCCCCAAATAATCCGATGTATATACAAGCACCCGACCCCCCCCCCTTCCGGTGATCACGTAATTGTTGAATGATCCCAAATAAGAAATAGTAAGTTCACTCGGCCCCTGTTCGCATTATAACTACCTACTCTTGCTCAGACGGCTAGGGTTGTCGCTTAACACGTGCCGCGCCGCCGGACGAATGACGTTGACTCGTCGCATGCATTGCTTGCATAGCCCTGTCTCGTAGCAAGCGAAGGACGCGAGATTCGGCAATGTGTGCGTGTGGCGGCGCGTGCTTATACGGAATGCAATGTGGCTGTGTGTGTGCGGCCGAGCTCGTTGATTTGTTTGAAGTGAACCTGGCGTGGTATGTGCCTGTCTGCAGGAGAGCAAGTTGAGTAAACTGCACCGTCGGCTGACCGGCCCCTCCACGCACGAGTCGCTGCGCCTGCCCAGCTTCAACGACAAGGAGACCTTCTACAAGTGAGTCCGCAACCGGTCGGGTAACTGGTTACCAAAACTACACACGTCCTGGATCTTTAAACTATCTATCTGCCAAATTACAGCTTTATAGGTCAAGTAGAAATTCTCACGTGATTCAATCATCGCGAATCACCCGCTACGGTCGTGATTCACTCGTTATAATCCTTCGCATGCTCGTGATTCATCTATGGTCCTCGCATTAAATCCGTCCTTTATATTTAACAATTCACAATCCTTTATTGCTCACAATAATTTAAACAGTTACATTAAAAGAAAACACATGTACAAAGGCGAGCTTATCTCTAAAAGAGTACTCTTCCAGCAAACCAGGCGTGAAAGGAAAAATTATATAATGAAAGGGTAGGCAGTGCACAATAACAAGTTAATATTTCCTCCTTTTATAGTAAAGAACCTGTCAAAAAGCGTTAGTTCAACCTGTCACCGCAATCCAAAAGATCGTTGGAACGCTGCACCCGTATGCGCATAGCCGTGACGCCGTGTCTTTCCGCAGGGAGTTCATAGTCTTCGCAGACAACGAGTCGTTCCGGGCCCACCTGCGCGACTCGCTCTCGTCCGAGGTGTGCGCGCTCAACGCCACGCCGGTTGGGAACTCCGACGAGCGGGCCTCGAGTGAGTATAGTCCCTACTGCCCCACTGTTGTGTTGTGACACCTGTCGAAAATAGTGACACCTGTCGAAAATAGTGACACCTGACGAAAATAGTGATACCTGTCGAAAATAGTGAGAGCTGTCGAAAATAGTGACACTTGTCAAAAATAGTGACACCTGTCGAAAATAGTGAAAGCTGTCAAAAATAGTGACAATTGTCAAAATCTGTGACAGCTGTCAAAATAGTGACACCTGTCAAAAATAGTCACACCTGTCGAAAACAGTGCCAGCTGTCAAAAATAGTGACACCATTCAATAATAGTGACACCTACTGAAAATAGTGACAGCTGTCAAAAAGAGTGAGAGCTGTCAAAAATAGTGAGAGCTGTAAAAAATAGTGACACCTGTCGAATACATATAGTGACATGTTCGCGTCCGAGGTGTGCGCGCTCCGTCACGCGAGTGCGCGGAATTCTGACGACCGGGCCTCGAGTAAGCTTAACTTTTCTATGTTGGTACGTGATGATGACATCTGTGGCGCAGCGGTTGTGGCTCTACCTACCATGCGAGGGGTCAGGATCGATTCCTGGCTGAGGATAATGAAATAATTAAAAAAAAAACTTGGAAGTTCACATGTTTGTGATTTCGCTGGTTTTTACGACACGGGTAACCTAGTGTGGAGCCAGAAGCAATGTATGTGTCTGTATGTAAATGTTTAACTACGTTTGAGGAATACTGACCTGTTCCAAATTCCAAATTATTTATTGCAACATTGTGGTTTTACAGATTCTTAAAAGGGCACTGCAATTTCTTACAAACTAACTTATAGATATCTAACACAGGTTTCATATAAACGTACCTAATATGATAACATTATATAGTATTTTAATTTATAACAAGGAAATGAGATCAAAAATTACGTATGACTTTTATAAATTAATAATACTATTTATTGTTTTATCTTTATGTGTGTTTGCGTGTAAGGGGGTGGGTGCCAAGATAGGCTACAGCCATATGAAGGCACACCAGTGAAGCTCTCAATAACCTTTCTTCTACGATGCCACGGAACCCTTCGTGTGCAGTCCTACCCGCACCTGACCTATTATCTTCTACCGCAGCGACGAGTGCCGACATTGCCAAAGACTACCTCAACCTGCTGAAGAAACTGAGACTGGTCTCCAAGTTCTTAGGCTTCCTGACAGCACTGCCGTACACACAGCTGTCCACAGAATACAGCACGAAGGTACGTAGAATAATTGAAACAAAAAGTAAACTTTAGAAAAAACCGACATCCACAAACCCTATTTGATTAGATTGAGTTTAATACAAACTGTAACCCCTTATCCCCCCCCCCTTGGGGACGTAAATTTTGTCAAATCCCATATCAGTGCTACCCCACGCTTCTAAGGAACCTCTGTACAAAGTTTCATGGCTCTAGGGCCACCGGTTTTGGCTATCCGTTGCGTAGCATCATGTCTATCACTAGGGGGTTTCACTTCGCTGAGTAGTACCACAGGGCGCTCATCCCATTTATATTCGTAATTTCGTAATTTCTTTACTCACATGATGACAAACAGATGTCTTAAAGAAAAATCGTGTACAAACGCGGGCTTATCTCTAATAAGAGATTTCTTCCAGCTAACCATGTTGGGTAGGAGACGGAGATGATAGGAGGTAAGGGGGAGAACTGCGCGTACAATAAAACTATATATAATACATATTACACATACATAAAACCCTATTGCTAAGAAATAGACTGCTTAACAATTACATAAATACAACATATCAATAAATATCGTATAAATACACTAATATTTACCGATATATATTTATCTAAGTTGACAAGGAAAGATAGGACTGTCCCTGATGGTGCAGGGAAGCTCATTCCACAGCCGCATAGCGCGGACTCTAAACCCGTGCTCGGCTGCAGTGGAACGTTGTGGGGCCCTAAGGATAGTCGCCATGTGTGTTCTCTCTCTCTGTTGAGTGCAATAAATAAATGAATATGAAATGAATATGAATATGTTCTGTTGTTATTATTATTATTATTACGAGCCTACTATGTCCCACTGCTGGGCAAAGGCCTCTCTCCCCCTCATCCACATCCGATCCTGAGCGGTCTCCTTCCAGTCCTTATCCTATTAGACCTAACTCACTCACTCCATCTCTTCCTGGGTCGGCCACTTTTCTCTTTGCATTTTCTGGGAGCCAGTCTGTGGCTCTCCTAGCCCAGCGATCCGGCAGCATTCGAGCTCATCCCATACAAATTCGAATTAGTAACCCTTCGTAAAAAAGAGATGGCGTGAGGAGCAAGATTTCTACTTTAAACGCCATGGTTTCAGTTAATATACTTCTAGGTGGCGCTAATCTTAGAATAAATCCTATATATCTTAGCGCCATCTCGTAGTATTTCCAATTTTTCGATGGTGGTGCACCAAGCGATAATGGCCTCGGAACTAAAGAAGCTTCAGTAGCATCTCAGTTTACACCGGTGTCAAATTTTGTTCTAGGTGGTCTATCTGTATTAGTATACTATTATAGTATCTGTGATTGTACTATATTTTATTTTGATATTTGATGATTAATTAATTTTAAATTCAATTTAAAAGAGATTGCCAAAATTTAAAGCGCCGCCGGCCCGAAAAATAGTGCAATATTAGGATAGAACACAAAAATACTAGAATTTGTGTGTTCTATCCGAATATTACACTTTTTTGTTCTGGCCGGCACTTTCACTTTTGGCCCAAAAATGTATGGACCGTGAATGATCTCCTTTGTAATTTCACATACAATCTATGTACTTACCTATTGTTTTTAAATAAAATACTTATGACTTTATGACTCCAGCACGCTGGCTCAGCAATACTGTAACATATATTTTTCACTTCTCATGCTCGTAAAGATCGTCTTGTTGCTGCATAAAATCACTTTTTACGGTCTAGTCACTAGACCATAAAAAGTGATGTCTAGTGCATAAAGTAAAATCTTTATCTAAATCTCAGACTAGGACAAAGGTTGTCAGGTAAACAGCCACACACACCTATGCTGAGTGCCATATAGCCACGTATATAAAAAAAAGTATAATGGCGGGAATTCAGCAGAGTGTATCTCGTACATAAAACCCTTACTACTCGACTTGACTATCCACCCTCGCCCGTCTCGGGTAAAATGGTGCGTTTTATGCACTTGTTGTACAATCTACCATTATATTTTATGCACTTGTTGTACAATCTACCATTATATTTTATGCACTTGTTGTACAATCTACCATTATATTTTATGCACTTACAAGTGTACAAGTACAATCTACCATTATATTTTATGCACTTATTGTACAATCTACCATTATATTTTCTCAGACGGGAGCCGTACACAGCGCAGTGCAAAGAGAACAGAAACTCCTCGTCCCGAAAGAGAAAGTGCTGGAAAACGAACTGGCGATGAGGAACTATGTGAGTGAAAAGCAGGGCAGTTCTGTTTAGATTAGTTCCTACTTGGGCCAGTCTACATTGGTCAAGGACAGTGGACAGTGGCGATAGTATATGAAAGCCAAGTTGATTTGCCACTGTCCGATCGGCTTACACCACTGTACTGTCCACTGTCCTTGACCTATGTAAACAGCCCGTAAGGGCCAGTCTACATTGGTCAAGGACAGTGACAGTGGGTGGACCGTTCGTTCCTATTATCACATTTAAGCGGATTTTCTAGCAAGCGACCTTATTATTTTGTTGAGTCTTTTTTTACTTAAAACTAAATTATTAGACCAATGTACAGTTCCCGCCACGTGAAAAGTCACTGAGCGAGAGGGATGGGAAATTTTCGGGCGCGACTATAGCCTTAGCGAACATCTCCCATCCCTCTCGCTCAGTGTCTTTTCATGTGACGGGAACTAGTGTGGAGAAGTGGAGAAATACGTTAGTGTGAATGATACGATTGGTATGAATGTCAGCGAATACGTAAGGGAGAGAGAGAGAGAGCTCTTTCCACTGTTTTGGAGGATAAATGAGGACGTGAGGAACAGAAGGTGTCATTTACGTATTTGGCTTTTTTGTGGTTTTTTTTGTTGTCCGACTCAAAACCCTGAATTCTATCATTAATGCAATGAACAACTTCAAAAGGCGACTAATTTCGTAGAAAAATCAACCTCAAAAGCAGATTCCGGTACAAAAAGTGATTTTTTTATTTCAAAATAGATCAATGTGAATATGTATTTTCTAAATTTACTCAGAATAATAACCGGCCAAGTGCGAGTCGGACTCGCGCACGAAGAGTTCCTTACCATTATCTATAAAAAACCGCAAAAAAAAATGTATTGGAGCCCCCCTAAATATTAATTTAATTTTAATTTAATTATTTATTTATTAAGTAAATAATATACTCAATATATTGTGAACCTTATAAGCGTTTACCTGCTACCTTTATCAATATCGCCAAAAATGAGCAAAAAAAAACACGTTTGTTGTATGGGAGCCCCCCTTAATATTAAATTTCTTTTGATTTTTAGTATTTGTTGTTATAGCGGCAACAGAAATACATCATCTGTAAAAATTTCAACTGTCTAGCTACCACGGTTCATGAGATACAGCCTGGTGACAGACAGACGGACGGACAGCGAAGTCTCAGTAATAGGGTCCCGTTTGGCACCCTTCGGGTACGGAACCCTAAAAAGGCCCTGTGTAAATGGCACCTTTTGTTCCTAACCTCCTCGAATATTGATACTGTTAAAAGTCGTGACGCAAAATTTTTGGTTTTTTCAGATTCAACCATCGATCGACCTAAAAGGCCTGCTCGCAGAAAGCAACGAAAAAGCCCGACTTTGCATCACACTACCCTGGATCGTGCAGTATCTATCGATGCTGGACTATACCACCCTCCGCACCACATACCACCAACAGCTCCTATCATATCTCTTCGAAATATACACCCTGAAGCTAAAACTCGACAATGCCAACATGAAACTTAACACAGTCATATTCCTAAAACTGACTTTGGGATGGCTGTTCGATTTACCCCAATTCCCGCAAGATTTGTTCTACAATCGCCAAAAATTCAATATGGTGGCTTCATTTGCTAGTGAGGAGAACGTCGATTCTCTCGAATTGATCGATGATTCGATTTTGTTTGAGGTGTGTCCGTTTTTGAAGGATATAAATGTGTTGCTGTTGACGTGTAGGCCGGCACAGGATTTGAAGGAAAGCAGTAGTTTTCGACATATCACTCCTGTGACTATGAGCTTGAATCCTGAGGAACGGATAAGGAATAAGGAGAAAGAGATTCAGGTATGTATTTTCTGCACATTAAAGGCTCAATAATTTTTCAGAATTATTGCAATATTCCATGGAAAAGAATAACAATTCACATTTCCGAGTTACCGAATTTATCGACAGTCGATAAAATCGTTATGAGAATTCTGACCTAAAATAATAAGGCTACTGACGCTTGTTGTGTAATTTATAGTTTAACGTTTTTGAGATTAGCCGCTAGTAAAACATTATCGATAGTCGATAAAATATTACACAATCTATCGACTGTTAATAGTTAATACCAGCGTTTTATTTAGACTTACGGATTATTGCAATATTCCATGGTGGAATAAAATTAACTATCCACATTTTCGAGTTATCGAAATTATCACAGTCGATAAAATAAAATAACAAGGCTCGTGACGCTTATGGTGTTATTCCTAGTTTGGTGTTTTTTGAGATTAGCCGCTATTAACACATTATCGATAGTCGATAATATATTACACAATCTATCGACATCGACAGCTTGATAACTTCTGGCAGTCACTAGCCCTCTATCAATTCGGTCGAGTAACTGGAGTATGGCTCCACCGTTCTTGTATCCGGGCAAACGCCTGTGCCCCTCGCTAGGGACATAAATTAGAAAATTTATCGATATCGATATTCGATTATTGTTATAAAAAAACTGCCTATACTCATTCGTTGACCTCAGGCCCGGCTCGAGGAAGAGTTCCTCAAGTCGGTGCCGTCCTCGACTCGGCGCGTGCTCGAGCTGGCGACGGAGCGCGTGACGTCACGGCGCGTCAAGGCGCTCGCAGGCGCTGCGCGGGACTGCCGCGCGCGAAGCCGTGCGATCGCGCAGCGAGCACTCGCCGGGCACAAGGTGACCGGGACAACCAGATTTTTTTATTTTATGGCTGGATACAGGGGCCCTACCGCGTAGCTGCTGTCGGCATCGGCTTCGTGTTTGACTTGCCGTATTGTAATTATGATAAAGTTCATTCTTGCTCGTTTAAACACGATGCCGATGCCGACAGCGGTTGCGCGGTAGGTGGGCTGGTCCTTTAGTCCTTTCTTAGGTCGGTCGGGTCTTCAGGGTTTTTTAACATGAGTGGGTCAGCCGATTTGTATGGAGAAGTGAAAAATAAAGTTACTCTGATCAAATCGGTTTCTTAGCGAAAGTTGCTCAGAGTGATGTCCCTAAAATAATAGTAACTTTTGGCTAGGGGTCCAAAAGCAACCCGTATAGGTAGTGATAAGTATAGCTGCGTAGTTTTTTGAGCAGTATCTGACCGCTTAGCAGTGGTCACTTCTAATTCTTGGGTTAAACCTCCAAGAATGACAAGATTATATCATTCATTACAGTCATACACACAGAAGAATGTTTATAACCGGAAAACAGGTCACATACATCATGCCTCCGCAGTTCATTGTACGGGGGAGGAAAATAGAGGCACCTGGTAACAAGATTCTTGCAAAAGATTTCTATGTACAGAATACCTATCTATCTACTACATAAAATATATCTGCTGGAAATGTCAAGCCACTTGTACATAATGCTTCATCTTAAGACTTGTTACTAGATTTATTGGATTACCTTGGCCACAAGCCTATTGTGAATCTCCTCCTTTGGGAAGTCGGTTAAAGAGGGATTTCTGTCACCAGACGGACCCGGTGCAAACTGTGCGCGGGGTCTACACGTCACAGCTGGACATACTGCGGTCGACGGCCCTCGAGACATCACGCCGAGTGATCGCGGAGCAAGCCAGTATGGCGTTACAGGCGTTGCTGGTGCCGGGGAGCAACCGGAAGGTAATTTCCCATATGGTGTGGCAGACGCACAACGTTCCACTGCAGCCAGAGACTATATATCCGATTGACTGCGCCTGCGGGGGAATGCGGCTCGCCAAATGTCTGTTGTATTCAACAAACGTTCGCATACGCAACGTATGTACGATGACGGGCCGCCAGACAGTTTCGCAGCGGCTGACCAATCACAGCTCTCTTACCTCGTCCCCCGCCGCCCGTAAATTGGTGAGTTGTGTTTCACGTAACTACTGTTTTTTGTACGATGGTGCGGAACCCTCCTTGTGAGAGGCCGACTCACACTTGACCGATCATTGCAATCATGATTCGCTAATAACCAGCATAACCCCTTACAAATCATTCTAACTTCGTTATATTAATTTTGTAAACTATTTCAGGCTTTGGAAGCGGTTCTGGTTCGATCGTGTCTGAATCGAGTCAACAAATGGATATGCGATCATTGGGACAGTACTGGTAAGTGTGTCGTCTATGTACATAATCTGCCCACATCGAGATATAGTTCTAAACCTGACATCAAAAAAACGACTAAATTAAATAACCACTAAAAAGAAATAATAGTATTTATTACTTTATATATATTATACATATATTTCATATTTATTTTCACTTCTCATGCTCGTAAAGTTCGTCTTTATGTCGGGTATAGCCAGCATAAAATCAAATTTTATGTTCTAGAGCATAAAGTAAAATCTTCGTCTAAATCTCAGACTCTGACAAAGGTCGTCAGGTAAACAGCCACATACACCTGTGCTAAGTGCCACTGCCGGCGGCCAGAGCCGCCTGCGGAGGCACGTCCAAAAAAAAAGTTTAATGGCGGGAAGCCCTTATTTTTTCTCGGTAATTTCAATTTGCAATTATTTCATAATATTTACTTTTTTTGCAATATTTCTGTTTAATTTCCTCACAATCGAAGTGAAAAGCAGAGTGTATAACTCGTACATAAAACCCATTTTACCCTCGACATGACTAACCACCCTCGCCTGCGGCTCGGGTGGATTTATACGTCTCGGGTAAAATGGTGCGTTTTATGCCCTTGTTGTACAATCTACTATTATATAAGTATGCACTAGTTTATGTAGTCTATTGATTTGTAAGTACCTAATAATTGTAGGTATTGTACACATGGGTCTACTCCTACTCAGCAATCCACCTGTCTCATCCCTATTTGGTTTGCTGGAAGAGATCCCTTATTAGAGATAAGCTCTAAGCCTTTGCACACGTTTTCTATATTTTTTATTGTCCTATGTAACTGTTTGTGAGCAATCAAGAAATTATGAAATAAACAAGTTCTATAATTTAGTGTGAAGGTTATACAGTGTAGAGCTCGTCTAAGCTGATATGACGCGCCCCACTCCTTGGTTTTGTATGACAAGTAAATACAAAACCAAGGAGTGGGGCGCGTCATTTCAGCTTAGACGAGCTCTACCGTGTATTAAATTTTATTAGGTACCTAAATAAATGACCATTTACTAGATATCAATGACATTATAGTTGGGTCTATGATTTTGTGTGTTTTTAAAATATTGCAGGCGGGGACAAACAAATTACAAAACACTGTATCAACCATTAATCGAACACTAACAACCCCTTTTGTAGTAATATTACTAGATCAATATTTTGGGTTATTTAAAACTTAGTTTGTACCCACCTGCAATATTTTCGTCTATCGTCGATTTTTGAGATAGTTTTCCTATTGTTAACATTATTTCTTTCCAGACGTCCTATGCAAAGACATTGAGGGTGAAGTAAAAAACCTTCTAGTACTAGGAGACAGTGTCCTTCTGGAAGAACCTAACGCACCCACAGAGATTGTCCACAATATGACTCTACCCGAGGACGAGTTCTGTAGGGTCAACGTCAGTCCCTCCGCGGTCATTATTGACCTTAAGGTTAGTAAAATAACCGGCCAAGTGCGAGTCGGACTCGCGCACGAAGGGTTCCGTACCATTATCTATTAGCAAGCTTTTAAACTGTATTGGCAAGTCGCAAGTCGCTGAAAATCACGGTGTTTTTTTTTTGCCAGGCAGTTTAAGTGATGAGTTATGCGTGTTTATGGCTCTTGAATATCAGGTTTAGCTTAGCTAAAACAGTGCCTCTGCCAGCCCGTACGAAAAGTCGTCACGCCGTGTTGTTTGCCTTGCAGGAACAAATATGCCTCCTGCTAGAGGACTCCACACCTACATCACTGAACACGTGCCTTGCGCTCAGTGCGCGAGTGTGCGCGCGCGACAACGTGTTCACACGCGCACCCACCCAGCGAACCGTCGCGCAGCTCGCGAGGGACCTGCTCGCGACCGTCGGTCAGTGCGCGAGCGAGCGAGTTCATTCAGCGACTCATTCATTCAATCATTCGTTGACACATTCATTCAATCATTCGTTGAGACATTCATTCGTTGACACATTAATTTATTGACATATTCATTCATTCATTCATTGCCACTATCATTCATTCAGTGACACATTCAATCATTCGTTGACACATTCATTCAATCATTCGTTGACACATTAATTTATTGACATATTCATTCATTCATTGACACATTCATTCAATCATTCATTGTCACATTCATGCATTCATTGACACAATCATTAATTCATTGACACATTTCATTCATTCTATCTCTTTATCTCGCGATTGTCGGTCAGTGAGATCATGAGCTCATTAATTCAGTGATTGATTCTTTCATTCATACAGGAGGTCGTTCATTCACTCATTCGCTCATTTAGTCAAATTATTAATTAAAGCTAACTCAAACCATTATATCAAAACTATTCATAACTCCCTGTGATATTTAATTTCAGTTATTTAAACATAATGAATGAGAAGTTAAGTATGGGTACCTAGGTAATTTAAAAGTGAAATAGTTTAGTTACAAATTACTTAATAATTCTAAATAAGTTATAGCGTAACTCTGTGTACCAATTCAGTAAAATGACCCATCTTCATTCTGATGAACTAAAATATCTCTTCTTCAAAAGCAAAATGATACCATTCTACATTTAACCAAATTATTATTAATAAGTGCAGCTCATTCATGTCCCCATCGAGGGGCACGGGCCTTTACCCAGATACAAGTAAGATGGAGCCATACTCTCTAATTTAATTGTTATTTTTCAGTCAGCAAAAAACCGGATCTCGTCACCGAAGCATTCCTCAACCAACTCCACAAAATATGGAACCAATGCTGTCCGGACCGGAAACGGAACTCGCCGGAAGAATCCCCGGACATCCGGCCGGACAGTCCGGCTTTACGCGACTTCGGCCAAGACGACCGGATGCCGACGCCTACATCCGACGACGAAAGCGGTGTAAACAGTGCTAAAACGGTTCTTCTAAAAGAAGATTGCAGTGTTAAAAGTGATAGAACAGATTTTAATTCCAAAGAACCGAAGATGTCTGAGTCATCGATGAAAACCAATGCCGAACAGAACACAGAACTAGTTTCCGCTCAGAACAGAACAGTTTCGATTAAAACCGATCAGATTTCCGCCCAGACCTGCAAAACTGAGAAAACAACCGAAAGCTCAGAACCCAATGATTCCCTCTTAGAATGCTTTGACAGAATGTTGTGTCCAAGAAATATAGTTCTGCTGAGCAATTCAAAACATGAACCGGCTGTAGTGTGGGAGACGATGGCCAAAGTGCTGGTGTTTATGCTGAAAAATAACTATTTGACGGAAGACTCGTTGACTGAGCAGTGCCTGGCTGTGTACAGACAAGAGTGGCCGCAGGTAATTTGTTTATGCTTTTATCAAAATCACTGATTAGGCAACACATTTTCATAAATAATAGTTTTTTCACTTCTCATACTCGTAAAGTTCGTCTTTATGTTGGGTATGGGCTGCATAAAGTCTTCGTCTAAATCTCGACTTTGACAAAGGTTGTCAGGTAAACAGCCACCCACACACACCTATGCCAAGTGCCACTGCCACGTATTAATAAAAAAGTATATTGGCGAGAAGTCCTTATCTTTTCTTTGCGTTGCATTTTGCAACTGTTTTTGTAATATTGCTGTTTCATTTCCTCATAATCAAAGTGAAAAGCAGAGTTTATAACTCGTACATAAAACCCATTTTACCTTCGACTTGATGTATGTCTCGGGTAAAATGGTGCGTTTTATGCACTTGTTGTACAATCTACTTTTTTTTAAACATGTTACAGGAGGGACAAAAAATGAGGCTTTTAAAAATTAGTTTTGACTTATCAGAACGAGTCCAAATATAATTTGTTACTTAATTTTGAAGATGGTTTATTTGTTCGTTTCCCTTTGTCCCTAGACCTCTGTGGTCTGTATTTAATTTAGAGGATTGTAGGTATATTCGTTCGTTCCCTATCACTTATCCCTGGACCTCTGTGGTCTGGTAGGATCCGAATCCTTCGAATTACTGTGAAAACACGAAAATAATGCTGCGCTATTAGGTCCTCCAAATCCTGTCTCTTCCGTATTAGGTACCATTATATTATATATATATATATATATATGTATCTTGTATCTTCTTGTATCTTCTGTAAGGGGGCTGAAGTGCCTGCACGTGGCCCACATGTGCGGGGCCTTTGTGCATGTCCCCTTCTCCCTCTCTCTCATCTCAGCCAACCCAACTCCTCCACAAGTTGGAGTAGGAGGCCTGGATGTTCAAGGAGCTCCCGGGTCGATGATGCTTTTCCCAGAATCGCCATCCTGGTTTCAATTGTGGATGGACATGCCAGCAACATGTGCTCGACCGTCTCTTCCACTTCCATGCAACCCCTGCATAGGGGGCTGTCAGTTGCACCTGTAATTCATATATATATGTAGGTCTATGCATCTTTAATTTAGTTCATATATATTTGTCCATGTTATGTATCGTTATTCTATAAAGTTTTTTTATATTTATGCTGTAATTCCCGTGTTGTGTAGTTTTATAGCGCACTAGGACTATCCTCATGCATCCACATTCCTGTCCTGTCTAGGTTTTCTGGTAGACAACTCTCTTTAGAGATAAGCTCGCCTTTGGGTACAATAATATTTCTTGTAAATGTATTTTTTATGTTTCTGTGCCATAAAGAATAAATAAAACAGTCAGAGGTGTATATTTTTTCATACTTTAACTTTTGATCCGAGTAAAGGCCTGTGCCCCTCGGTGGGGACATTAATGGGCTACTTTTACTTTACTTTACTTAAAAGGTTCACTCTTTCGTCCACAGAATACGCTACAGAACCTCTCAGCGTGCATGAAGTCAGTGGCGCGTCAGTGGTCCCGAGGCAGCAAGTTCACTCTCTTCATAGATCTATTGGCGGAGTATTGCGGCGATCTGGACTGTGGAGTATGAAATGCCATAAACATAACCAACTGTGCATCTGCCGTACCGTCTGCGTATTTCCGTTTCCGTACCCAATTCGTCCCCTTGTCGCGACGAAATCAGCCCCCCTAGACAAAGTGAAACGCTAACGGTTGCGAAACGAAACGATAACTTTTTATGTATGCGATTTGACATTTGGCTTCGCTAAGGTGACGTCACGTAGCGATTCCAAATGTCAAATCGCATACATAAAAAGTTATCGTTTCGTTTCGCTATCCTTAGCGTTTAACATTGTGTACAGGCACTGGATGTTTATGTCAAATCATTTATGTAATCGTATCGATTTCGTCCCCTCGTGTTGACGAAATCAGTACGGGTATGCTGTAAATATAGACATACATGTAATCGCCATATCCGTATCGGTTTCATCGGTTCGACTAATTTGGTACGGAAACGGAAATACGCGTACCGTCTGGGAATATGCTGGCTGGCGACACAACAACAACAACATAGAGACGTCTTTTCCCATACTGGATGGGAATTACATCTGTAATTAAGTACAATTAAAGTACAAATGTATATAGAGCTCGTCTAAGCTGAAATGACGCGCCCAATCCTTGGTTTTGTATGACAAGTAAATACAAAACCAAGGAGTGGGGCGCGTCATTTCAGCTTAGACGAGCTCTACCATTTTTAGCCAGTTTCAATACTCCTTTCTGCGTGACAGGGGGCTAACCCATAAAGAACATGTATAAGCATAATTAAAACAAAGAAAAAAAGAGAAAGCGTTAATTTGTCGCATAGAATATATTATATTATACCTAAATATAGAAAATTATTCTACCTTAAATCACAGATACTATAATATTATACTAATACAGATAGACCACCTAGAACAAAATATGACACCACCGGCGTAAACTGAGATGCTAAGGAAGCTTCTTTAGTTCGAGGCCATTATCGCTTGGTGCAGCTCCATCGAAAAATTGCAAATACAACGAGATGGCGCTAAGATATATAGGATTTATTCTAAGATTAGCGCCACCTAGAAGTATGTTAACTGAAACCATCCTCACGCCATCTCTTTTTTACGAAGGGTTACTAATTCTAATTTGTATGGGATGAGCACCATGTGCTTAAATCTAATAAATAAATATCTAAACTTAAATTGGAAATACGTTGTAGAAACCTTTGTATTAGTCGGGGAAATAAATATCTGATGCAAGCATGACAAATAAATTCAACTCCATTAACACCAATGTAGTATGTCTTATAATGGTAAATATAAAATTTTGGAACGCAAATGCATTTCATATGACTTAAACTCGATAAACACCAAATTGTATAATAGTCTTATAAATGTATAACTGTAGTAACTTAAATAATATACTAAGGTCCATTTGCACCAAAAACTCCAATCATGAGATACAGCCTGGTGACAGACAGACGGACGGACGGACGGACAGACAGCGAAGTCTCAGTAATAGGGTCCCGTTTGGCACCCTTCGGGTACGGAACCCTAAAGACTAATTTGAACTCGAATTCAGAAGTTTCAGAACTGGTTATTTTATATTATTATAAAATAAATTCTCCGTAATAAGTAATTTACATATGTATATTTCAAGCTAAGTTTTAGATTACGAGTGGAATTTACAAATAGTTTGGTAAGGTCTTTCTTAATTAGGCGAAAGTTCAATCAATAATATTAAACGTTTAGCTAATTAACGAGTTTAAGCACCGTATTAGCACTCGGCTGCCGCCAAACACCAAGCCTTGAAGCTAACGCCCGGTTTCCAAAAGGAGAATTTGCTGTGATAACACGTTTAACTCTTGTCAAACTAATTTGCCGCTATTTTAAATTAATCTCCGATTAATCGCCTGTCACATTTGATCTGTCTTTCAGAAACCGGGGGTAAGGCTCATTTGCGTTATTCTGCTAATTATGACATGTTCATCATACTATAAATGTGATTACTTACCGAGTTACTTCACGAGTACCTTACCGAGTTAACTCTACGTTAGCGGAATGACGCAAGTGGGCGTAAAGCGTTAATCGGCTAATCTGATAAAAAAAACGAAATGAAGATTGACTGAAAGCCTGCTCAATGAGGTAAAATTTTTCGTAGTCAAAGTTTGTAAAAATAGAAAAATAATTCAAAAATATTATTAAAAACTTTGTATAGCCTTTTAAAATATTAACAATATTTGACAGTTAATGTTAAGTTTTGTACAGTTACGTTTACGCCATATTTTCGTCAGTGTTTGTTTTTTTGTATAAAATGTATATTTAAAAGCAATATAAATAAAGATGTAGAATGTATCATGTTTGTTTTATTGCCTAAACTAAACTCTTACCAGTGTGCCAACCTAAACTAAACTATGGCCGGTGTGCCAACCTAAACTAAACTATGGCCGGTGTGCCAACCTAAACTAAACAAAATGTCAGAAGATTTTATCTAAACATGAAATAAACTTCTACCTTTCAGCTCTAATATTTCTGGGGGTAAAAAAAAGAAATAAAACGCATGAATTGAGAATGACACAGATTTTTATATTAATCAATAGAAGATACATTTAAATACACTTACACATAAAATTACAAGGTATTAAGCTAGGATTTTCGCTTATATTAATTACAATACACTGTGCGTGGTTACAGTACAAAGCACCCGAGAAAATGTAAAAAATAAGTAGCAATATAAAATGTAGGTGTTGATTTTACTAAGATACGTTTTGTATAATATCGGCGGCATTTTGCACCTTATAGATAAGCTTAGCAGTTAGTTGAGAAGGCAATATGTGTTTTGAAAATCATTCTGGAAATTTATTTACTGACATCTAATTTTGAACAGTGTTTAAAAAATTTGAAACCGCTGTCGAATAGCCTTCTTGTTTGCGGGACGAATTATATCCGGTAAATAATTGTTTGTTACGTCATAATATTGAAATTCAAATGTTGGTTTGTTGATCTCATGTTACACGTGTTTTTAAAGACTAATAATAATATCGAATCAACCCATTTCAGCTGCTAATGATAAAATGCCGCTGATATACACATGTAGCCGAGGTTGGTAATATTTAATTGAAGTACAATATAAATTCTTAAAATTAATAATATTTTAAACAATATTTATAAATTACTTTACAAAAGGACGGATTGTAAAAAAAAAATAGGTAAGTGTATATATTTGTGGCCCGTGTTATTAAATCCAATAAACTCATTGAGACAGAGATAATACATACAAAATGTTATATTTATCAGTTCAATAGTGGTTATCGGATTTCTTAGAACAGGTCCTTAATAATTATAGGGTCAATCACAAATTAAACTATACATTTGTACCGTAGGCTACATTTTCTCCGTGTTGCTTTCATAAAAGATATTGTAACGTTTGCATTTACATTCAGAAACTATTTTTATTCGGATGTTCCACCTATTAAAGTTTTTTTACGAATAATGAAAACAAATGATTTTTTTAAACTTCTCTATCATAACATGTCATAAAGCCTCCACAGCTTTCAAACCCTGATTGTCAAATTCTTAATTTACGTTAAAACTAAGGAATCAAAATATTTAAGAATTCTACTTACACTGACATCTTCCATCTCTGTCTTAATATGGCAGTTATAAGCCGCCTTCAAAAGTGACCACCGTTTTGTGTATGTGGCTGTATGTAATTTTTTATGCTGACAAAACGATCGCCACTAAAGTCGACATTGGTTGGTCAAATTACTAAAAAAACTTTGTAAAAAAATATTAAATAAACGCTTTAAAAAGCACCTAAATATAAATAGTGATATCAAAAACTAACTCTAATATCAAAAAGTATTTTTACTTTTACAAATAGCACAGTACAATATCTATATTTTTAAATATAAAGCACACATTTTTATCATTTAGATTCTTCTTATTTTAATGAGATTTCTTCATCAAAAACATACATAAATCAATAAATGTCATAATAATACTATTGTTATTTAAGATATAAAAACTGTTTCGGTGGATTCTAAGTAGTACTATTTTGTGATGAAGTAGCTCGATTCTGTATCTCTTGACATCTAGCGCCCATCTTGTGCCCTGAATTGGCGAAAAGGAGTTGTAGGGTCGATTTCATCACACGAATGAGATCCCGACGTGAAATCTGCCTGCAAATAGCGTTGCAGGCGTTACGAATCCTCTACGAGGGTCGATTTCACGAATATTTGCGTCAAATCGAATCAAATAAGTTATTTCCTTTTCATGTTCAAGTATAATTAATTGCAAATAAATAATATATAATTGTTTTAAATTTTTTGATTTTACAGTTTTGTTTTTTGGATTCTGTGTAACATAAACTAGCAATACATATTCTGGGAAGAGCGCTGTAGCCTGAAATACAGGTTTATACCTAGTTCAGGCTCGGATGTTCACATTATTTCTGTATAAATGTTTTAGCTAAGTACTTTTAATATTGTAACTTTCTTTACTGTCTAAGTTTTTTGATGAATAAAATTTATTATTGTTATTATTTATTATTATTTGCATGATTTTTGGTAACAATATTGGATCTTAATTGTATACATTTTCTTCGCAAAAATCTGCCTTTTCAGGCGTACAAATATTGATTATAATAAATTAATTTTAAGTGATCTCATTCGTGTGACGTGAAATCGACCCTGTAGCTCTATCCCTATTCCGTATCTCAATCATCAATCACAATCGACTTGTTTTGAAGAATATTCTCTAACTTACTATTGACTTCTATTGCAATTGCTGTTATTTTGACGGATTGGAACTAACTTGCAATTTCCAAGTCGCAAAAGATAATCCACTCGTGGAACGCGATTTTTATTTGAAATAGATATACGAGTACTGCAGTCAAGAGACACATGTTCCGGTATAGAATCAGCCTCCTCTATTATTATAAGTACTGATACTGATTAAGATTCATTAAGAAAACATCCAAGCAAATATTAAAACTCAGTAGAGTTCTAAGTACAACAATGAGAATCATAATCTTGTATGAATGCTTAATTCACTTTAAGGTCTGTCCAAAGTCCACGGCCCGCGATTTTCAACCTACCAACATCGAGTTAAAGTTTAAAACCTATGAAAAATTAGCTGGACGCTGGACGGTTAAGCGGTTAAGGTGTGTAATCTGTGCACAGGTGACAAAACATGAAAACCTAAAACGTTTTCGACTTCATCAACTACTACTTTTCGATACTTACGGGCGCTTTGTCTAACAAGACAAGTTATATTCGCTGACGACTACGACTCGCTACGACTTTAAGAAAATATATGTGATTTGAAATGGACGGTAGACGCTAATAATCGTAGGAAAGTGAGAGAGGAATGCTAGACATTAAATGATGGCAACATTTACAGACTATGCGTGTTTTCCTTAATGACATATTTGGTTTGTCAATCAAAACACGCAGTGGTGCCCTAATATGTCACATATGTTGCCATTATTTTTTGTCTAGCAGTTCTTGCGAAGGTATATAGCGCATAGTTTTGACCCTCACTTTCCTGTGCCTCTTTCAGAACGACTTGAATTAAACTTGTCTAGTTGGGCTGTTTTGGGAAATGAAACTTGTCTACTGAGGCTGTTTTGGGCTTAGTTAAAACCAAAAGGACGAGTTCATGTCGCAACAATCTACGAGTCCTTATTCTCCGGTGCTTGCGCAGCCTCGGGCGGGTTCGTGTAGACGATCTGCGCGTATTCCGTGCTGGCTGGCGGCGGTTTGTCCCGGGGCGTCTCTCCTAACGCCAGCTCTGCGTAGACCACGTCTTTTTTCTCCTGGAAAAGAAGAAATCAAAGGTTAACAAAAAGTCCTCTGTCGCATCATGCGTTAGTCCCACGTCATACTTTTTGTAGGACCGATAATCGGGCATATTTTTTTCGGTTTTATTTCGGACCGACTTTTTGTAGGACGTGTGCGTTATACTATTGCAATCAGTACGTTCTATTTTGGTCACCGATTATCGGACGTGGGCAGGCAGCTTTTGAGTTGTTACCCTTTTATCTGGGCGAACCCCGTAGAAAAAAATAAAATAATGAGATAATTACACTCTGACGGTGGCAGTTGAGAGGTTTAATAAATACTCGTATCACCCCTCAACGCCAGAAAAGAAGAATTCACTTCAAAAAGTTGTTTATTGCATATATAGAAAACTCAGGCTGAAGGGCGACATTTCTAACTTTTCCCCCGTGATATCAAATTTTCCATTCCTAGAGTTGTGTACACTGTAGGAATTGTAGTAATCTATTTAGTTATAAGTGAACCTAATCCAGGGTGTAACAGAAAGGTGTAGTCATATTTTAGGGGGTTGTTAGGGACATCATACTGAGCAACTTTCACTGTGAAACCGATTTGGTCAGAGCAACTTAAATTATCACTTCTCTATACAAATCAGCTGACCGCCCGGACCAAAACGTATGGAGCAATGAAAAATAAAGTTGCTCTGATCAAATCGGTTTCGTAGTAAAAGTTGCTCAGAATTGTCTCCCTAACAACCCCCTAAAATATGACTACACCCTTCTGTTACTCCCTGTATAAGGCCGTTTGTCCACCATCGCCGCTGACACTGTCACGATAACAGTAGGTAAAAATTGAGAAATCTGTGGCCACCGCGCACGCACTGTCGTATTTAGCTACACCACCGTCCGCCCACAGTCCACGGCCCGAGATTTACAACCACAAAAGATGTGGCCTTTGGGGTCGTTAGACGACGCTTGAGCAGTTAAGTAAGGTTGTCAGTTCAGTGCCTAGTTCAGTGGTTTTGTTTGTGACAGCTCCCAAATCGGCCCCAGTATTAGACTGGCCGATTCACCAACAATCCGTATCTATTAGGAGAAAAATTGTTTCCTTTTAGGGGCCACCTAGGGGTTGTTTCACTCTAACCTAAGTTTAAGGGTCACCTAGGCTACTAAGGGATTCCATAACTTTAAGAGGCCGGCATCCGAAACATTCGCTAGACGGCTAAGAAAAAGAGCTAAGTGTCCCCTAACCGTTAGTGTAATCGGGCATAATATTAACACGTTGAACGCCGCCGGAAAAAGCTACTTTTCCAATCAGGCCATGGGAGACACCATGTGGTCGGCACACCATACTCAATTTTTGCTTGGCTCCAGGGCTTTTTGAGTTGCGCCCAAATGGTGACCGCACGGCGTTCGACGGTTAATAGAGAAGAACAACGGTCAGGGAGCACTTATCCAGTGGAGAGGGCATAGATACATTTTCCTTTGAAACACAACTCACTAATTTAGGGCGGGGGACGAGGTAAAAGAGAGCCGTGATTGGTCAGCTGCTGCGGAGGCAGCTGAAACCTGTCACTAAAGCAATGGCGGCCCGTCATCGTACATAGGTTGCACACGTTGCACACAACCACAGCTACTATAAAATTAAACTAATACCACCTAGAACAAAATATGACACCGGCGTAAACTGAGATGCTACGGAAGCTTCTTTAGTTCGAGGCCATTATCGCTTGGTGCTGCACCATCGAAAAATTGCAAATACCACGAGATGGCGCTAAGAAATATAGGATTTATTCTAAGCGCCACCTAGAAGTATGTTAACCGAAACCGTCGCGTTTAAAGTACAAATCTTACTCTTCACGCCATCTCTTTTTTACGAAGGGTTATTGATACAACTAATGTTTGGCGAGCCGCATTCCCCCGCAGGCGCAGTCAATTGGATATAGTGGACCCACCTTCTCATCATCAGCCGCCGGCGCCTCCGTGGCCTGCACCTTGTCCTTGCCCCGCGGCAGCGCTGCTCTGACTCGCGCACTCAGCTCGGCCAGCCGCGAGCGTTCGGGCTTGGCCCCGACCGCACTCTCCGTGTCGCTACTGACGGTAATGCGCAGGTTAACCACTGCATGGCTGTTTGTAGTTGGGTCGTTGACGGTAATAACGTGACTTTATGGGAGAGCACGGTACAGATCTGCCAAGTTAACTGTGAATTGACGGGTGTCGCTAAAGTAGTTTGCAAAACATAGCTTGGGGAGGCAGTCGCTCACGTCCGAAGGAATTACTTGGAAACCACGGCCCTTCACGTCCTTCCCGAGTAGTGCTAACGAGCGACAAATCATCATCATATTCATAGTCATCAAATCATCTCAAGACATTATAATTTCCAGGTTCTCAAATGAGAACCTGACCACTTGACACTGGCAAAATTAACCTCAATAGAGGTTAGGACGCCATTAATAAAAAGAAGAAGAAGAAAACATAGCTTGATATCTGTGACAGATGTCATCAAAAACACGCCTATCAAGTACTGTATTTTGCTACGGCGAAATGCATAGACAAATATCATACTATAATGGCAAAAAGTGATGTCTTACACTAATAATCGTACAAGACAAGTTATCGATCTTGACTTGAAAAAAAATATTGATTATTTAATTGATAAGTGATTTAATTGTTTGAGAAGAAGCTCCAGTGAGTCCGAATCAGATGATGATGATTTGGGCTGTGAACCATTTTAAGAAGAATAAAAACGTGTACAACTTCCTTTTATTTGATTATTTTGAAACATTCAGTGACTGACGAATGACGAAGCTACGCGTGGATTTTGACATTGAACGTCGTAAATAATTAAATGTATTTATTCATGCATTTATACTATATTTATACTAAAAGTGGCCTTCTAGTATTGCCATATTTGGGAACTTAGTCCGAGCATAGAATGGCGTTTCAAAGATGGCGGTCGTAGTTCTGAATTCTGACATTTCACAGATAACTTTGTAGGTCTGTACAGCATTCCAACGATCTTTAGGCTTGCGGTGACAGGTGGAACTAACGCTTTTTTACAGGTGCGTTGCATTTAAGTTGCGTAGAGCTGGCGCCCCCCGTAAACGTCACACGTCAGACAAAAGTTCGTAGGAAAACTAAATAAAATGCTCTGCGAGAATAAATGGGGTGTCGATAAATAATTTTGTCTTTAATGGTTATGTGCCAACCTCCTTGTACATAAGATGAACTATTGTAAAGAGATGTTCCAATAAAAAAAATGTAAACAAGCCGATTCCGCAGGCTACTGAACAAAATGCGTTAGTTAAAAAATATTTGTCCCAAATATGTAGGCATTAGTTATATAGAAAATAACTTTGATATAAAATAATATTAAAATACCGCACAACAGTCCGTATAAATGTACTTACCTATGCAACAGTTGCATTCGTTAATAAAAGCATAAAAAATTAAGGATAAAAATACTGCATTAAGTTATTAATAACAATGAAGTAAAAAGCATTCTTTCGCGACCAAAATTTTACTAATAAAATACTAACTTAGAAAATAATATTTACTTTACTTGTTTTTACATTGTCAATTACCTGTGTAATTAAAATAATTGTAGGTTTGTATATCTAATTACTACGTTTTGTTAATTTAGGGACGGTGGGTGTTGCCAGGATTAAGAAATGCACAAGCCAAACTAAATATCGTATAAACAAATCCAAAAAAATGCTATTTTAAGCTCTATTATCTAGTAAATAAGAAAGCAACATACGGTCGTGTAGTTTGCTGTGTGACGGACTCTAAAAGCACATCCCCCGCCGGCGTCCTTGACACAAAAGAACCCTTATTTACAAAGCGGTAAGATTCAACTACTTGTGGAGCAAAATTTGTATATCAAATTCTAAATAAAAATATTTTTTATTCATTATTTAATAAATTTTGTTAATTAATATTAATAATTCAATTCAATGAAAAATTTTGCTCCCGTTAATTCATTAAAATTAGTTCAGCGGTTATAAAAATAAATCAAGCTTAAAAGCTTTTAAAATGTTATTCACAATTCATGTCAAAATGTGTAAGGTCTTATTTTTGGCAGTAGAAAATAAATCAAATATTATTTATAAAAATAATAAAAATACAAAAATAATATACGTACGATTCTCCGGAGCTCTTAGTGTGATCACGTCTTCGGTCTGAAAAAATGTTGAAAATCCACGTAATTATTGTACAAAATACGGCAAATATTACCTTTTTCACAACCCTATTATCATAAATAACATACTATTTTATGGATAAAACTAAAACTGTTACCGACATAAAATAATTTTGTAAAAATACAACCCTCCCTTTTTAGGACTAGAATTTTTGGCTGTCTGAGGAAAGAAAACACGTTTTTCTTATTTAATAAATACTTTATATTTCAATTATATTTCGTTATTATTTAACGTAAGTAGATAGTAGACAATTTATAAACATTAAATACAAGATAATATTTAGAAAACTGTACGACGGGCATTGTCTAACTATCTATTAGATTAATGTTTTAACTACTTTATAAATCTTTCGGTGTAGTTATATCAACAACACAACATCATGCCATTTCTTTCTTTTAAGGGCTGGCAACGCCATCGTTGTGTTATACGCCACTTTTGTGTGACAGGGTGCTAGCTCATCGCCACTATTGCAATATAAAGGTTGCACGATGCATCTGTTGTTGATGTGTCTTTCAAGAGTTAGTATCAACTTGTAAAATCAAAGTATAAAAATCGCTACAAAAATGTTTTGGCAAAAAGTGCAATGAAATGGCAGTATTGAAAAAATTTCAAGCATTGCACTAGTTAATTGATAAAGTTATATAAAAATACCTGAGCAATGTAGGTTGTTGGAATAATGTATGCAGACATATTGACAAACCGAGTCATAGAAAAATAAATGGTACTCGTATAAAAATAAACCCTTAGTTAATATATAAAATACTAAAAATCACAATGCTGGTGACTCGACAGCTTAACAACGTAAACAGAATTTGTTGATCAGACTGATCTTGAAAATCACGAATGGGTCTTCGCTATAAAAGTGTATGGGCCAAAAAAGTACCTACGCAACGGATTCATTGCTAATATTTTGTTGGTGACAGTTCCGGGGTGGTAATGATTTAAGGATAGTAGTCGCAGTTCTATAGGAAATTATTGTACAGACAGACAGCAATCAAAATCTGTTTCGTGCCTGCGTTGCGTGCCCGTAGGTCGACAAGATACTTACAATACAAGCAAATTCGTAATTTACAAAAATTATTCTTATGTTTTCACTCCAAGTATTACTTAGTTGATTAAGTACTTAAATATATGTATATTTGAAAATGCTCCATAAATGGATAAATACAAGGTGTAAATTAATTAGCGCAAAATGAGAAACTACTTTGACTTTGCAACTTTTATTATGAAACCGATTTGATCACAGGGCAACTTTATTTTTGACTTCTCAGTACATTTTGGCCTGAGTGGTCAGCTGATTTGTATTGAGAAGTGAAAAAAAAAGTTGCTCTGATCAAATCGGTTTCTTAATGAAAGTTGCTCAGAATGATGTGCCTAACAAAGTAGTTTCTCATTTTGCGTTAATTCATTTACACCTTGTAGATAAATAATCCTCGTTTCAAATTTCGTTCGAAAGGATTTATTAGAGTAATGGCGGCCATTTCAATTTCGTGAACACAACATTCGTGATTATTTGAATAGTGCTGGCAGAAATATAGCAGAATTCAGTGAACAGAATTACTTACTTATAATATTATTATTTTACTCAACTGTCTAAAGCCTTAACATAATTTAGTTTCATAAACATAATTTGTTATCATAGTCCTCAGTCGATAACTAGAAATTTATATACAAAAACCAAAACACTGGTGGTCGAGAACACATTTACTAAAGATTACTACAAACAAAGATGTAGGTACTTATTTCACGAAACACTATTAAGATTATAGAAAAAAATGTGAAGTGGTTTTTGACAGAAATATAGTAAAACCAAGTAGGGATACAAAATAATGTGATTGAAACTTTGTGACATTGAATTTTATCAGTTTTAATATTTGTCAAGTCGAGGCATGTTTGTTTACATTTTTTTAAATACCTACTTGGTTGACTATACTAAATGTATAATTACAAAGATTCATTTGTTCTTATGAGCTAACGTATAAAACAAGTCGTTTTTATAAAAATACAAAGCTGGCAGGTAATTATACAGTCAGAATAATTAATGCAATCTAACATATAACCAGTAGAAAACGTTTTTAAATGGTCAGGACTTTTAAGGATCTACTTAAATACTAAGAGATAAGTATTTCACTTACAAGACTGTCAAAATCCTAGTTCAAGTCACCCTTAGAGCCGAATCACAGCCATCAACTCAAAGTAAGATGAACACTCAAAGTCATGCTATCAGTATTTTCTCACAAGGGAAGTTCCAGCCGGTATGACATTTAAGCGACACTTATTTTGAACAGCAGTCTGCATTCGGCCACTATTAAGAAGCCACGTCAAAATTGTGATCTACTCGTAAACCTTTGGACATTTATTGAATTACCATTTAATATTTTCGTTGTCACCTAATTTTATCGAACGAACAGTTAGTTAGATTGTTTGTATGAAATACTTACTTATATTATAACATTAATACAGCCAAGAAAAAATGTGGTGAAGTATCTGTATATCTATGTAGGTGTTTGTGTATATTTTAAGTGATACTTAAAAACAGAAGTAAGCTTAAGACTAAAGCAAGCTTTATGTTTCGTCACAAGCTTTGACTGTACATAAAATAAACAATACAATGAGATTCTTATTAAAATACACTTGGAAAATGGCAGTAAAACTACGTAATCTTAGATTAAACTAAATGTAATAGTAGTTCTAAATATATTTGACAGTTAAAAATATTTTATTAAAATATGTTAGAATGTGTCTAATCTTGAAAACCCTAATGATTACTCCAGGTATGGACAAATTACCAAGTTCTAACAAAAAATCAAATATCATTTTAAAAGGTATCTTGACTAATCCTCAGGGTTTACAAAGATAAGATATGCCATAATAAAATATTAACTTCTTCATAAACAGACGACAATTTTCAGGCGTATTTATTTTTATTTATTTCTAACTGTCAAATCAAAACAAAAGCGCGTCTCGGAAATCTCAAACCGGATTCTTCACGACTGTCACGAAAAACACTCGGTCACCAAACAAATAAGCGATCACCAACTAAAATTCTCGATCACCAAATCGTTTAAACGGCGGTGTCAGGCTTTTTCTCGGGATGCTTGCCGTTTCCGTTCCCGTTGATGATGTAGTCGCCCTCGTGGGAAGGGTTTTCCGAGCCCTTGTGGGCGTCATCGTTGGGCGGCAGAGGGGCCTCTGAGTCGGCGCCGTCAGGGATATCGGTGCGGTGCGAGCGCCCTGCATTACACACAATAGGTTAAGCGATCAAGAACATATGGGGGCATTTTGTAGATGGCGCTAGTAGAGTATAGCCGCATTTGAGTGATAAAAAAATAAATATTTCTCAATTTGGGGAAACGTATCCTCAGTTAATCTTAATTCTTAGCCCCCACTTTGTATAGCAAATAGTTAACTGTGTTGAGTGGCAGGTTGAAATAGTTTTATCATTTAATGTTTGCGATGGAGATGGAGCTTTATGCAAAGTACCGATAAATATAAAATTTTGTACTTTACGATATAAAATCTGTGATGAACATTTCTTTAAATGTAAACGTTTTATAAAGCTCTACATTATTGTTTGAAATTGAAATAAGTAATTTTATTTAAGTCACAGTGCAGTTTTAATCAAACAAATATTGCTATACACTACCTACAACCAGTAACCAGATTAAATTACTAGAATAAAATGTGTTTTTAAAACACTAATGATATGAGTGTCACAGTTAGTAATGTGCTTCAAGTGATGAAAAGCGTGAAGTTAGGAACGATTTTAGTAAGTGCCAAAAAGAAAATGCTTGTTTAAAATTATGATGCTGGTTTAAAATTATGATGTTTATTTTATATTATATTTTTCATCTTCGGATTAAGTAACAGATTAATTTTTTATTACTTTTTAAACTTATCGCGTTAATAAATTCGGCCAGAACTAAGTAAAAAAACACTTATGTAAAAATGCGTGACGCTACGCAGTTGTGCGGGCTATATTCTTAAGTTATTTGTTTGAAGTATGATACTGTGATCGGGGTAAAATGTATTTTCTTATTTGTATGTAGCGTACTCGTTAATTAGACGCCTAATATTTTTTATGAATTAAAATAAGTAATAATAATAGTAATAAACAAAGTTAAAGAGTATGTAATGGATTCCAGCACCAATTCTTATATTATTACTATAATTTATCACTGTTAGAAAAGTAGTACGTACGAAGTAGTAATGAACCATTATTTAATAAATAATGTATAAACGTATCTTATGATAATATTAATTAAAGAATATGAAAAGGTAGGGGTAAAGTTTTATTTTTCATAAAGGTTCATTGAAAATTTAATTATTTTCTGAATTAAATATATGAACACTCCGCAGAAAATATATTTATTAAAAATATTTAATACCGATATACACCACTACAAATAAAAAATAAAAGCAGAAGAAACAGAATTCGTTAACTATAGTTCTCTTCATGCACATACATACGAGCCAAGTAATTTTTCGGTAATAAACATAAAAGGCACCAACATGCTTCCCAAAGATGTTAATAAAATAAAGAAACATGCAAAATTTTGACAAATATGTTTTCGTAAAGGGGAATCGTTCTTGATCGCTCAATATATTGTTATGGGGAAAAGGACATTCACAGGAACAACTTATGATAAAAAAGTCCACGATTATTCTAAAATCTACAACAATTACAGGCACAAATACTTAAAACATAAATGAAAATTACTTATAAAATATTTTTTAAACTAAGACAGCCAAATATTCTACCGTAGTTTTATTTTTAGGCACGCAAAGCTGATATTTGATGTTCAGTAAAGTGAAAGCTGCTATAAGTGTGATTGTGATATTTTTTCTAGTTTTATTCTTAAAATCCCACTTTACCTATCGACCATCAGCTTGAGAGCCTGACAGACAAATTGCGTATTAAGAAAAGTTATATCCATTTTATTTTAATTTCAATATGATGATGTCGAAACATGCCTAAAGATGTAACAAGGAAAGAGGGGTAAAGCGATTTAAAAAAGCATGAATACTGTATTGAATTGACAGAGCAACACGCTTTCGAATTAATGAAAATTTAAATCATTCATAAAAAGTATATTTTAATTAAAACTTATGCGTATTTAAATTCTCTGTTACTCTGTGATTTAATAATAAAAATATTTGGTGACCCAATAAATAAACTTTTTTAAAGTTCATATTACAGCATGGGTATTATCAACAAAAAGGTCACATGCCCAACAGTACTATGCAACTTCAAAGCAAACCTTTTAATTTGGTTTAGTTAGATGCTTGCTTAGATCTCGGCAGGCATATACCTACCATTTATATTTTTTATAATGTGACCTTTTTGCTAACCAAAACAAAATATTAAAAAAACTACTTACCGCCAAAACACCATCTGTCAGTGGCCTTAGCGAACACGATGAGGAACACGGCAATCAGAAGTACCAACACTCCGACAACTATGCCAACGATCGCGCCTGTGTCGAGTTCTACACCTGTGAGGAAAGATTGTGCTGTTAACAACACGCCTTTTTTCATACGTGGTGGCAGAGACAGGAACCAGCCACGGTTTGCGGTCTTTTTTACTCGAGTGGCGGTAAGGCCGGTGCCAATTGGTGGATACATCAGTGGGACTTTACCAAATTGCTAAATATACTGGATCAAACTCTCAATCACGTTTAATTGAACGTGATAAGTATACTAGTGATAAATATCAACCATGAACATGCAATATATATGCAAATGTGTTACGAGCACTGTGGTCGTCATAAAATCTTTGCTGTGCTGCACAAGAAGCACACACAGTTCGTGAATTTACGTGCCGCTCTATTATTGTCGGTAGAAGTGTGCATGAGATTTTATCTAAATTAAGTATTCATATTAATCGTATTCTTGATTTGACAAGACAATTTATGCGCAGAGGACAGTATTTAAATAGATAGTTCTTCCAGTTCCAGCTTCTTCGTATTCAATGTCTTAATTAATTGCTGAGTTAGATATGGCATTTTAAGGTTTTTTGATACTGTGTTATTGTGTAGCAGATCATGCAAGGTAAATTTTCAAAATCCACGAAAAGTTCTAATTGAAATCATACTCAACCTAATTCATTACTAGAGACAAACATCTAAGCTACCATGCACTTTCAAAATCAACTACACTACATTTGATTTACACAAAACTCAACTCATACCAGAGCTAGCGGTTCCTTTTTGCATGAAATAAAAGGGAAAAGTAGGTACCAAAAATTATAGAAATTTATTTTAAATTTAAATATTTTCATTAAAACTACTAATACAGAGACATGCTTTAAAATATCTGCGTAATATCCTCTAATAGTATTAAAATACTAATCAAATAAGATAATGTAGCTATAATATAACAATTTAAAAGTATAATTTCATCGCAAAAACGCATACATCTTAAAAAAATACCTAGAATACTTATATCAAAATCCAGGCTTTTCAATCTAACATTCTCATTGAGTTAAACCCCTTACCATAGACATCGAAAATCAAGAACGATGACTTAGCTTTGCGCACTGTTGAACAGAGGTATTTATTTTAAAACAGATATAAAACTTTACTATATTTTTTCCCAGCGCCCCCTTTTAAATATATTAATTACATTTTTTGCACACGAATATCGATGACTCGAATTATTAAAGTATTATATGTAAATATAATATTATTACACTTAGGCTACAACGCCTAATAATATATGTGTGACGTTTCCACGACACAGGGCGTCTTAATGTGAATCCAGAAGCAATATGATTATGTGTATGTATAGGATATGATGATTATAGATATTTTAAGTAAATAAATGATTAAGCTCGCCTTTGTACACTTCTATAAGTACCTAAATGTTTTCTCCGTGCTTCTTGTTTTCTCAATTGTTTGTGAGAAAATTATGAAAAATCTTTTTATATTTTGGTGATAGAATCTTAATTCTGGTGATCGCTTAAATTAGGCCTGCACTAACAGCAAGTGACAGCACAGTGGGACACCATAGGCTCAAAATAAAAATAAATGAGATGATATTTTTGCAATACGGTGTGGCAGAGTTAAAATTGTGCCCACTTTTTTAATAATGAATCTTACCAGCAGGTTCCGCCATGGTGCTCAGTTTGACGGCAAACTCCTCGCTGCCATAGTCGTTGTACACTCTCAGGTAGTATGTGCGGTCGACGTCCTCCCGCGTGATGCGTTCGACGCGCAGGCTGCAGTTGTAGTAGCCTTTGCCCTGGGGGAATAAAAAAAAACAATTAGCCTAACAAAAAGTTCTTACGTCCGTTACCGCCTCTACCGCTGTCGGCGACAGTTGAGAGTTTAAATATATTTCAACCCTCTCGCAATCTCACAAAAGAAGTATTTACTGCAATAATTGAAAAAATATGTAAAACTTAAAAAATACGAATTCCACAAACTATCTATTTGATTAGAAACCAATTTCAAGTACTTTTTGAGTTTAATACAAACTGTAGCCCCGTATTCCCCCCCCTTGGGGAATTAATTAAATCCCATCTCAATGCTACCCTACGCTACATAAGGAACCCCTGTACAAAGTTTCATGGCTCTAGGTCCACCGGTTTAGGCTATGCGTTGCCTGCCCGTCAGCCACGCATTGTATTTGTACCTAGTATTGAGCAGATCTGGTGGCCATGTGTGGTCTTCATCATCAGTTCCGCATCACAATATTATGCTTATTATGAGTAAATGCACGAGTTAATATGAAAAACACAAAAATCACTATAGGTCTGCCTATAATATTTGAAGAGTTCCCTCGATTTCTCCAGGATCCCATCATCAGATCCTAACCTAGTGGTCCACGGTACCAATGGGAAGATAAACAAAAAAAAAACCAAATCGGGCCATCCGTCTAGGCGCAATCGAGGCACATACATAAAAAATAAAAATAAATAACCGGCCAAGTGCGAGTCGGACTCGCGCACGAAGGGTTCCGTACCATTATCTATAAAAAACCGCAAAAAAAAAACATGTTGCATGGGAGCCCCCCCTAAGGGATCGTTCAAGAATTACGTGATCATTTTTGGCCGTTTTTTAACCCCCCCCCCCACCCCTTATGTGATCACAGCGTAATATTTTGTTTTTAACCCCCCCCCTCGCCTAGATTACGTAATCTTCGTCCGTGCTTAAAATTTTTGCTGTTTATTAGCACTGACACGTATGTCATGTTTCTATGGGTTTTAAATGACCAAAATTTGTGATCCCGATCCCGGAAATCCCGTTTCATCTATTTAATAGTAAGTGTTAGTACCAGTAATAAACTTCAAAATTGGACGTAAATATTTAAATATAATTTATTTTCGGAAACGAATCGCAGATGACGTAATCATGGATTCTTCCCCCCCCCCCCCCCCCCTTTATTTTCTGTGTTTTGTCTTTTATGTGCAATAAATACATACGAAATACTGAAATACGAGAGATTACAAATTAAAGGGGGTCCCCATACAAGAGACATGTTTTTATATACCCACGCATTTCAATACCTATGATGGTATATTTTGCGTCAACCCAAATCGTTGTAGTAGTTCAGCCGGTATGTTGTTGGCCCTCAATCCGTAGGTCGTGAGTTCAAATCACCGTCCGGGCATAATCTTTTTTAGTTTTCCTTTTTTTAGTTTTATTGTTTTGAGTGCTTTAGTTTTGTTGTACGATGGTGCGGTCGGCACTTGACCGATTTTTTTGTGTTCCCCAATCCCCCCCTCAACAAATCGGATCAGTTACCCCAACACTCACAAGCAACTGCGGCTCCAACGCGGTCACACTGCCGTCTTGCGTGGCGCGACCAGGGGTAAGTCTCTCGCCCGACACAGTCCACTCCACGCTCGGCGGCGGGTTGCTGCGGACCGTCACGTTGAGGAGACCTTCCGAGCCGATCGAGAGACCGAAGATCGTGATCGGACCAGCTTCGAGGCGCTTCGGGGCGTCTGCAAGTTCACAACATATTAATTAATGTCTCCACCCTTTGCTCCATCCCTAAGCCCACAACTTCCGAACGGGCGGGTAGTATACAAATAGTCAATCTTAGCCTGTTAGTGAGGGGATATTGCTCATAAAAATCGATTAATAAAAATAATCGATTCACCCTTTAAACATTTGTGAATCGGAAAGATGTCTAACATTTTATTCTTGATTCTTTAGTTACCTTAAATATGGTTGAAAATGAAATAATAATATCTTTAAGTTCTAATAGCAGTCATGGCGATGACAACTCTTCTGTTAGTTCAACTGAATAAACAATTTCGATTCTTTCCGATTGTTTTGGTAACATCCCTGTTGTTTAAAAAGTGGATTCTATGAAGTTTTAGGTTAGCTGTCAATTTGCCTGTTATATTGGATAGGGATAGCGATAGTAGCCGGACTCACAGCTTGTGTAGCTTTGAGTCAAAGTAGGGTTGAATCAAAGTTAGTAGTTTTGAGTCAAAGTATAGTTTAGAGTCAACGTGAGTAGTTTTTAGTCAAAGTGAGTATGTTTAAGTCAAAGTAAGTAATTTTGATTCGACGTAAGTACTTTTGAGTGAATAGTTTTGAGTCAAAGTATATAAAGCCAAAGTTAAATTCCGTCATAGCTACATCAACTCACAGTGAACATCAAGCTGCGCGGACGCATAAGCCGGCTGACTCAACGCGGCCTGCTCAGCCTTGCAGACCAGGCTGCTCTGGGAGTCTCCAGCGGTGAGGGTCCGCGTCAGGTTCTGGGTTATGGTGGTCAGGTCTGTGCTGGGATCCGTGTCCAGGTTCGGCTGGTGAACGCCTTCGAGGAGGACCTGGTCGTCTGAGGGGGGATGGCATGTTGTTTCTTATGTGGTACCACAGAATAATTAATAGTACTACGTACAGAAGGTTCTCTCCCAAATAAAAGTCAAGTTTAGGTGCAAAAAAATATTTGTCTATGCATATGCTCGCATGAGAAATTGAAAATTAACGTATGACACGAGCATTCATATTCCATTAGACACCGCTGACACGATGCCGATCACGCAGGGTTGCGAATCGCACTCAGTTGTTTTCGGATCCAATGTTTTCACGCGGCTAGTGCGCGCACCGAGAGCCGAGCGACAACCATGAGACAAAGACCGACTGGCGCGTATAGCCGGCCGTAGATACCTACTCAGCGAAGTGAAACCCCCCTAGAAAATAATTAAAAAACATCGAACCTGGGATACCTAAAGTTGAAATTCCCTAAAAGGTCCCTCTTTTTCATCGATCGAGAATTTAATTATTACATACAACAAATATTCTTTTACAAAATATCGTAAAATAGTTGGCTTTCTGAGATAATTCGGTTTGAATATGTATTTCAGTCATTGATTGGGCAATGGGCATATTTTTAAAGGTGTACACGAAAAAGCGAAATATTTAGGGTACTTGCACATTTCAAGTAGTTACTACTTGAAATAGGCTCTATACAAAAATGTTCCAACCCCTTACTGGTATTGGTTATTTTGGGAAATAAAATCTACACTAGCGGCATTACAGCATAGCGTCACGCCTTTCCCCATACGGGTTGCCAGAGGCACAGTTGGGCCAAGTTACTCAATACTCCATTGTGCGTGACAGGGAGCTAGCCCATCGCACAAATAAGCACATAATTTTCCTCACGAGGTTTTTCATCACAGTTAGGACATCCATATAATGTTAATTTTTAACTACATTGAAGGATTACAGCAATTAGCTCCTTCAACGTGTACTAATGAATTCATACTAAACTTGATGACTAACAAAATGAGTAGGCTATAAATCCTAGAGTAGAACCAATGACTTACCCAGCATCCACGTGATCTTGGCGGCTGGTCTTCCTCGGTGAACAGCGCACATGGCCTGCAGAACATCACCCTCCTTGTACGGTGGTAGTTGGGACACGATGAGCACTGGTCTTTCTGGGGCCTCTGAGGAAGGACAGGATTATGGTCAGTTTAGTTGGCTGCAGGGAGCACTTATCCAGTGGAGAGCGCATAGATACAGTTTCCTTTGAAACTCAACTCGCCAATTTACGGGCGGCGGGGGACGAGGTAAGAGAGCTGTGATTGGTCAGCCGCTGCGAAACTGTCTGGCGGCCCGTGATCGTACATAGGTTGCGTATGCGAATGTTTGTTGAATACAAAAAAGGTTTGGCGAGCCGTATTCCCCCGCAGGCGCAGTCAATTGGATATATAGTCTCTGGTTGGCTGGCTGGATTGGCTGAAATAACTGGCATGCGGCATCGGCGCCGAACTCCCACCATTTGTGACTTGTGTGTGTCACTCACTTCACCAGTTCTACGTTTTCCCCCGCGCCCCAGTAAGGGGAGAGGCGGGAAGAAGAGAGGCGGACAGCAGGAAAAATAAGGCCGAACCAGTCATGTGGGGGGTGCACAGAAATAGCTGCGGATTACATGGATAAATCTATAATACTTATCTGGGAACAAACACAATAAACATTATATTCATGTCATCAGACTACATTAACATCGATGCTGCTGCTGTTATGGAACAGCTGCAAACGAGAAGCAAACAGGCATTGATAGCAAGCAAGAAAGTTGAATAACAGATGATGAACTTAGATTACGACCTTATTTGAACGAACCTTTTTGTGTGAATTTTCCGAAGAACGCGCCAAAAAGTGTCACGTGATCAGAGGTCGCAATGAGTTATCTTACTTTTTTATTGTCATTGAAATTTATGCCCTATTTTCATTGCACTGAAGCACAGAAGAGATAATAGTACTCCGACTGAAGTGAAATTGTCAATCCTATTGCACGGGTATGAGAAAAGCATGAAACCTCGGAAATAACGCGATTTTTCGGTTATGAGACCTAGCTTGATCGATTTTTTACGCCCAAAAACCCCTACATTGCAAATTTCATCGAAAACTACAGCGCCTTTTTCTATAAATCAAAAAATATATCGTTACATACAAATATTCCTCGTTTAAAGGTAAAGGCTACCGCTCGACTTCGGGGAAAAACCCGTTAGCTTGCGTTTATGCCATGAAGTCGGAATAAGGTTGGGTGGAGGTGGAATATGTGGTCAGTCTGGTCCATGCTCCGACTTAGCCAGGTCTTGAAGTTCGTTTTTAGAACGGGCCAAATGTGCCCCTCGGTGGACACATTAATGGACCATATATTGACAGAGCGAGAGAAGCGTCTCCGTTCGTATGTTTGTTTGTCTGTTTTTCTGTTCTCCTCTACAGGGCGCATTTCTCAACCGATTCTCGTGAAATTTTGTGAGCAGGTTGGATAATTAAATAGTTTTTTTTGTCGATTCAGTTGTTGGTTTCTTTTTCTAAATGGCGGATATGGGGTTTTAAAATGTAAAAAAACGCTACAACCCAAACGGCCCGATGGATATTAACAAATGAGGTGTCGTTGGATTCGTAAAGACCGTGAGAGTGACACAGACTAGGTATATAATTTTATTAAAAAGTCAACAGGTTGTATTTTAGATTGCAAAACGTAGTTTACAAAGTTATTGGTGCGGCTACTTTCATACTCCATGTACGTAACCAGGTACATTCATTAGTTTGTATGTGTTACGGAAAGAAAATTATTTGGGTTACTTATTTGTTTTTAACCGACTTCCCAAAGGAGGAGGTTTACAATTCGTCCGGATGTTGACCCGATAGCGCCTAGACGGATGGGCCGATTTGACCGAAATCGAGGGAACTCTTCAAATATTATAGGCAACCCTATAGTGATTTTTGTGTTTTTAGTAATAACTCGTGCATTTACTCACGGTAAGCATAATATTGTGATGCGGAACTGCTGATGAAGACCACAAATGGCCACCAGAACTGCTCAATACTAGGTACAAATACTATGCGTGGCTGACGGGCAGGCAACGCATAGCCTAAACCGGTGGACCTAGAGCCATGAGACTTTGTACAGGGGTTCCTTAGTAGCGTGGGGTAGCACTGAGATGGGATTTGACAAAATTAATTCCCCAAGGGGGGGGGGGGGGGTTTAAGGGGTTACAGTTTGTATTAAACTCAATCTAATCAAATACGGTTTGTGGAAGTCGATTTTTTCTAAAGTTTACTTTTTGTTTCAATTATTATATAATAATATTTAAAATATTATATTTTTTTAGTTTACGACGAGAGTCTACAGCTCACAGAGCCACTAGTTCAATATTTATTACTTACTGGCAACAATAAGCTTCATGATGCCGCTGAGTTCCAAGTTGCCGCTCTCGTTCGGGATCTCACAGGACACGTTGCCGTTCCATTCCTCGCGAATGTTGCGAATATGTGCACCGCACTCGCCGTTCTGCGAATACACACACACACATACATTGGTTATTTCCTCAAGCTATATAAATAATCGGTTAAGTGCGAGTCGGACTCGCACAAGAAGGGTACCGTACCATCGTACAACACACAAAACAATAAAAAAACACGACTCTTGTATGGGGCCCCCTTTAATTTGTAAATATCTCTCGTATTTCAGTATTTGTTGTTGTTGTGGCAACAGATATACACATTCTGTGAAAATTTTAACTTTCTAGCTATTACGGTTCGTGCTCTAGGACCCGCTGACGGACGGATGGACGGACGGACAGACGGACAGCGGAGCATTAGTAATAGGGTCCCGTTTGGCACCCTTCAGGTACGGTACCCTAAAAACATCGGCCCGCGGTTTCCAACCCTATGACTTGGTAATAAAGTACAAAACTTACAAAAAAAACAACAAAAACAGGGTCTTTATTTAATGCTGATTGGACGCTTGTGTGCTAACTGTCAGCCAGTCACGTGTCGCTATTTTGAATTAATCATCGATTAATCGGCGGTTACATTTGACCACTATTTCAGAAACTGACCACTTTAGCACATAGGCCTACCCGTTTTGAGTTTTAAAATGTATCCTGTTCATCCTGGGTTTGCTGGAAGAAATCTCTTTTTAGAGATAAGCTTGCCTTTGTTCATGCCTTTTCTGTATTGTTTGTGTTTTTTTCTGATATGTGCAATAAATATATACGAAATATACGAAAACTGAAATATTCTCGTGTTTGGATGGCTTTAGGGTTCCGCGGTCATGGTTAGGGTACATAACTCTAAAACAACAGGAGATGACCTTACCTGGAACCCTTGTCCGGAGTAGAAGACATCACCAGACTGTTCACCCGGCTTCAGTATATGCCGCTGACCACCCACCGTCACTCTGCAAAAGAGAGGGAAATAAATAATAAATATTATTAAATATATAAGTAAATGAAGCTCATTAGCTTGCCCACCGAGGAGCAAGAGTCAGATGCTACACCACGCTGACACATTGCGGATTGGTGGGGGGGTATTTACTATTTACGACTAGTACATACTACCAGGTAGCGATAAATACCTATGTAAACTTAAAAAATATTGCTGAATTTATGTCTTAGAACTTTAAGTTAAACTTCCAATAGGAATGAATATCCCGAATTTCAGATTCATAATAATTATATTTTGTTTTTATTTTATTTTCATACAGTCTTATTTTAGTTTTATTTTCATCTCTAATTTCGAGGTTCATCAACCCTAGAGTATGTGCGGTGTGATGTACATGTACATCCGTCCTAAAGTGTGAACGAGTTGGGAATGTGGACGAATTACGAATGAGGACGTGTTGGGAATTTGGACGGGTTGGAAATGCGGGCGAGTTGGGAAAGTAGACGAGATAGGAAGTGGACTATTTGGGATTGGTACATGGACGAGTTAGGAATGTGGACGAAATTGAAATGTGGAAAGACACTAACCGACAGGAATCGATCCTATACGCGACCTTGCACAGCATGTTGACGTCATCCCCAACTTTTAACGTCGCCTCTTTGGGCGTCACCTCCATGTTTTGACCTGGAAAAAAAAGAGAAAATTTGAATTAAAAATATTTCAATGACGAACATGCACAGCATAGAGTACATTAATATAGGGTAATAGAGGTCACACGCAAACGACCACAGTTAACAGCTTTCCAACCAAAACGTTTGGCTCACGGTGACAGGTGGAACGAACTCTTTTTGATAACTGTCAGGCACTAGTTTCTTATACGTTGGTGCGGAACCCTTCGTGTGAGAGTCGGACTCGCACTTGACCGAATATTTATACTCTCAAACGATAATCCCAAAGGAATCACGTAAACTCGCAGTGTCCATTTCTAGAATTCTGAAGTCTAAAAGAGACTATCTTATCTCTTAAATTTTAAGCCGCCATTATAAGTAATCATATTTCATGAGACGAGCCCAAAACTAAATATAACCTATAACAAACCGGCACAGAAATAGCCGGAAACAGACGGACAGTCGGAAACAAAGGAAGTAAACTAGAACATTCGTCGGAAAGGGGTTTTAAAACTTGCGAATCGTCATCCGCTTCCTGTTTTAAAATGGGCGATTCCCGGTCCGTGCTATTGTTTAAAAAAAAAGGACGCGCGTTTTCCCATTATTGCTCCAGAAAATTAATTTAATTTTTATCACAGAAATAGTCACAATAGTCGACCGCGATTTATTTTATTTGAGCTTAAATAAGGGGGATAGTTTTCTGTAGCGTTATTTATCGACGGATTTCAATAAAAGAGAGGCACACTAAGGACTTCATACTAAACAAGATGTTGTAAAAAAAACTAAAAGGGGTTGGAGGTGGTCCGGCTTTTTTACATTCTCCAAAATAGGTAGGTTTGTTTCAAAATTCTGAAATAGCTTTGCTAAACCAGGAGAAAAGAATGTGTCGGTATTGAATGGTTATAAGAGGAGGCGTCTAAATAGTAATTCTCACTATTAGCGTAAATGGTCTCCCTGTACCATTTCTAAAGAGGCCACAAACAATATACGGATTCGAAATAAAGAAAAAATCCAAACCGGGACAGAACCTTTTAAAGCTCGCGGCAGAGGCATAAGTTTATCTGTACAAGTTTCAATCTGCAAAGCCCCAAGCCTGCCGAAACCTCATGTAGGGTGTCTCACATTGGGAATTTTACGGGACACTTTCAGGAAAATGGCGCTGACGGGTGTCGATAGAGGTTTTCTAGCATTGGCATATTTGGGAATTGCATCCGTGCATAGAATGGCGTTTCAAAGATGGCGGTCGCAGTTCTGAATTCTGACATTTCAGATAAACTGAGGGTGTAGGTCTGTTCTGTACACGTATTTTTTACAAACATTATACAGGCCTTCCGAGCGTATAGTTATAGTTAGCTGATATATAATAAGGAGGTTGTATCTCAATAAAAAAATACACTATTGAACTGCTAGTCCAAATAGGTACTTATTAGGAACTGTTGGTTCATTTTTTTTAGAAATACTAGTATAAGATCTCATAATCAAATTAATGCCTTTTTGACCGACTTCTTTTCAGTGCTGAGCGAGTTCAAATAGATCCTTTTACCCTATGCTAATACATAATTAAATAAATTAATCTTGAATCTTGTATCTTAAAATACATTAATCATCGCATTGGTACATAGTCAGCATCGTATTCAAAATTTGAAGCCCACATTTACTGTGTTAGAAGCGAGCTAGCTTGAAATCACTCAATAATGGAAGACAGTGGTATTTTTTATGTAAGGAATAGTTTTATGTTTGTACAGCAAAATAAAAACAAATGGTCACCCTACTCGCAAGTTTTCGTCAGAAAATTGTAAACTACGCGATTCTCGGCGAATATTTTGTACACTCGCCGTAAATATAAGCTGCAATTTTCCTTACTAATCCAATCTTATTACATACACCATAGGTCTTAAAATCGTACATAACTTTATTAAGTTCAAGCGAAAATACAGTCGCCCGCAAAACCTTTATTTTGCACATCCTCTATTTACTTGTGCGTTATGTGCGAGTTTACAACAATTCTGATAAACTGGATGTATATTCGACTGTACCTACCTTCGAATAGGTTTTCTGAGCAACAAACATTTACATACATATTCTAAATTCGCTGGAAAACTGAATGGCGCAGATTTGTACTTTCTGAAAGGAAATATTCCAATGAGTTCTTTTTGGCCATAAAGTTTTCTTTTGTTCAATTTTAGGTCTATATCTTTGCTATATTTTGTTCATTATTTTAATTAACTTATCTGATCTTGTGCGTATTTCCTGTCTATCCTAGATTTGCTGGAAGAAATATCTTAATAGAGATTAGCCTAGCCTTTGACTAGCCTTTGTACATGTATTCTCCAATTTTGAATTTTCACGTACGCTACTTATTTCGTGGACTTCATTCGTTTTCGTAGTGCGTTTGGGTAAATGGTCAAGACTGTGCTCGTAGGATGGTGCTTCATCAAAATTGCACCTATGAGCGCTTTCTGCGGGCCGCTAAATTGGCAATTACTGAGCCAGCGTGGTGAAGAATGGCGCAATTTTACTCGCAGCCGGGTAAAGGCCCCTGCCCCTCGGTGGGAACATTAATAGGCTATTGGTATTTTTTTTTATTTTTTTTTTTATTTTATTAATGAACAAAAATCACACAGCCATTCTTACAGCTAGTCGGAAACATAAACTTAAAATAAGGCCAATTACGGTATTTGTGTTTGACTATACAAATCCCTTTACGAAATTATGACCACAAAATAACATAGCGTCACGCGTTATCCCATACGGGGTGGCAGAGGCTCAATAGGCTTGTGGCCTGTCAAGTCAAAATAGATACTTTTTATGAACTGTCAAAAGGGAACTTTTGTTCCTGAGTTCAATGAAATAACAACAAAATGACGTCATGGAAGAGTGCCATCAAATGCTGTCTTTTTTTCACAAAATTGACTTTATAAAATACGAGTATATCTGCTGGAAATATACAATTCTGAGAATGTCAAGCCATTTTGTACATAATGCTTCAACTTAAGACTTGTTCCTAGATTTATTGGATTAACTTGGCCACAAGCCTATTGTGCCCACTTTTGGGCAGTTATTCAATACTCCGTTTCGCGTGACACGGGGCCGGCCCATCGCCGAACACGAACCATCTCAATAAACTGTTCATACAGTAACGGCACAAGAAAATTTAATTTATTGCCGAATAAATTTCATAGCATCGCGAATATCGCTCGTCAATAGTCAACCGACGTCGATGCCAGTTGCCGGTCAGTGGGCGTCCATACATTTTATATGAAACGCGGCGGAATATTGATGTACCCCCGATTGCGATGCGGGGGCGATAGTCGATTTCGAAAATTTTACTTCAGTAAATTTAAACAGAGTTTAACCCCCAGAGTCAAGCCATTTGTCATTCTCCTGGCCGAAAAGGGAAAAATATTGACATTAAAATTAGTTTGACAGTGGGTACCAAAACGTCAAAAATTAGACATTAATTGACGTCTTGGTACCCACTGTCAAACTAATTTTAATGTCAATATTTTTCAAAGGACTCTTCTGTCCAGCGAATGGGCGTGTAGTAAAAAAATATACTTATAATACTGACAATAAAAATGAAACAAACAGAGCAAAACCACTTTAAAGAGAATTTTTGGAATAAATAAGTGTATGCAAACTGCACCTAACAACTTATCGTAACAAATCGTCACGTCTTTTCCCATACAGGGTAGCAGAGGCACAAACGAGCCCACTTTTCCCATACGGGGTAGCAGAGGCACAAACGAGCCCACTTTTCCCATACGGGGTAGCAGAGGCACAAACGTGCCCACTTTTCCCATACGGGGTAGCAGAGGCACAAACGAGACCACTTTTCCCATACGGGGTAGCAGAGGCACAAACGAGCCCACTTTTCCCATACGGGGTAGCAGAGGCACAAACGAGCCCACATTTCCCATACGGGGTAGCAGAGGCACAAACGAGCCCACTTTTCCCATACGGGGTAGCAGAGGCACAAACGAGCCCACTTTTTTTAGGTGGAGTTTTTGGAATAAACACGCTCAATTTAAAGTGTATTAAAACTGTATTATAGTATTTCAACCCGAGTCATTCAAACTGTATTTAAATTGTATTTAAACTGTATAAGGCCGCATTTCAACCCGAGTCACATATTCATCTGTCCAATTAAATAAAATTATGCCAAAAAGCATTCCGCATTCGACAGAATTTGGTATGTTAATTCCATTGAATGAAACCGCATTTCGTCTTAATTTGATACATACTTATACATACAATACACACACACATAATACACTCGAGGGTTCATTTTCAATTAGGGGTAGCCATTCCATACTCCATTTTATGTATGGCCCATTGCCACAGTTCAACATCAATCAAAATAGAATAAGTATGTACCTGAGCTACGTAGAAATTCGCGATGTTAAAATATGCGACTATGAAATTGTAGGAATGATGAAATATGACGAATTGGAAATTCGCTACTTTGAAAAAACCTTATTTATTTATTTATTTAAAGTAAATTCGTACAACATGACAGAAAAAAATCCAATTCGTCGTACAAAGTATCCAAACTATAAAATAGATTACATTAAACACCACATGAAATTATTAGTCAGGTCAATTGAAATTAAACCAACAAATCGTATAAATAAGGATATTTTCTTAATACAACGAAACTAATTTTATAACATAACATTTTAGTAAATACTTACGGCTATTTTGACCGCGAGTTAGAAATCCAGAGTGTAGCCAAAGTTTACTCTAGTTCATTCTGTACTCGCTGTCTATCTTGTCGACTTTACGGATAAATTGAAAAAATTTAAAAGTAAAAGAAGTTTCATAGCATCGATATCCTCTAAATCCCGGACTCAATTCAATTGTTTGAATCGGTTCATACCGGTTCAGCGGAGCGATTCTGTAAAACCTTATTTTAAACTTCGAATCTGAATCCGCTGAGAGTTTTCATTCATCATCATTATACCGTCTGTGACGATATCTGTAGCCCATTGCATAGACACTGGCTCTCTGTTCATATGAACCCTAATCGTAAATAACATAATCATGATAATTATTATTTTAAATCTTATTTTATCTTATTTTAGTTTTATTAGTTTTGTAGATAATTTGTTTAATTTTATTGTAATTTTATTGTATATTGTATATCGTGGATCTTGTGTCTGAAAATAAATAAATTATACACATCGTGATCTCAGTCAGATCTCAGCCCACTCAACCCACAGCTGGTCAAAGGCCTCTCTCTTCTCAATAGCGCCAATCCAAACGTCCCGCGCTAACTTTATACTTTATCAATTGAGATCCTGTCGACTTGGTGATATCTTCGGACCATCGGGCAGGTGGTCTCCCTACTGGCCTTGGCCACCACTCTGTAACTGACTTGTTCAACCGTTGACATTCTAAAATCTCGGTTGATAAATTCTAATTTACACGCGCTACCCTTGCGAGCGTGGCAGCGAGTTGAACTAAATTGACCGGTCATTGTGATAAAGTATGAGATGACGTTCCAAGGTAATTTCCCCGTCACTTCGAACTCGAACACGATTCAAAGTGTCAAATAAATGCGAAGTGATGGTGATAGCGATGGGACATGCGAGTTATTGTTTTAAAACAGAATCGACGACGTACGGAGCGGCAGCATCGTTCGCTCCGAGCCAATATCCGTGCATCTAACTCCATTTGGTTAAGTCTTGTCTTTGGCGCAATCCAGCCGGCACAAATCCGGTTAAAGGCGGTCGTAACCGGTTAAAACCGGATTAAGGGTTGGGAGCTTGTGAGAAAAGCTTCATCGAAACATCCAGTTTTCGGATTAGGCAATTTAGAGAGGGATAGCTTACTAGACGTGTTGGAGGCGGGAAAGAGAAGCTATTATACTGATCGGAACCGGTCCAGGTCAAAACTATGAACTGAAAGAGTCTTATCAAAATTGGTTCAGCTATTTGGGCATGAAAATATCTTAACACAGTTTCGGCGTTATAATAGTACCGACTTCTCCTACAGTATGTCTTGAATAATTGCAAGACTATCATATCCTGCCTAGATTTGCTGAAACAAATCTCATTTTAGAGATAATCTCGTCTTTTAGGATTAATTATGTAACTTTACCTGGGCCCGAATTCTACTGTACACAAGCATACCACAAGCCTGGCACAAGCTTCAATACGACGCATTTGGTATTCTACTAAAACTGGATTCGCAATTCACAAGCGCCAGCCTGACGCCAGCCTACTGCCCGACAGTAGAATACGAAGTAGGCTGGCGTCAGGCTGGCGCTTGTGAATTGCGATTCCGGTAAAGAAGAAATAAATGGGGGCGCACTGTACTTTTGCTACCCCGTATAGTAAATGAAGTGATTTTGGTAAGATCGTTTAACATATTTTTCCGTTATAGGGCGTGTCGTCAAAACGGCTCGATATAATAGCAAATGTAGCCCTTTAATGTCCCCCCACCAATATGCAAGGACCTTTAGGACGAGTAAGATTGAGCCATACTCCATCACGCTGGCTCAGTGTTCAGTGTTTGATGTTTTACGACTACATACCAAGTAGCGTAATAAATGTACTTCACGGGATTCGAACCTGCATCTCCCAGTAGAAAGCAAGCACGATACCTAAAGACTGTTATATAGAGTTAATTCACATCGAAAGGCAACAGAACCAATTAATCTGAAAGAAGCGACGACTAATAGAGCTAGCAAATGAAAGAAAAAATGTACTCAGTATGACTTCATACTAATCAAGCCACTGTCTAACGAAACGATACTATGGACAGGGAATGCTGTGGAGTGGTTATTGTGAGATGGAGAACTTTTGAATTAGCCCCTCGTCTGTGTAAATGGCCGCTACGGGCAAATAACAATTAACATGTAGGTAATTGGTGTTATAAAATTACCCACTGATGAAGAGTAATATATTCAGCCATTTTTGTTGGTACCTGGCTTTTGCCCCTTTCTAAAAGGAGCATTAGCTGTGACAACTTTTTTTTTTATAACCTCATGTCAAACTCGTTTCAGACAATCACATGCCGCTATTTGGAATTAATCTTCTATTTATGTCTTTTTATACGCCGCGGGTATCTATAAGAAGGCAAAATGTGCAAAAGATCTAATAATCTGCTCCACACCTCCCGATGTTCTAACAGTGGGGACATATTTTTCTCCCGACTCCAAATTGCGGAGCTAATAGAGTTTGATACTAGCTACACTCGTTTGGTGACCCGGATTCTCTCGCTTTACTCATTTAACGTGTTGACGTAACACTTACTGGGTTAACTGGCGAGGAATGTCAATTTTGTTTGTAGTCGATTTGTGGTAAGGAGGGTAGCTAAATAATTAAAGAGTTGAACGGGAGATAGGGGTTAAGAAATGTAAACAACATAGAACTTTTGCCATACGGTTTGGTAGGAGCAATATGTGAAATACCTAGGCTAACGCCCAGTATCCTGAAACCAAGGTCAACGAAGATTGCGGAAGTGAGAAGCGAATATTACTCGGGAATAGGAACAAGTGGGATGGCAATTGTGCGCTCGCGCCTAATCTGAATCAACGTAAGCGCCAAAACGGGAAAAAAAAACATAAAAAATAAGCAATTTCAGGGAATTACATTTCAATTTTCAAATCGCTAGTAACAACAATTCCCCACATATCACAATTAATAGAAAGATCATATTTTTACTATTACTGTGGTATAATAGAAAAAAATATTGAGAAAAAGGGTTGACTGGATTTTTTTTCTATCGAGAAAATTTTATCCAAACACGTTTTCCAACATGAAAACCCTAGATTGTATAGTCAAATAAGATATACCAGAAATTGATTACGATTTGCCGAGTACTTCCTGAAATACACAGAAAAAAAAAAAACACTCCCAAATTATTTAAGTAGCGCCTTAGGTTAACAGGTTGGTTAAAAATCAGTTTCGTAAAATCACGTCCCGCCATTTTGAATATTAGCGGCTCGTGATTGGCTGAGGCTGATTTAACCAATCTGTTGCCTTAATCAGCGCCCGGAATCCGCGCATTAGTCTCCCCATGGGAGGTGAAGCCAGGCCTAAATGGTCTAGTGTTCAGGGCCTTAGAACGGATCTCACTCCGTCCGCATTGAGCTCATGGACTTTATTACCTTTGTGCCGATACACTCCTACTATGTACATATGTTACCGGCAAAGTATGAAATCAGGCATTCTATAGAATGCTTAAAATTGGCAGGCAATGCATGAAACGGTTCTTATTTCACACTTTACCTAGGTATTCTATACAATCCCCAAGACGTATCAGGCAATGTATGAAGTAAAGAATGTAGGGTAGAGGTAGGTACTGATGGTTGCGGGGCGATTATGTCAAATAAACTTTTCTTTAATATTTGGCTAGTAATTTATTGTGGCTAAATTTAAATTGGATTTAGGCTAGATTGGAACTTCGAAAAAGCAAAACCAGAGCGAGCGAAGAGGGGCGGAGCGAGTGTATGCAAATGAAAAACAAATTTTAATATAAAAATTACCCTTACATTCTTATTTTCCAAATAGATACATGGATATTCTACGGTACTTATTCTATTCAATACCTGGGCAATGTGTGTAATAAAATAAAGATCGTTTCAGATATTATTGCACACATTGCCTAAAGAGGCCCGGTATTTTATACAATGCCTAGGTATTCATTTGAATCCCTGGGCGGAGTACTATTATCTCTTCTGTGCCCTGGGTTTCATACTTTGCCGGTAACACATACATACATATATAGAGTGCCCAGTTTTCTCGTATCAGAACATTGCATTGCATCGCCTGCAGCTAACTGGAACTATATTAAAAGAGTTGAAGAATGGTTCTGTTTGATACGATTTCTTTTCAGGGTTCCGTGCGTCAAGGTAAACAGACACCCATAAACTGGGAGTTTCTTAGACCTGGAGGGGCTAGGCTATCGCCACAGATAGAAAAGCTAGAGAAAAAATAAATAAACAAGAGTACAACTTTGTTTATTACCTAAAGTCTTCACAAAATAAAAGGCCCGTTTTGACAGTTCACACCCAAGAAGTTTTTACCCCTAACGCGTAGGTAATAGAAGCGGTTTTTAGGTGCAACTTGTACGCTTTGCTTGTACGCAACAGTTGGCTTTTATTACCTACGCATTAGGGGTTAAAACTTCATGGCAGTGAACTGCCAAAACGGGCCTTTTATTTTGTGAAGACTTTACATAATAGTATGTGAAATACTACTACTACTACTACTACTCTAAACAAAACCGGATTCGAAACCGAGACCTTTCTAGAAAGAGGAAAACAATCTTGCAATGGCAAAAAAGACAAACGCCCGGATTAAGCTCTAGGCGTAAAAAGCTTTTAAGCTCGCCTTGAGTCTGGAGCTTTTCTTAGACCGAGGTTCCTTTGATATTTTTCTTACGACGCGGGTGATAAAGAGAAAATATTTTGAGTGTAGGCACGGTTCGTAGGGTTAACATTACAAATATAAAAGGTATTTAAATATGTATTAGTTTATTTATGTTAGATTTATTTATTTTATTTTATATAATATTCATGTACTTCTATTATAATTTATTTGTGTATTTTTGTTTTATTTTTTTACTTACTTGAGCTGCTGCTGGCTGTTTTGCATTTTATCTTTCTCTGTCCATCCTGGGATTGCTGGAAGAGATCTCTTTTTAGAGATAAGCTTGCCTTTGTAAATTCCTTCTCTGTTTTTTTTTATGTTTTGTTTATGTGCAATAAATATATACGAAATATGAACAAAGGCGAGTATTTCTTAACGCGCCTACGCGCAGATTACGATAAGTATCACTTGTTAAAATAATAAACAATTAGTTTTGTATGTGGTAGTGTCTAGTTTGGTAGGTTTGATGGCGATGGTACCCCGGTGTACAAAGAAACCTACAAAACAATTTAACGAAATAACAAAACGAAAGCTTTTGTAACTCAAATGTTACAATATTTTTAACGGATTTACGTACAGAATGCCTAGGCATTTCCTACAACAGTTGAGATAATTATGTCACACGTCACTGTCTAAAGAGGCCCGAGATTCTATACAATGACTATAGTCTATTCGTGATAAGAATGCAGTAAAGTCATCACTGTCCGGCGGCCTAGCCACGCCCCGTAACCAAATTGTTTCCAATTATCAAGCCAAGTCCACAGTGACCAGTTGAAGACAAACTTTCGAACGAAGGTTGTGTCCTGTCCTGTGAGTGTGTGTTAACAGATTTAAATTTAAATTTCACTGCATTCTTATCACGAATATACTATAGGCATTGTACAGATTGACGGGATTTCATACTTTGTCGTTCATATAAACACAAGATTTAGGGAGAAGGGGATGAAATCAACCAAAATTGGCATAACGCAATAATAGTCAAATTTCTTTACGTACTGGTATTGGTATCAATTCTATCAATGTTTCCCTTAGGGGCGTTTGTTTATGTGAGATATGATGAGTGCAGCGTTACTACGGTGTTTTTGCTAAAATAGGGGTTACACGGTTACAGCATTGACGTACCTATTACATTTACATAGTCCAAAAACTATAAATTAGAATTTGCAAAACACCTCTGACACTAATAGACGAAATCAAGACTTCATTGGACTGACTGGCTTCTTTCCTTATAAAGCTGTAAACTTTCGAATCACTGCACAGATTTTGGTAAAACATACCTAAGAACCATCGCAGTAATGTCTACTACCAATTACAAAAAACCGCATTCAAATCAGTTCACCCGTTTGAGTGATAGTGTCACACATACCCACACAAACAAACAGACACAAAATACCCACTGAGCCAGCGTGGTCGAGTTTGGCTCACCTGACCAGTGGGGATATTACATTAACACATATAGCGTTACGCCTTTTTCCCATACGGGGTGGCAGAGGCACAATTTTATTGTCAGATGACCATTTCGGAACGCAACCTCAATACAATCAGTCAGCCAGTTCAATTATTCAGGAATAATTTAATTAAGGTGTCAAAATTTTAATTTATAGTTTGGACTATTATGTAATACGGCAATGCAATAACCCCCTTTAGCAAAAACACCGTGGTCACACTGCAATGTATCAATGTCTCCCCTAGAATTTTATTTGATAAAACATTATTACAAATGATACTTGAAACTTGAAGAGAAATCCGTGCTACACCAGGCAACACGGGGATTTGACATTTTGTGGTTGGCAACCCTGAGATGATGTTAGGGCTGTTAGATTTTTTTTTATAAAGACTGGCTGTAAACTTTTACAACATTTTAAGTTAAGTTAAGAGAGAAACGAATACGGTATTAAATTGCTAAATAAATTGCTATTAAAAATTGCTAAATAAATTGCTAAATAAATTGCAATTAAATTGCTATATAGTCACAAGAGACACTTCTCAGGAACTGTCAATAACGGGAATTTCATTCAAATAAGTTGTTACATATTGTTCTGAGGTTTTATGAAATACTAGCACAGTGACGTCATAATGAAACGCTGTCTATTTTGACACAAAAAGTAAAATTACTTATTAAATATAATAGCTAATATACTATTTTAACGACCTCTGTGGCGCAGCGGTTGCGCATCTGGCTACTATGCGAGAGGTCCCAGGTTCGAATCTTAGCTGGGGACAAAAAAACCCAAGCCCCCCTAGACAAGATGCAAAACGCTAGTATCGTTTATGCGATTTGGCAATTAGTGACGCACGCTACTGGCTACTATGCGAGAGGTCCCAGGTTCGAATCTTAGCTGGGGACAAAAAAACCCAAGCCCCCCTAGACAAGATGCAAAACGCTAGTATCGTTTATGCGATTTGGCAATTAGTGACGCACGCTACTGGCTACTATGCGAGAGGTCCCAGGTTCGAATCTTAGCTGGGGACAAAAAAACCCAAGCCCCCCTAGACAAGATGCAAAACGCTAGTATCGTTTATGCGATTTGGCAATTAGTGACGCACGCTACGCTAGCTTCACCAAATGTCAAATCGCACACATTTTGAGTTTTCGTTTCTATTCGTTTTCGTAGCGTTATTAACTTTGTCTAGGAGTGCATTCTAGGATGTTTACATGTTTGTGATGTCACTGTTTCCGGTTCCCACGACACAGGGTATCCCAGTGTGGGGCCAGAAGCAATGTATGTGCCTGTATGTAAATATTTATGTTTATGTTTATATTGTCAAGCCCTTTTGTACATAATGCTTCACTTACATTTTTCCGACAATGTTTTTGACTACTTTGTACAATACCGTATTTGAACGATCCGGATTTTGTATGTCTTCTTAAAGCCAGTGTCAAAGGCCCGTGCCCCTCTGTGCGAACATTTATCTACAAAATTTTACACAGCCCTACCAAAACCCTGTTTAAATTTTCCCCCACACGCTGACCACAAATTATCGAAGTCATAAATTCATAAATAACATTAAACGAAGCCTAATAAAATTAAGTGCTGTGGCAGCCCTGGGTTTAAACTAATTTTCGTTTAGGGCCGTCACTATTGTACAAAATGTATTAGCTGGTGTTATTTGATTGCTACTTGTAGTAGAATTCTGTAGAATGGGTGGAGGCTTTTTATAATTATAAGGGCTGATTTCAAGAAGTCCCGATCGGCTCTATACTGTAACCGATTAATCATACTTATTTTAAGAAAGATGTCAGATTTTGTTATCTAAGTATTTATTTATAAATAGATTCATCGTTTAGTAGCTACCACTCGACATTTATTGGATTATTAAAATTAAAATTAATTTCTTATTATTTATTTCTTATTTCTTTTCTTATTTTTTATTGGATAATATTTATATAAACAAACATACATACTTACAAACATACACGCAATGAATACCTCTGGCACTCCGTATGGGAAAAAGCGTGACGCTATGTTGCCTTTGTTATGTTTATACATACAAAATTACAAACTTACATACATACATACATACATACATACATACATACATACATACTAGTGCATTCGAATAAAAAGTAATGTCGTAGTTTTTATCATATTGCAATAAGCAATATCTCACTTATCATTGTAACAGTTATGATATGTAGGGGAGGGGTGGTATAGTGAAGAAAATGAGATTACAGTAACAAACTAGTTCGGTACTGGCTGCGCCAAATATATCTAGTATTGGGGATGGGTTGGGTATAGAGCTTATTACATTACGCTGTCGGCCGGCAGGGCACGATTTGCTGATGGAACGACTAGAAAGAGACAGCGAGTCAGACAGGGCCCTGCCGACAGCGTAGTCTAATAGGCCCATATCCAGTGTTGAGTTTTCTAGAGCCGATAAACAAACCTCAACGCGTTCCCGATAAAAAAGGTCTTGACAGACGGACAGACAGAAAGACGGATAACGAAGTGATACTAGGGGTCTTTTTCCTTTTATGGATCGGAACCCTAAAAAGGCAAGTTTAGGTACCTATGTCTATGTTATAAATTCTCATGTATTATTTATTCTAGTAATTAAGATATATCAATAAATCATTTGCAATTTGTTTGCAATTTCACCTAGGTATTTAAGGTAATATCGTGTGATAATAATTATATTATATTTAAGATCAAAAGTAAATGTTATAACTGTGATACGCAAATTCGTATTTCTTATTTCTGGCTCGGAATGAAATGTGAACTCTCTCTCTCTCTCTCACTCCATATTACCCTATTATACCCTATCCAATATAACAGAAAACTTGACAGCTAACCTAAAATTTCATAAAATCCACTTTTTAAACAGTAGAGATGTTACCAAAACAATCGGAAAGAATCGAAATTGTTTATTCAGTTGATCTAACAGAAGAGTTATCATCGCCATCACTGCTATTAGCACTTAAAGATATTATTATTTCATTTTCATCCATATTTAAGGTAACTGAAGAATCAAGAATAAAATGTTAGACATATTTCCAATTCACAAATGTGTAAAGGGTGTATCGATTCTTTTGATTAATCGATTTTTATGAGCAATTCACCCACAGGCTAAGATTGACATCTGTCAAGATGCCTGTTTTATTGGATAGGGTATACTAAAATCTCTCTTCATTCGTACCTTTCGTTCAAAGATATTTGGTTCGGTCTGTTATTGGCCTACCTTTTTTGGGGAAACCTTTTTGCTATAAAAACAGATTTACGAAAAAATTCAAAGAAGGTAATATCACTTCACGACGACGAAGGAGGTTAAGGTTCTGAAATGTGGTCATTGATATCTTGTAAAAGTTTATTTTGGTAGAATTTTGGAAAAACGTTATTAATCTTATTGAGATTTTAAACGTACTTATATTATATGAATACAATTACTTTCCACTATTGCCTTCTTTATTTCTGCTGATTTTACCTGAAACAAAAAAACATTAACGTTAATATAAGTACACATAAAGTCAGCATATAGTTATTGATATGAATAAACTCGCACAATAAGTGGAAATATTTTTAAACTAGTAAGGAACCCTTCGTTTCAGAGGTTATACGGACGTTCTAACTTCTAACGGTTGGAAAACATCGTGAGGAAACCTTCATTTCTCCATAGCTGGGGCGATCGGCTAGCCCCCTGTCACCCAAAATGGAGTATTGAATCACTGGCTAAAAGTGGGCACAGTGGTGCCTCTGCCACCCCGTATGGGAAAAAGCGCTACGCTATTTTAATGTTAAAAAAAAAAGCTTTTATAGTACGAAACCGTTCTGGTGCGCCCACTTAACCATCTTTTTACAAAATTGGCTAAACCACTACAAAACGTTAACCGTGAATAATTTGTAGAAAGCAATTATAATCCAATTCCGCCATTTTGGAAAAAAAAGCATCTTCAAAGGCGGAAAACAATATAGCTAATAATATATTCATCCCGACACCTTAGGGGGCGGGCAGCACAAAGTCCCCTCGGTGGGGTCCTAATTGCTAATCGGAACTCCCTGTATAACACCCCAATTTGAGAATTGTCTATAAAGTGAACACCCTTGTCATATTTTATGGGTAGTCTAGTCACTGCCTTAAGGCAGGTTTCGAGCTGTATAGACCGGAATGCACAAACGACCACTTAAAGTTTTGAGGGGCAGCCAAAAGTACATCAATGTCAGTAATTATTAATGATCAATAACCTTCAAATATTGAAAGTTATAGAAGTGTTAATCGACGTTTCTGGTTCCCACAACACAGGGTATCCTAGTGTGGGGCCAGAAGCAATGTATGCGCCTGTATATTTAAATGCTATTTTATTTATTTTTATTTCATTTTTGCCATGTTATAGAAATAATATACACGCCCTGTCGCGTAAGGACAAAAGAGTCCTTGGAACAATATTGACATTAAAATTATTTAAAAAAATGACATTAAAATTATTTTGACAGTGGGTACCAAGACGTCAATGAATGTCTAATTTTTACGCTGGTACCCACTGTCAAACTAATTTTAATGACAATATTTTTCCCTTTTCGGCCAGGAGAATGACAATGGCTTGACTTAGGGGGTTAAACCTGCGGCGATGGGGTGGCCTCGCTCAAAGGGTTGGGTTGTGTCCAAGGTTAAATCTAGGAACAAGTCTGAAGTTGAAGAATACGGTATGCCCATGTAAAAATAAACCTAAGAATGCATGTCCGAGGTAGATACCCAAAACGCTAAACGAGAATCGACGATCTACGAGGTCTACCCTTGCTGATATATCAAACTCTCTCATCGGAACTTGGTTTGCTGGAAGAGATCTCTTTTTAGAGATAAGCTCGCCTTTGTACGCTGTTTTTATTTACTTTTTGTCATTGCAATTAATTGTGTGCAATAAAGAAATTATGAAATTATATTAATCCATAAAAATGCCATGTAAATTGAAATTTGAAAAGTCGTGTTTTCTTTCGTCATTTGACTATAACTCGATTCGCCATTTTGATTCCGACTTGACGCCGCTCCGATAGTAAACATTAGTACTTGGTCTTTGCAGTCGTCGTGTGTTTACTAACGGAGTGACGTCACGGCGAAACATCATGGCGGCTAGCGTTTCCGCGCGACAATGTACTATCGCAAATTAATTAATGATTTTAAGGCATTTATCGGTTTCACAAAATTTAATTAATTCTACTCATTTATCACGGCCTCAATTATTTTTTCACAAAAGGTTCCACAAAAGCAATATTACCCTATTATGCACAAAATTATAATGACATTATCAGATTTGTATATTTCTAGTCGTTGTATTTTATAAAGCCAATTTTGTGTGAAAAGACAGTGTTTAATGATGACGTCATTTGGTTAGTATTTCAAAGAAATCAATAGGTCGTCTTAACGGTTCTTAAAAAGTATCTATATGCAGCAGGACGCAAGCCCATTGTCAGTGACAATTCTATTATCTGGCTAAATGTGGGCACAATTTGGTGAAAAACTGTCAATTTCTCACGCTAGGTGGCGCATTCGCGATTGTACCTTCGTATGACAGGGGAACTGTCAAATTGTATGTAGTTTTTTGAAAACGTTTTGTAACTTTCTAACCTCAATGCAGTGCTTTTAAATGTAAAAGTAGGGGAATCATTTATTTCTATTATAAACCGCTAGTGAAACATGACGTCGAATTCTTTGCATGTTTACCTTTCTACCAGAAGAGCTTTTTTCCAGCTACTGCCGCATTTCTCCTTCGAATCTCAGTTTTTAAGCTCACGCTGGTTCTATATCGTATTAAAAAGCACGAAAATCGAAACCCTATACTTGACACTGAGACGTAAACAAGGTACATTCACCGAAGCGCCATCTGGGTTTTAGCTTTCAGTTTTCCTCTTAATTGTGCCACTGCAACCCCGTATGGAAAAGTCGTGACGGTACGTTGTATAAGCACACTATGTTGTGTTGACGACAAACCCAATTTGTAGACCGCAAATTAAAACGAGCGTTTCTCAAACTGTGGAAGCGTCCTATTGTGGATTTATTTATCCTTTCCATCCTGGGTTTGCTGGAAGAAATCTCTCGATAGAGATAAGCTCGCCTTTGTACATGTCATTTCCATTTTTAATTGTCATAATGTATTGATTTGTGTGCAATAAACTATAAAGTAAAGTAAGTAAGCGTCACGCCTTTTCCCATACGGGCAGTTAGTGGCACAATAGGCTTGTGGCCTGTCAAGTCAAAATAGATACTTTTTATGAACTTTTGTTCCTGAGTTCTATGAAATAACAACAGAATGACGTCATGTAAAAGTGCCATCAAATGCTGTCTTTTTTGCACAAATTGACTTTATATATCTGCTGGAAATATACAATTCTGAGAATGTCAAGCCATTTTTTACATAATGCTTCAACTTAAGACTTGTTCCTAGATTTATTGGATTACCTTGGCCACAAGCCTATTGTGTTCACGATTAGCCAGACATTCAATGCAAGTACTTTCTGTAAAAAATATAAACATGCATCTGCACTGCTTCTGGCCCCACACTAGGATACCTTGTGTCGTGCAGAAACAGCGACGTCACAACATGACGTCACAAACGGACACCTAAGGTTTTTTCACTTCTCATGCTCGTAAAGTTCTTTTTAACTCGCTTTTAACTCGCTCGTAAAGTATAATTTTATTGCACAGAAAACATAATACAGACACTTAATATTGGAAAAACATGTACAAAGGCGAGCTTATTTCTAATTAGAGATCGCTTCCAGCAAACCATGCAAATGAAGTTCGACTTCGACCATCTTCCAGCAAATGAAGTTCGTCTTTATGATGGGTATAGGCTGCATAAAATCGCTTTTTATGCACTAGTAGATACATAAAGTAAAATCTTCGTCTAAGTCTCAGAATCTAAGACAAAGTTCGTCAGGTAAACAGCCACACACATCATGCCGTATAAAAAATAAAATAAAGAAAGTATATTGGCGGGAAGTCCATATTTGTTCTTTGTGTTGTAATTTGCAATTATTTTTTGCAATATTGCTGTCTAATTTCCTCACAATCGAAGTGAAAAGCAGAGTGTATAACTCGTACATAAAACCCATCTTACCCTCGACATGACTATCCACCCTCGCCTGCAGCTCGGGTGGATATATACGTCTCGGTTACAATGGTGCGTTTTATGCACTTGTTGTACAATCTACTATTCTTTCTCCCAAGCCGGGATTTGTACAAGTTGTACAGTTTCAGAACCGCAGCTCTCACTATCGCATCCCAGAATCGGAATAATTAACCAACAGTTAATTCAGGCGGAGATCAAGTAATTCCATAACTGGAGGATTAACCAGCTTTGTGCTACTGTTTGACTGTCAAGGATTCTTGACTTGAAGAGTCTCTGTTTCTTCATTTATTTAACTTTTGACTGCGTAAATAATAAGCAATATTTTTCTTATTATAAACTTGTAAATGAATTAACGCAAAATGGGAAGTAGTTTCCAAGCAACTAATTTTGAGCATAATTTGATTGATTGTCAGCACCTATCCATAGTTGCTAGAAATCTGTCAAAAGAATTATAATTACTTTCGCAATACCTTTAGAAAAACACTTGAAAACCGCCAAAGCATATACCAATAAAATTCAGTTCAGCGCATGAAGACAAATAGCATAATATATGCACCCTAGTGTGACCACAAAGAGATAATAATGTAATGTATAATAGGGATATGTCCCTCTGGGCTACTGTAGGGTGGCCATGGCGGTAATAATTTTAGGGACTGTCTCTAGCACTTGAAGTGATTGAGTGATAATTCATATAAATGGTCAAGTAGTTACATTGGGAATGAAAATTTTATTTAGTATTTCGTTGTCTTAAATTTTGATAGATTTTTGGTTTTATTTATTGATTTTGTTGGTCATGTAATAGGAGTGGTTTTTGAATGATTGTAAATTCTGTTGAATTTATTTTATTGTATATGTATTACGAGTGGATATTACTAGTCATGTTATTGCAATAGTTTATTTTGAAATACAATTTCGTTTGAATTAGTTTATTATCAGTTGTTACATACATTAATTTGGGAGTTAGGGCTATTATTTTGGTTCAAAAACACAACTTCTTCGTAACGTTCTTTACATGCACATCACACTTTTTCTCAGACGGAGTGGCAGAGGCACAAATTTATTTTACTTACCCTCATACCTTATTGGATATCTTGATACCTTACCCTTATTGGATGACAGGGTGTTAGTCTATCCCCGCTATTTTTATCGTATTTTTACGACAGCCCCGAAAGAGTGAAATATTTTTCTAAAAATAATTTCACCAAACCGCAAACAAACAGTTTAGCATCTATAAAGACAGTTAATAAATAACAGGAAAGGGGTAGACGTTTGAACAGACAGCGGTGCATTTCATGAAGCAACAAGTCACTATTTTACAATTCAGCATTGGTAAAAGTTCAAAGTTCAAAGTGTTTATTAATCAAGAATTAATTACAGGTTTACATATATTTAAAGCTTAAGTAAGTTCTAAATATTAATCAAAGCATGACATTAACTTCTGCACTGGTCAGAGATCGTCTCGCAGTAAGTTAAGATCAAAAGAATAATCTAAAAACTAATTGCAGTCCAAAAACAGTTTTTTTTTTTATATATCTACCTGTTTACAGAAAAAACACCAAGATTTGAATATTGGCAGTTTCGACTTGTGAATACACGAGGGTACACTTGGGTCTACCCCTACTCAGCAATCCACCTATCTCATCCCAACTTGGTTTGCTGGAAGAGATCTCTTACCAGATATAAGCTCACCTTTGTACACTATATTTAGGAATGTTTTTTTTTATATCTGTGTGCAATAAAAAAAATATGAATTATGAATATTCTCTAGTTCTACATTTACATAGACTTAGTTAGATAATTTATAAAGAGGTCCGCGGTCTAATGGTCATGCTAGATTGTCAAGCAAGAGATAAGGGTTCGAATCGAAGTTTGAAGACAGTAATGGGAATCAGCGTAGTGAACCTTCGTATATACATAGCTGTGGTGATGGGCCAGTAAACTGTCAATCAAAATAAAGTATTTAAAAATCTGGTAAAAGTGGCCACAACACTGCCACAAAGACAAAGGCTTGACGCTTTTTTATGTAAGACTTATTTTATGTAATGTCCCAACCGAGATGAACAGGCCTTTACCCGGAAACATGTTAAGCCACGTATCCACTTGAGGCAGCCTCGGGTCGAGCGGCTGCCGCGCTCCGAGGCCGCGCAAGCGGAGACGCTGCCTCAACCCGAGGCACGCCGCGACACGAGGCAAATTCGTCGCCGCGAGCCGAGCCATATTTTGTCGGTTTTTTGCCGTGCTCAAAGGCGCCTCAGCCCGAGCCGTGTATTTGATGGAGACGTGCATTGCGTTTTGGCTCTAAACTGATAAAAATAAAATAAAAAAAAGCTGGCTCCCAAGCTGGCTAGTCACCGGAACTTCGGAGGAGGATGTAGACGAAAACCCCCCAAATGGGAATGTGAATAATGATTTGACACAAAGTCACATATACGTAGCGAATCTAAACGTCAGAACATTGCTATCCGACGCTAATCAAAAGACCTTAAATGGGACATAATTGGTATGTGAGAAACCAGGAGAACACATGAAAAATTAGAGGAGTACCCAGAATTTATCTAAACTGATACGTTGTACTAAATACGTTGTGGATCAAGCAGAGGTGTGTCGCCTCGTATTGATCCGCAACGTGCCTCGAGAGAGCAGCCTCAATCTGAGGCGTTTTGCTTCAAGTCGAGGCTGCTCTAATGGATACGAAGCTTAAGATTGAGAAAACACCGCCACGCTGGTTTGGTGCGACTTGGTAACTTGTAACTTTGTAACTTTTCAGCGAATGAAATGGACCTGAGACGGATGTTTAGAGCTTGAGCGAAGACAGGTTCTGACAGGTGACAGAGAAAAATGGCGACGATTAGTGAACCCGGCCCTAAATAAGTGTTTTAATAAATAGCGGCACTACTTCTTTCGGTTTCAAAACGCATTGCATTGTGAAATTTGTTTCATAAATAAAAAATAGAGGATTTCTTCATTCTTTTGTTTAAGAAAAACAAAGAAGATTTACTTGCAATAAAAAATGTCTCGTCTGTCCAATTCAATCTTTACAAATTTAAATATATTCGCGCATTTATATTTGTCATTTATAATATTTTTAAGCAAAATTAATATACTCCACCTCTCTTTTGCACATAATTTTTACCCAATATCCATCTTTTATGAAAGCAATAAAGTAATCACAATCGAGCCAGTGCCATAATAATAAATCTAGAAACCAATGCCACCCTACACAATGAATCCGGTAACATTGCACCCTCGAAAGACGAATGACAAATAATAATATGCGGTTATTTGTTGAGAGATTAGCGCCCGCGCACTGGGCCTTATTGCAGTGCACCCATGGGATGCCAGCTACAAAAATTACGAAATTTGCGATTTTCATACATTTTTTGACGTCTCGTAATTTGTAATTTCTCTATTGTACTCGCATGACATAAATAAATATACAGATATTTAATCATATTCCTATTTATTTGTATATACTTAACTGCACAAAAATAAAATACAGTACTATATAATACAGTACTCTCTTTATCTGTTTTTTCCCTGTCATGCCTAGGTTTGTTGGAAGAAATCTCTTTTTAGAGATAAGCTCGCCTTTGTACATTTTTCAGCCAGTTATTTAATAACCCATTTTTAAAATGTCACAAAAAGACTGCGGAGTTTTCGCGCAAAATGCTGAATATGGCAACACGACAGTCGTTTGAATAGGCCCCGGGCCTCAATAGACGCGTGTCCAATTACCTGTGTGGCCGGCCACCCTAGTTAGTACAGTGTGGACCGGTTTTACACAGATTGTTTTATTGGCTAGGCGGGGTCTGAATGTCGGCGGTGTGTTTGAGCTGGCAAAGGCTGCTTTGTATGGTGTTGAAAAGGGCTTAATTTAATATAGGCAAGTGCAAATCTTCCGTGGTATATTGGTTACTCGCTCGCCTGTCAGGAGATGCGGGTTTGAAACTTTGAATCCCGGTTGTTGAATAGTGCGATGATTGAAACTATTTATCTTATTTTTAGATATTATATTCTCGGAGCTAGCACGTTTTCCCATTGATATTTTGTCAAGACAACATTTATCAATATGAGCCTCCAACACCGGTGCTGACAACAGTCTTCCAACGATCTCTTGGCTGAAGAGTGACGTCTACAGGACGGCGCCAGCTCTACGCAAAATAATTCAAAGAACCTGGGTGTCAAGTCTCTAAAGTTTCAAGCCATCGCCACGCCATCGATATAATACGGCTATACAATGGCTATTAGTTGCCAGCCGTGTTTGTCCACTGTTACATTCAATAGAATATCAACAGAACATTAACAGAATGGCTCTAGCAATGACACACAGACACAAACACACCCTCCACCACAGATTACTTTGCCACTTTCCTCTATAATCGATCGATCGATAGGTTTGTCTTTGGTTTTTGGCATACGTATTGCTGCAGAATATCAATTTTGACAGCCACTGCCATGCCACAGCCACCGTGGAGCCATTAGCACACGGGACTTCCAATTTGCCACGCCAATGCTATTGAGAAGCCGATAGCGTCGAAGGCGGCCATTTTTGTTTACCAGATTACCGATTGTGTCATTTTCTGTATTTTTGAAGCAATCGCTACACCACTGGGAGGTACAGGTACGTGACTTGAGGCCCTGTCATCAACACAGACCTTTCATTCCTCATTGGTCATGAGGCGTTAGTTCCGCCTGTCACCGGGCACCAAAGTTCGCTGGAAAGCTGCATTGTTAGGGTCATCCATCATGGTATCATCTCATAGACTTGTAGTAAGCTTTATAATTTATGAGAAAGTCCTTTTGATTAGATTAATTAGAATTATGATTCTATGATATTTTTGCCAGCGTAACTAATTTACGATTTCCGTAGACTTCCGTTCACAAATGGCGCCATATTTAGAACCGGCAAAACATGGCGCGAAACGATACAGGCGCGCGAACAGAGCGGAGAAGTGCACGCACACACAGGCTCAGGATGGGCATTCTGTAGTAGTGTTGCCGGATAATCGATTATCAATTAATCGATTAGTAGGTACCTAAATAATCTAACAAATCTATTTGGTATCGTTTCTATCGATATAATCGATTGCATCGATACTATCGATTCTTATACTTTATTCGTAATTTCTTTATTGCACTTACATGACAGTAAAAATTGCCAACAACAATATAATCTAAAGGATACCTCGATTTAATCGATTGTGTCGATAGTATCGATTTAATCGATTCTATTGTATTGCTTCTCACCATTGATACTATCGATATAAACGATTTAATTATCAGAAACAGCAATTATAATCGACTAATCGATTATAATCGATTTTATTGGTACAAGTATAAGAATCGATAGTATCGATCTAATCGATTATATCGATAGAATCGATACCAGATCGATTTGTTAGATTATTTATATGTACTTAGGAGAATCGATTAATAATCGATATACGATCGATTATCCGGCAACACTATTCTGTCGCGTGCAGGCGAAGTGAACGGACGTTTTCGGAAAGTCAGTGTATTTATTGGAAAATAATTGTATGAGTATATGAAGTGATTATGACAGTGCCCTGTGAAAATACAAATTAAATGTTATACAAGATATGGACATTGGTGTTATTGGATACTTCCCAACTGGGGCCCGATGCTGCTCTGAGAAACGCACTTATATTGGATCGCTACCGCTTCTAAAACACCCAAAATGGCGTCATTTGGTATGCTCCTAAAGAATCGCAAATAGATCGTAAATAGATTGCAAGCATTTAGTATGTACGCTTGCTTGCAATCTACTTACGATCTATTTGCGATTCTTTAGGAGTATACCAAATGACGCCATTTTGGGTGTTTTAGAAGCGGTAGCGATCCAATATAAGTGCGTTTCTCAGAGCAGCATCGGGCCCCAGTATGCTGTATGTACAAATGAAATAGGCATACGAACGTTCTGAAAACATTGCAGGAAAACTAACTTTCATATCTCCATAGCTACGTCGATGAGCTAGCCTGTCATGCACATTGAATAACTAGTTCAACGTAAGCAATATAGGAAGGAGGTGTGAAGCTATCTTTCAAATGCGGAGTTTGGCTAGCTGCGAAACAGATGATTAACTACTAGCTGAGTTCATGACTGGTGTTGACCCAGGGCACAGAAGAGATAATAGTACTCCGTACAGAACGGCCACTCCCTTCCCCGCGCTGATTCAGATACCGCACCCCGCCCCTGGCGTCAAAAGATTGGTTAAAGGATCAATAGAAGACAGGGCTGAACGCCGCCGGATGAGTGACGACGCGTATACTTTAATATCGCTGCAATTGCCGCGCCACCAGCCCTAGCAAAGTTTACGCACACATTTGCACGTATACAAACATCATTTGGATATGTACTAGTATTAATAGGTGATTATTTTACTAGCGTTCTATGGAGTGTCCGAGGTGTGCCCAGGGTATCTGAGCGTGGGCCAGAGTCTATGTGTTTGGCTGTATACAACGTGTAAATGAATCAACGCAAAATGAGTACACTTCCCAGTAAATTTTGGCCTGACTGCTTGGATCAGCTGATTTGTATGGAGAAGTGAAAAATAAAGTTGCTCTGATCAGGTTTCATAATTAAAGTTGCTCAGAATAGAACAGAATATGCGGTATTTAACCCCCTAAGTCGAGCCATTGTCATTCTCCAAAATTATAAAAAAAATACATTAAAATTCTGTCAAAATAATTTTAATGTCATTTTTTTATATAATTTTAATGTCAATATTGTTCCAAGGACTCTTTTGTCCTTACACTACAGTTTGTGTGCGTCACAATACACAACACATAGCACAACATGAACATTTACACCTATAATTTTTGTAGGTACATATTTAATGTCCCCAACACTGTGATAGTGACCAAATAACTGGCATATAAAGCATTTTGGTGGTAGTCGTAAATATCTCCATCAACCAGCACTGAGCCAGTTAAGAGGAGTATGCTCATTCTTACTTGTATCCGGGTATCCTCTCTTTGAGTACTTTAATGGGTTATATTTATTTATTTTTATCAAGCATCTTGTCACCATTACACCAGGAACACGACGCCACAATTACACGACCCAACCAGAAACTAGAAACCGTATCAAAATAACAGCATCACTTGAAAACCCACCGAAAAAAAGTCACAAAACCCAACTAACAAGTGCGAGTCGGACTCGCGCACGAAGGGTTCCGTACCATTATCTATACAAAACCGCAAAAAAAAAAATGTATCGGAGCCCCCCTAAATATTAATTTAATTTTAATTTAATTATTTATTTTGTAAGTAAATAATAGACTCAATATATTTTACATTTTAAGCGTCTACCTAAAATGAGCAAAAAATCACGTTTGTTGTATGGGAGCCCCCCTTAATATTAAATTTCTTTTGATTTTTAGTATTTGTTGTTATAGCGGCAACAGAAATACATCATCTGTGAAAATTTCAACTGTCTAGCTACCACGGTTCATGAGATACAGCCTGCTGACAGACAGACGGACGGACGGACGGACGGACGGACGGACGGACAGACAGCGAAGTCTCAGTAATAGGGTCCCGTTTGGCACCCTTCGGGTACGGAACCCTAAAAACCGATACGACAAAAAACACACATCTGCGCATCTAAAGTGTGTGCAAAACTAGGGGTATGTGTGCCACTGGAACTTAATCCTAATAAAGTGGTATCACAAAGGACTTGTCCCGCATTTGTCAAATGTGTGGACACAGTAGTTTATAATCCCGGTTGGGGCGTTATTGTACAGTTTGAGAAACGGCAGCTTTTTAGGGTTACGTACCCGAAGAGTTCCAAATGGGACCAAGACTTCGCTGTCTGTCTGTCCGTCAGCGGGCTTTATCTCACGAAACGTAATAACACAGGGTGCTCACCTCATACAAATTAAAATATTAGTAACCCTTCGTAAAAAAGAGATGACGTGAGGAGTAAGATTTGTACTTTAAACGCCATGAGTTCAGTTAACTTCTAGGTGGCGCTAATCTTAGAATAAATCCTATATATCTTAGCGCCATTTCGTGGTCTTTCTAATTTTTCGATGGTGCTGCACCAAGCGATAATGGCCTCGAACTTAAGAAGCTTCCGTAGCATCTCAGTTTACGCCGCCGGTGTCATATTTTGTTCTAGGTGGTCTATCTGTATTATTATAATATTATAGCATCGGTGGTAATAGGTAGAGTATTGAAATTTTCAAAAAATGTGTTATCTATCTGCCGCTACAGAAACAATTGATGACTTACACAAGATATTAAAAAATAAGAGTCTCCCCATACAAGAAACCCTTCGTGTGAGAGTCCGACTCGCACCTGGCCGATTTTTTATTGCGACAAACGTGACTAGTATTGGAGTATGCAGCTTTGTGTGTAAGTACTTGTTTATTAAAAACAAACGAGTCCCGACGAGATGTCCCGGTTTCTATTCCCGGTCGGGGAGGAAGAGGAAATACCCCAAAGCCCTAGACAAGTTGCATTTGCTAACTCGCTACGAAAATGTTCGCGAAGTGACGTTTATAAAGATCGTGACATCACTGTTTGTAGTTCTACACAGGGTGTCCTAGTGTGGGGCCAGAAGCAATGTGCCAAACAGAAGCATAAGCCATGCGAGGCGAAGCCGAGCAGTAGGTAAGCCTTTACCTGTAAACGAGGAATATTTGTATGTAACGATATATGTTTTGAGATCTAGAAAAAAGGCGATGTAGTTATCGAGTAAATTTGCAATATAGGGGTTTTTGGGGGTAAAACATCGATCGAGCTAGGTCTCATAACTGAAAAAAACGCGTTATTTCCGAATTTTCATGCTTTTCTCATACCCGTGCAATAGGATTGACAATTTCATTTTAGTACAATGAAAATAAGGCATAAATCTCATTGCAACCTCAGATCACGTGACACTTTTTGGCGCGGAATATTCACACGAAAAGGTTTCGTTCAAATAAGGTCGAATCTAAGTTCATCATCTGTTATTCAACCTTCTTGCTTGCTATTAAGCAAACAGGCACTTTGTTTTCCTCGTGAGTGTTAGGCACAGAATTCCCAGAATTCAATCTATAGTCTATAGAATATCTGAGCCTAAAACTCACGAGGAAAACAAAATGCCTGTTTGCTTCTCGTTTGCAGCTGTTCCGAAACAGCAGCAGCAGCATATTAATCAATGTTAATGCAGTCTGATGATATGAATATAATGTTTATTGTGTTTGTACCACCAACCGCCGAGCATTTGCTCGGTTCCCAGATATTGTTTATCGATGTTTTTTTGAGGTACCTAGCCTCGGTCTGCTGCGCCAAGACTAGACTCTGAAGGAGCTGTGACTTCTCTTTCACGTATAAGGTAGGGTGAGAAAGAGAGAGGTGACAACTCGCTCAGAACCACTGAAACATGACACAACCTGTATTCTAAATAAACTTATCTAACTACCCCATACTATTAAATATTCATATAATTATTCCTACCTACACATTAGCATACCCTAATTACAGCATATTCTGTCACCGACGCCATTCATTACGGCTCGAGTGTTGGGGGGTAGGCAGCGGTGAAAAGAACCGCAGACCCATGAAATTAATTCCGCCATTTTGGGTTAATGAGCACGGTGGTAAGATGAAGGGTCTGGGACTACGGGTCTAAGATTTGATTACTGTAAACAAAACATACATTAATTATCAAATTACAATCAAGTACTTTTATTTAGGTATATTTGCTTAACATATTTATATCTATAAGTCTGGTATTTATGGTTTATTGTTTTAACTTATTTAATGTTGTGCACATGGGTCTACCTGTTGTTAAATTTCCTGTCCATCCTAGGTTTGCTGGAAGAAATCTCTTAATAGAGATAAGCTCGCCTTTGTCATGTGTTGGCCACTTTCAATTGTAAAATGTGTTATTTTGTGCAATATAGTATAAATAAATAAATAAAAGTATAAATTAGTGAAAAATCTGTCATTAGAGATAAGCTCTCAGTGGAACATCTCTGGCTACCCCTTAGGGATCATTCAACAATTACGTGATCACCGGAAGGGGGGGGGGGGTCGGGTGCTTGTATATACATCGTATTATTTGGGGGGGGGGGTAAGAATCCATGATTACGTCATCTGCGCTTCGTTTCCGACGACTAGACTAATGAAAGTATCTATTTTATTGATTTAACTTTATAGTTCTTACCTTATGCATTTTGACAAAATGACACACCCTCTTCCCAAATTTAGGTCATTTAAGACCCATAGAAACATCACATACGTGTCAGTGCTAATAAACAGCAAAAATTTCAAGCACGGACGAAGATTACGTAATCAATGCGAGGGGGGGGGGGGTAAAAACAAAAGATTACGCTGTGATCACGTAGGGGGGGAGGGGTTAAAAAAACGGCCAAAAATGATCACGTAATTGTTGAACGATCCCTTATAGTCGTAAATGTTTCGTAGTACGTGACTCGTGCTTACCATTGAAGTTACGTACTCAAATAAAAAAAATCTGATGCGACAATTTATCTCTCTACTCTTTATTGTTACTCCCCTACAGATAGAGTCAATAAAAAAAAGTTGGATGGTAGAGATAGGGCGCTGTATACAGGGATGTAGCTGGAGAATGTAGGTTCTCATATTTTTAAAGAGACATCAAAGGACCTCAAAATATATACGCAAAATAAATGAATGAACTATGAATTTTGCCAAAATGTTTCAGTTATTTCCGGCCAGCCGATAGGGCAAAGTAAGAAATACATTATTATTATTATTACGGACCTACTATGTCCCACCGCTGGGCAAAGGCCTCTCGCCCCCTCTTCCACTCCATCCGATCCTGAGCGATACTCATTTAAAGCAAATAGATATTTAAAATAATGTGAAAAAACATGACAGCCAGCCGGTTCAGCAGTCAAAACCGTCAATAATAAACTAATTAAGCCCTTCACTCGCAGAAGAACACCGCTCGAACGACCGAACAATGGCGAACTATATATTTGTTATATAAGATGAGTCTGCGAACCAGTTAAGTAACAATAAGTAAGAAATCGGATCAATGTCTAGTTTTGAACCTTCCCTATATTTATCTGTTTGTTCCTTCAGAAAATAAACTCAGACAAACAGTCATCATTCTATGACACCCTGTATCATTATAAGCTGTTTTTTATTTGACACATCTACCCTCTTATTAGGTCGTTGTTATTTATGACAGAATCAGAATTGGCTACTTTCTGTAGTGAAGTGACTGTCCTCATGCATCCACATACCTGTCCTGCCTAGGTTTGCTGGTAGAAATCTCTCTTTAGAGATAAGCTCGCCTTTGCGTATAATGTTTTTTGTAAATGTTTTTTTTTATGTTTCTGCGCAATAAAGAATATGAATATGAATAAGTGAAGTCATTATTGCAGTGGCGTCGTTTTGCTTTGGCCCTAAGCTCCATAGAAGCGACTGGCTGGACATAACTAAAGTCTTCATAAAATAAACTGCCCGTTTTGACAGTTCACGCCCATGAAGTTTTAACCCCTAACGCGTAGGTAATAGAAGCGGTTTTCCTAGGCGCAACTTGTACGCTTTGCTTGTATTCAACAGTTGGCTTTTATTACCTACGCGTTAGGGGTTAGAACTTCATGAGCGTGAACTGTCAAAACGGGCCTTTTATTTTGTGAAGACTTTAATAGCTCGTCAAAATTATAGACATAGATATTTTTTTCTGTCTTTTTTTCATAGGTCTCGAACTTCATCTCGATGTGGGTAGGCTGCTGGGTAACTCTGTGCACAACATAAGTGTTATTTAAATGGCATTGGGTAATGTTGGCGTCGTTTTGACGTTGATAGAGAGTTTGGTCGATTTTGAGTATTGGCGGCCACTCGTGAAACTTATAAATTTTGAAAGAGCAATTAAAAATAAGCTAATCTTACTATGGAGTACATATAGCTAAATCATTTCGGGGCTGAGGTATCTCACTTTAAAGATTTTTCAGTACAAAAAGTATTACATTGAAGCTCTATTATTTCAGCTTCGAAATGGTTTATAGCAATGCTTCCTCTTTAAATATAATACACTAGGATACTACTACCAAATAATGATAAAGATATCGGTGGCCGCGCATAAAAAAACTGACGCCAATAGTCCATAGTACGTTACCCAAACCCCTTTAAACATTTACCGAAATTCATTGAGAAACAACAACATAGCGTCACGCCTTTTCCCATACGGGGTGGGAGAGGCACAATTGTGCACATTTTGTTTGAGAGGGGGTTCCCCGATCGCAATTTAGGTATCAAAACAAACATAAATAAGACAGAACCGGAAGTGGCAAGGAAGTGCAACCGATAAATAAGATACATTCTAGTCTAGAAGGGGGACTTATGGAGCAGAATCAATGACTTCCTGAGACAGTGTAAGGACATACGTAATGTTGGAGCGTTTGTAGGAAATGCACTCAAGGGGATTGGTATAGGTATTTGTACATTATTATATTGGTATTGCCCAGAGACTATATATCCAATTGACTGCGCCTGTGGGGGAATGCGGCTGGCCAAACGTTTGTTGTGTGCAACAAACGTTCGCATACGCAACCTATGTACGATGACGGGACGCCAGACAGTTTCGCAGCGGCTGACCAATTACAGCTCTCTTACCTCGTCCCCCGCCGCCCGTAAATTGGTGAGTTGTGTTTCAAAGGAAAATGTATCTATACGCTCTCCACTGGATAAGTGCTCCCTGGTATTGCCTGCCTTTGAAGCGACATATCAGCGATAGCAGACACTACAAAAATTGAGAAAATGTTGGAAAGTTATTCAAATTTAAAAGTCATTCTATAATTGTTTCATAATGGCTCAGGTCATTAAGCCATCTACGAAAAAGCCTAAAGCCCTATGATTAGCCATGTACTAAGCATCACTTTCAATTCAACATTTCCTAAAGCAACCCACATCAAAAGGTCTATTATTTCGACATCTGAAAAGGCCACAGAGAAGCTTTCGGCAGCTTTAGCTCCCGCTTCAAAACACGATCGGCCATCAGACCATTAAATTTTGGTAAAACAACGGACGAGCGTTGACCTTTAGGCTTGAAAGCTTGTTGACTTACGAAAAAGCTTTAGTTAAATTTCCCTTGACCTCTGTGGCAGGACTCTTTGAGCTTCCGAATTCATAGTCGAGACGAAGACAAAAAACTGTCCGTCTACTGTCTTAAAACTGTCGTATTTATAGATAGGAGTTACTATCAAAATCCCTTAAATTGACAAACTCAGAATAGTAATAAGAGTAAGTATAGAATTTAGAACCTCTCCTTTTTCGAAGTCGGCTAATAAAGTCGCATCTTTCAACTACTAACTAAGCTTTTTTTGTGAACCACGATACGATGTTGTAAGAATTGTCATCTTCCCAGATATACCCCATGTATAGATGGGCAATCGCCTGGAATTTTTCCAGTTCTTGTAAAATTCCAATATCCTTCCAGAATTATTACGAATCCTTCCGAATTCCACTTGGTAGTAAAATAAAATATAGGAGTTTTACAATTAAAACCCGCACACGTCGATAGATAACTATTATACCAACAAAATAAGTCATAAGAAAAAATGTCCTCAAGTGTCACATTAGCGAGATATTTTATATCATACAGTGCCAATTTTATTTTTTTTGCAATTCCGTTGCAAAATCTTTCAATTGAAACCATAATTGACATGTTCTCTTGCGCTCTGACTGAATTTACAAGGGTGGCATTAAGCATTATAAAATTATAAGTTATAGATTGTGATGTTTACATTAGGTATTTAATCAATTGAATGAATTATGTTACGTACTTATAATTTCTAGTTATCATGTAATTTATGTACTTTTGATAACTGCACTATCGAATTAGGTTCCTCACCTGAAATTTAATGTGTGTGTAGATAAATAAATAAATAAATAATTTGTTGGTATGGTAGTCTGCTACCCGACTTGTGCACGTTTCCATGAAATTATATTTTCAAAACATATTTTTTCCCCACATTTACACATTTTCCAAGTGGGAAGGATTCGGAAGGATTCGTAATAATTCCAGAACTATTAAAAAAAATCTAATTTGTTGGTTTTCAAGTTGGGTGGTTCGGAATTATTACCAGCGCCCATCTATATATAATTGGCCTTGCACGAAATGAGGTTGTGAGGTTTAAATGAGGTTCTTAGTCACATGCGCGTTTGCCACAACATGTGAGAAGGTAGTTCGTCCAAGTGTGAGAATATGCCGAGCGAACACAGAACCTTGCGCTTGTCTACGAGATACAGACCTGCCAACTTAACTGTGAACTGACGGGTGTCGCTAGTGGCTTTCTAGCATAGTGTCATCATGTTAACTAGAGGAGAACAAGAGAATGGAGCGAGGTGCCACCATCTACGCCAACTGAACAGCAAAGATACCTGAAATACAACAACTGACAGGCTAAGTAAAGTTTTCATAGTGGCTTCAGTTATAATTATAATAATTCATAATTTATTCAGGTAAAAAGTTGGGCACATAGTTGTATGGATCCCAGTCTCCTAAACTAAGTTTATCACCTGTATTTCAGGAGGCAGGGCTCTTCCATTATTTGGTCGTCGAATTTTTGAACAAATAAACCACCATCTAAAGAGTAATTTATGAAATGGGTAATGAGATTCAGTAGTTCCGCTTTGGCCGTTCTCTGGATAACGTGGAGGCTCTGTATTTCATATTTGGGAATTTCGTCCGTGAATAGAATGGCGTTTCAAAGATGGCGGTCGTAGTTCTGAGTTCTGACATTTCACAGATAACTTGGCAGGTCTGTCACTATCATCCTTTCATCCGCGACTCCACGTTGTCAATGGTGCTTCACTCCGCGCGACTAGGGAATACAAATTTCATCCACTAAGGCTCTTGTGAAACAGAAATATGAGTTTCAGGCCGAATGCACACATGCTGAAATTGAGTAGACTTTGAGTATTCTTTGAGTATTCGTCTTTGAGTTGTCGATTTAGCATCTAAGTATTCATCAGAGACTATTTATCCTATTGACTGCGCCTGCGGGGGAATGCGGCTCGCCAAACGTTTGTTGTATTCAACAAACGTTCGCATACGCAACCTATGTAGGATGAATGCACACATGCTGAATTTGAGAAGACTCTGAGTATTCGTCTTTGAGTTGTCGATTTAGCATCTAAGTATTTATTGACCGAGCGAGCGAAGCGAGCGAAGCGTCTCCGTTTCAGGTTTGGGCAAAAATGCTTTCGTATGTCCGGTTGTTCTCCTCTACAGGTCGCATTTATGAACCGATTCTCGTGAAATTTTGTGAGCAGGTTGGAAAAATAAATAGAATTTTTTACTCGAGCCAATTTTTAGATTTTTTTCAAAATGGCGGAGATATGGGGTTTTAAAATGTAAAAAAATCGCTACAACCCAAACGGCTCGATGGATATTAACAAATGAGGTGTCGTTGGATTCGTAAAGACCATGAGAATGAAACAGATGAGCGAGCGAAGCGAGCGAAGCGTCTCCGTTTCAGGTTTGGGCAAAAATGCTTTTGTATGTCCGGTTGTTCACCTCTACAGGTCGCATTTATGAACCGATTCTCGTGAAATTTTGTGAGCAGGTTGAAAAAATAAATAGAATTTTTTACTCGAGCCAGTTTTTAGATTTTTTTCAAAATGGCGGAGATATGGGGTTTTAAAATGTAAAAAAATCGCTACAACCCAAACGGCTCGATGGATATTAACAAATGAGGTGTCGTTGGATTTGTAAAGACTATGAGAGTGAAACAGATTATATAATTTTAGTAAAAAGTCAATAGGTTGTATAAAAGATCGCGAAATGTAGTTTACAAAGTTATTGGTGCGGCTACTTTCATACTGCATGTACGTAACCAGGTACATTCATAAGTTTGTATGTGTTATTGAAAGAAAATTATTTGGGTTATTTTTTTTATGTGTGTTAGCAGTTCAGCTTTCCCACCGACATACTCACGAGGTCTACAGCTCACAGAGAGCCACTAGTAAAAGAGTTTTGAATGCACAAAGTCGAGGTCAAAGTTTGATTGGGTCTTAAACGAATGATGTTACTGTATTTACTTTGGAGACCTTCATGTTTCCTTGCTGTAGCGATGGGTTAGCCCCATATTAGGCACAAACGTGCCTCTGCCACCCCGGATGGGAAAAGGCGTTACACGGTATACAAAGCAAACAAATATCAAGTGGATTCAATTCAATTCAATTCTCACATTCAAAATTCAAAATACAATTTTCTTCCCTTCTTTGCTCCATCCCTAAGCCCACAACTTCCGAACGGGCGGTAGTATACAAAAATATTAATATTATATTGACGTTGACTAAGTATGATTTTATGGTCAATAAAAATTTTGAACTGGACTGATTCAATTCAATTTGTTTATTTCAGGCATACACTCATAGACAACATTTACATAACAGAACAGAAACAGAAACAACAACCTATATAATAAATTATTTGAAGGAGAAGATGTACTCTACGCGGCTGGAGCACCCGGCTATCCACGCGCATGTAGACTCACCCAGTGCGCCAGCAGCGACGAGTCCCCCCCCCCCAGCACGCTCTGGATTCATACACGCTCTATTTCCTGTAAATCCTTCTGTATAACAAACCCTTAGTACAAAACTCATATATACCGTACATACACACATGCAAGACTGTATTAGTAGCTCTACATGCATACTGCATTACTGCATGGCGCCATTGTCACAGAATGTAGACGTTTTACATAAAATTAGGGGTCGTTCAATATTCGCGTGATGGTTTTGTAGCAATCCCGTCCCCCCCCCTTGTGATATTTTGTGTTTTCCTCTGAACACCTCCCGATCAAGCGATTCTTGAGATTTTACGAGATTAATGTACGGCACGACCCCTTGTATAAAAACAATATAATCAATTTTCAACATATTGCCCGAGATCTTTTATTATAAAAGTGTGGAGACCATAAGTAATCTAAGTACCTCAATCTAGTATATACTGTACCTGTGGTATATTGTAAGTGAACTTTGTATAATCTCCTACTGGCAAATAAAGACTTTTGTATTTGTATTTGTATTTTGTATAAATACATAGATAAGCTCGCCTTCGTACATGTTTTTTATCATAAGTTATCTGTAATATGTCATTTGAGTACAATAAAGAAATAACAATACATATTATACTACGTCCACCATTATGAAGACTACATGACACTAGCGATGCTATCAACTGAACAGCTAAGTTGATGGCACTGTACGCACGCTGCAAATAACGTTGCAAGCGTTTGGAATCTGCTACGAACGTTGTTACGGCACGCTGCAAATAGCCTTGCAAGCGTTACGAATCTGCTACGAACGTTGTTACGCATGCTGCAAATAGCGTTGCAAGCGTTTCTAATCTGCAACGAACGTTGTTACGCACGCTGCAAATAGCGTTGTAAGCGTTTCGAATCTGCAACGAACGTTGTTACGGCACGCTGCAAATAGCCTTGCAAGCGTTACGAATCTGCTACGAACGTTGTTACGCACGCTGCAAATAGCGTTGTAAGCGTTTCGAATCTGCTACGAACGTTGTTACGGCACGCTGAAAATAGCCTTGCAAGCGTTACGAATCTGCTACGAACGTTGTTACGCACGCTGCAAGCGTTACGAATCTGCAACGAACGTTGTTACGGCACGCTACAAATAGCGTTGCAAGCGTTACGAATCTTCTACGAGGGCCGATTTCACGAATTTTTATGTCACACGAATGAGATTAATTCACCGTCATTCGTGTGGCCTCAAATCGACCCGGCCACCTTATACGGCAATATTGCTTCAGTAATACCAAAATATTATAGTATCTGTGGTGATACTAACAAATCTCAGCCAGATCACGCACGATCGTACCTCGTAAAGTATCTCATCAAAGTCTGAACTGTAAGTTTAATGCGCCGCAGAGCTTACAACCCGGAAATTAAAAGCACTAACTCAAGCACCAGACTTTGCTTGCAGTATTATTTACAGCTTTCCGAGCAGAAGTTCAGTTCCGTATTTTATTGGAATAGTTGTTATGTTAGTCTGTTGCCTAGTGGGTTTCACACTTGCTTCTCTCGCAAGAGATGCAGGTTCGAATCGGGTGCATATGTGTGCAACAGTGTGCATGTACCAGTGTGATAAATTTATCAATTTATTAATCGCAGGGGACTTCGGACAGACTAGCTAGTAGTACGGCGGAAAACTTAATATTACATAACATTTACATACAGGCACATACATTGCTTCTAGCCCCACACTAGGATACCCTGTGTCGTGGGAACTAGAAACAGCGACGTCACAAACATGTAAACATCCAATACCAGAACAAGGACAACTCTTTTAGAGAGAGGCCTTTTTTACACCCGGTTTCATATTTATAATAATAACAGTTTTGGCGAATCACGCGCCGCTATTTTGAGCGGCACGTGATTGGCTACCCAAGCAACAAAAAGTGGTCCTATAAAAGCTCTTAGAACGTTTTAGAAAACACTTTTTTCGGTCCTATAACGTCCCTAAGAACGTCACGGTTCGGTTGTTTGAAAGTGGCGCAATTACATCACTATTCAGTACTATAAACTAAGGCTTATAAGCAGTGATCGGAATAGGTAGAGTGATTTTTGGTACTTACGTCATGAAAGTCATAACATGGATATGCCTTTTTTCCGGAAGGTTCGAGATTAAACGAATTAGAATTAAAATAGTGGTTTAGTAGCTTGAAAAACAAAAAAAAACATTGTTCACACAAACAGGTTAACGATGACACATCTTGGAGACTGTACTCTGATTGGTCGCGAAGTCGTAAACTTTGCATTGTGCCGATGATGCTGCTTTTATCTTAATATGAGCAAGATTTTTAGTATTTGTTGTTATAGCGGCAACAGAAATACATCATCTGTGAAAATTTCAACTGTCTAGCTACCACGGTTCATGAGATACAGCCTGGTGACAGACAGACGGTCGAACAGCGAAGTCTCAGTAATAGGGTCCCGTTTGGCACCCTTAGGGTACGGAACCCTAATAAAAACGAACTGTGCATTATTTAAACGACAACTCTCTGAACTCTTTCATATCGCTTTTCAAATGTTTATTGATCAGTATTGAATAAGTTCCCTCGCTTTCTCTGCTTTTAAGCATAGGACGTGTACTTATAGTAAAATTAAGACATCATCCTCTTCTAATAAAAGATATAATAAATCACAATTGTCGAACGCGTCAGACATCTTGTTTCACGGAACACTCGGAACCAACTGAATGCAGTCGGCAGTTGCTGCCTGTAGTCGGGTTCCAGCTCGTACCTTAAGGCGTGTCTCTACAACTCGTACCTTAAGGCGTGTCTCTACAACTCGTACCTTAAGACGTGTCTCTCCAACTCGTACCTTAAGGCGTGTCTCTACAACTCGTACCTTAAGGCGTGTCTCTACAACTCGTACCTTAAGGCGTGTCTCTACAACTCGTACCTTAAGGCGTGTCTCTACAACTCGTACCTTAAGGCGTGTCTCTACAACTCGTACCTTAAGCACACCTCGGACAAAAATCACCTATTACTACTACATAACCAAATGACATTTGTACACGTGCAAATGTGTGCGTAAACTCGTTCGTTTGTGAATGTGTGCGTTCAGCGCCTAAAAAAAGTGTCTCCCGAAGAGGCTCCCCGACTCCGGGGTGAGGTGCGGTATCTGAATCCGCGCGGGGAAGGGAGTGGTCGTTCTGTACGTAGTACTATTATCTCTTCTGTGCCTTAAGGCGTGTCTCTACTTTTTCAACAATCGTTTATTTATTTATCACTCATGGCTGAGTCTCATAAATTGTTTCATTCATTCTTCTAACCGTTTGCAATCATGTGACGCTCTGCTTACATATAAAATTACAACACAGACAGACGTACAGGACGACTACGGCGTATATGCAGGCGTGAGTAAACGTGATTGTAGAATATAAAATAGAAACGGGTAAAACGTGAGTGACACGATAAACATTGTATTTAAATAATACAAACAGTAATTGTTCTGACAAGCTGACTGTTTAGGCACGCAAAAACTCCGTAGTTTCACTATACTTGTATACTCCGAGACATCCGGTCCGTAACGTATCATTTGCTATATGTATCATGCTATTAAACATTTAACTAGTGCTGTGAGCCCGGTTTCGCTTGGGAATCTCGTCTGGACATTTATTTAAGCATCACTTAGGCCTACTGATGTGCCGTTGCCGGCAATATTGCCATCTGGCCGGCAATAATCCCATGTAATAAAAATCCGCTGAAGAAAAGAAAAATAACCGACCAAGTGCGAGTCGGACTCGCGCACGAAGGGTTCCGTACCATTATCTACAAAAAACCGCAAAAAAATCACGTTAGTTGTATGGGAGCCCCCTTAATATATATTTTTTTTTGTTTTTCAGAAATAGATAGATAGATAGATAGATAAATTCATTTATTCACTGAAAAGGTACACACACAGACACATAATAAAAAGAAATACAAAATAGAATAAAACCTGGAAGAACATAACACAAAACAATTTACAAATAAATAATCATTTTCACTATGTGGTATTGTGAATGTACCGCGACAATAAAATGGCCCTGACTCAGCAATGTCACAGACGAATCTGTGACGCTGGTATTCTGCCAGGGCCAAATACGGACGAGACAACAGTATGCACGAGTACACATTATAATATACATTAGTATTAATTATTAATATAAAATTCCATTTATGACCAAAATGGAAACATAATAAAATATAACAAATAATTACATTGAAATTGAAATTGCATAAAGAGTGATATAATTTTTTTTTTATTAAATGGGATGTCAGTATTATGATTATTGGGATATTTTAATTGGGAAATTGAAAAATTGAGAATTAGTAACACAAATTAAATAGTCATTACTACACAAAATATTTTAATTGGGAAGTAAGTGATGTGAAAATAAGGTGGGTAGCAGAATAAATAAATTAAAAAAACAAAAACACAATAAAAATCAGTACTGTATGTTAGGAGCGTGCTGTTTCCTCGGCCTTTTGCTGCATTGTTAGGTATTTCCGGTAGGCACCTCTAAAACCAGCCTTACTAATACATCATCTGTGAAAATTTCAACTGTCTTGAGATTCAGCCTGGTGACAGACAGACAGACAGACGGACTAAGGGACAGCGAAGTCTTAGTAATAGGGTCCCGTTTGGCACCCTTCGGGTACGGAACCCTAAAAAATGTATATGGGGGCAACATACATTATATTCCCACAATATGGCCGGCAATGGCACATTTAGGCCCGTATTATTCTGGGCTGTGCCTCTGCCATCCCGTATGCGAAATGTTGACACTTAGGCCCAGATTCACTACCGCAACTCTAAGTTAAATGGTTCAGCATGACATTTAAGCGGCACTCAATTTGAGCAGTAGCTTGTCCATCCGGCTACTTTAACATTATTATAATGCGTATTATTCACATATTATAAAAAATAAAATAAAATAAAAATAAAAAAAGCCATTTATTTCTCGTATTAATACAATGGTTCAAATTTTTAAATAAACATATTATTATTTTTAAAATCTATAAATTCATGCATTAATTTAAATTATATTATTATTTATTTATTTATTTATTTATTTACGAGAACCTTTTAGGGTGTAGGCCTCCTCCAGAGAAAACCACTTTTCCCGGTCTTGGGCTATGTGCATCCACTGTTGTCCTGCTGTTTCTTTTATTTCATTTTGGGAAGATGAAATTCACATATTACATTATCTGTAACCTGAAGGACATCTGCAGGCGATAAGCTAGCCGCCTGTCCAGGTCCAGCCCTTAAGTTCCAAACCGTGGGAGAGGTATTATTTGCACAAGAGTTACTCACGAACTTCATTGAGGCTCGTTGAGAACTTAAATTGAGGTCAAATTCTGAGTAACAGTTAATTACTAGAGTCTTCTCTGGTATCATAGATAGTACAGTGGTGCTACACACTTTTTGCCTATACCGCGGTCATTCTTGTTCTTCTTCAGCATATAATTCATAATTTCTTTATTGCACGGAAAACAATGTGATACATAGTCTTAAAACAAAGGTGAATAGGCAAAGGCGAGCTTATCTCTTAAAAGAGATTTAAAACCAATTTAAACCCTGGCGAGAAAGAGGGGTGTTATTTATACGTTTGAAGCCTTTGTGTGTGTGTGTGTTTGTGTGTCTATATGTCTTTGGCATCCTAGCGCTTAAGCGGGTGGACGGATGTATAAATGCGGATTTACTTTAACTTTTAAAGCCTTTTCCCAGTCGGGGTGGTACTAAACTATCAATCAAGTCAATACCGGTTTCTATTCATTAATTACCACAGTTAATTGGCTAACTCTAATGTCAAAAGCAGGCTAAGTACCAAAGTTACTTAAGTAATATAACTTGCTTAGAAACTCGAAAGCAGCCAGATTACCATGTTAAAAGGAACTCTGCCTGTAACTTATAAAATATAAGTTAAAATAAGAACGAAATGCTTAGAGTTGAAATTCCACTCAAGTTTCTGGATATTTAGGTCACAGTCAGGGAGCACTTATCCAGTGGAGAGCGCATAGATAAATTTTCCTTTGAACCACAACTCACCAATTTACGGGCGGCGGGGGACGAGGTAAGAGAGGGTTGCACGAAACCAGAGACTATATATCCAATTGACTGTGCCTGCGGGGAAATGCGGCTCGCCAAACGTTTGTTGCAACAAACGTTCGCATACGCAATCTATGTACGATGACGGGCCGCCAGACAGTTTCGCAGCGGCTCTCTTACCTCGGCCCCCGCCTCCCGTAAATTGGTGAGTTGTGTTTCAAAGGAAAATGTATATTTATGCGCTCTCCACTGGATAAGTGCTCCCTGCACGAAACCAACTAAAATTACGTTTCAATTACGTAAATGAAACAAATGACATACCTATGAGATTGTCGCGATTCGTTAATAAAATGAGTGTAGCTTAATAAAAAAATAAATTTCAAAATGCCGTGCAACTCAGGGTTATACTCTATCCATGCTTAGAAGCAACTTGACAGCTAACCTAAAACTTCATAAAATCCACTTTTTAAACACTAGGGATGTTACCGAAACAATCGGAAAGAATCGAAATTGTTTATTCAGTTGAACTAACAGAAGAGTTGTCATCGTCATCACTGCTATCCGTACTTGGGGATATAATTAACTTGTCTATTCTAATATCTCTTTGCAAATCTTGTAAAATTATTCCCGATTCACAAATGTTTAAAGGGTGTATCGATTAATTTCATTAATCGATTTTTATGAGCAATATACCCTCACTAAGGGCGGCTTGCAGAGTTGCCTAAATCTAGATTTTGCGTCTTAAACCGATTTAACTTTGACATATTTCGTATATTTTGACAGTTGGTAAATTGAGTTTAATGCTAAATCTAGATTTAGGCACGTTCTGCAAGCCATCCTTACAGGCTAAAATTGACATCTGTCAAGGTGCCTGTTATATTAGACACACTATTAGTCAGCGGCCAGCTACTTATAATGTGTACCGGTCGTTAGGTAAACTATAGGTGTCGGGTTCGCATCCCGATCCGCGGCAAAATCCCCTGGTTTTGATGTCTGATACATATTGGCTACGTCGCTGTTTCCAACTCCCACGAGACACACAGGGTCTCCTACAGAGACTATACAGGAGACATTTTATTAGCTGACCATATTTTGGGGAATGATAGTACCCATAATTACGAAGAACTTTCCCCATGGAACAAGTGGTCGCAAACGTCACCCTGTATATCCAATTGACTGCGTCTGCGGGGGTATGCGGCTCGCCAATCGTTTGTTGTATTCAACAAACGTTCGCATACGCAACCTATGTACGATGACGGGCCGCCAGACAGTTTCGCAGCGGCTGACCAATCACAGCTCTCTTACCTCGTCCCCCGCCGCCGCCCGTAAATTGGTGAGTTGTGTTTCAAAGGAAAATGTATATGCGCTCTCCACTGGATAAGTGCTCCCTGGTCTCCTACAATAGAGTGGGGCCAAACGTACGTACAATATTTGTTTACTAAAACTCAACTCACACGAGACATAAAAACTAAGCAGCAGCTCCATATTTATATGTACCTGTAACAAAAGAACATAAACATTAGTTTGTTTATAACATAAATTCGTATGATGAAACTTTCCGTTTCGCAGCTGCCTTGCCCTCTATTCCGTAGGGATATTTGATAAATATAAGTTAGAAGAAGCTTTTCATATCTTATTTTACCTTCGCTAACGGCGGTGTCAATTCTTGGATGCAATTTTTACCTACTTATTATTTGCTTTATAATTTCAAATGTTCATTCCATGATTTAGGCCTTGTCCCTCAGGGACAAGTTCTATGTGACAAACATTTTACATACAAAATGTATGATTTATCTGTTCAATTCTAGATTCTAAATTCGTAAAGCAGGTAACGCATGCCACGCAGATCAGATTATGTAAATAGGACAAACTCGCGCGTCAAACAAAGACATCGCCTCCCCTGTCTTGCAGAATTTACACTATGTGGAAGCGTCGCCTACCATGCCTTGCAGGATCTACACTGCGTGACCTGTGTCGCATACCCTGCCTTGCAGAATCTACACTGCGTGACCTGTGTCGCATACCCTGCCTTGCAGAATCTACACTGCTCGGCTGCGTCACCTACCCTGTCTTGCAAAATTTAAACTGCGTGGCAGCGTCGCCTACCCTGTCTTGCAGAATTTAAACTGCGGCTGCGTGGCAGCGTCGCCTACCCTGTCTTGCAGAATCTACACTGCGTGACCCGCGTCACCTACCCTGCCTTGCAGAATGTGCTCTGCGTGGCTGCGTCACCTACCCTGTCTTGCAGAATCTACACTGAGTGGCAGCGTCGCCTACCCTGCCTTGCAGAATGTGCTCTGCGTGGCTGCGTCACCTACCCTGTCTTGCAGAATCTACACTGAGTGGCAGCGTCGCCTACCCTGGTTTTGCAGAATCTACACTGCGTGGCTTCGTCACCTACCCTGTCTTGCAGAATCTACACTGCGTGGCTGCGTCACCTACCCTGTCTTGCAGAATTTTCTCTGGCTGCGTTACCTGCATCTCAGTATACGCCCAGAGTGAATGCACTGAAGTATCTAGTTTCTCTCCTGTCTGTTAGATCTTGTCGGCATTGACGGGAGAAAGTAATAGATGGTAACCTGATAAGATATTTATTAACAGCTATTTAGAAAACCTGTCAAAAGTGCCACAAGTTTTATCGGGCGTTTGTTAAGCTTAGGGTTCCGTGTCTTAAAGGCGACTGAGGTGAAACAATCATTAATGTCAATTTTACACATGACATAAAATTCAACTGTGAACGCAAACGTGACTTTATCACCCCGTATGGGCAAAGTATGTAATGTGAAGAAAAACAAAACCCGGCCAAGTGCGAGTCGGACTCGCGCACGAAGGGTTCCGTACCATTATCTATAAAACCGGCAAAAAAGTCATGTCTGTTGTATGGGAGCCCCGTTAAATATTTATTTCAATCTGTTTTTTAGTATTTGTTGTTATAGCGGCAACAGAAATACATCATCAGTGAAAATTTCAACTGTCTATCTATTTCGGTTCATGAGATACAGCCTGGTGACAGACGGGCAGACAGACAGAGAGACAGGCAGGCAGGCAGGCAGGCAGACAGACGGTCGGACGGACATCGGAGTCTTAGTAAGAGGATCCCGTTTATTACCCTTTGGGTACGGAACCCTAAAAATACCTATTTAGAACGGTAATTATTTCTATAGCGTAAAAAGCTCATGTTTTTTTAAAGAAACCTCACAACAAGCTTTACTCTAACTTTATTTTCTTTCGCCGACAATGAAAGCTTACTTTGACGTGGCGAAACAATGTTGTCAGCTGTCAAAACTGTCAAAATGTCAAATAATACTCTTCATACAATACCGTTGGCGGAAGAACAATACATTGTACTGTTCAGGGTATAAGGATTGAAATGTTACGACAGTAGGCATTTGAGAATGGTTTACCTCGCCACTGAGTGAAATTAATTCTATTCAATTTCAATTTTAACAAATTGGTTTTTAAAAAACTCATAACTACCCAAACGAATAAATTTATGCAACACAATAAACTGCATCAAACAAAGCGTTACCACAACGCGTGGAACTGAAACCGTTTCTCGTTGCGCGAGAAGTTTTTCTACAACGGAGCAACAACGGGCTCGTTATATTTTATAACGAGCTTTGTACACGGAAACGCTTTCAGTGACACCCCGGTGGTAGACGGGCTCTTCCTGTGCGATATACGGAGGCGCTTTTTTTTAAAGCGCAGTATTAGCTTAGATTAACGAAACACTGTTCAGGGTGGCCCAAGTTCGGTGGTCCAAAATTATTAGGACATTTCACAGTTTTGGAATTTCATTATTGTACTCACATCACCTATACAGGGTGTAACATAAGGGTGTAGTCATATTTTAGAGGGTTGTTGGGGACATCATTCTGAGCAACTTTTACTATGAAGCCGATTTGATCAGATCAACTTTAATTTTTACTTCTCTATACAAATCAGCTGACCGCCCGGACCAAAACGTATGGAGCAATGAAAAATAAAGTTGCTCTGATCAAATCGGTTTCATAGTAAAAGTTACTCATAATGGTCTCCCTAACAACCCCCTAAAATATGACTACACCCTTCTGTTACACCATGTACACCACAAATAACTTATGATAGAAAAACCATGTACAAAGGCGAGGTTATCCCTAATAAGAGATTTCTTCCCGCATGCCATGTTTCTGGCTTAACGAGGGCACGTGTGCCTCTGTCACCCCGATGGGAAGGGTAAGTGACATCTCGGAGCTCGGAGCGTCGCCGCCGCCGCCGCAATTTCAGTGTTTTCGGAGCGGCGGCGGTCCGACGCACCGAGCTCCGAGACGTCACTTACTCGATCGGAAGAGGCATGTTTCTGTACCAATTTATTGTGTAAAAGGAGGGTTGATAAAATAACACAGGGTGTTCGGGGATATCTGTACGAAATAATAATTTGTTTAGAATACTAAGTCAGTAAAGATAAAAACACTATCATAATTTGGCACACCCATAAAATTTTCATTTATTCTAGTTAAAACGATAAACTGTCATTTAAAAAAAAAAAAATATATCTGCGTCTGTGGGGCCAAGTCCAGATAATTAGAGTTAGGCAGGTTATAACAGGCCATTGTACACCAAACAAAGACTTGACAATTACAGATGCAAGCGACAGCCCCCTATGCAGGGGTTGCATGGAAGTGGAGGAGACGGTCGAGCACATGTTGCTGGCACGTCCATCCACAATTGAAACCAGGATGGCTATTCTGGGAGAAGCTAAAACGACCCATGAGCTCCTTGAACACCCAGGCCTCCTGCTCCAGCAGGTGCAGGAGTTGGGTTGGCTGAAATAAGAGAGCGGGAGAAGGGGAAATGCACAAAGGCCCCGCACATGTGGGTCACGTGCAGGCACTTCAACCAGACTGTAGTAGGTGTGTGTAGGTAGGTAGAGAGAGAATGACCTCTCCCCTTACTGCTGATTCCGTTTGGTCATTCATCTGCCGAACACCCTGTATAGTGTTGTGAAATCATTTTACAATAACCGGCCAAGTGCGAGTCGGACTCGCGCACGAAGGGTTCCGTACAAATATCTATAAAAAACCGCAAAAAAAAATATGTATGGGAGCCCCCCTAAATATTAATTTAATTTTAATTTAATTATTTATTGTTTAAGTTTAAGCGTCTACCTGCTACCATTATCAATATCGAGCAAAAATGAGCAAAAAAATCACGTTTGTTGTATGGGAGCCCCCTTAATATTAAATTTCTTTTGATTTTTAGTATTTGTTGCAACAGAAATACATCATCTGTGAAAATTTCAACTGTCTAGCTACCACGGTTCAAGAGATACAGCCTGGTGACAGACAGACGGACGGACGGACGGACGGACGGACGGACGGACGGACGGACGGACGGACGGACAGACAGCGAAGTCTCAGTAATAGGGTCCCGTTTGGCACCCTTCGGGTACGGAACCCTGGAAACAACATTTTACTAAAATGTTAAGTTAAGGTACAATAGATTGAGTCGTATAAGACAGACCCGATACATGGTACGCCGTATTGAGCCAGAAATAGGAAGCGATTTCCTCGAAAGGTTTATGTATTCACGTAATCTTTGTAAAATCTTTTCAATTTCGCTGAATACGTATTACAAACAATATTGGAGAGATTGTATATTATATTCGTACACATATTTATCTACGTTTTCACAGCATTACAGGGGATAACGATGTAGCTTTAGTCAAAGAATATTTATTGATTGAAACTGCGCTTTAGCTGTGTATTTTAGTTCTAAAATGTAACAGTAAGATAATGAAAGCCCCTAATTGGCCTCGGTGTAAGTTGTTTATTGTGATTTATATTTTTTTGTATTGTGCTGTGGGCTCAGTTCCCAAATAAACAAATAAACTAGTGGCTCTGTGAGCTGTAGACCTCGCGAGTATGTCGGTGGGAAAGCTGAACTGCTAACACACAATAATTTTCTTTCAATAACACATACAAACTTATGAATGTACCTGGTTACGTACATGCAGTATGAAAGTAGCCGCACAAATAACTTTGTAAACTACATTTTGGGATCTAAAATACAACCTATTGACTTTTTACTAAAATTATATAGTCTGCTTCACTGTCATGGTCTTTACGAATCCTACGACACCTCATTTGTTAATATCCATCGAGCCGTTTGGGTTGTAGCGATTTTTTTACATTTCTCCGCCATTATGAAAAAAATCCAAAAACTGGCTCGACAAAAAAAAAACTATTTAATTGCTCAACCTACTCACAAAATTTCACGCGAAAAAACAAACATACGAAAGCATTTTTGGTCAATCCGGAAACGGCGACGCTTCGCTCGCTTCGCACTCGGTCAACAAAAAAATATAGCGTCATGGTGATGGGTTTTTGCCCGGACATTTACGGACGTATTGAATAAACGCCCAATAAACGTCCGTTTATGCCCAATAAACGCCCGATCACAGGGCATTTACTTTATTTGCTAATTATCACAAATTGTTACTTAATGCTTTGATAAAATTATTTCTAGAGTTGTTTTAATGTAAAGTAAAACTTTAATTCGCGCTATAAGTAGGTACTTGGTTTCTAAAACAACCATTTGTTTTCAATCGATCCTAAAATTCGTTCATCGTCGGACATCCATTCCTATTTACGATAGTTTTAATTTATGATCGTATGTCGTACGTGTCTATATTGTCGATGGTTCCCTATTTGGTTTGCTGGAAGAGATCTCTTATTAGAGATAAGCTCGCCTTTGTACAAGTTTTCTATGTTTTTATTGTCCTATGTAACTGTTGAAAGAGAGCTATTTCGGACGAAGGTCCAATTTGGAGCCCGTGCGAGCGCAGCTCGCAAAGGGCGCTAAGGATCGAGTCTACTCGAGATATTTAGATATTTAGAGCGAGCGAAGCGAGCGAGGGTGAATAAAGTTCGAGGGTGAAATAGCTACTTACACCCGTAATACTAATAATACTTTACATCATTCGAGCGAGGTAAATTAAACGGAAAGACTTAGAACGACTGCGGTCGCAGATGCATAAGCAGTTATGCATGATAGTTTTTAAATGTAGATTAGTGTATTTATAGACGATATCAAAATATGGGAACCGTCGGAAATCAGTAGTTTTAGAGTTATATTTTTAATATCCGCCATTTCAAGCATTCGGGACACGTGGAAATGTGGAAGTATTAGGGTGGAAGAAGACAAAAATGGCTGATTTTATATCGAAAAAGCTGTCGAAAGTTCACTGACCTCGAGGTCAAGAAAAACCGTCTCGTGTGCATGAGCTTTTACTCACTAAACCGGTGCCGGTGCCGGGCCGGGGCGTGTTAAAAAACGGAAAAACGCGGTTTCCCTAACAATTTATGAGAATGCGGAAGCGTGTGGGCTTGTCCACAGCTCGGGCATGGTTCTGCCTGCTTTTCATCGACGACGCTGTATACTGGGCTCTTTCTTTCTTCTTTCTTCTTCGGGGCCGCAGTAGGCTGCAGCTCTCTCTTCACCGCCATAGTCGTGCTCGTAGCTGGCGCGTATGTGTGGCGTAAAGCTTTGTCCGCCTCGCGCATGAGAAAGCGAGAAAGGACGACGATCTCTGGCTCCATGGTTCCCTCTTCTTGTTCCGCGTAGTCGCACCAGCGCGAGCGGATATGCGGGCTGAGCTTGTCTAGCACCTCTCGGGTCAGCATGGGGTTGTTCAGGTATCCACGCCGGTCAATCGATGTCAGCACGCAGACTGTGTTTTGCAGTTTGATGGCGAAGTTGTTCAACTCCGTCGCTGATGTCCCGGGCTTTGGCAACTTCTTCAGCTCATCCAAAGTTCGGTCGATGATGAGCTCCGGGTGACCAAAGCACTGCTCCAAGGTCTTCATAATCACGTCCGGATCGGTGGCCGTGTGTAGTAGCGCAGCCATGGCGTCTCGTGCCTCTCCCTTGAGACAGCTCCTCAATCGCTGGATGTTCTCGGCGTCGGTGATGTTGTACATCTTGGTGGAGCCCCGCATGGAGGCCTTGAAGGGTGGCCACTCATTCGCCGATCCGGTGAACGATGGCAGGTCGACATAACGCAGCCTCGGTCTTGTCATCTTCTGCAGGGCTTCGGCCAATTCTTCCACACCTCTCCCCGATCGGGCAGGATTCGGTGATCTTCCTCGCTGTGGCTGGAACTGTAGCTGCCTTGGTCGCATTCGTTCCGTGGCGACCGCTTCCTCTCGTCGTTCGTTGAGAGGCGCTGTCAACAGCCAGTCGTCTATCTATTGTCGTCGGGCAGCGGGCGGAATAGGGTCCCCATGAAGACTCTTCTGGTCGTCTTGTATCGCGGAGACTTGAGCAGCTAGTCGCTTCTTCACGAGTTCGGCTTCTAGCTCCAGCTCTTGCTTTTTCAGCGCCGATAATTTCTCCGCCGCTTCCAGTTCAGCCAGTCGTACGTCACTAACCTTCTGTTCCGCGACGAGCTATCAGTGCTATCATCGCTCACGTGACGTCACGACCATCATGACCGTTCCGAATGGGAAATCACGACCACCGGCGTCTATCACAGATATCCATTCGGAACGATAAAACGCGACGGTAGACGTCGACACTGACAGATGTCAAACCATTCTAACCAAACTTTTGTAGAATAACAATTCAGATCATCGTTTTGAGCTGGTTTTGATTGAAAGTGAGTGAGAACAGGCTGCGGCTGAGAAATAGTAATAATACGACTTCAGAAATGAATTAAAGTTATAAACAAACAAACTTTTCACCGCCGCCGGTACAGAATGACAGCTGTCACTTTGACCGATCTATCAGTGCTCACGCTCTCGACGATGGTCGTCGATGGTCGATGATATCCCAATATGGCGGAGTTGATGATGTCATTCATGACGTCATGGCAACCCTTTTGAGATATCGTTGTCACGTCAAAAACTGATTCGGAATGGCATTGTAGACGCTGTAATCGATTATGGCGCCGATGGTCGATGTTACGGAACGCGGCGTAAGTCGTACGTATCGCCACACTGTCAAGCATAGTGAGTGGTAGTCGTCATGACATGAACCATTTATACATCAGATGTGTAATGAGCTTGAAAATGGAACGATTTCTAGTTTTCATTGCCCGGCTTCGGAAACGCGAACTATCACGGACTCTTTTGACAGCAGCAAAACCTCCTTTTCTTGAGCTAGGATGATGTAAAGAAATAATGAAGTATGAAATTATGGTTGGGCTCATTTGATTTGTCTTGACAAGTACGATGCTGGAGCCGGAAGGTGGCCAATTGGCCATGGGAACTCTGTTACCAAACGGCGCAATCCTATTGTGTTTGGGCTCATTTGATTCATCTTGACAAACACTCTTATTGTAGATAAAATGTTTTGTCCTGTCATGATAAAGACTAAAAAGTTAAAAATAAATAAAAAGTAAAAAAAACATTTTTAAATTAAGCTTTTATTTCATTCCCTAAAAAGAAGAAAATTAATTTTAATTTATTACAATTATAAGCACTGCATTGAGGTAGTTACTGTTGAAAAGTTTCAAAACTTCTTTTACAAAAAACTAGATACAATTTGATAGTTTCCGTCAAATTTTAGGGTGTCGTCCCAGATGCGCCACCTAGCGTGAGAAATTGGCAGTTTTGCGCTTCATTATGTATGAATGACCGATGCACATAATAAATAAAGAATTAGTGATATTATAGATTATAGATGACGTATAAATATAGAAAATTACAGTAAGTAACACTATTACTTGAATAGGTACTTGTTTTATTTAATAAAATCGTACAAATAAAAAAAATTGGGCAACACTTTATTCCTAAATAATATATTTTGGTATAAATACGTAAACCTTATCACTATTTAACGATTACGTCTTGATAATTCTAAGTTTTGTGAAATTATGGTTTCTGCCCTGTAACTGGGCATTTATTTGGGCAGAAATTCGTTTTTGCCCTATTTGCCCAGTTTATGCCCTTTCCGCCCAGTTGGGTTTAAACCCTCTGCCCATCTCTCATGCCTCGTCCCATATGGGGTGGCTGAAGAACAATGTGCCATCAGTTTCCTAGCTGAGTAAAAATCTTTTACACACATTTACAGTTGTAATTGTAGATGCAATATATACCAAATTAAATTATCTGTTTATTGTAACATATTATTGTAATAATTTGAACTTCTAGAACACTAATAAAACTAATTTGAAATAAAAATGGGTCAAGTGCGGGTCGCAAATCGCACACGAAGGGTACCGTACCATCGTACAACAAAGCATTCAAAACAAAAAGAAAAGAATTAAAAAAGATTATGGCCTCACGGTGATTTGAACTCACGACCTACGGATTGAGGGCCTGCAACATACCGGCAGAGCTACCACAACGATGTGGGTTGAAATATACCATCATATTGAAATGCATGGGTGTATCAAAACGACTCTTGTATGGGAACCCCCTTTAATTTGTAATATCTCAAATATTTCAGTATTTGTTTTTGTTGCGGCAACAGATATACACATTTTGTGAAAATTTCAACTTTTTAGCTATTACGGTGCGTGCTCTAGGATCCGCTGACGGACGGACGGACAACGGACAGCGGAGCCTTAAGTAGTAGGGTCCCGTTAGGCACCCTTCGGGTACGGAACCCTAAAAATAACCCGCTATCTAGTGACTTGGTTCGCCATAAAAAAGCCAATCTGTAAGAGTATTTTCTTCCCTAAACATTCCTTGCTTCGTTATTCAACCCGATCGGTTCAAACTGCAGCGAACCAAGTTTCGAGTTGCACCAACTACCGTTAGTAGTTTAGCAGACGTTTAAGTCGGCGGTTAATTAATGGGAACTTGCCAACTTGTAAGTTGCTGCGCATTGGTTAAAATTTAAACAGCGATTTTGGATAAAGTTTTGCAGCGAGGTTGTAGAGAGGTGAGCTAAACTCCTTTGTCTGAATGAATTGATGCAGGTATTTATTCGCATTGGATTTTTTATAATGTAATTTAAAAATTACATATATAGCTTTTGGAAACAAAGATAGTAGAATAGAATTAATGATTAAACGAACTTACCAAGTGACGTTCTATCATAATTATGCGAATGCTTCGTCCGAAGAGATTGGTACCTAGGAAATATATTATTCACACATGTAGTAACGCATAGTTGCCACCACTCGTCCACTTAGTTGAGGGTAGAAACGTAAGTTCTAGCCTTTTTTAAATTTACAGATTTATGAGGGTAGATTCGTTTCTTTCACCGCTCTGGCCTGGCAGTTGAGCTCGACCGTTCGTCATTCGTTTAGAGTCCACCACGTGAAGATTTGATGTTTCCAGAAATATTGGGAAACTCAAGGGTGGGAGGGTGGTACCAATCTCTTCGGACGAAGCATTCGCATAATTATGATAGAACGTCACTTGGTAAGTTCGTTTAATCATTAATTATGCTTCATGCTTCGTCCTCAAGATTGGTACCTAGGAAATATATTATTCACACATGTAGACTTTGAGAGTGTTCTGGAAACAGCAATGATGTTTATATCTATGAAAAATAAAATAATCATTTTATTAATCAATGATTGTATTTATTCAATGATTGTATTTGTTATGATTATAGGTATACACTTAAAAGAGAAAACAGATTAATAAATCATATTTATGATTGAAGGTTTACGACAGACCTGGCCACAGCCAGTGCTCCGTCGTCAGTGCTGATCACATTTCTGTTATAAAATTTGGCAAATGTTGCCGAGTTGTTGCTCCAGCCAGCAGTCGACCGGATCTGGTCTATGCTGACGCCTTGTCGATGAGCATGAGACGTCGAAGCATGGCGGGTGCTGTGTGCTGAGAATATTGAGACGTCAATTCCGGCTTCTTTGAGAGTAGTTTTTATCCAGCGACTTAGTGTTTGAGTTGTCACTGGTTTGTGAGGTTTTTTGAAACTGATAAATAGTCTTTCGGATTTACGAAGAAGCAATGATTTATTTATATAAGAAACCAAAGATTTGGCTGGACATATTTCAGGCTTTTCTGCGAAATAAGGCAGGTGCAGTATGGGTTGTTTAGAGCCAATCCGTGAGGTTTTTATCAAGTCAGGAATTTTGATTGTAATTTGTGTTGATGAATATTCAATATTTTTTATGTTGACCATAGATAAAGTTTGCACTCTGTGTGCTGTGACGAGTGCTAGAAGGGTACAACATTTCCTAGATAGTTGTTCTAGTGACAGCTCGTCATTTGGGTACCACGTTGCCAGCAAGTTGAGGACTTGGTTTGGGTCCCAGGTGACATCGTACCTGGGTGCCGGAGGGCGTAGTCTAAATACTCCTTTGAAAAATCTTTGAATACTGTCGCCCTCCGAGATAGAATGTCCTAATATTAAAGCCAAAGCTGACCTGCAGCTGTTTAGGGAGCCATATTGTGCGCCGTTGTCAAAGACAATGGTTAGGAACTCGATTATGTTTGGAATTGGCGCCTCGAATGCACTGATGCCTTGTGTCTTACAGAACTCATACCATTTTCTTAAGTAACAATCGTATTGTTTAAATGAGTTACGCGAAATAGATGCCATCATAATTTCTATAGAAGATTGTGGAACCTTACGGTGAATTAACGCCGCCCTGACAAAATCCCGGCCACCAGGGTAAGGTTGCTCTGGATGTTGCGGCGACTGGAATTAGAAAACAACATGTGTTCACGGGGATTGAAGGTTATGCATTCCGATATCAGTAGATTCATAAACACTGGGTACCAGGCTTGTGTCGGCCATGCTGGCACAACCACGATACCAGTAGCTCTATCTAGCATTATTTTTCTCAAAACTTTGAGAATAATTGAAAATGGCGGGAATGCGTAGAAGAATTGATGTGACCAATTCATGGTGAATGCATTTACAGTGTACGCGTCTGGGTCCCTATGCCAAGATACATAAATGTCACATTTTTTGTTAATTCTATTGGCAAAAAGGTCAATATTTGGTTTCCCGAACTTTTTGATTATCTTATTGTAAGCATGCTCTGATAGCTCCCATTCGATATCAGGATGGTTGCGTCGAGATCAGCGTCAGCGATCTGATTATCAGCAGATTTTATATAACTAGCGAAAACAAATATTTTCCTAGATTCGCACCACTTCCAAATATTCCTTGCAATTTCGGTGAGGTGGGGATATTGTATCCCACCCATGCGGTTGATATATGCTATTGCTGTAGAGTTATCTACACGTAAGAGTATTTGGCAATTGGTGTGATCTTTAGCGAAGATCTTAAGAGCGAAAAGCGCGGCTAACAGTTCTAAGGCGTTAATGTGCTGGCTGCGTTCGTCGGGGGACCACTGGCCACTAGCGGTCTCATCTTCGCACGCCGCGCCCCATCCCGTCGTTGAGGCGTCAGAATAAATTTCGGTCACGTATGTGTCATCCCTAATTCTGTGTGCAGGGGTTTCCAACGCTCGCAGCCACCACTGAAACTCAGTTAATAATGAACTAGGTATGATCATCAATTTCTCATAGTCGTCATCTGGTTGCAGATTGAGGTACTTGCATCGTTCTAAGTCTTTGGTATATAGTAGGCCATATTCCACAGCGGGACATGCTGAAACAAGCAAGCCTAGTAAACGAGCGAAGCTCCTTATCTTACAGCGTGAGATACGAGTAAACTTTTTTATTTATTTTTGGATTGCTATTTGTTTCTCGTTTGGCAGAATGATTTGCATGGAATGAGAATCGATGATGTATCCTAGAAATTTGCAAGAGGTAGCTGGTGTTAAGACACTTTTTTGTAGGTTAATTTTAAAACCCAGAGCCAGAAGTAACTTTTTTGTTAAGCCGGCGTTGTCAATGCATTCACTATAGGATTGACCTATGAGTAAGATGTCGTCGAGATAGATAGTCGATAAATATCCGCACAATCGAAGTAGTTTGATCACAGGTTTCATGATTTTTGTAAAAATGTATGGTGCGGTATTTAAACCAAATGGCAGGACATTGAATTCAAATATTTTATCATACCATTTGAATCTCAAATATTTTTTAGACTCATCGTGAATTTTCACTAGGAAATACGCATCCTTGAGATCTAGGGTTGTCATATAGCAGTCTTTGGTAACTAATTTTATAGCTGTGCGCAGATCTTCTAGTTTGAAGTGATTTGTAGCAATGAACTTATTCAGACTTTTTAAGTTCAAGATAAATCGGACCTTGCCATTAGGTTTGGGACGCAAAAATACGCTTGACAAAAATTGATGTTCGTGCGGGGCACATTCTGATATGGCACCAACAGTTAGCAAGTCCAGAATGGCTTCTTCAAATTGTAACTTTTCGTTAGCAGTGTATATAGGAGGTTCAGGTATGTGAGTCTGAACGACATGTTCTGAGAATGGTATTTTATACCCATTGATCCAGTTTAGGATAGTTTGGTCTCTCGAGATCAGAGCCCATTGTTTGTGGAACTGTGATAATTGGCCGGCGTATCTCACCGAGTCTACCGGCGGCGGGTTGTCTTCTGCTGCGGCGCAGACCGCTTCGACGAGCTGGCAGGCTGCTCGCGCAGGTAGGTGTCCCGGCTCCGTGACGGCGGCAGCGGCGGCGGTTGCCGGCGAGCTGGGGCCGGGTGCTTCCAGTTTTTTGGCGGATGCGGTTTAGCAGCCTGCGGTTGACTCTTCTTTATGTTCTTAGACGACACCTTTAGATCTGATCCAGATTTGTTAACTGCTCTTGCAGTTTTAAGAGTCTCCTGTAAATTCTCTCCGAACAAATATTTGTCAATTTTAGTGTTGACGAGATGATCTTTCATGTCTTTTTTCAGCGAAAAGAGGGAAAATTGCCGCCTAGCTATCGACTCCGTGTGTTGTATGTCGCAGATGAGGCGACCCATGTCCATGAGCTTTTTGAGGAGCTCGTGGTTCTTTTCGTTCGAACTTAGTTGTTCCGTGATAGTGCTAGCAATACACGATATAACTGTAACCAGTTGTTTCTGCTTTACTTGCAAGATTTTGTCTCGTCTCACTATAGTGTCCGGTAGCGCGGCACGAATTTCGTCATTCAGAATCGGCGCTCCCGTTCGAACGCAATTGTCCGGTACAAGATATTTGTCGGTCAATTCCTTGCGTACCTCCTTGTCCAGTCCAGTGACGGCGAAATGTTCGAATCGACTCGCGATCTCTCTGTGCACCGAGGTGCCGTACTCCACTTTGGCCGTCGGGTCATCTCCCAGGATTTCTAAAGTGGTCGGGTCGAGCGTGTCGATGAGGTCGAAGGGCTCGGCATGAAGCACTGAGGCGGCAGCAGCGTCTAGGTGCGGCGGCGCGGGGACGGCAGCGGGCGGCGCGATTTGTGTGGCGGCGACGTCCGGGCGCGCAACCTCGCTAGTGGCGGGGGCGGCGGCGGCGGCCCCCGACCCAGCGTGCGGCAGCTCCGTGCCCACAGGTATGTTTCCCGGTGCATTGCTCGTTTCGCCGTCAAGGATGTCGAGCAGGTCCTTGTCAATTGTCACGGTATGGTCATCGTATGACGAATATCCATCTGCAAGCAATATAGTTGCTTAGTGATATATCTTAAGTAGCACAAAATGATTTTTTGTGCATACGAAAGGCAATGGTATACAATATCGGTAAGGTAGAATTCCCAGAGAATAAGACGCAAACCAATTTTTTGTCCACAATTTAACGGTATCTTTTGTAAGGTGAACTTGAACCATATTAGCCCGCACCGTGAGGTTTTCACGGCGGCGGTGGGTATATTCATTTTATGACGCAGGTATAGTTTTGTATGAAATCATTACTGGTAAGGTAAAATTCCCACAGAATTGAACGCAAACCAGGTGGTATAGGCAAGATATAATTCCCACAGAATTACACGCAAGCCAGACTTCGTACATTTTTACCATATTTGTGTTGGTATGTTGAGAATTCCGCAGAATTAGATGTAATTTAGGTAAGGTATAACTCCCACAGAATTACACGCAAACCTGACATCTAACATACTGTCTGACTTCATCGGTAAGATGTAACTCCCATAGAATTACACGCAAACTGATATTCGCGCCAAACTTGTTTTTGTCTTAGTAATTTTTGATAAAACTATAGGTAAATACCTTGTGTGCTCCTTGATGAGGGAGAAGACTCCCGTGATGATGATGCAGAAGAAGAAGATTCGATGATCCGTGCTCGATGAGGGCGTCGACGTCTTTCTTCATGAATTTGTTTTTCTAAAACTTTTAACTTTTTGCAAATGTACTTAAGGTTCGGGGATCTGTCCCGTTTCCTTTTCGGCATTATTTAGATTGTTTTTCCCGAAAAAACGCACGTGTTGAATAGATTTTGTTTTTTTTTTTTTTTTTTTGAAAAAAAAGAAATACGTGTTGAGTGGTTGGGCACTAAATAGCGAATGACGAACGGTCGAGCTCAACTGCCAGGCCAGAGCGGTGAAAGAAACGAATCTACCCTCATAAATCTGTAAATTTAAAAAAGGCTAGAACTTACGTTTCTACCCTCAACTAAGTGGACGAGTGGTGGCAACTATGCGTTACTACATGTGTGAATAATATATTTCCTAGGTACCAATCTTGAGGACGAAGCATGAAGCATAATATAAGAGAATATGCGTTTATTCAAGCGTCACAATATACAACACATAGAACATACATATACAAAAATAGAAAACATGAACAACAACAAGAGCATATATTATATTATGTAGTATGAGTAACTCTTAACCTTGACAAACAGATCCTTTTTAGGGTTCCGTACCAGAAGGGTGCCAAACGGGACACTATTACTGAGACTTCGCTGTCCGTCTGTCTGTCACCAGGCTGTATCTCATGAACCGTGGTAGCTAGACAGTTGAAATTTTCACAGATGATGTATTTCTGCTGCCGCTATAACAAAAAATACTAAAATTCAAAAGAAATTTAATATTAATAGGGGCTCCCATACAACAAACGTGATTTTTTGCTCATTTTTGCTCGATATTGATAATGGTAGCAGGTAGACGCTTAAAATGTTCACAATATATTGAGTATATTAATTACTTAAAAAATAAATAATTAAATTAAAATTAAATTAATATTTAGGGGGGGCTGCTCCCATACAAATTTTTTTTATTTGCAGTTTTTTATGGGTAATGGTACGGAACCCTTCGTGCGCGAGTCCGACTCGCACTTGGCCGGTTATTTTAAATCAAATCAAAACTTTATTACAGTTAACCCTGCAACCCTCACTGAGCCAGCGTGGTGGAATATGGCTCAACCTTACCCGTAACATCCGGGTAAAGGCCTGTGCACTTCGGTGGGGACATAATAGGTAACATTTACTCATTTCACCAGTTAACCCTGCCACGCGGGCGTGGTCGTGGCGACCCATCTAATTTAATTTCCCGCTAATGCGGTGTCCGCGCGCGGTGTCGTTTGCACGAAAGGGTTAATCCCGATAGGTGCGGATTAATCTAAATATTGTAGAACTACATAAACAACGTAACAACATAACAAAGCATAAAAAAAAATATTTTTAACCGACTTATAAAAGGAGGGGGTTATCAATTCGGTTGTATGTTGTATAAATGTTGATCTTGTAATGTTTTTTCTTTAATGTGTGTTACCTCAAAAAAAAAATTATATACCAACCGATTTCAAAAATTATTTTTTGGTATGAAAGGGTAATCCTTGAGGTCCCATTAAAATAAAACAGGGATCGGTCAAGTAGGGTCTTAGGTTTCTACACAGAAAAGACTGACATCCAGGTATCCAAAATTAGAAATAGAAATAGAAATATATTTATTTGACAAATAAACACAGGGATATTAATAAGAAAATGGTATACAAAATGCCAATTACGTATTTTGGCTTTTATGTGACTTTGTGGCGTTTACGCTCATTATCATTGAGATGAATTCTGGCTGTGAGGACCGATATTTGTTTTTTTTTGTAGTATTGTAAAGAGAGATTTCGTAGGCTCATTATCGTGTTCATAGACGACATTTGCATCCCGGGCGGACAGGTTTAAGACTTAAACAGCCCGAGAATAAACTTTAAGTGATATGTCATGAAGTAGTTTTTTTTTTTTGAATTATTTAGGCAATTATTGTATGGGTGTAAGCCTGAAACAAACTAATTTAGTATCATTTCATAGCCTTTTCCATACGGGGTGGCAGAGGCACAAATGTGCCTACTTTAGCGCCCAAACCTTTATAGGGTTCCGTACCCGAAGGGTGCCAAACGGGACCCTATTGCTGAGACTTCGCTTTCTGTCCGTCCGTCTGTCTATCTGTCTGTCACCAGGCTGTAACTCATGAACCGTGGTAGCTAGACAGTTGAAATTTTCACAGATGATGTATTTCTGTTGCCGCTATAACAAAAAATACTAAAAAACAAAAGAAATTTAATATTAAGGGGAGCTCCCATACAACTAACGTGTTTTTTTTTTTGCGATTCTTTATAGATAATAGTACGGAACCCTTCGTGCGCGAGTCCGACTCGCACTTGGCCGGGTATTTTAACCTCCGACGACCAAGAGGGAAATATAATAATCGGATTGTTGGGTCGTAAAGGACTGACCCGCGCTAGGGAGGGGCTAAAATAAAATGGAGGGAAAACCTGACACCTCCATTTGCTCATGAACTGAGTAACAAGGATATATTGTCTTTTTCTGCACATTTTCCTTTTTAAATGGCAAATGTTAAGATGTTTCTATTTTGGAGATGCAGGTTGGAATATGGTGCTGACCATGAATGAGATAAGTAATTTATCTAGTATGTTCGAACGGTGATGGAAAATATCGTTAGGAGACCTTTAATAAACCGCGACACATTTGATGAAGCCTTAACTAGAACTAACTAGAACTTGTTTACTTTTTTCAATAATAACATAACTTAATAAAACATAGCTAAGGAGCTAAGAAGATTACAAAAAAACGCATTCAAATCAGTTTACCCGTTTCAGCATTGGGGTGCCACGGACTGACCACAGAAGAACACACACATAGACAGACACATCAAACGCAAGTACGCTCCTCTTTTTTCAACATGGGTTTTAAAAAGAGTTACCTTACTTCGCACATTCAGCCTAGTTAGTGATGTCGCTGTTTCTAGTTCCCACGACACAGGGGCCCAGTGTGGGGCCAGAAGCAATGTACGTGCCTGTATGTAAATGTAATGATGGTATGCTAGTATCTTTCTAATTTATGACTGATCCAGTTTAGCTTACCCTTCATTAACTACACACACCCCGCATACACGCCTGTCACCAGTTAACCCACATTTTAGCCATGAAGCTAGTATACAAGGAGCGGCTTATGACTGAACGGGCACTGACCGACACGCAACGCAGGCAGGCTACGGATTTTGAATGCTGTCTATGAATTCCTATGGAACCGCGGCTACCATCCCTACAGTGCTACCATCTTGAGAATGGAGTGAGGCGCCACTATCTACTGGGCCTATTAGACTACGCTGTCGGCAGGCCCCTGTCTGACTCACTGTCTCTTTCTAATCGTTCCATCAGAGTGAGACGCTATACAAATCGTGCCCTGCCGACAGCGTAATGTAATATAAGCGTTTACGACAAGTCTCCAACTGAACAATGTATTTGGAAGGAAAATGCACTAAACTATGTTATTATCAACAACTAAGATGACGTCATTATGACGTTTAGAGGGCTTAGTGGCCTCTTCAGTTTTCATTTGCCTACAATCTGAAAGCGGAGTAAAGTTTTCATAGTGGCGTCAGTTGTTCCGTTTTCGCCGAATCTGTCACCGGCAATGTCAGATCCATAGGAATTCAAAATAACAGTAAAAATCTGTTGCCTGCCTGCGTTGCGCGACTGATACTGCCCGGAATACTTTTTATAATAGATATGTTATTTTTTAACCGACTTCCCAAAGGAGGAGGTTTACAATTCGTCCGGATTTTTTTTTTTTTTTTATGTCTACACCCCGATAGCGCCTAAACGGATGGACCGATTTGGAAAATTATTTTTTTGTTTGAAAGGGTTTACCTTCCCATTGGTCCCATTGACACCAGGTCAGGATCTGATGATGGGATCCTGGAGAAATCGAGGGAACTCTTCAAATATTATAGGCAGACCTATAGTGATTTTTGTGTTTTTCATAATAACTCGTGCAAATGCACATGGTAAGCATAATATTGTGATGCGGAACTGCTGATGAAGACCAATATGGCCACCAGAACTGCTCAATACTAGGTACAAATACAATGCGTGGCTGACGGGCAGGCAACGCATAGCCTAAACCGGTGGACCTAGAGCCATGAAACTTTGTACAGGGGTTCCTTAGTAGCGTGGGGTAGCACTGATATGGGATTTGACAAAATTAATTCCCCAAGGGGGGGGGGGATAAGGGGTTACAGTTTGTATTAAACTCAATCTAATCAAATAGGGTTTGTGGAAGTCGGTTTTTTCTAAAGTTTACTTTTTGTTTCAATTATTATCTATTCGACAAGAATATTTACAAGGAAAGGCTTCAGGCGCTATAGGTCCAGGGTGAAATTAATTCCAAATGACAGATATGCCGAAGCCAGATACCCCAAAGTTCAGGCAGAACCCTTTGGTACCGATTGGAGCTCCATAAATACTATCTTCATTATTATAAACCCCTATATTATAACCTATGTTTGGTCCTAAAGGAATACTTCACCCAAAAACATTTCAAAATGTTATTAGTTTGCATAAAAATGAAGTTAATAAGGATCCTTTTGCGTGCCAGTTCTGATCATAGAACGTAATTACCAAAGAGCCTGTACTGGGTGGGCATTATGGGTCATTTGACCCACTTATGGGTCAATGATAGTAGTTTGCCGAGGCTAACCTATCAAAAATAATTCATGTGAAATAAGTCGCCGAGTACTAAGTATTTTTAAGGTTCCGATCCTTAAAATAAAAAACCGGCCAAGTGCGACTCGGACTCGCGCACGAAGGGTTCCGTACTATTATCTATAAATAACCGGCCAAGTGCGAGTCGGACTCGCGCACGAAGGGTTCCCGTACCATTATCTATAAAAACCGAAAAAAAACACGTTAGTTGTATGGGAGCCCCCCTTAATATTGAATTTATTTTGTTTTTTAGTATTTGTTGTTATAGCGGCAACAGAAATACATCATCTGTGAAAAGTTCAACTGTCTAGCTACCACGGTTCATGAGATACAGCCTGGTGACAGACAGACAGACAGACAGACAGACAGACAGACAGACGGACGGACGGACGGACGGACGGACGGACAGCGAAGTCTCAGTAATAGGGTCCCGTTTGGCACCCTTCGGGTACGGAAAAAATAACCCTATAGGAATCAGGATCACTTCGTTGTCCGTCTGTCCGTCTGTCTGTCGGTCTGTCTGTCCTTCTGTCAAGACCTTATTTATCGGAAAAGCGTGAAGAATCAAGCTGAAAATATTAAACTCCCTGGTCTGTGGTCCTTTAATCTGTTAAAAAATCAACTTTCTAGGTAAACGCAATCCAACACTCGCATTAGACTCAAAACCATAGGGTACTTCCCGTTGATCTTGTTAAATCGTTCCATATAGTATTTTAGTTTTCTCTATGGAATTGGCGAACTTTTATCTTAGTCCCAGAACACACGGTGAAACGCAACTGCAACGAAACTGCAACATCAAGTTACTTTTGAGTTTCATTTGAGTTTATGCCATAGACTCCTTTGAGAGACCGCACACGACACGACCATGCAACGCGTTTCAAACCGGTTTCAAAATGGTTGCGTCATGTGTGGTCTCTCAAAGGAGTCTATGGCAGAAACTCAGATGCAACTCAAAAGTAACTAGAAGTTGCAGTTTCGTTGCTTTTGCGTTTCACCGTGTGTTCTGGGCCTTAGTTTACATTATATTAAATACCTACTTGTCTTCACTATAGACACTATAAAACAATATAGGACGGACTTTTATTATTGTACACGCAATATTGCAAATGGATAGAGTCGGCCATTTTATAGATTTCCGAGTACACTTACGTGCAAACAACGGGGGCGCGCCCTTTCAAAGGAATTGCTTTTAATACAGTGGCAGGCACATATATTGCCTCAGGGAGAGAGCGAGGACATACAAGGTGAGAGCGATTTATAATCAGGGGCCTAAAACATGGCATTTACACTTGAAGAAAGTATTTTCTGATATATGACAGCCATGGGAATGGACACAGACATTTCGTGGTATCAATAAATACTTTCTCTTTACTGTTGTTGAATGTTAAACCCACAATTAATCGGTATCCCTAGCATGATACGGTTTTGGGGTTCCGTACCCAGTGCCAAACGGGACCCTATTGCTAAGCCTCCGCTATCCATCCGTCCGTCTCTGTCCGTCCGCTCGTTAGAGGAATCTATCTGAAGAACCGAAATAGTTGAATCTTTCAGAGTGTGTATCTCTATAACAACAAGATAATGAACCACACGAAATCCTAAAAAACGGGGGTCCCTGAGAGTTCATCCAACTTACACAACGTATGCAAAATTTCAGCTCAATCGGATAACGGGAAGTATGTTGTGGGAATGGGGAGTGGACGTTTAAGGAAGTGGACGTTTAAGGAAGTGGACGTTTCGTGAAGTGGACGTTTCGGAAAGTGGACGTTTCGGGGAGTGGACGTTATAAGATGTGGACTTTTTAAGAAGTGGTCCTTATGGACATAAAGGTTTTTGAAGTAGAACTTCTTTTCTATTGAGGGGTGATATTCATTTAACCTCTCAACTGCCGCCGTCAGCGGAAAATATCCTAAATCTTGTACGATTTTTAAACCCTTCGTGTGGGAGTTCGACTCGCACTTTTTATTTCAGTCTTTCGTATGCTGGCCCCACGATACATTGTGCTAGTACCACTGGCATCAACCATTGACCTTTTCTACCTGTAGACGCATGTCTGAGCTTTTCTGAGTAGATTTGACACCTCATTGAACTGAGAATGCGTGAATAACAAATAACCGTTATGTGCCCGGAGTATTTAGAAATGGAGAGGGCGAGTCAAATCACTGAAGAATAACTTTACTTTACAAAAACTAATCTGGAGGCGAGATTATCTCTAATAAAATGAGAGATTTATTTGTTATTTTAAATTATTTATTTATTAGCCACTCGCTCGTCCAACGTCCACAAAATACCCAGATCTTTTGTTCTGTTTTTTATAGGTTATGAACTTTATATCATGCATCTCAAAATAAATAAAACTATTTATTTAATGGCATTTTCTTTAACGCACTACATATACACACAGAAAACATATAATTGATAGACCATGTACAAAGGCGAGCTTCTACTCGGAAAAGCATCAAAAGTTATGTTGAGAAATATGTACCTATATAGATGCTAGAAGCTTGAGGGATCCACTTCGCATACAGAACCCTAAATATATGTAGAAATTTAACATCAAAGTGGCGGTGCTTTCACACACTTTTTAGTTAATTTGCAATACACATCAGTATAATGTTATATTCCCATTTATAATATCGACTTGAAAGCTGTATGACTTGGTAATATTGCTTACTTACCAAATTACGGAGAAAGTAGCATTTTATTAAAATTGGCTTAGCAACCGCCACATATAGCACTGTAACTTTAAAATCCATTATAAATATCTTTCAAGATTTGCTTTTGAATATGACGGATAAACGAGCGGTGGACCAACATAGTTGTGATCCTCTACAGGCATCGTAGGTCAGCAGGATAACACCTAACAATTTATAACAAACGCAGTATAACTTTCTTGACCACTGTATTTTTATTACTTCAGATTACACAGAACTTTACACTTCAGCCATCCAACAGATAATGCCTTCCTCAACTCAAAACATCGCTCACGTGGATTATTTTCCCACTGAAACCCATTTCCGTTCGCGCCCATCGTATTTTTGTAAAAATCATTTAATTTACAGCGGATGTGACAAGTTTCAAATCAAAGAATAAAGAAATGGAAACGGAAATTGAAATCAGAATTGACTTACTACTAACAGAATATTGTTTTTTTAAATATGACGTAATTCCGGTTATTTAGTGAAAAATGTTGAAATGGAAACGGAAATACCAAATTGATACCTACAACATTATAATTTGAATTATGACGTATTTCCGTATGCTCAAATGTCAAACCAAACCAAAGACAATTTAGGTCTGCTACAGACTAAAGGCAACTACTTTTGTGTGTGAATCGACTAAATTACATTTGAAACATGCTAATCAACGAGTAGACTAAAACTAACTTAAAAAAAAATAGTGTTATGACGGGCGCAATTCATTACGCACCGTCAAATATATTTTTAGGTTTTTTTTTGTGAAATGTGGCATTTTCTTTTCCTTCACGATGAGCTCAGGCTCAGTAATAGGGTCCCGTTTGGCACCCTTCGGGTACGGAACCCTAAAAAACGAATATCGCGTCTTTTCCAAACGGTTCGGCAGGGGTTCAAAATTACATTAATTTAGTTAGCCAGTAGATAAATTAATGGACTTAAAAGAAATATTGTGGGATGGATTTCGAGTTCATTTTTCGAACAATTTTTAAACACCAACGAAGGATAGATAAAAAGTTTTTAAAGCATCTTCCTTCAAAGAATAACATTGTTAAGTGTCTAGAAACATAAGTCTTCACATCCAGTGACCCTTATCTCGACTACATAAGGTCGGTTATACCCTGTTAAAGTGAAAATAGTATTTTGGTCGCAATGCTTTCTCGTTTCAGGCCCGGCATTGAAAAATAGTTTGCCTCAGGATAAAATACTTTAGTAAACTTTAAGTCTATTTTATTTTAGTTTTCACAATTTTCAAGAGTTTCTTGCGAATAAAACTGAGAATAGCTTTCAACGTAAGTACAAAAAGGTGCCGTGTTTTGAATAACTATTTAAGGGTGCAAAACTGCCCTTAACAAGTTACCAAATGAGTATTATTGGTGTTAATAAACCTTAACACAAAAAACCTTTAACAAAAATTGAGATGGACATTCGACTAGGTTAGGTATACCAATCCTATTAAATTCGATTACATTATTTCCTTCCTATATTTTATTTTCTTTGGCTACTAAAGGATAGATTTATATCGATTCAATGTCCAAATATACTCGTAATAGACCAAAACCAAACCCCTATCTCTTCAAGTGTCAGTTGGCGTGACAGCGGATCGCGTGAGAGGTTACTTAACCCAAAACACGCGACGGTCGAAAAAAACAGAAAATAATGGAACAAAAATGTTATGAGACGCCTGATAATTGGACGCGTCTATTCTCGTATCACATGGGTATTTGAGGTTGTGTTTGTACTGACGTACTGACTGGGCAAGTTTTATTGACGTGACAACGTCTTATAAATTGGTTTGCCGGGTGACATTTCAAGAAACTGCGTTACGCTCCGCTCACGTTATGCGCTCACAATGAGAGCGAGTGAGAGGCACGCGTCCCTTCCACTCGGGCATGGTTAGCCCGCCTAAGAGCGAGAGAGACAGACATAAAAAGTGAAAGGCACGCGTCCCTTCCACTCGAGCACAGATTCTTTGTATAAATTAATGTTTTAAATATAATTCTTTGTATAAACAAATGTTTTAAATTGTTACTATTATTTCATCCTTCTTCCTACTATACGAATGAATATTCACATTAAAATTATTTTACCACTCAAAGTCGTTGTCACGTAAAACTTTCGCCCGTATACCGACTTTACAGGCAACCATATTTTTTATTTTTATTTTATCTTCAATCGATCAATCAATCAACAGGCTACTTTAACCCAGTGCAGGGATTGGCCTCCTTTTCCTGATTTCGCACACCTTTTTTTGGTCATTTGGGGGCTCATGAACAATTTATCATAGTTTCTAATGTTACTAAGGTTATAAACTACAACTATACCACAGAAGAGATAATAGTACTCCGACTATACTAAAACTATACTCAGGAGGGATGCCGTTAGCGCTGCCACTACCATTTAGAACGAAGTTAGGAAAACTTAGAGAAAGTCAAAGAGCATCTTCGTTCCGAGTAATCGGTTGGGTACGCTAGTGATGGGAAAAGGTATAGATTCGACGATAAAACTTCGATAGATTTAACTATAGTCAGTCTACTCTTAGAAAAACGTGGGAAAATGCGGCAAATTCAAAAAATATTATGCTTGTAACACCGTGTATCCATGTTGTCGGCAGAGTGTGAAATTCCGTCATTCTACAGGGTTAACGGTGAGTATTGTAAGCAGAGCCAAAAATAAGTTTTTGGAACCTTCTGTCAGGGGCCTGGTATCCTGCGGAATACATAATGACGGATGTCACAATGACCAAACCGCATTGTGGCCGCTATAAAAAAACACTCGTCCATTCTTGAGTTATGTCAGTTACATATAAAAGGCAAGTTAAGCATAAAGTCGAATAAAATTTTACATTGGAGTTGTCATAGTTTACTCGACCCCCCCGACTCGCATTACGGGAACCTTTACTTAACGAGGAGCGAGGTAACGGGAGTAGTTTCAAAGCGGAAGCAAGGAGCGACATAACGGGGGAGCGAGGTAAAGGGAATAATTCCGTCTTAATAGTCGACCTTGGGGGTCTTCATTCTTACGTTTTTACATACTCGCCGATGTACAGCTTAGGCGTAGACAATTTCTTTATTTTTCTTGTCAATTTCTTTCTCAGAACAGAAGACGTACCTGGAAAAAGAGAAATTTATTGTCAATATTAAGTTTGTACACCCATATCTAATAAGTTTGGGCACGACAAGGCCAGTAGACAGACCACCTGCCCCATAGTCCGACTATCTATATCATCAAGTCGACAAGACTTCATACGCTTGGCGCAGGGCCGTGCGTGGCGATTGGCGCTGTTATTGAGGTGCTCATATTTTTTATTTGACATTGATAGAACTTAAGGGTAGTTTTATATTCTATTTTTATCTGTATGCGGTGTGACGAGCCAGTCGCGCCGGTCGATCTATGCTAGCTATGCTATTATCTATGCTATTGTTATTCGATATTTTAAACTCTCTATCTGTTAGACGCTGTATCGATATTTAATACATCGATAGTATCCCCCCCACTAATCGAAGCCCAGGACAAAGTCCGTCGTGACTCGAGCAAGTTAACTATACTCGGGCTGGTTAACGGAGACCTAACTGAGGGTTAGTTGTAAAGTTTGGAGTTTGGTGCAACGAGGCCCGTCCGGTAATTAGGGTTATTGGGGTAACTTTAGGTTAGGTTAGAGGTTATTAACTAAAGAATATTGAACTATGAATTCTGGCTAAGGACCGACATTTGTTTATTTTGTGTAGTATTGTGACCAGACAGATTTTGTAGGCTCATTATCGTGTTCATAGACGACATTCGCATCCCGGTAATGAAGTTATATTTTTTTTATGTTTTTAACTTGGCCGACCCAGGAAGAGATGGAGTGATGAGTTGGGTCTATGGGATAAAGAGTGGAAGGAGACCGCTCAGGATCGAATGGAGTGGAAGAGGGGGAGAGAGGCCTTTGCCCAGCAGTGGGACATTACAGGCTCATAATAATAATAATAATAAATTTTAACTTGGTGCGTGACGCTTTGATGTCGTGAAAAAAACTCACTTTCTGTCATTCATTTCGCCTTGCCCTCAATCACCATACAATGTGCCATACAACATGTATTCCCTCCCATACATTCGTACATCGTTTTCAATAACGAAAGTGACTTGTGGGAACCTCAGACAATGGTGGGTCATACAAATTGAATTCATACTTATTGTATGGATTGATGTATGCTATGTGTTGTACACATTTTTATTACTTTTTAATGACTTTGAGTTTAGTATGTTTATATTCTATCCTTATTAACCGACTGCGCCAGAAGTAGGGTAACGTTTTCGAGTCGTCTAATAGCATATCTCATGTATAGAAGCCGAAATATTAAAGAAATAAAATCATTTGACATCGAATCGAACCTTCATCATCAAGAACCTCTTTCTTGTTAGATATAAGCTCGCTTTTTTACATGGTCTTTCTGTATTATGTTTTATGTTTTATGTGTCGCTTTGTGTAGTGGTAGTACAATAAACAAATTAAAAACTTACGTACGACGAATTGGAACTACGGACTTGTCATCCGCCATCAAAGAGAATAATACCATACTATTATGAAGACTACTATGACACTAGCGACCGCTATCAACTGAACAGATAAGTTGGTGGCACTGTAGACCGGGCTTCGATATTGATTGACATAATAATAATAATAAATGACAGAATTACTCATTCGATCAATGAAACTGAAACTCTTTCCAGGTTTTATCTCTCTTCATAAATGCATTACCAAGGAGGTTACCTGTTGTGGCGAGGAAATAAATACAACGGATGGAAGCGATAAATTGAGATTTTAATTTTGGACGTTCAAGACGATATCACAATAGCGAGAGCAAGTAATGACAGACATAAATCCAGTGGCCAAGTGCGAGTCGGACTCGCCCATGAAGGGTTCCGTAGTATCATGTAATTATTAGACTGGATTTTTGTGTTGTAACTTTGTTTTTCATAGTCTTAGTATGAATGACAAAGTTATCTTTGCAGTTTTGACGTGACAACGTCTTATAAATTGGTTTGCCGGGTGACACTTCAAGAAACTGCGTTACGCTCCGCTCACGTTATGCGCTCACAATGAGAGCGAGTGAGAGGCACGCGTCCCTTCCACTCGGGCATGGTTAGCCCGCCTAAGAGCGAGAGAGACAGACATAAAAAGTGAAAGGCACGCGTCCCTTCCACTCGAGCACTATAATTCTTTGTATAAATAAATGTTTTAAATTGTTACTATTATTTCATCCTTCTTCCTACTATACGAATGAATATTCACATTAAAATTATTTTACCACTCAAAGTCGTTGTCACGTAAAACTTTCGCCCGTATACCGACTTTACAGGCAACCAATTTTTTTTAAATAAATATTTTATATCTTAAACACTTCTCATTATATTTTGTTCAAACCAATTTTTTATAGACACCCCAGATATGTAGGTTTAATGAAAAAAAAAATGGTTTCTGTTTCATGTATGGAGAGCCCCCCTTAAATTTTTATTTTTTTCAGTTTTTTTTTTTCAGTTTTTGTTATAAAATCGTAAAGCGGTTCATAGAATACATCTACATACCAAGTTTCAACTGTGTAGTCCTAATAGTTTTGGAATAAAGTTGCTGTGACATACGGACGGACGGACGGACAGACAGACTTGACGAAACTATAAGGGTTCCTTGTTACCCTTGAACCCTAAAAATGGCGGGAGTGCGGTCCAGCGAAAGTAATTCCCGCCTAATCGCCAGATTCTCTTATAATTGTTTCACCTGACGCAATAGTCCCCGAATTTAAATTAATTCGGAACGAGCCCTCAAAGAATTCAATTTGTACCTAGCGTGGACGCCACCGCATTTTTTATTCAAAAGTTTTTAGACAGATAGTGCATTCAAGAGTCTCAATAAACAGAAAAAACAAGTAATAAAATAAGCTAATATATGAAAATGATGGAAATAAAAATGATGTAAAACTTAGTATACTTATTTATTAGGCGAGTGGAGAAATATTCTCGTTTACTGTACCGACCGAGTCACGAAATTGATTGATGATCTCTTATTATTAGAGATAAGCTCGCCTTTGTACACGTTTTCTATGTTTTTTATTGTCCTATGTAACTGTTTGTGTGCAATAAAGAAATTATGAATTATGATTACTTAAATCCATTTTAACTCTTTATATTGTTAGAAATTATGAGTGTGATAAACTTTCTTTCAACTTCTCAATAAATACTTAGGTGGCATATTTAACCCTGATTCGTTTACCATGCTCGCCCAGAACTCATAGTTATTATTTTATTTTTCTTTTTCTGTAAAGTTTCTACCGTAGCGTCCAGACTACAGAGGACTCAGGAATATCTAAAACGAACGGTCTCTGTTTGGCATAATACGGAGTAATCCTTGCCTCGCTAATGAGGTGGCGGCCATTTTGTTTCTTTTGACAGCTGTCAGGGGATTTATTTTCCCGCTATTTCAGTCCGATAAACTAGACCAAATAAATTAAGACGAAGGAAATATTTGGATACTACAGCTACCAGCCCTTCATGTCCCCCTTGGGTAGGGCTAGCAACTAATCTAAACTAAAATTTTTAGGTTCTCGAAAGATAACCCATCCAAATATAGTGAAATTAAAATCTACAAAACACGTGAATTTGGCGAAATTAAGCTACCGATTAGACCGCCATCTATTAGGTTTGATTGAATTGAATATACTCCTACAATACAATAGAAGCGAAGGAATATTTGGATCCTCCAGCCCTTCCCACCCTTCCTGGGTTGTGTGTGCTAACTACTCTGCTAACCAACAAAAAAATAATCTCTTCGTTAATTTTAAGGAAGGACATGCAAATTTTTGACCGTCGTCGCTCATATCAATAAATAAAAATATTTTTTTGGTTAGGAGAAGTAAAAAGCAACTTAGCTTTTATTTATTAATTCGGCCTATTGATATTGGTTTATTGTGCCACTGGAATGCCAGTGTCACACCAATGACAGCTGTCATATAGACAATAGATTCCCATCGGAAAATTGCCAATCTTAATCTTAGCAAGCCTGCAGCCTTTATTATCGTAACCATAAGGACTGTTTTCTCTTGACAAAACCGAAAGGATATTTTGGTTTAATTTTGTTCTCATTTCGTCATATCTTTTGTTTTGTGGCGCGAAAATAATTCCGCGGATGAAAATGTGAGCTGATATTAAAAACGTGTACTATGAAATACTACGAAATGTGGACTCCCCATATTTCCTAGTATTTTAGTAGGTACACGTTTTTAATATCAACGTTTTTAACTTCAGAATACTCTTCTGTATATCTGAAAAACAGAAAACTCTATTAAAATCCCTGTCATATTCATGTTTGATTACTTTTGAAGGATGTTTGGTTTGATTACTTTATACTGTCGTTTGATATGTGAACGCGAAAAATCTATCGTTCGTTTAAAAAGTAAAGACCGCGCAAAGTTTATTTGGTTCAATTTGCTCTGGCCTCTGATCCTGTAAGCATTCTCTCTCGCAGTAAGGTGAGGTGACAGAGAGAGAGAGAGACAAGATTCTCAAAGGAACATCAAAGTATTTGACAAGTATTTGACAACCTCCTTTCCGGAAGTCGTTTGACAAAAAGAGTAAATTTTGGCGCGTCGCTTGGACCGGAAGTGAGGCAGATAGGAATATAATTATAATAACGGCCCTCGTTTCCGCTTTCCTCGGTCGGCTACCCACAAAGAGTGGATGACGGAAATGCGAGAGAACGGTGACTGTAGAGGGGACAACTCATAATCAGAAGGCAAGCGTTAGAGGCTTAGAGCCTATGTTGCATTATCCAATGGACAGACAAGACCGAGACACGACTCGGACAAGACACGACACAGAAAGGGAAGAGATTAGTCTTAATAGTTCATTTATCCTTTTAAGGATCGGTTCGGAACCCTGAAAACAGAACAAAAATGCATGCATATGAACAAGACTTGCAACTTGTTCATATTAGAGGTCACCTCGTTGTCCGTCTGTCTGTCTAACTCTCAAGACAGATTAGGCCGGAGTGAAAAAATATATTTTTCGCATTTCATTACTAAACCACGTTATACTAACATTTTTCGCATCCCCCCCGCGTTTTTTTTTTGAAAATTTCAGTATTTTGCAATATTTAAAGTCCTCTGCGCCACCTGAAGATGATGTCTAAAAAAAATATTTTTTATATTTTTGAGATTCTCTTTATCCATAGCAAAGTTTAGTAATACAGGGTTAATGAAATATATTTTTTCACTCCGGCCTACTATAGATACCTACTTAGTGTGATCGGAAGTCCCACTCGCACTTGACCGCTTATTTTAATGACAATATAATTGGTTTAACACGCAGTGGTACACTAATATGTTACTTATGTCTTGCCATATATTTTTCTAGTATTTCCTGCCAAGTTGTACCTTCTATATTCTCTCATACTCTTCGGCCACCCTCCTAGAACCGCAGAACCCGTTGTTAACATTTGATAGCAACTTGTTATTGCAACTAAAGAAAGGTGTTCGAGGTAAACTAAATTACGATTCAGGGATAGTAAAAGTTTTAGATTGTGTGTAATTATTTGTTTAAACTAATGTCTACAGCTGTTGATTGGTTTAAAATCTCTTTGGTTAAGATTGCTGACATTTGTCTGTGACTTATTTTTTTCGGTTTTTTCAATAATCTATTTGTAATTTCTTTATTGCTCTCACATGACAGTAAAAATAGCTTAACATAGAAAAAAAAATGTACAAAGGCGAGCTTATCTCTAATAAGAGATTTCTTCCAGCAAACCATGTTGCGTAGGAGACGGAGATGATAGGTAAGGGGAAGAATTGCGCGTACAATAAAACTATTCTAGTAGGTACCTATAATACATAAATATTATTATTACACATAGGTACATATAAGAACCTATTGCTAAGGAATAGACTACATACACAGTTACATAAATACAGCTTAACAACTATTTGATAAATATATTATAAGAGATCTTTTAGTAGAGATAAGCTCGCTTTGTACACTATATTTATGTGCTAACATCTTGCTTTCTCAATTATTTGTGTGCAATGAATAATTATGAATACTTATGAATACTTATCTCTTCACGTGCTAGCCGGTCTATATCGCCCTTAACCTATGAAAAAAACAATCAAAAGATTGTTGGTTTTTTCATAGGTTTTGAACTTTATTACTAAGTCATAACGTTGCAAATCGAGTGAAGCGAGGAAAGCGAGATCTTATCTTCTATTGTCCTATGCAAGTTTAGAGCCAAAATTCCTATCTCCTATACTGACTGTCACAGAAAAGAAACAGCGGACTGAATAAAATGTTGTTTCATGAAGCAACATATAACAATTCTACAAACGTAGATATCCTTGCAAAAAATAGGACTTGTGAATCGGACTGTACCTATTCCATCACGTACACGTGAAAGCACGTGGAACTACTTATGTTTATTTGAAAAAAGTGGCCAAGTGCGAGTCGGACTCTCACACGAAGGCACAGGAGACAAGTGCCTGACAGTTTACTATACGAGAATATCTTCAATCTTCATCTCAGCATTTTACTATCCAAAAAATTACAAACGCTATAATAGCCTTTGTTTTTACGGTTCTGAACCCAAAGGGTAAAAAACGGGACCCTATTACAAAGACTCCGCTGTCTGTCTGTCTGTCTGTCCGTCTGTCACTAGGCTGTATTTCATGAACCGTGACAGTTAGACAGTTGAAATTTTCACAGATGAGTCTGTTGCCGCTATCGCTATAACAACAAATACTAAGGAACAGAATAAAATAAATAATTAAGGGGCCTCCCATACAACAGGCATGATTTATTTGCCGTTTTTATAGATAATGGTACGGAACCCTTCGTGCACGAGTCCGACTCGCACTTGGCCGGTTTTTTTCATGTATTTCAGTATCTGTTGCTGTAGCGGCAACAGATATACACATTCTGTGAAGATTTCTACTCTTTAGCTGTTACGGTTCGTGCGATACAGCCCGCTGACGGACAGACAGACAGACAGACGTACAGCAGAGGCGGAGTAATAGGGTCCCGCCCGTTTGGCACCCTTCGGGTACGAGTTTTACTTTTATAAAATTTTTGGCATTGGCTTTTGATTATTTCTAAGAAACCGGCCCTAAGCGTGCGGACCCATGCAGAGTCGACCCAGTCTGCACTTTTATAAAGCCTTTCAGCAAATGAAGTGGACTGCATCTGACAGATTTACTGCCTCTCCTGTCATTACCTGAATGTCCTGCTATGAAACATGGCGGGAACCAAAAAGTATTCGGAGTTATATTTATGACCGTTGACTATAGTGATGCTGAATTCCATTTCTATTGGTTCCGTGGCATGAAACTTGAGAACTTAAGTAATAACCGGCCAAGTGCGACTTAGGACTTGCGCACAATGGGTTCCGTAATGTTTCGTACTAAGTTTTGGCTCATTAGATTCGATTGCATTTCTCCGGAATAAATACTTGATCATTTAGGGAGTGATTTAGGCAAATCAGCATTTAGCAAAATTCAAATAAGGCAAATAATGTGTATTATTTTGCGGTCGGTTTCTTAACTAGCTTTTAATGTTAATATTGTCAGAGTGCATAAACGTAATTTATATATTTTGCTCGTTAAAAAAGTTTTCCGAAGTTTGCAACCGTTTTAGTTAAAATGTATTTTTCTTCTATCGCTTTAGCATAAGTTGCTCGCTGCAAGCATATTCGCTTTAGTTTTTAAAACTATTTTAAATTAAATAAATAAGCACAAAGCTTCCCAAATACCATTTTGGTCGACATAACACAGTACGCTCCTCAGTGTGTGGATTTTAATATCAGAATATTCATGAGACGCAGTCGCCGTGGGAAGTGGCCGCTAGGGGGCGGGAGACCGATGTGGACTTGGGGGTACGGCCTAATAATGCGCCTACTCTCAAAAGTTGAAGACAGATGGCAATGGTGTAGTTGGGAGTTTGGGAGTATGGTAGCGCCTGCGAAACTTCTAATATTCGATACCTTCAACTTTATTCCGAAACTATTAGGACTACACAGTTGAAACTTGGTATGTAGATGTATTCTGTGAACCGCTTTACGATTTTTATACAAAAAATAAAATAAGTGGGGGCCCACATACATGGAATTAAACCATTATTGTTTTTCATCAAAACTATACATATGTGTCTATAGATGTCTATAGATAGGTCTTTAAAAATGACGTTGAGGTTCATGAAACCATTTTTCGTCAAAGTAAATCGTTAAAGAGACAGACCCTTCCAAAGTAAAAAAAAAATATGTGTCCCCCTCACCTAACTTTTAAAATAACAGAGTGAAAAAAATGCTGTGTTACGCAGCCTGTGAGTCACTATGTATCTCAATACGAAAATTGGTTTGAACAAAATAAAATAAGCAGTTTTTAAGATATAAAACATTAATTAAAAACCGCAAAGATAACTTTGTCATTCATAGATACAAACACTAAATTTAGTCATTTAGTCACTATTAATTTAGTCTTTTATTGTGCACTGACTTCCCTCTCTGTATCTGTTTTTTCCTGTCATGCCTAGGTTTGCTGGATCTCTTTGAAATCTCTTTTTAGAGATAAGCTCGCCTTTGTACATACCTTTTTGTAAATGTTACGTGTTTTTTTATGTTTTGTGCAATAAAGTATAAATGAAAATGAAATGAAAAACAAAGTAATATTATTTGCTGGTGAAGTATGATAGTGATATTTGGGCTAGGTGTATCAGATGTAATGAGGTTCCTTCATGGGCAAGTCCAACTCGCAATTGTCCACTATTTGAGTTAATTAGATAATAAGATTTTAATGTTTTATTTTATTATTCAGCCTGCACAGTGTCCCAATGCTGGGCAAAGGCCTCCCCTATCTCAGACCATTCCTCCCTATGCTTGCTGTGCTGCCTACACTACACCCAGTCCGGCAAATACCTGTCCTCGTCCCGCCATCGACGTAATGATACTCGTGGAAATTAAATTAAGTATGAACTAATAATATGTCAAATATGTAAAAGCGCAAACCTATAGACGTAATAGTTTCTTCATAAATTGTAGTACACGATGTACTATAACTATAATAATATCAACAGTAAAACTATAACTATACTAATATCAACAGTAAAGACAGCCTAAACTTGTGTCCAGAAAGCCTGGTTAAAGTATCTTAGGGAAACTTCGTAGCAGTTTTGTGAACGCTGTGAAATGTTGCTAATCTGCAAGGACTTCAGTTTTGCGGCCATTTTCTCTGTCACATTAGTTACGAATTGAATTAGATTAGTAAAATTCTGGTATCGAGAATTCTGCGTTTTTTGAGTTGAATCCACTCCCCGAACGCCCGACATGTATACTGAAAAATCTGTGTTTTCAGCTCGCGTTTCGGATATATCATGCTTAGGAAATTGTATCTGCGTATTCTCTAGGTCATAATTCTATGGTCTAACGCGGTTCTTCATAGAGAGAATACATTTTTCACTCTTAGCCGAGCTCGCCGCATAATTAAGGATGTGGTTCCAACTTGCAGCTTTCCAAGAATTCGAATAAAACGCAAAATAAAACTTATCAAGTCGGAGTAAAGTACCGTTAACTCTTTTGAAATTAATCTGTAGGGTTTTCTTCCACTCTTATTAATCTGTGGGAGCTTTTTGCTTTCTTTTCTGTGGTTCAGCCTCAGATGAATGAAACTCTTTAATCTGGACTTACAGTTACTGACACGCAACGCAGGCATGCAACGGAAATTGATTGCTGTCTATGAATTCCTATAGAACCGTGTCCCTATTACGCGCGTCACGGAAGAAAAAAAAACTAGATGCCGGCTTTATGTCCTTGCAGTGACAGCTGATAGGGTCAACAAAAAATCAGAACATTTTCTAATTTTTCTGTCGATCCATCTAACTAGTTTAAATCAATAGAAAAATGACGATTCAACATGCATCAATGAGAATTCGAGCGCGTCAAGCGAAAGAGCTGCAGCGTGAGAGCAAATTCAGACTGTTTACTGTTTTGCAGTCAGTACGGCGCCGTGTTTGAGTAAAGACAGCGATAATGTGCAAGTGAGATAGCATGACGATCGACGCCATCTAAGATTTTTTCTTCAATGAATGCTTGTACCTCCCGCATCCGTCATCGGCAAATATTTATCAGTGTCAGATCCATAGAAGTCCTAAGACAGCAATCAAATTCCGCCTGTCTTCGTTGCGTGTCGGTAGATGTACTTAAAAGAACACTATCTTTCCCTACCTTAATATATTTAAGTTTACATTATTTATGTATTTTATACATATATATATATATTTCATTTTTTTAAATATTATGTATGGTTTTTATGTATGTATGTACTTATTAGTAAGTAGTCTATTAATTTAATATTTATCGTTGTGCACATATGTAGGTCTATCTTTTGTTAATTAATCCTGTCCATCCTAGGTTTGCTGGAAGAGATCTCTTATTAGAGATAAGCTCGCCTTTGTACATGTTTTTTTCATTATTAAGTGTCTGTATTCTGTTTTTTGTGCAATAAAGTATATATATATGTACAATTGTACGTACATCCCCATCTGTGGTATCACAAAAAGATCCCCCTCAGCCACCTGCCCCGAAGCCAAGCACTCAAAAAACCACGCGATACAATAAAAATATTTAACATAAATGACATAAAAACCATTAATACCCTGCCTGTTCAATCCAACGGAATAACATAGATGTACACCCAGATAAAACATCGTTCTCACATACCCTTCCCTACATGCAAGTCGCGCGTCCAACCGTAACAACTAAACCAGGGAGCACTTAACCAGTGGAGACCGCATAGATACATTTTCCTTTGAAACACAACTCACCAATTTACGGGCGGCGGGGGACGAGGTAAGAGAGCTGTCATTGGTCAGCCGCTGCGAAACTGTCTGCCGGCTCGTCATCGTACATAGGTTGCGTATGCAAACATACAAATAAACACAGGGATATTAATAAAAAAAAATAGTACCTACAGTTTATGGTTAAGGTTTAAATGTCAAAATGGTTTGAACTCAGCATATGTTACGTGTAGCAGTTGAATACAACAAACGTTTGGCGAGCCGCATTCCCCCGAAGGCGCTGTCAATTGGATATAAGTCTCTGAACTAAACCAACTAAAACTAAACTAAATATTTATGGGGCATTTTTGTCATTTTATTGCGTGTTTGTAGCCAGTGGAACACACCTTTTGGGGGTTAGGTTTTATGATGTACGAAAATAGACTTTTTATCACCCCTGCTCTGAAAATACATACTAATTATACCAATTAGAGGGAAGAAACGCCTTTATCCCGCCCTTCAAATCCTTTCATCCCAAGGTATGGAAGTTTGTATGAAAATCCTTCCGACCCAAGGGTGGGAAGTATGTATGAAATTCCATTACATACCCGGTTTATTTATTTTTATTTGTCAGCAGTCATACTGCAAAGAGACTTTAACTGTCTACTAATTAAATTTCAAGTAAATTGTTACTGGCCACATACAGTTTTTTTTTACCAGTTACATACCAACCTCCTTGGTGCATACAGAAAATTAAAAACGAAATTATTTTTGTATATAAAACGCGCGGAATCACGGAAGAAGTGGCTGCATGACCTAATGATCTTAGCCTACTCCAGAAACGGGCGAATAAAAAAAGGACAAGCCCGCGCATTTTCGCAAAAACTTCGATTGATTTAGCATTTATCTTTGTGTTTTTTGTAAAATATGGATACTTCGAGCGACAGTGATGATGTTATCCCTAACACACCGCCAGAACTATTAGAGACGGCCCAAGAAGTTGTTGATAATCTGTTGCCGGAAAAATCTAAATGCAGATACAACAGTACTTGTACTTTTAACTAAATATAAACATTTCTATGCATTTATGTCTATAATTTTCCTCGTAGGTGTAATAAAAAGCACTATACATACCTCAGGATAAAGTACAGTTCCATACCTCAAATGGTTTGCGCCCCTCGCAAGCTCGTGGCGCAAATGCCATAATCTCGGTATGGAACTGTCACTTTCTTCCCTCTGAAGTAATGTACTATTATTGACGTGATGGGGTTAATGGCTTTACGACACGTTAAAAGGTGTGACGCAAGTAGCCATCATGGATTGCTGGATGAAATCTCTTGTTAGATATAAACTCGCCTTTGTCATGTTTACTATTAACGTCTACTTTGTGTGTCCGTCCGACCCAGACAGGATTTTTAGTCTCGGCCGAGACCGAGACTAGATACACTACAACTAAATATCGGGAAAATAATTGAAATAGCATGAATTTTATAATGAAATTTACTTATATAAAAATAATCGGTTAAGTGCGGGTCGGTATCGCACACGAAGGGTACCGTACCATCGTACAACAAATCAAAAGCACTCAAAACAATAAAAAAATAAACAAAAAGAAAATTTAAAAAGTTTATGCCTTCACGAGATTTGAACCGACGACCTCCGGATTGAAAGTCTACATCATACCGCACCGGCTAACCACAACCATGTGGATTGACGCGAAATATGCTATCATATTTAAATGTGTAGTATAAGTGTCTATGACATGGTTGCTATGACAATAAATAAACAGTGTCAGTCAAGATCTCCATTTTGAAATGCGTAAGTGTATCTAAACACGTCTCTTGTATCGGGGGGGCCCCCTTTAATTTGCAATAAATAAATAAAAAAATAAAATAACGGACGGACGGACGGACAGACGGACAGCGAAGTCTCAGTAATAGGGTCCCGTTTGGCACCCTTCGGGTACGGTACCCTAAAAAACTTGAAATTAAAGAACGAGCAATTAATGGGTGACGTCTCAGGTAGGCTCGCAGTCACGGCATTTCATTTTACAAACCAAACAAATCGATTGACTGATGTGATGACAACATGACAGGTTGACGATACAATAATACCAACCTAGCGAACACGCGCGCGCGGCAAATTTCAAATTATCAACAAACAATGACTTCACACGAGCGCAAAATAGTCTCGGTTACGGCCGAGAATCTCGGCAGATTTAAGCCGAGACCGAGAACGAGAATCTCGGCCGAAAATTGGCCGAGAAAGCCGATACCGAGACCGAGAACGAGATCTCGGTCGGACCTTCCTGTTTTGTGTAATTCAATAAAATAACAGATTTAATAAAAAAAGCATTTTTGGCCAATCAAAACACAAAAGAAATTTTATATTAAGGGGGGCTCCCATACAACTAACGTGTTTTTTTTTTTTGCGGTTTTTTATAGTACGGAACCCTTCGTGCGCGAGTCCGACTCGCACTTGGCCGTTTTTTTTTTTTCAATAACAATTAATTAGTGGTCTCATTAGCCCTGGGTTACCGATGGCGCAATCGGGATTAGGGGCCGCGTGGGAGCTTAACGGGCGTTAGTCGTTACCACCCGGTAACGAGGGGTGCTTTTATTACATGACGTATAACGACCGACGATGATTATGATATGAGGTACAGTGCGGCTACAACTTTTTCCCAACCGATCGGCAGTCACACCAATTGACCTTATTTACCGCACCAGAGTGTGACCACGCCAGGTTCACTTCAAACAAATCAACGAGATCGGCCGCACACACACAGCTACATTGCATTCCGTATAAGCACGCGCCGCAACACGCACACATTGCCGAATCTCGCCTCCTTCGCTTGCTACGAGACAGGGCCATGCAAGCAATGCATGCGACGAGTCAACGTCATTCGTCCGGCGGCGGCGCCGGGCGACACGTGACAACCCTAGCCGTCTGAACAAGAGCAGGTAGTTATCATGCGAACAGGGGCCTAGTGAACTTACTATTTCTTATTGACCGAGCGAGCGAAGCGTCTCCGTTTCAGGTTTGGGCAAAAATGCTTTCGTATGTCCGGTTGTTCTCCTCTACAGGTCGCATTTATGAACCGATTCTCGTGAAATTTTGTGAGCAGGTTGGAAAAATAAATAGAATTTTTTACTCGAGCCAGTTTTTTGATTTTTTTCAAAATGGCGGAGATATGGGGTTTTAAAATGTAAAAAAATCGCTACAACCCAAACGGCTCGATGGATATTAACAAATGAGGTGTCGTTGGATTCGTAAAGACCATGAGAGTGAAACAGATGAGCGAGCGAAGCGAGCGAAGCGTCTCCGTTTCAGGTTTGGGCAAAAATGCTTTTGTATGTCCGGTTGTTCTCCTCTACGTCGCATTTATGAACCGATTCTCGTGAAATTTTGTGAGCAGGTTGGAAAAATAAATAGAATTTTTTACTCGAGCCAGTTTTTTGATTTTTTTTCAAAATGGCGGAGATATGGGGTTTTAAAATGTAAAAAAATCGCTACAACCCAAACGGCTCGATGGATATTAACAAATGAGGTGTCGTTGGATTTGTAAAGACTATGAGAGTGAAACAGATTATATAATTTTAGTAAAAAGTCAATAGGTTGTATAAAAGATCGCGAAATGTAGTTTACAAAGTTATTGGTGCGGCTACTTTCATACTGCATGTACGTAACCAGGTACATTCATAAGTTTGTATGTGTTATTGAAAGAAAATTATTTGGGTTATTGAAGTAAAACTTCTTGGGGCACGGGGGTAAAATTTATTTAACCTCTCAACTGTGGGTTATTCATATATTTGCTTTTCAATTGCTACTAGCCGGGTGCTATCACGAGTGGCTAAGAAATGTAACGGAAATTGGAATCGGTGACGTCAGGGTCGGCTGAAGACTTTTAAAACCGCAACTATTTTCAATACGGTGTTTAACTAATCAGATAAGATAATAATACATTCGTACAATAAAGAATGTTAATTAGTGAGAGAAAACCTGATGAAACGTTAACAAATAAAAATTATTTTAAGCATTCTTCCACGAGTTCTTGATTTCCGGTATGGCCAAGATGGCGCCGCCGCCGCCGCCGCCGCTGGCTGGGACCTCAGAACAAGGCTGGGACAAACAAAAAACCTCTTTGTTGGAACCGGAACTTATGTTTGACAGCTGTGCGATGCGATCCATACAGTTTGTAAGAAAAGAGTTTCATCAATGTCACACGGGTCGATATGGATTTCTAAAACAAGCAAAGCAATGCATACATTTGAGCGAGACGGCCTTAAAGACGTGACGTCAGATGGTATATAATCTGAGCGAGATGCAAATAGTAGTGACACTATTGAATGAGTTAAGTATATCACCACGAGCGCGACAAATTGTAGATAAGGAATGGTGGGAAATAAATGACATGACGTATTAAAAGTAAGTACAAGTATAAAATAATTTCAAATAATCGGACGTCTGAAACTTAAAAGTAACTTGAAGCAGAGATTGGATCTCAAAATTGGAAATTTAAATCTCTTTTAGTATAGGTAGGTATAGGTGTATAGTATAGGTACCACTTAATGATCTAGCTACAGAAGTTTTACTTCTAACATGTGTACGGTGCTACACGCGTATATTATTATTTTTTATGTGTGTTAGCAGTTCAGCTTTCCCACCGACATACTCGCGAGGTCTACAGCTCACAGAGCCACTAGTTTATACTATGGTGTGACTATGGAGAATTTATTATCCGTAGTTACACCAGTGAGACATGGAGGATTTTAGTTATACGTAGTCGGGTCGATTTCGGGTCTCACAAATGACGCGTCATTCGTGTGAACTAATGTCATTCGTGTGACATAAAAAATTGTGAAATCGACCCTCGCAGAAGATTCGTAACGCTTGCAACGTGCCGTAACAAGTTAACAACGTATTTCGCGTACGTCATTCGTGTTACGCAAAAATCGTGAAATGACTTTGATTTTGACTCTGGGTTTTTACTTTTATAAATTGATTTATCGAACTTCGTGGGAATGGGATTGATTTATCATCTTATCGGTGGTAAATGACTAGCCCCCTGTCATACAAAATTTAATTGCATATTTTAATTTAAAACAACTCCCATCTAATTTTAATGTTAGCATCATCATGCAAGAACACTGTATTCGCATCATACTAAACTCAGTATAAAGATGATTATAGATTAAACTTTCGATGGAAAAATAAGCGCGACATGTTTATAATGATAACTGGTGGTTTTGGGGTGTTTTTAGGGTACCGTACCCGAAGGGTGATTTTGACTCTGGGTTTTTACTTTTATAAATTGATTTATCGAACTTCGTGGGAATGGGATTGATTTATCATCTTATCGGTGGTAAATGACTAGCCCCCTGTCATACAAAATTTAATTGCATATTTTAATTTAAAACAACTCCCATCTAATTTTAATGTTAGCATCATCATGCAAGAACACTGTATTCGCATCATACTAAACTCAGTATAAAGATGATTATAGATTAAACTTTCGATGGAAAAATAAGCGCGACATGTTTATAATGATAACTGGTGGTTTTGGGGTGTTTTTAGGGTACCGTACCCGAAGGGTGCCAAACGGGACCCTATTACTGAGACTTCGCTGTCCGTCTGTCCGTCCGTCCGTCCGTCCGTCCTGTCTGTCACCGGGTCCGTCTGCACGAACCGAATAGCTAGAAAGCTGAAATTTTCACAGAATGTGTATATCTGTTGCCGCACCAACCACAAATACTGAAATACGAGAGATATTGCAAATTAAAGGGGGCCCCGATACAAGAGACGTGTTTAGATACACTTACGCATTTCAAAATGGAGATCTTGACTGAAACTGTTTATTTATTGTCATAGCAACCATGTCATAGACACATATACTACACATTGATCTTCTTTATTACATAAAATTATTGATATGTATATACAATTAACTTACTACTAAAAAACAACATACATTTAAATATGATAGCATATTTCGCGTCAACCCACATGGTTGTGGTAGCTCAGCCGGTATGATGTAGACTCTCAATCCGGAGGTCGTCGGTTCAAATCTCGTGAAGGCATAAACTTTTTAAATTTTCTTTTTGTTTATTTTTTTATTCTTTTGAGTGCTTTTGATTTGTTGTACGATGGTACGGTACCCTTCGTGTGCGATACCGACCCGCACTTAACCGATTTTTTTTACTTCAGCATCTGTCGTCCGGTTAAGCTTATCCGGATGCCAACTCAAAGTATGAGTGGCCTTCAAAGTGTGAGTCTCACTAAAAAAACGGACATTTGGGACCAAATCTTTTGAAATATTAGTTTTGTAGTGCAAAAAATCCACTCAGAACTAAGACTAGAAACACGCTGGTATTTAGTTTATTTATTTATTCAAAAAGAAAAACAGAAAAGTTTACACAATTTGAGGAACTTAGCTAAAAATTGACACCTAAATATTGGAACAACAGAGCCCGAGCTAGGTGTAAACCTGTATTTCAGGCTGCAGTGCTCTTCCCAAAAAATATATAATTTGCTAAATCATGTTACACGGTCACATAGCATTATAAAAAATTAAGCAAATAAAGAATGACACTGAATAAAAACAATGAAATAAAAAGAAATAAAAAGATGCAAAATGGTGAGTGGGTGAGCCTCTCTATGTGTAGTATGAGTGTGAGTGAGTGTGTGTGAGAGGGTGTGTAAGATAATAAATAAGAGCCTATTTTCAACCGTCAGATAAACAGACAGATAGATATCTTTATTTGACATTTCATATGGTGAAATTCCTTAGATAAAATCAGTCAGATTTAACGTTAACATAACGTCACGCCTTTTCCAATACGGGGCCACTCATCCAGTTACTCAATACTCAATTTAATAATGGGTCCATTAGTCAGTGAGCTAGGTTTGACGTCTCCAGAATTGATTAAGATAACTATTTTTCGAACAAACGCTAAACAAATTAAAACGGACACTCAGTAAATCACTAGTTGTGCATTCTGCCATAAAAGTCTAGAATAATGAGAAACATTTAGCATTTGAGTTGGGAATTTAGACAATAATTCTGTTCGCGTTGCACAAAGAGGATTAGCATAAGACTAGTTTAGCTCGAATTTCTGATTTATCAAAGTAGCCTGAAACAATAGGTACAGTCCAGAACACGTCAGACTTGAATATATAAGCATGTCATACTTCCTTTACTGTTGTTAAAAAAAAATAAGGTCGAAAACAAATGCGAGTGCGATTTCCATTCATGTGACTAAAAAGTGGCCAAGTGCGAGTCGGACTCGCCCATGATGGATTCCGTGGTAGCAAGTAATTATAAGACTTGATGTTTGTGTTGTAACTTTGTTTTTCATAGTGTTTGTATGAATGACAAAGTTATCTTTGCGGTTTAAATACATGTTTTATATCTTAAAAACTGCTTATTATATTTTGTTGTTTCATCGAAAGTTTATAATGAGATACACAGCATATATTTTTTATAGATTTATCACTCTCTTACTTTAAAAGTTAGAGGGGGGGACACAATTATTTCCACTTTGGATGGGTCTGTCTCTTTAAAGATTGACTTTGAGGAAAAATGGTTTTACGAACCTCCACTTCATTTTTGAAGTGGAGGTTCGTAAAACCATTTTTCCTCACCCTACATGTGTGGGGTGTCTATAGATAGGTCATCTATAGACACCCCACACATGTAGGTTTGATGAAAAAAATATATTTTGGTTTCTGTTTCATGTATGGGAGCCCCCCTTAAATTTTTATTTTTCAGTTCTTGTATAAAAATCGTAAAGCGGTTCATAGAATACATCTACCTACAAAGTTTCAACTGTGTAGTCCTAATGGTTTTGGAATAAAGTTGCTGTGACATACGTCTGTCCTACTTGACGAAACTATAAGGGTTCCTTGTTTCTCTACGGAACTACTAAAAACTAAAAAAATGTTTCGTCAGCAAAACCTAGCCTGTCTAAAAAAGCGACGGCGAGTCCCAAAGCATAGAGGTTCGTTTTTAAAACACCGACTAGTGTGAAAAGCGATAAAAAAAAGGTCAGTATTCGGCCGCGTCTGGTGAACTGCAAAACACGCTTTTCTGTTTTTGAGTCCTTTGATGCGGAAAAAATCTGCTGCTCAAATAAGGTGCGGCTTAACCCCTTCGTCGACACATATTATCTATCTATTGTTCTCCATTGTTCGGTTGGTCGACCTGTGCTTCTGAGAGTGAACCAGTTAAGCATGGTAACCTCGAATTAGCAACTTGATTTGTCGTGGTTGTGACCATGTTAAAATAGAGTTCAGAATTCATAATTTCATTATTGCACATAGTTAATTGTGAAAACAAAATATATGAAAAACATACACAAAGGCCAGCTTATCTCTAATAAAATATGTCATCCAGCAAACCATGGACTACGAGAGTTCATAATAGCTGTACGGACGTGTATCATTCTTCTTAACTCTTCAAAGAATAGGCATTTGAGGCTTATTATTATCCTTTCGTCGACACATCTTATTTATCTATTGTTCTCTATTGTTCGTTTGTTCGACAGGTGTGCTTCTGAGAGTGAATCATTTATGGTAATAAATAAGCCTCAAATGCCATGTTAGACAGAGTATTTAACAATTGGAGACACGCTCGTCTTTGTTCAATATTTTATTTACATTTTGTTGTCTCAAAAGTTGCACACAGCAATAAAGAAGTTATGATCTGGCTTTACGAGAAAACAGCTGAGCCGTAGACACCTCGGATGGAAAATAATGTGACGCTACAGTCTATTCGTGATAAGAATGCAGTCTTAGATTTAAATCTGTTAACACACACTCGCAGGACAGGACACAACCTTCGCGTTCGAAAGTTTGCCTTCAACTGGTCACCGTGAACTTGGATTGATAAATAGGAAACGATTTGATTGGTTACGGGGCGTGGCTAGGCCGCCGGACAATGATAACTTTACTGCATTCTTATCACGGATAGACTATAATTCAGTATTTAGGTATTTTCAAAATAGTATTATCTACCATTACCGAACCAGCTCTCTATTTGCAGAAGCAGAAATAACACGAGTTTTGTAATATTATTGTAACGTGGATTTTAGTCTAAATGACGTACAGTGCACTTCCTTTTAGATCTTTGGTCGGTATTTAGAGCGACACATTCGAATAATGCTGAACTATCCGTCTCTGCAGAAAGTTTCAGCAGCTAGTAAAATGGTCAAGGCCCAAGAAACCACATGTGAAACCAATAATTGAAACAAAAAGTAAACTTTAGAAAAAACCGACTTCCACAAACCCTATTTGATTAGATTGAGTTTAATACTAACTGTAACCCCTTATCCCCCCCTCCCTTGGGGAATTAATTTTGTCAAATGCTATATCAGTGCTACCCCACGCGACTAAGGAACCCCTGTACAAAGTTTCATGGCTCTAGGTCCACCGGTTTAGGCTATGCGTTGCCTGCCCGTCAGCCACGCATTGTATTTGTACCTAGTATTGAGCAGATCTGGTGGCCATATGTGGTCTTCATCAGCAGTTCCGCATCACAATATTATGCTGACCATGTGCATTTGCACGAGTTATTATGAAAAACACAAAAATCACTATAGGTCTGCCTATAATATTTGAAGAGTTCTCTCGATTTCTCCAGGATCCCATCATCAGATCCTGACCTGGTGTCAATGGGACCACCCTTGAGGTATTACCTATACGCCGAAAAAAGATTTGTTCAAATCGGTTCATAATTGGCGGAGCAATCGCGTAACAAACATAGAAAAAAAAAAAAAAAAAAAACATACGGGTCGAATTGAGAACCTCCTCCTTTTTTTGAAGTCGGTTGAAAAGAATATACATAATACAATAAGGTGAAGTTTATTAGGGATTTATTTATAACTTTTGACTTGACTTTTTGAAACTAGCTACATACCTAGTATAAGTTTCTACAGAGAACTTTCTATATTGCACGCAAACAATTACACAGAAATAGAAATACCTAGTTAAAGTGTATAAGGCGAGCTTATCCCTATTAACAATCGTAACTATTCGTCTGCTATCGGCATCATTAGTGGCCCACTCAAAATACCGACTGAAGATTCGAATGAAAGTGCACTTTACAGTTGGTTAAAAGTTAAGTCCGAGCTGAGTTTAGTCAAACTAAACTAACCAATTTTCGAATCACGTTCGCTGCCATGCATTTACGAATGCCTGCAGTAGCAGTTTGTTTCAAAGCAATTCTAGAAACTCTGGGGTTTAGTATTTAGCTACAGTTATGACAATGTGGCGTATTCCAGAGGACACGGAAATAAAACTAAACCAAACTTAAATTATTGTAAATAATTGTGGGTGTAGTAAAAATAAAATTGCATCAATAAATCAATGAATACTTTCCTCCCCTAACACAGGTTTTTATTAACTTAAAAGGGGAGTCCCACGACCTGTGCTGCTGTACTTACTGAAATAAACTAATTTTGATTTTGATTATTGATTTTTTGAAGACAATTGCGCCCCTGAATGTTTCCCCACGATGTGTTTCATCACCTCCGAATGAACGTCCGCGTAATGCACCACGTAAAGGACAAATACCACAGGATCTCTTCTGTCTATTCTCCTCAATAAAATAAATAATAACCTCTTGCCATTCATACGTGCTTGAGTTAGCTCTCAGAACTGAGAGCGGTTTTTTATACGGGGCTTACCCTGAGTTGCATGAAAAGATTGTGAAATTTAAGGTTGTCACCTGACTGATAATAAATACAATATTTTTTTATTGCCAATTCAATTCCAATTAAATTTTTAATACCAATTATTTCAATTTTCCATTCCATTAATAACATAACTAATTTCATTATTTAATTTTGTTTTTCTTATGTAATTACTTATATAAATTAAATTGTGTAAGTACTAGAGCCACTGTTGCGCGTCCGCTTTGGCCCTGGCAGAATACCAGCGTCACAGATTCGTCTGTGACATTGCTGAGTCAGGGCCATTTCACTGCCGTGGTACAGTCACATAACCACACAGCTGTAGGTACCTACTGTTTTTTGTTGTTATTAATTATGTGTGTGTACCATGTCCAATGAATAAATGAGTTATCTATCTATCTATCTACTGATTTAAGGGCGAGAATCTCATAGGGTTGTCATTTGTCAGACAACGTTGATTATGCCACTAGTGCGGTACACGGTACACTCAATAAATACACAAAAGAAGTTGCACTCTGCAATAATAATCTCAGCGCACTGCAGTTGTGTTTACAAATAGAGCGTCAAATTACGAGAAACAATCACAAATGATCTTCCATTGACGATTAGCTACAGTTTTAAACAATGGACGCCATCTTTGAATGTCAAGTTTAACGCCTTGACTTTGGGCGGATGTCCTGTTTTGCATTTCATCATCTGTGTAACAGACCAGCCCCCCAAGACAAAGTTAAACGCTAACGCTAGCGAAACGAAACGGTAACTTTTTTGTATGCGATTTGACATTTGGTTTCGCTAGGTGACGTCACGTAGCGATTCCAACCAAATGTCAAATCGCATACGTAAAAAGTTAAGAGACAAGCCAAAGAAGCGGACAAGAAGCATGTCACACGCTTGCCAACGCTAGAAAATGGATCGAGTATTGGTAGTCCGTAAACAAAAATCTCTATGTTGTCTAACGTCCATTTGTAATTTCCTAGATATATCTATCCATGATGTTGAAGTTATCTGTGAAATGTCAGAATTACAACCTCCATCTTTGAAATACCATTCTATTCTCGGACGCAGTTCCCAAAAATGGCAATACTAGAACCCTCTAGAACCAGCGACACCCATAATTTCACAGATTGAAATGACCACGGTAATAGCACGCTGGCTTCACGCCGGCATCAGACTCAGAAGCATTGAAGAAGTTGTCATGTAGCTATTTAGTAGCATTGGGTTACCCTAACGCCCGGGTTATCGCAAATCAGACATCGGCAGCACATTACCAGCGGGTGACGGGGCGGGTGTCACAAAACAAGAAACTCTATGAAGCATGTCACACCGACTCACACCAAGCGGGCGGGGCGCCCCGCCGGCGGGCGGTTCGTAATGGTCTAAGATCCGAGAGAGCTCGACCTTCACCCATCTGTTACTGCGATGAAACTTGGTTTTTATCAAATTTACTAACTTTAACTACATAAAAATACAAGTTTGATGACATCCATGAAAACAAAATTACGACATAAACGGTCGTAGCGTTCGATAGCGTTAACCTAGAAGGATATTTTTTTCACAGCTATAAGGAACCATAGACTTGAGTGATTGGTATAAATTTCAGCTTGATACGTCCACGCATTCTTGATATAAAAGTACTTTTATTTCTTAAATGTTAAATTAATCATAGCCTTGCCAGGAATTTGCTAGGCAACCCAATCGCAATGTATTTTCTAGCATACAAAATTTGATAAAAACCAAGTTTCATCGCAGTAACAGATGGGTGAAGGTCGACCTCTCTTCGGGTCTTCGGATATAAACGGACCAGGCTGACATGTCAGTGTGGCGGACATTTGGCTATACATTTGACGCCCCCCCCCCCCGCCCGCCGCTTTCAACCTGCCGGTGATGTCAAAATTAGATGTGCGAATACTATAATATAATACTCCATTAACTATTAATGAATTCATTAATAATTCTGTAACAGAATCAAATACCCAGTTCAATTATTTCACGATCAGATTGTACCACATTTATGTTTTGTATATAGTAATAAAGTAATAATATTTAGTTGGGTATTAATTACTCACTAATCTCACGATCGACTAATTGCCGATGCCACGGGGAGAAATGAATTGCTTTGTAATTATTATTAATCTCCGGCTGTTCAAATCACTGGTGATTCTAATATTATGATATAAACATAACAATAGTATAATAGTATAATAGTAGCCCAATAATGTGCCCACTGAGGGGCACGCGCATTTCATTATAATTCATAATTTCTTTATTGCACACACACATTTAAAAAAAATTACTAAAAATAGTGTACAAAAGCGAGCTTATCTCTAGTAAGAGATCTCTTCCAGTAAACCAAGTTGGGATGAGAAAGGTGGATTGCTGAGTAGGGGTAGACCCAAGTGTAGAACTAAATAAACTTTACATATAAACTAACATAAATAAAATACTAATACATACATACATACATACGGATTCAGAAGTTAAAGATAACTATTGTATTGGTCTGAGGTATTGTAGGAAGAGAGTTCCTTAGGCTGCAGCTGCAGGTTCGAATACCGGTGCGGTCAATGAGATAATTTTAATTATTAACTAAGTTAATTTTACGGACGTTGCAACTGTGATTGAAAACATCGTAAGGTAATTTATTTATTTAATCGTATGGCTCGAGTGAATAGGCTACAAGGGAATATTTAATGAAAGAAGCCAGTTGGCTGCGTCAGGAGGAAGGTCAAACAGATCTCGGGGGGGTCCACTGAACGATGTGCTCCATGGTCTGTATTTCTACCCCACACTCACTCACAGGTAATGAAATACCTTCTTTACTCCATAGCATGTCCATCCATAGATTCGGAAACGTATCACCGACAGTCATTTCTACTTTGGAATGTTCACCGACATAACATTTGGTCTTCCTTCGCTTCGCCACTACTTTGTTTCACTATTGGGTATTTCACCGACATAACACTGCGCCACAGAACTATTCGCCGACAGATTGTTTCACTAATCACCCTTTCATCAATACTACTATTCATCATCGAACGTTTCGTCGATAAAGCGTTCCGTTACCAGATATTACTATTACTACGAGTGGATATCAGAATAGTATTATTGCACTTTTGAGGGTAGTTAAAAGTTTTTCATACCATTTTCAATGGTGAGTCCGTGTCACTTCTTGTTGTTTTATTATTATTATTATTTATATTTTATATTATTATTTATTTCCATTTCCATATCAGTGGTAACAAAGTTGGAAGTATGAAAAATGTGGATGGGACACTTTTTTCCTCATATTGGGGTGACAGGAGTTCGTGTTTTTTTATATAAATGATTAAAAAAATGAGAAAATATATAATAGCAAAAGAATTATGACTCACACATGATCACATGATAGATAATGAAAAGAATATCTGGGAACTGAGCTTTGCTCGGCGGCAAAGCTCAGTCCCCAGATATTACATGGATTGCATAATAGGTAAAGAAGGGAACGTAATGTCTGGTAACGGAAACGACTGTCGACGAAACGTTCGATGACGAATAGTAGTATTGACGAAAGGATAATTAGTGAAACAATCTGTCGGCGAATAGTTCTGTGGCGCAGTGTTATGTCAGTGAAATACCCAATAGTGAAACAAAGTAGTGCCGAAGCGAAGGAAGACCAAATGTTATGTCGGTGAACATTCCAAAGTAGAAATTACTGTCGGTGATACGTTTCCGAATCCCATCCATACAAGCTCGCCCACCAAACTTTTATTACAACACAGCACAATAAAGAATAATACATCTGAATAAAATAACACCACAAATTGCATATATTTGCACCGCGGTGCATGAGTTATTTAAATATTTCCAGCGCCGCCTGCATTTGGCAGTGTGCCAAAACTAATAACAGCGGCCATTGAACTCTCACTTCAATACAAAACACTTAGGTATTTTTAACTATCGAGGATTGGGAATCCTTTGTGTAACGCGTTTGAACGGAAATAAAGAGAAATGTACAAACACTTTTTTTACATACAGGCACATACATTGCTTCTGGCCCCACACTAGGATAAGTACCCTGTGTCGTGGGAGCCAGAAACAGCGACATAACAAACATGTAACTGGGGATATTTTTTGTGTGTTTAATAAGGTTAAAATAAAAGAATATTTTTACACCGTACTATACGGTAAAATACACTCAACTAATTCGAAGTATTGTAAATAGAACCAACTATACTGTATACGTGTATTTTAGCAAATAAACGATCTGAATCTGAATCTGAAAAAGAGTGAGGAAACCTTCATTTACTGCATAGCTGCGGCGATGAGCTAGCCCCATGTCACGCAAAATAACTGGCTAAAAGTGGGCACAATTGTGCCTCTGCCACCCCGTACGAGAAGAGGCGTGACGCTATTGACGTGACGGCAATATGTTGTTAACATATTGCCTGAATTTGGCACAACATTTTTGTGAACAGCTTTTTTTATTTGGCCGTTTGAGAGTCATTTAAATTTTGATTGGGCGGTTTTTTTTTTCTTTATTATCCTTGTTACAAAGTTTTTTTTTTTAAACTAAGTTTACGGAGCAATCACGGAAACCTACGTGGTTTATGCGTGATCTCTGTCGCTCGTTCCAAAGTAATGAAAATGAACCATCTGACACATATTTTATGGACCCGTCTCAATGAAGCACAGTAGATACACAAGTAATTTATGCAGGATTTTAGGTATCTAGTTAAGAATCCGGTTGTTTAAAAATGTAACCTGTTCTCATAAAAAATGTAACCTGTTTTGTTGCATAAAACAGGTTGCACAAGCACAAACAGGCATAGATAAAAAAGATGAGGACTTATTGACGACCTCTGACGATCTCTGGAGCACGATTCTCGCGCCTTCGATATACGGATATCGATACCTATATTGACAGATTCCCCTACACTCGATATAGGTGTAGATATCGTATATCGAATGCGCGAGAATCTTGCTCCTGTGCCGCAGCGGTTGTGGCTTGTACCATGCGAGAGGTCCCGGGTTCGATTCCCGGCTGGGGATAAAGATAAACAAAAAAAAAAAACGCGTGTAGCACCGTACACGTGTTAGAAGTAAAACTTCTGTAGCTAGATCATTAAGTGGTACCTATACTATACACCTATACCTACCTATACTAAAAGAGATTTAAATTTCCAATTTTGAGATCCAATCTCTGCTTCAAGTTACTTTTAAGTTTCAGACGTCCGATTATTTGAAATTATTTTATACTTGTACTTACTTTTAATACGTCATGTCATTTATTTCCCACCATTCCTTATCTACAATTTGTCGCGCTCGTGGTGATATACTTAACTCATTCAATAGTGTCACTACTATTTGCATCTCGCTCAGATTATATACCATCTGACGTCACGTCTTTAAGCCGTCTCGCTCAAATGTATGCATTGCTTTGCTTGTTTTAGAAATCCATATCGACCCGTGTGACATTGATGAAACTCTTTTCTTACAAACTGTATGGATCGCATCGCACAGCTGTCAAACATAAGTTCCGGTTCCAACAAAGAGGTTGAACGAAGTAGTTTGAGTCATGTCAGGCGGCGGCGCGGCGGCGGCGCCATCTTGGCCATACCGGAAATCAAGAACTCGTGGAAGAATGCTTAAAATAATTTTTATTTGTTAACGTTTCATCAGGTTTTTCTCTCACTAATTAACATTCTTTATTGTACGAATGTATTATTATCTTATCTGATTAGTTAAAAACCGTATTGAAAATAGTTGCGGTTTTAAAAGTCTTCAGCCGACCCTGACGTCACCGATTCCAATTTCCGTTACATTTCTTAGCCACTTGAAAGCCCGGCTAGTAGCAATTGAAAAGCAAATATATGAATAACCCACAGTTGAGAGGTTAAATAAATTTTACCCCCGTGCCCCAAGAAGTTTTACTTCAAAAATAATCCCCAGGTCCTGGATGTTTACATGTTTGTGATGTCGCTGTTTCTGGTTCCCACCACACAGGGTATCCTAGTGTGCGGCCAGAAGCAATGTATGTGCCTGTATGTAAATGTTTATGGTTATTGCAACAATGGAACAACAGACTATTGAAACAACCAATATTAGCCGTGTACAGCTACTATCTAAGCTTAAAAGGATGTTTAAAGCCAAGAACCAGCGTTCAGACTGTGCACAGAAAGCTTTCAGACGAGCTTTGAGTGTTGGTTTCACTTTACCACTCAAAAAGACAAAGAGTAATGGAATGTATGTGTATGTATTTGAGAGGGAAGTTTCACAGTGAAAGAATAGGTAAGGTAAGGTAAGGTTTCTTGTTTAAAACTATTGTAAAGAATGTGTAACATAGCTACCGTGGGGTAACTTCAATTCAAACTTCAAATCATAGCTTCAAATATCCAGTGATGCGGCGATGTGGTCTTGTCACGTTAATTAATAATTCACCAAGTTAAAAACTTTAAAAAACCGTCTTCATGACCTGTCACTTGAACCTGTCCGCCCGGGATGCAAATGTCGTCTCTGAACACGATAATGAGCCTACGAAATCTGTCTTCACAATACTACACAAAATAAACAAATATCGTTCCTTACAGCCAGAAATCATCTCAATGACAATGAGCGTAAACGCCACAAAGTCATATAAAGGCTAAATTACGTAATTTTGGTTACCTGGATGGCAGTCTTTTCTATGTAGAAACCTAAGTACTTGACCGATTCCTGTTTTTTTTTTAAATGGGACCAACCTGAACGATGACCCTTTTATACAGAAAAAGAATTTTCACAATCGGTTCATAAATAATACCATTTTTGAGGTAACACACATAAAAAATATACAACATACAACCTAATTGCAAATCCCCCTCCTTTTTTGGAGTCGGTTAAAAAGAGTTATGTATGACGAATAAGTAACTGATTCAGCCAATATGTGTTCTGATTTCATGATCAAAATTTCCTTTTAGCGTCTACGTTATGAGGACACAAGTATACTAAAGACCTCATATTTATATTCAACAGATTCTGTATGTAAAATAATTAAAACAAAAAGTAAACTTTAGAAAAAACCGACTTCCACAAACCCTATTTGATTAGATTGAGTTTAATACTAACTGTAACCCCTTATCCCCCCCCCCTTGGGGAATTAATTTTGTCAAATCCTATATCAGTGCTACCCCACGCGACTAAGGAACCCCTGTACAAAGTTTTATGGCTCTAGGTCCACCGGTTTAGGCTATGCGTTGCCTGCCCGTCAGCCACGCATTGTATTTGTACCTAGTATTGAGCAGATCTGGTGGCCATATGTGGTCTTCATCAGCAGTTCCGCATCACAATATTATGCTTACCATGTGCATTTGCACGAGTTATTATGAAAAACACAAAAATCACTATAGGTCTGCCTATAATATTTGAAGAGTTCTCTCGATTTCTCCAGGATCCCATCATCAGATCCTGACCTGGTGTCAATGGGACCACCCTTGAGGTATTACCTATACGCCGAAAAAAGATTTGTTCAAATCGGTTCATAATTGGCGGAGTTATCGCGTAACAAACATAGAAAAGAAAAAAAAACATACGGGTCGAATTGAGAACCTCCTCCTTTTTTTGAAGTCGGTTGAATAAGAGATCATTGATACTTAGAGCCTATCGATACCGTTTGGAACAGGACTTAAATCTAGATTTAACAGTGGCTCCCGCACCAGGCCTAGGCTGTTTCATGTGTACTTATTTAGTTTTTTCTTTCAACATTTAAAACAATGACTTTTGCCACACCAGCTGGAATAATTGAAACAATAATTGAAACAAAAAGTAAACTTTAGAAAAAACCGACTTCCACAAACCCTATTTGATTAGATTGAGTTTAATACAAACTGTAACCCCTTATCCCCCCACCCTTGGGGAATTAATTTTGTCAAATCCCATCTCAGTGCTACCCCACGCTACTAAGGAACCTCTGTACAAAGTTTCATGGCTCTAGGTCCACCGGTTTAGGCTATGCGTTGCCTGCCCGTCAGCCACGCATTGTATTTGTACCTAGTATTGAGCAGATCTGGTGGCCATATGTGGTCTTCATCAGCAGTTCCGCATCACAATATTATGCTTACCATGTGCATTTGCACGAGTTATTATGAAAAACACAAAAATCACTATAGGTTTGCCTATAATATTTGAAGAGTTCCCTCAATTTCTCCAGGATCCCATCATCAGATCCTGACCTGGTGTCAATGGGACCACCCTTGAGGTATTACCTATACGCCGAAAAAAGATTTGTTCAAATCGGTTCATAATTGGCGGAGTAATCGCGTAACAAACATAGAAAAAAAAAAAAAAAAACATACGGGTCGAATTGAGAACCTCCTCCTTTTTTGAAGTCGGTTGAAAAGTAAACTTTAGAAAAAACCGACTTCCACAAACCCTATTTGATTAGATTGAGTTTAATACTAACTGTAACCCCTTATCCCCCCCTCCCTTGGGGAATTAATTTTGTCAAATGCTATATCAGTGCTACCCCACGCGACTAAGGAACCCCTGTACAAAGTTTCATGGCTCTAGGTCCACCGGTTTAGGCTATGCGTTGCCTGCCCGTCAGCCACGCATTGTATTTGTACCTAGTATTGAGCAGATCTGGTGGCCATATGTGGTCTTCATCAGCAGTTCCGCATCACAATATTATGCTTACCATGTGCATTTGCACGAGTTATTATGAAAAACACAAAAATCACTATAGGTCTGCCTATAATATTTGAAGAGTTCTCTCGATTTCTCCAGGATCCCATCATCAGATCCTGACCTGGTGTCAATGGGACCACCCTTGAGGTATTACCTATACGCCGAAAAAAGATTTGTTCAAATCGGTTCATAATTGGCGGAGCAATCGCGTAACAAACATAGAAAAAAAAAAAAAAAACATACGGGTCGAATTGAGAACCTCCTCCTTTTTTTGAAGTCGGTTGAAAATAATGAGGTGTTTGTGGTGCGAAATCCTTTCTTCTCCTGACTGAGAAATATTTTTTTGAAATTTTCGACCTAACGATAACCTTAAGGATAAAATTTACAAAGGCAGCATAAAACGCCTGCAATTAAAGTGTTTGGTGCCACCAGACCTTACTGTGATTAAGTCCCATTGCGATGACTGCTAAATGTTGTAAGTAGTACCTGCAAAAGAAAAACAATACTTTAATAACATAATTAAAGAAAATAATGACTACACACTCTGCACAATTTTTTATTAGCACGGGAGAGTGGTTATCGGTCCGTTAAACCAGGCAATTAACCAATTTCCTGGAGGCGTAAAGATCGGTTTTCAATTAAATGATTTAAATAAATACCTACCTATGAGTACCTATGTTAGTTTAATACAAAATAACTAAAATCCATGATTCTAGCAAACAACAAAAAATCGGTTTAAATAAAGCCGTTAGAATGCCTCAGATACAATTTAATTCATCATACTTCCTGTTACCCGTACGTGACATGTAACGGACTATACTTAAAACTCTGACGGCGCAGTATAGTGATTGCAAAATGTCTGACTGTAGTTCTCAGAATGTACGTGTGGTCTGTCATAGCCATGCCATACCATGGTTTGTAACGGTCGAATCTTCACCTAGTTATACAAACCGGCCAAGTGCGAGTCGGATGCGCGCAGTGTGGGTTCCGCATAAATAGCATATTTTGTGAAGGAGCTATTTTAGGGATTTCGGGTGTTTAGCTATAAGATATTGTTAAGTGTTAAATTTCATGCTCCTATGTTAACGGGAAGTAGCCTATACAGTCAAGCAAATCCGACAATTTTACATCACATTTTGATAGATTTGACATAGAAGTTTGATTTTTTTCACAGCTCCACAAGGGACCACAGACAGTAATTGATCCAGTAATGATGGCCATTTTAAATTATTAAATAACATATTTTAAGCAGACATTTTGAATTTCTACAAGACAGAAAAAAATCCCGTGTGAGACATGCTGCAGTATTGCAGTTGCAGTCACAACGTAAATCCGGTTGCTTCACCGAATGCCTAGTTAGTGTTTCCGGTGTTTACCAGTAGATGTCACCAGACTGGTCTGATAAACTGGTTCATGTAGGTGTTTCGATTTAAATGTACACTACCGGCAATTCTCAAGGCGTATTATCTTACCTACCTAACCGACAACTCAAAATAATAAGGCTCAGTCAATCTAGTCATAAATTATATTTTCAAACTCGTTTTACTTACTATTCCCTACCTCTAAGGTACAGAAATTATTACCACGACGACATATCCACCGACATGAAAATGAGATATAAAATAACTATTTGCTTCAAGAAAGATGAGCTTTTTACTTGGAAAACGCTTGCGGGAAAATATCCATTACGAAGAAAGGATCTTTTATTTTTAACCGACTTCCCAAAGGAGGAGGTTTACAATTCGTCCGGATGTTTGTTTTTCTTTTATTTTTTATTTTTTTATGTATGTGCCCCGATAGGGCCTAAACGGATAAACCGATTTGGAAAATTATTTTTTTGTTTGAAAGGGTTTACCTTCCCATTGGTCCCATTGACACCAGGTCAGGATCTGATGATGGGATCCTGGAGAAATCGAGAGAACTCTTCAAATATTATAGGCAGAACTATAGTGATTTTTGTGTTTTTCACAATAACTCGTGCAAATGCACATGGTAAGCATAATATTGTGATGCTGAACTGCTGATGAAGACCACATATGGCCACCAGATCTGCTCAATACTAGGTACAAATACAATGCGTGGCTGACGGGCAGGCAACGCATAGCCTAAGCCGGTGGACCTAGAGCCATGAAACTTTGTACAGGGGTTCCTTAGTAGCGTGGGGTAGCACTGAGATGGGATTTGACAAAATTAATTCTCCAAGGGGGGGGATAAGGGGTTACAGTTTGTATTAAACTCAATCTAATCAAATAGGGTTTGTGGAAGTCGGTTTTTTCTAAAGTTTACTTTTTGTTTCAATTATATTATGTTAGAAAAATACGTGTATAATGCGATGTACATTTCTACAATACGATCATCTTTCGCGCGCTCATACCAAGATTACCAAGCTGAGCTGAGCAATAATAACATTTACATACAGGCACATACACAGCTTCTGGCCCCACACTGAAACAGCGACATCACAAACATGTCATACATCCAGACCTAGTATTTAGGGTTCCGTAACTTAAGGGTAAAACGGGAACCTATTTCTTAGACTCCGCTGTCCGTCCGTCTGTCTGGCTATCCATCTTTTTGTCCGTCCGCGTCCGTCTGTCACCAGGCAGTATCTCATGAACCGTGATAGTTAGACAGTTGAAATTTTCACAGATGATGTATTTCTGTTAATTGCCGCTATAACAACAAATACTAATATTTAAGACATGATGTTTTTGCCGTTTTTATAGGTGATGGTACGGAACCCTTCGTGCGCGAGTCCAACTCGCACTTGGCCGGGTTTTTTCTTCGTGACCGGATTCGAACCCGGAACCTCCTGTTGGGAAGCACAGCCTTGACCGCTACGCCACAGAGGTCGTCCATGGACCGAACAAGTTATTCGTAATTACCATTCACGGGTGTCTCGCATCCCCCCTGCCTGTCTACCCCCGTCGCTTGACGTCACACCGAGTCAAACTTCGAGCCCACAAAGGGACGAGTATTTGCTATTCATAGCTTTGCAAATGATCTTATCTAGACCCTGCGATTATGGTAGTTCAAACATTTATGCCGAGTTATTTTACCCAATAAAAAAACAAAGTTATGATTAAAATTGTTGATTCACAATAACCGTAGTGTTCTTGTGACTAAATTAGTTCAATCACTACATCTTAGGGTTCCGTACCCGAAGGGTGCCAAACGGGACCCTATCACTGAGACTTCGCTGTCCGTCTGTCTTCCGTCCGTCAGAGGGGCCCTCCAGAAAGTTGAAATTTTCACAGAATATGCCGCCCTACCAACAAATACTGAAATAACACGAAATATTGAAAAAATAAAGGTGTCATTCATCATACAAGATACGTTTTATTTTTGTACTTTTGGTAAAATGATGGTGCGGAACCCTCCGCGTGAGAGCACTTGGCTGATTTTTATTGTTTCTTATAATAAAATAATAACAGATGATTGAATTAAATATTTGTCAGATCAACCAATTCCAGGGGCGGTAAAACCTGAAGTAGCTATAGCCTCCCAACAGAGACTATATATCCAATTGACTGCGCCTGCTGGGGAATGCGGCTGGCCAAACGTTAGTTGTATTCAACGTACGCAAAGTACGATGACGGGCCGCCAGAGAGTTTCGCAGCGGCTGACCAATCACAGCTCTCTTACCTCGTCTCCCGCCGCCCGTAAATTAGTGAGTTGTGTTTAAGGTGCCTCATGAATAAATTAGGGGTGCTTTTTTCATGTGTATTTCAGGAAATACTAGGCAAATCGTAATCAATTTCTGATATATGTAATTTGATAGTATAATCTAGGGTTTTCATGAAGGAAAACGTGTTTGGATAAAATTTTCTCGATAGAAAATAAATCCAAAGTCAACCCTTTTTTCCAATATTTTTTCCTTTTTTACCGCAGTAGTAGTAAATATGATCTTTCTATTAATTGTCATATGCGGGGAATTGTTGTTATTACCGATTTGAAGATTGAAATGTAATTCCCTGGAATAGCTTATTTTTTATGTTTTTTTTTTCCGTTTTGGCGCTTACGTTGATTCAGATTAGGCGCGAGCGCACAATTGCCATCCCACTTATTCCTGTTCCCGAGGTATATTTGCTTCTCACTTCCGCAATCTTCGTTGACCTTGGTTTGTAATTATTCATACCTCGCCTTAAAAGGAAAATGTATCTATGCGCTCTCCACTGGATAAGTGCTCCCTGCTTCCCAATGATCTTTTCGCGCTTGAGTACGCTTGCAGGGGGGTGCCACCAGTACAACTTAATGCAACGAACCTGTCAAAAGGTGTAGGTAAATTCCACCTGCCATCGCAAGCCAAACGCTCTTCTTCTTTTTTTTAAATTAAAATGGCGTCCTAACCTCTTTTGAGGTTAATTTTGCCAGTGTCAAGTGGTCAGGTTCTCATTTGTGATTTGAGAACCTGGAAATTATTGTCTTGAGATGATTTAACGATTATGACGATGATGATGATTTGTCGCTCGTTAGCACTACCTAGGGAGGACGTGAAGGGCTGTGGGTTCCAAGTAATTCCTTCGGACGTGAGCGACTGCCTCGTTGGTTGGAAAGCTGTGAGTGACAGTGACACTGAAAGATATGCTGTCAGACGGCAAGAAGGCAAAAACATCATCGTCATAGTCATCAAATCATCTCAAGACATTATAATTTCCAGGTTCTCAAATGAGAACCTGACCACTTGACACTGGCAAAATTAACCTCAAAAGAGGTTAGGACGCCATTAATAAAAAGAAGAAGAAGAAGAAGCCTTTAGCAAAACACAAATCGCTCGGAATGATGAGTATTATTGCAGTACGTTGTTTCACTAGCTTGTTTACAATTTCGCACCGCATCTGAATTTGTGTTCTTGTTATTTATCTAATCATTATAAAAATGGCACAGCATGTTCCTCAGTTAGACTTGCTTAGCTTGGCTTTAACCTTTTTTTAAAATTTTATTTCCTCTAAAAGAAGTTCTGACTACCTAGGGCCCGCCCTTAAGACAATCTCCCGTTGTCGCAACAGCAACATAATCGGCGGGGCTAGTGGGAATATCAGTGGTATTATCACGATCCCCGTGGAACAGAACAAGTACAGGTAACTAATAGGAATACTGCTGTGGTGCGTAGCGTAGAACTGGGAAGGCCATTAGAGATAAGCTCGTCTTTGCACATGTTTATAATAGGCTTGTGGCCAAGGTAATCTAATAAATCTAGGAACAAGTCTTATGTTGAAGCATTATGTACAAAATGGCTTGACATTCTCAGAATTGCATATTTCCAGCAAGTCAATTTTGTGCAAAAAAAGAATGGCAATTTTACATGACGTCATTGTATTGTTATCTCATGGAACTCAAGAACAAAAGTTCCGTTTTGACAGTTCATAAAAAGTATCTATTTTGACTTGACAGGCTTCATAAAAGCAAAGTAAAACGTACTACAAAGTATAAACCTAGGGGAAACAGTTGCTCAAAGTCCGAAGGAAATAGTTGGAACATACAGCCCTTCACGTCCTCCCCGGGTGGTGCTAACGAGCAGCAAATCACACAACACATCCACAGACATCATCTCGAAAGAGAACCTGTCCGAATACAGTGAAAACTACAAAAACTCTTTATCTACTAACTCGTCCAATGAACGAAAAGACCCAGTACTTTTGTTCCATGTTTAGGGTTTCTTACCCGAAGGGTGCCAAACGGGACCCTATTACTAAGCCTCCGCTGTCCGTCCGTCCGTCAGAGGGCCCTCAGCATGAACCGTAACAGCTAGAAAGTTGAAATTTTCACAAAATGAAACACACAAAAAATGAAATAGGTACACGAAATATAGAAAAAATTAAGGTGTCTTCATACAAGAAACTTATTTTTTTGTACCTTTGGTTCAATGATGGTGCGGAACCATGTATGAAACCACCATATATGAAACCTGTGTTAGATATAAGTTAGTTTGTAAGAAATTGCAGTGCCCTTCCAGGGTCCATTGTCGGGACCTGCTAATTTTAAGAACCTGTAAAACCACAATGTTGCAAAAATAATTTGAACCCTCCGTGTGAGAGTCCGACTCGCACTTGGCTGTTTTTTCATAGGTTTTGAACTTTATCACGATGTAGGTGGGCTGGACGGACGAGCTAGTAAGTATTGTAGTAAAACCTCTCTCATATCTTTATTTTACGCTTATTTATAAGCGAAATACCAATCATACATAATATTTAAAGTAGGTAGAGCTCGTCTAAGCTGAAATGACGCGCCCCACTTCTTTGGTTTTGTATTGACTTGTCATACAAAACCAAGGAGTGGGGCGCGTCATTTCAGCCTAGACGAGCTCTAATACAGATGCTAGCATAACTCCAAAACAGGTATATCTGCATTGAACAAGAAGATAATGCACGATGGCGGTAGAAATTTCCCTGAGGTATTGTGTGTAATTCGATTCGAGATGATCATGAATCGATACATTTGCTCCGCTTTCGTGGTTAGACAAGTCTATTTAGGAAGAGTTGTTATATTGTGTTCATTCCTTTTTATCACACCTGCTCTGAAAATACATACTAATTATACCAATTAGAGGGAAGAAACGCCTTTATCCCGCCCTTCAAATCCTTTCATCCCAAGGTATGGAAGTTTGTATGAAAATCCTTCCGACCCAAGGGTGGGAAGTATGTATGAAATTCCATTACATACCCGGTTTTTTTTATTTTTATTTGTCAGCAGTCATACTGCAAAGAGACTAGTCTACTAATTAAATTTCAAGTAAATTGTTACTGGCCACATACAGTTTTTTTTTACCAGTTACCAACCTCCTTGGTGCATACAGAAAATTAAAAACGAAATTATTTTTGTATATAAAACGCGCGGAATCACGGAAGAAGTGGCTGCATGACCTTATGATCTTAGCCTACTCCAGAAACGGGCGAATAAAAAAAGGAAAAGCCCGCGCATTTTCGCAAAAACTTCGATTGATTCAGCATTTATCTTTGTGTTTTTTGTAAAATATGGATACTTCGAGCAACAGTGATGATGTTATCCCTAACACACCGCCAGAACTATTAGAGACGGCCCAAGAAGTTGTTGATCTTATAATAGCTGCACTTTTAATAATTGTACTTTTAACTAAATATAAACATTTCTATGCATTTATGTCTATAATTTTCCTCGTAGGTGTAATAAAAAGCACTATACATATCTCAGGATAAAGTACAGTTCCATACCTCAAATGGTTTGCGCCCCTCGCAATCTCGGTATGGAACTGTCACTTTCTTCCCTCTGAAGTAATGTACTAAGTATTATTTAACTTTTTACAAACGCCAAATTCCATTTTCGTTTTCCCGTAGCAGACTAGGCTTGTGGCCTGTCAAGTCAAAATACTAGATACTTCTTATGAACTGTCAAAACGGAACTTTTGTTCCTGAGTTCTATGAAATAACAACACAATGACGACATGTAAAAGTGCCATCAAATGCTGTATTTTTTGCACAAAATTGGCTTTATAAAATATATCTGCTGGAAATATACAATTCTGAGAATGTCAAGCCATTTTGTACATAATGCTTCAACTTAAGACTTGTTCCTAGATTTATTAGATTACCTTGGCCACAAGCCTATTGTGCCCACTTTCAGCCAGTCGCAAGTCTTGTTTTTTTCTCGTCCTGTTACTTGTCTGCAGTCAGAGAAGAGATAATAGTACTCCGTCTGCAGTCTCCATGTCATATCGCGCCTAAATTAATTAATATACAAAACGTTATAGGGCCCGCCCACACAGCGATATTCACCGCGCGAATTTTAATCCCGCGTTTTTTATTCCGTGAACCGTTATGCTGAAAAAAAATCGCTTGAGCGGCGGCTACTCCTATAGTATTGAACGTGTTACAGAATTGCGAGAAAAAATCGCTGTGCGGACGGGCCCTTAAATTAGGGTGTGTATTAATTTTTCATACACGTTGTTAACAAAACTCTTTACCTCACCTTCACGGTTTTATGGTATAATTTAAATTTAAGTCCGCCATCTTTGATTCCCAGGCTAATGCTCCTAAATACTTTGAACAATTGTGCAACATTTTTATTGTTAGTTACATTACAAAGAAAGAGTTGTAAAGGCACGAAGATCGTTTGAAATCCATTAACGGTACGTTCCGGAAGTGAACAGGTTTACGAGAAAAAAAGGTCTGAAATTTTACGGCGGCCATTTCGCGGAAACGTGTGTCGTTAATAATTGTTAGCGATGGGCAAACCCCCTGTCACGGTGAAAGGAGTATGAATTATTAGTTGACTTGACACGCTCGCCTGTCATGCAGGAAATGTGAGTTAAATAAAAATAATTCGCCAAGTTAAAAACTTAAAAAAACCGACTTCATGACCTATTTATTACTTGGTCCTCCCCGCCTGTTTTACAGTGTCGTCTATAGACCCGAAAACGAACCTACAAAATCTGTCTCCTGACATTGCCTGCGATTTGGGAGGCGACACGAACTATACTAACTAAACTATTTAAAATGGTGTGTTTGAAAATGGAATCTGTGGCCACCGCGCAAGAGCTGTCGGATTTGAAGGTTGTCAGTTTAGTGCCTTTACTTCCTCTAGTTTAGTGGTTTTGACACCTCAAGAATAGCCCCCAGTGAAGTCCATACGTATTACACATGTAAACGAATATGCGATCCTAACAGCCAGGATATATCTCGTGACAATGACTATAAACACCGAAAAGTCACAAAAAATCTGGATGTATAATGTCATCCAGGTAAAAACAAATTAAACTTCACAGATTTTTTCACGTAGAAACCTAACTACTGGACCGATTACTGATTTTCAAAAAATGGGACCAAACTACTGGGCTTCCCTTTTCAAAACAGAAGGAATTTTTGAAATCGGTTCATAAATAGTAGATACCAGTTTCGATGTAACAAACATTAAAAAAAAAAAAACAAAAAAAAAGATACAACCGAATTGATAACCCTTTAACTCCTTTTTTTTAAGTCGGTTAAAAAAAATAGCGATTCGGTTCGTTTAAAACTTCAACCACGCACGACGAATCAAGTTGATAATAAAATTGTACCCGACTAATCTTAAAAGTTTAACCTACCTTTTCGATAACTCACATAAGTACTAAGTTATCTCAACTTAAGTTTTCTGCATACCAATTTTTCGACCGTTGTTCGTTTTTCCCTGCAAAGACTACCCAGTATTACGGAAGTTGGCAAAAAAACGGCACGTGCTCGTATGAATGAAAGTTTCAACACGGTCAGTGGTCACGTAATAGAAAATGAGTACAATTCTCATGCCCGAATGCTGCTCAAATTTAGGTGCTGCTTAAATGTTATACTGACCCTATCAGTCCCCCCACATCGAGAACAGAACTTGGGTCTTTTATGGTATCGGAGGAGCTAGTAACTCAAATCATACTGAAAATTACAAAATCGGGGAAGGCAGGAGATTCGGTCACGTAGTATGGATATTTCAGGCAAACTATACTTTAGGGTTCCGCGGGGAATTTAATCGATTCATCAATTTACGAGAACGTTTCCCGAAATAGTGGAATTAGACGGTTCTGAGACAAAGGACCTGTTTCGCATTTGGGCTTACCCCTTATGACTGTTAGCTAAACGTGGACGCCATAGTGCCTCTGCAAAATCGTAGGTATGGGAAAAAACGTGACGGTAAGTCTGTTTCTAATGCCCGATTTCACCAACAATTCGTAACTTTTAGGGGACACTTTAATTCCTTACAGGGGCCACCTAGCGGTTGATTCGCTTTGACCTAAGTTTAAGAGTCATCTAGCTAGGCTACTAGGGGACCCCCTAAATTTAAGTGTCCGGCCTCCAAAACAATCGCTACAGTTATGAAAAAGAGCTAATTGTCCCCTAACTGTTGGTGAAATCGAGCATAAACCTACTGTTTGAGTCAATGACAGTAGATATAAGAAGCTGCAAGGGTCTTTCTGATATGAGTTCACTGCGGCGATGGGCTAGCCCCCATCACGCAAAATGGAGTATTGTCTGGCGAAACGTAGGGTATTAAAGGTTCCTTTTCTCCTTTAAGGTGAAACGTCACGGTCTGGGCGGGAATTTTAAGGTGAAACGTCGCGGTCTGGGCGGGAATTTTAAGGTGAAACGTCGCGGTCTGGGCGGGAATTTTAAGGTGAAACGTCGCGGTCTGGGCGGGAATTTTAAGGTGAAACGTCACGGTCTGGGAGGGAATTTTAAATTTTGCCTGTTTCTCTCAACTTTGTGTGTAAACCGTCATTTAATTTCCTTTAAAAATAAGTTAAGGATGAAATTCTAAGTTCTGATTGCCTAGGGCCCTTAACCCCGAACCATTTTCTTAGATTTCGGAGCGAGGATGTGGGCGACCATTTTCTGCGTCCCTGGAAGTCCTAGGCAAGCCCATCGCCCGGGTAACAGCGCCTGTTATTGCCAATACCGCGGGTATCACCCGGTTAAATTCCATTTGGCGTGTGATTTGATTGACGCGAGGCTTCTGCGCCGTCCTGTATCGTCGACGGCACATAACGCCTGCGTTGTGCATAGAAATATGCAATGGGCTAGCATCCTGTCACGCAAAATTACTTATTGAACAACTCTTTTAAAAATCCCCTGCCATAATATTTGATTCTGTAAACCCCACTTTCGAATCTGAATCCGCTGTGAGTTTCTTGATTGGCATTCTAAAAACTCGGTTGATAATAGGCTTGTGGCCAAGGTAATCCAATAAATCTAGGAACAAGTTTTAAGTTGAAGTATTATGTACAAAATGGCTTGACATTCTCAGAATTGTATATTACCAGCAGGTATATTTTATAAAGTCAATTTTGTGCAAAAAAGACAGCATTTGATGGCACTTTTACATGACGTCATTGTGTTGTTATTTCATAGAACTCAGGAACAAAGTTCCGTTTTGACAGTTCATAAAAAGTATCTATTTTGACTTGACAGGATTTAAGCTAGCGCTATACTTGTGAGTGTGGCAGCGAATAGAACTAAATTGAAAGTGATTTTTTGACAGATATAGCGTATGAGATGAAGTAAGAAGTGACATCCGGTAAGGGTCAATTCAACGCTCACTTCGTACTTGAACACGATTCAAAGTGTGAAACAAATGCGAAGTGAGAGTGATAGCGAAGGGAGATGCGAGTAGTTGCGAATTTTAGAGATTCGATGTACAGCCCACTGTACCAATAGCATATAGCAGAATATTTTACATTTTACGCCACGCTGCCGCTGGAATAAAATGGAAAACAGCGGGAAATATATTGTACAAGGTACGTACGACTAAATAACGTCGATTATATTGTACGCTATATTCAAAAAGGAATTTGGAGAGAAAGATAAGTTCGCCTTTGTGCAAGTTCTGTATATTTAATTTTATGTTTTGTGAATAATGAATAAAGTGCCTAAAATTATCAGAACCAACAAGCTTTTATGAAGAGACTTATAAATATTATGAAAGCTAGAGATGAATGTTGTTGCAGCCATTGAACTACTATTACTAGCAGCATAATAATTATGAAGCGTCCATCTGTCTGTCTGTGTTTGTGGTCTGTCAGTGGCCAAACGGGTAGACATATTTATCTATTGCTCGCAGAAGCACAAAATAGTGCTTGACTTTGACAGTGACTACCAAGACGTCAATTAATGTCTATTGCAAGGGAATGAGACTCAGGAATGAGAACTTAATTTCCCCTAATTTTAATGACATTTTTTTTCCTTTTCGGCCAGGAGAATGACAATCTCTCGACTGAAAAGGTTACTGCGGTATTTTTATAATTTTATACCTTATTTGTCTTTAGTGTCGTCATGTCATGCATGACTCTATGCTTTTGGCCCTTCCTCCGCTTTTGTTTTTAAAAGGCCCGATTTCGCGCCAAAAGCCCCAAACTGTTTAGCGTCACAAAATGGCGGTCGTAAAATGCAACTAACGGTCAAGCTCGGTAAAAAGGCACTAGTGCGTGCAAATCACTATACAATAGTAAACAAAAGGAACGTCACGGTGTAGTGTTTAAGTACTACAGGTCACTGGCATTAGTCTACGGTCGATGAAGGGATTTGGCTACGAAAAATGTACTATTCTGCCTCTGCCGGCCGTATGGGAAGGGGCGTAACGCTATGTTTACGTACTATTTGAAGAAAAAACGGTCAAGTGCGGGTCGGAATCGCACACGAAGGGTACCGTACTATCGTATAAGAAAACTTAAGCACTCAAAACAATAAAACAAAATAAATAAAACCGGCCAAGTGCGAGTCAGACTCGCGCACGAAGGGTTCCGTACCATTATCTAAATAATTGAAACAAAAAGTAAACTTTAGAAAAAACCGACTTCCACAAACCCTATTTGATTAGATTGGGTTTAATACAAACTGTAACCCCTTATCCCCCCCCCAGGGGAATTAATTTTGTCAAATCCCATATCAGTGCTACCCCACGCTACTAAGGAACCCCTGTACAAAGTTTCATGGCTCTAGGTCCATCGGTTTAGGCTATGCGTTGCCTGCCCGTCAGCCACGCATTGTATTTGTACCTAGTATTGAGCAGATCTGGTGGCCATATGTGGTCTTCATCAGCAGTTCCGCATCACAATATTATGCTTACTATGTGCATTTGCACGAGTTATTATGAAAAACACAAAAATCACTATAGGTCTAATCGGTCTAATTTTCCAAATCGGTCCATCCGTTTAGGCGCTATCGAGGCACATACATAAAAATAAAATAAAAAAAAAACAAACATCCGGACGAATTGTAAACCTCCTCCTTTGGGAAGTCGGTTAAAAAAACCGCAAAAAAACACGTTAATTGTATGGGAGCCCCCTTTATATTAAATTTATTTTGTTTTTAGTATTTGTTGTTATAGCGGGAACAGAAATACGTCATCTGTGAAAATATCAACTGTCTAGCTACCACGGTTCATGAGATACGGCCTGGTGACAGACAGACGGACGGACGGATATCTTGAGATTTTAAGGTACTTTCCCTCCAGGGCCCATTCGTTTTTTCCACCCTGTATATGTGTGATCTGTTACTGTATTTTTCATGAAATACCCAAAAAGTTTTGTTCAAATTATCATCTTATGTCAGAATAACTTTGTAGCTAGTTGAAAAATAACATTTGAATTGATTCAAAGCTTGCCGCGCTTTTAGGGCCTTTAGTACCTACTAAACGCCGCCGTAAGCAGCACTGTCTACAACCCACTCCTACTGGAAAACGTGAGACACCCATCTACAATTTCCGTACAATGAGGTTCACTCACTCATTATGTCAATGTCATGCAGACTGCAAAACATCATTTCAACGCACCAAGAGTATTTAATTAAAACATCACTGGCAGCCAAACTTGAAGTGGCCAAAAGGAAAATAATAATTTCTGAGCTCTGAGATTTGTGTGAAAACAAAAGTAATTAAAAACTATTAATTTTATAATTATTTTCTAAAAGTTCTACAGACTAAATAGAGACGTCGTAATTCATCAATTAATATTTAAAGTCTTTGTAGAAGTCCGGGGACGACATTGCCAGTATCATTTAAATTTAGTTTCATTAAAAGAAGGCTTACCTACCAAAACAAAATGGCCTTGGTATAGGAGTGGGTCGTCTTCCATTTTTTCAAAGACGAAACGAAACTAGTTTTCCCGATTCGAAAACGGGTATTCAAAACGGTTTCGTTGGCGACTGGTTTTGATTTGAAGAACGAACTCGAAGCGGTCGGCCTAAACCGGTCGGAGCGAAAACAGTCGGTGCGCGGACGAAACGAAAGCGGTCGGTGCTAAACCGGTCCATGCCAAACAGGTCGGCGCGAAAATAGTCGGACGCGGACGAGACAAATGAGCTCAAAGCGGTCGGCGCTTAACCGGTTGGTGCCGTCCGACTGGTTTAGAAGAACTGCTTTTCCTGAGAACGAAAAACTAGTTTGTCGTTCCTGGAACGTAAACGGTATTTTTAAACGGTGCGTCTTCGAAACGCTCACTCCTACCTTGGTATAAACTTTTCAAGCGTGTTGTGAAGACGTATCTTGTACCGAGACCACTTTCAATTTGTAATATCTCTCGTATTTCAGTATTTGTGGTTGGTGCGGCAACAGATATACACATTCTGTGAAAATTTCAGCTTTCTAGCTATTACGGTTCGTGCAGGCGGACCCGGTGACAGACGGACGGACGGACGGACGGACGGACGGACGGACGGACGGACGGACAGACGGACAGCGAAGTCTCAGTAATAGGGTCCCGTTTGGCACCCTTCGGATACGGAACCCTAAAAATAATAAGGAGGATTTGAACTCATGACCTATAAGGATTGAGAGCCAACATCATACCCGCTGAGCTACCTCAACGATGTAGATTGACGCGAAATATACCATCATATTGAAATGCGTGGGTGCATCAAAACAAGTCTCTTGTATGGGGACCCCCTTTAATTTGTAATATCTCTCGTATTTCAGTATTTGTTGTTGTTGCGGCAACAGATATACACATTCTGTGAAAATTTGAACTTATTAGCTATTACGGTTCGTGCTGCAGGACCCGCTGACGGACAGACGGACAGAGCGTGGGCTTAGTAATAGGGTCCCGTTTGGTACCTTTCGGGTACCCTAAGAACATGGTGAGGAAACTTTCACTTTCAAGAGCTGCGGCGATGGGTAAGCTCCTTGACACGCAAACGGCTAAAATGTGGGTTAAAAGTCTTCCTCTCGAGGGGTAAGAAAAAAACCCTAGTTCTTAACCCCTTAAGGTTTGCTGAAAGAAATGTCTTATTAGAGATAAGAGCCTTTGTACTTTGTACATGATTACTTTGTACATGCTGGAAGAGATCTCTTTTTAGAGATAAGCTCGCCTTTGTACATGTGTTTTCTTTTAATGTAACTGTTTAAATTATTGTGTGCAATAAAGAATTTTGAATTGTGATTTTTATATCGCGTAATTCCTTGCCCTTTGTAATCTTGCAGCTCTGGCGCCCCCTATAAAGCCGTGATGGTTGCAGACGATTGCAACATTATGTGGCATTATCTAGGTATGCTATCTACCGCCTGGGATCCAAACTGGTGACCATAGAAGTGAACGTACACCCAAGGTCGTTGACACTGCATGCAAAAACATGACGCAACTACAAGCAATAACTTACTTACTTACTTACTTTATACTTTATTGCACAAAAACAGAATACAGACACTTAATAATGAAAAAAACATGTACAAAGGCGAGCTTATCTCTAATAAGAGATCTCTTCCAGCAAACCTAGGATGGACAGGATTAATTGACAAAAGATAACCCTTGCGGCGGTGATTGAAAAGTAGTACTACACAAGAATGTCATACAGAAAACTTATAATAGATAGACAATGTACAAAGGCGAGCTTATCTCTAACAAGAGATTTCATCCAGCACATCATTAGGAAAGGGAAAGGTGGATAGTTGAGCGGGGTAAGACGGGGCACGATTCTCGCGCCTTCGATATACAGATACGACGAGATCGAGACGTATATTGACAGATTCCCCTACAAAATCACTCGATATAGGAGTAGATATCGTATATCGAATGCTTACCGTGAGTAAATGCACGAGTTTTACTAAAAACACAAAAATCACTATAAGTCTGCCTATAATATTTGAAGAGTCCCTCGATTTCTCCAGGATCCCATCATCAGATCCTGTCCTGGTGGTCCATGGTAACAATGGGAAAGTAAACCCTTGCAAACAAAAAAATAATTTTCCAAATCGGTCCATCCGTCTAGGCGCTATCGGGGCACATACATTAAAAAAAACATCCGGACGAATTGTAAACCTCCTCCTTTGGGAAGTCGGTTAAATATCACGCTAGGTTATGTAACTACTGTTTTATTTATTACGATTATCTCATCTCTCTCTCACGCCAGTCATTAGCACGGGACGCATGATGTCATGATGGAATGAAAATGGACGACCGTCTGACCTCAAACTAAACCTAACCACAGATACCATAATATTATACCTAACTCACCGTGTGTCAGTCTTTATTACTAGGGCATTAGATGTGTCGACTGCCTGCAATTCGTGAGGCGAACGAACTAACTAAACAAACTTATTAAAATTATTTGAAAATGGAATCTGTGGCCATCGGTCACTGCGCAAGAGCCAGGGAGCACTTATCCAGTGGAGAGCGCATAGATACATTATCCTTTGAAACACAACTCACCAATTTACGGGCGGCGGGGGACGTGGTAAGTGAGCTGTGATTGGTCAGCCGCTGCGAAACAGTCTGGCGGCCCGTCATATCGTACATAGGTTGCGTATACGAACGTTTGTGGTATTCAACGTTCAGTTTGGCGAGCCGCATTCCCCCGCAGGCGCAGTCAATTGGATATATAGTCTCTGGCAAGAGCTGTCGGATATAAGTTTAGTGATTTTGAAACCTCCCGAATCGCCCCCATTGCTTGCTTTGCTATTAACGAATGAGGATGAATTTGTAGAGTAAGTAGAACTCTGTGGTCTAGTCTAGTGGGTTTAACGCTTGCACCTCACGCAGGAGATGTAGGTTCGTATCCCGGTGCTGACCACGTACCAATGTCGCTCTGACGGTGATGGAAAACATCGTGAAGATACCTTCATTACTCCATAGCTGTAGCGACCGGCTAGCCCTCTGTCGCGCATAAAGGAGAATTGAATAACTAGAACCCAGAGACTATATGTATATCCAATTGACTGCGCCTGCGGGGGAATGCGGCTCGCCAAACGCTTGTTGTATTCAACAAACGTTCGCATACGAAACCTATGTACGATGACGGGCCGCCACACAGTTTCGCAGCGGCTGACCAATCACAGCTCTCTTACCTCGTCCCCCGCCGCCCGTAAATTGGTGAGTTGTGTTTCAAAGGAAAATGTATCTATGCGCTCTCCACTGGATAAGTGCCTCCTGCTAGAACCCCTACACTCGCAGAAGCACACCGCTCGAACGACCGAACACTGTACCTCAGAGGTACAATAGTAAGTCCACTTTTTGAAAATTTCATTTCTGTAGAGTCTACCTCTAGTGGACTTACTATTGTCTACCTCTAAAAGTGGACTTACTATTGTCTACCTCTAAGGTACAGTTATATAAGATGTGTCGGCGAACCAGTTACAAGTGTGCACGATTGTGCCTATGCCACCAGGTATGGGAAAAGGCGTGACGCTATGTTTGTTTTGTTTAGAGTAGGTGTCCTGCCACGTCTTGCCCAGTTACGTTTAGACATTCGTGACGAGGGGTAATGCAATCGCCATTAAGAACCCATTTTGACCTTACGCATACCTGTATATATACATAAGTGGCCTGTGGCACGCAACACAACTACAGTAGTTACATTTGATACAAAGCGCGATGGGAAAACGCACACATACATAAACACGTTTCTAAAAATGACAACATACTCTAATATTGACCGATTCTTAAAATGAGCAATTCGTATAATGTACAATATACTTCATATTTATTTATATAAGCATGCACTAGTTTATGTAGTCTATTGATTTGTAAGTAATAATTATATATGTATTGTACACATGGGTCTACTCCTGCTCAGCAATCCACCTGTCTCATCCCTATTTGGTTTGCTGGAAGAGATCTCTTATTAGAGATAAGCTCGCCTTTGTACACGTTTTCTATCTTTTTTACTGTCCTGTGTAACTGTTTGTGTGCAATAAAGAAATTATGAATTATGAATTCGCAAAATGACCAATTCTCAAAATGGCTTACTTACACATCAGGCAGTAAGGTCCGGCCGAGACTGGCCCAGAAAAGGCCGAGAATTTTTCTCGTAGTCGAAGCTATTGAGTATGATATGGCTGTTGAGAGATATGTCACACACACCCTTTACGAATGTGAGGGACAGAGCTGTAAGGGTATATTCAAATTTGTTATCGTGGATATCCAAACTAGGATATGTGTCACAAAGACAAATATATGTGGAAACATAAGAAAAAAAACCAAAGATGTTTTTTCTTTGTCACCGACACGGGATTCGAACCCGTAACCTCGGCCGCTACGCCACAGAGGTCGTACACATTCCTATGGCAAGTATAATTAAACGAGCGAACAAAAAACAAAATCTCCGAAAAAATACTAAACTACCGAAAGAGCGACTGTTACTACTTGTTTGAGCGATTTTTCGGAATGTCATGTATCTTAGTCGGAAATTCTTATTTTTTTATATTATTTCCCGATAGGAATTGGTCAGTTTTCGTGTCCGTGAACAAAACTTGTGTGTGAGTTGTGTGTGTGTGTGAGAGGGTGTGAGGGTGTGTGTGTGTGTGTGTGTGTGTGCGTGTGTGGGACGCATTGTGTGTAGTTTAACTTCTGGTAGTATTTGTGTTCGGTGCGGAAAATGGTACGCAATTTAAATTCTAAACGTGAAATGCTTTGTCCCTCGTTTTGGACAAAGTTTTGGCAGTGTGCCTAAAACAAGGGTCAAGTAAAGATTGACTACAGTCGTTTTACTAAACATACAACTTCACTTCAATCTCACGACATACTTCAAATTCAATTATCAAATGTTATTTACCGATTCAATTGCAATACAATATTTATTTCAATTCAATCTTTAATTCACCGTACAATCATAACATATAATAAGATTTTTCAATATTGTAAATTGTTCTTACTTAATTTACATGGATTTGTAAATTATTAATTTAATTAACATTGCGTATTGAGCCACCGCTGTGCGTCCGTTCTGGCCCTGGCCCTGTGACATTACTGAGTCAGGGCCATTTCATTGTCGCGGTACAATCACATGACCACATAGTGGCCCATACAGTAGACGCGATAAGAGTTTGGCTTTGACCGTTATTGCGCAGAAATCAGAAATTGGGTATCAACGGGCAATTAGCGGGGTGCGGGGCGGGTGTGTAGGCGCACGCGGTGCTCTGATTGGCGCTCCAGTCGTTCCCATGCGCAGTAATCCCCTCCACCCGAAGGTCAAAGCCAAACTCTTATCGCGCGAGCTGTACCAGCAATCGTTATTTTATTGTTTTGTTGTTAATTCATAATTTATTCAGATAAAAAGTTAGGCACAAGTTGTATGGATCCAAGTCTCCTAAACTAGGTTTATCACCTGTATCATTATTGTGAATATGTTGCTAATTGTATTTTATTGATTATTGTTATTCCTATTGTTGTAATTTATGTGTTTGTACTGTCTAATGAATAAATCTTTTATCTATCTATCTATCTATCTATCTATACAGGGCGGAAGAGGCACAACTGGGATAATTCTTATTCGTAACGGGTGACGGAAAACATAGTTAGGAAACCTTCTATTACCATAGCTGTGTGCCGATGGGCTAAGGCAATTGGATGGCCCCCAATCACGCAAAATACTGGCCGAATGTGGGCGCAACCTTACACCGTATGGGAAAAGAAGTGTCGCTGTTAGTGTTGTCAAAATTGGCCGCAGCCCACACTTGTTGGTCACAGTCACAGTATTACTCATACATAACGCAATAAAATATCGCGCTAAAAGACGATCTTAGTCATCAACGGTGACGATGTGTCACGGAATGACCAATACAAAAACAGCATAAAAACTATGAGACAGACTCTTTGCTGTTTGTGGGCTATTCTTGAGGTGTCAAAACCACTAAACTAGAGGAACTAAAGGCATTAAAACTGACAACCTTCAAATCCGATAGCTCTTGCGCGGTGGCCACAGATTCCATTTTCAAACACACCATTTTAGTTAGTTTAGTTAATATAGTTCGTGTCGCCTCCGGAATCGCAGGCAATGGGGCCAATTCTCTAGGGCACACTCACTGAAGTTACTTGACAATATTAGCTCCGACGCTCTTACGCGGTTGCCATAGATTCCATTTTCGAACTCACTTTTGAATTAGTTCATCAGTACATTAAAATAATTCAAAAGTGAGTTCGAAAATGGAATCTATGGCGACCGCATAAGAGCTGTCGCACTTAATACTGTCAAGTAATTTTAGTGAGTGTAACCAATTATTTCTTCTGTGGTGTAACCAATTATCTCTTCTGTGGTGTAACCTAGAGAATCGGCCACATTATCTACCTATTTAGTGAATAAAAATAACCTTCCGTGGAAAAACAAACACATTAAAGTCTTCACAAAATAAAATTCCCGTTTTGACAGTTCACGCCCATGAAGTTTTAACCCCTAATGCGTAGGTAATAAAAGCAAACTGCTGCGTACAAGCAAAGCGTACAAGTTGCACCTAGGAAAACGGCTTCTATTACCTACGCGTTAGGGGTTGAAACTTCATGGGCGTGAACTGTCAAAACGGGCCTTTTTAACCGACTTCCCAAAGGAGGAGGTTTACAATTCGTCCGGATATTTTTTTTTTTTTTTTTTTTTTATGTATGTTCCCCGATAGCGCCTAGACGGATGAACCGATTTGGAAAATTATTTTTTTGTTTGAAAGGGTTTACCTTCCCATTGGTCCCATTGACACCAGGTCAGGATCTGATGATGGGATCCTGGAGAAATCGAGGGAACTCTTCAAATATTATAGGCAGACCTATAGTGATTTTTGTGTTTTTCATAATAACTCGTGCAAATGCACATGGTAAGCATAATATTGTGATGCGGAACTGCTGATGAAGACCACATATGGCCACCAGAACTGCTCAATACTAGGTACAAATACAATGCGTGGCTGACGGGCAGGCAACGCATAGCCTAAACCGGTGGACATAGAGTCATGAAACTTTGTACAGAGGTTCCTTAGTAGCGTGGGGTAGCAATGAGATGGGATTTGACAAAATTAAGTCCCCAAGGGGGGGGGGGGGTGGATAAGGGGTAACAGTTTGTATTAAACTCAATCTAATCAAATAGGGTTTGTGGAAGTCGGTTTTTTCTAAAGTTTACTTTTTGTTTCAATTATATAATGTGAAAACTTTACAACAAAACAACTGACAGCGAAGTGACGTTTTCATAGTGGCGTCAGTTGTCAGTTTGGCCATTCTACAGATAACTTGGTGGCTCTGTTAACCGTCTGACTACCGATAGCTAATAAATAACTGACAGCAATCTCTGTACGGTCTCCACGATACAGGTTAGACCTAGTGTGGAGACCACAAGTAATCTAATTACCTCAATCTAGTATATTCTGTATTGTACGTGTACTTTGTATAATCTGCAACTGGCAAATAAAGACTTTTGTATTTTTTGACTGCTTCCAACGATCATTTGGCTGCTGAGTGACGTTAACAGGGGGCGCCAGCTCTACGCAACTTAATGCAACGAACCTGTCATCAACACAGACCTTTCATTCCTCATTGGACATCATCAAGCTTAGGTTCCACCAGTCACAAAAGATCGTTGCAAAGCTGTTGCTGGCTCTGGCCCCACACTAGGGTACCCTGATTCGTGGGCAAAAGAACCAGCGGCTTCATAGTTTCATACACATGTAAAAACTTTTTTCTTCCCCAGTCGGGATTCGAACCCTGGGCCTCTCGGGGCATAGATTCGTCACGTATCATTCGGTCACGAGATATTAAGTTTACAGTCAAAGTTATTTGCTCCAAACACGTTATATCAGAAACTTCGGGTAAGTATACATTGCCTGCGATTCCGAAGGCGACACGAACTATAGTAACTAAACTTATTAAAATGGTGTGTTTGAAAATGGAATCTGTGGCCACCGAGCAAGAGCTATCGGATTTGAAGGTTGTCAGTTTAGTGCCTTAGTTTCTCTAGTTTAGTGGTTTTGACACCTCAAGAATAGCCCACATTGTGACGTCATAGTGTTATTTTTATGATTGAGACAACAAGAATAATATAAATCGATTCAAAGAAAGACACAAAACATATACGCAAAAAAATAAAAAATACAGATCTTGAACAATGCTACAATTTTAACTTGCATGTTATTGGTCTTCAACACTGATAAGGCTGTTGCAATGCATAGTGATGCATTATTGATTCATCCCATTTTATCGGCACTTGTGACACACCACACGTTATGAATCAGCAATCTATATACTTGTGGGTACCTACATTCCTCAGAAGATTGAAACCTTTTGTTTATTTCATTACTCCATTTGACCGCTAATGTTCGAATTAATCGCAAGTTTACGAGGCTCGTTACAGTTGCCAACACATACTTCACATGTATAACATCGTGCAACCAATCTAGCAATGGCCGCCAACCTATTTCCTATCCTAAACCTGGGCCCTAATGCTGCTCTGAGAATTTCACTTATATTTCATTACTATTTCATTACTATTCCATTGCAAACACCCAATCAAGGAGGATAATAATTTAGGAGAATACCAAATGACGCCATTTTGGGTGTTTGCAATGGAATAGTAATGAAATAGTAATGAAATTCTCAGAGCAGCATTAGGCCCCTGGTATGATGTAGTTTAAATGACCAAATATGACTACCAATATTCCTTGCGTGTCGGTAATAATCTAATATGATTGTAATTTTATGGCTGCCTTAGATGATGCTGTAAATATTTATAGAACTTTTGAACTTATAAAAAACACGACCTGCCCCAACCGTGTGTCGGTCAAGATTTCAAGAGTAAAGTAAATCTATACACGTCACAATAATGCTGGACAACAAATCGGACAAACATCAGTCCCGGTATCTAGTGTATCTAACACAAATGATTGACAGAACGGAAAATATGTAAAAATCACTATAATGCTTCATCTGCTTTGCAAACCCTACGGGCCCTCCGCTATATAAACCATAAATTTCGTAGTTAAACCACAGGGTGCTCATCCCATACAAATTAGAATTAGTAACCCTTCGAAAAAAAGAGATGGCGTGAGGAGTAAGATTTGTACTTTAAACGCCATGGTTTCAGTTAACATAATTCTAGGTGGCGCTAATCTTAGAATAAATCCTACATATCTTAGCGCCATCTCGCGGTATTTGCAAGTTTGCGATGGTGCTGCACCAAGCGATAATGGCCTCGAACTAAAGAAGCTTCCGTAGCATCTCAGTTTACGCCAGTGTCATATTTTGTTCTAGGTGGTCTATCTGTATTAGTATAATATTATAGTATCTGTGGTTAAACGTAACATTATCCTGTGTCGTGGGACCCAAAAACAATGAAGTTACAGGCTTGTAAAAATACAAGACCTATGCAAAGAGAAAGCGTGGCCGACCCAGGAAGAGATGGAGTGATGAGTTGGCTCTATGGGATGAAGAGTGGAAGGAGACCGCTCAGGATCGAATGGAGTGGAAGAGGGGGAGAGAGGCCTTTGCCCAGCAGTAGGATATTACAGGCTCATAAAAAAAAAAAAACGCTGGCTTCTGGCCCCACAATGGGGTACCCTGTATCGTGGGTAACAGAACCAGCAACGACATGTAAAAACTTTTTTCTTCTTTTGACCTCTTGTTCGGAAGCACACCCCTCAACCGAAATAACACAGACACAGAGGTCTTCAAATATGTAGTTTAATACGTGAAACTATAATATATTTCGTCCGCAGACAAGATTCGGTCCTACAAATCGGACGACCACGAATCGTGCGTGGTGTATATTTTGAAGAAAGCCACATGGCGCTCGCCGGTTTAAACAGGAAGCTCTGCACTATCTTTGTAACACTTTTAGTGTCAAATTTAAGACAGACGAGACGAAGATGAGGCAACGGGATAGCCCACTGTCACACAAAAAGAACTATTGATTTCGTAATTTCTTTATTGTACTCACATGACAAACAGCAAAGGCGAGCTTATCACTAATAAGAGATCTTCCAGCAAACCTTGATTTTTCCCTTATCAGGCTAAATTGCAAAATTGTACCTACTTGATTTTGGTTGTGAATTATTTATACTAAGGTTACAAAGTTACAATGGACTTACTTGCTCCGATAGAATGTCTCCGTACCAAATATGAATGGGTACTTGAACAATAACATATACAAAAGTCGGAAGCTAAAATAAACAAAATATCAATATATCAAACTATTGAAGAGCTGGCGTATGGGCACAGAATCTATATATATAAAAATGAATTGCTGTTCGTTAGTCTCACTAAAACTCGAGAACGGCTGAACGGATTTATCTTATCTTAGTCTTGAAATGTTCGTGGAGGCCTAGGGAAGGTTTAAAAGGCGAGAAAAAATCGAATAATTTCCGGGAAAACCCTAAAAACAGCCCTTTTCTATTTCCCATACAAACGTTTTCTAGAGTCAATCGTTTTCTAGAGTCAATTCGAACTTTATTGCTATTCAATAAAGTTCATATTAAATTGAGGCAGTACGAATTCTGCCGGGTCAGCTAGTAACTAATAAAACTAAGGTACTAAGGCTAAGGAATGGGTTTACAAAGTTTTCAGTTATCAGTGTTGATTGATACCTATTTGTAGTCTTCTTGAATGTTCATAAACATATTAGCATACCAATTCTGATACATGATAAGATTAATTTAATTTTTTGTATGTACTATTTATTACAAGTGCTTAATGCTAAAATGTGTTCCAGTGTTATTAACTAGTGTATTACTTTACTTACTCTCCTGCAATGTGTAGTCGTGCTCAAGGCACAGGACAATATGTACGCAGCCACTCAGTGCGTATAAGTTTAAATATTTACCTAAGCTGCATCGCGTTAACTGGCTTCGTAAACACACCGCAAGCAAGCCGAGTGAGATGTAGCCTGTGCCGACCGACGACGTTAAATTAAAAAAATAAGACAAAAGCGCAGGAGAAATGGAATTTGACGTTTTCAATATGACGGAGACGACATGATGCAATCAAAAATTAGATACTTAACAGATTGTTTATTATAGAGATAATAATATTATATTTGATTTGATTGTTTTTGATGTCATCATCATATTATTAATTTCATAATTTCTTTATTGTACTTACTCCACAAAACAGATATACAGAAAATACATGAAAGAATAACAATTATTATTATTAGGTCTAAAACTACGAATTTTATAAAATACTTTAACATGACTAATGAAACTAATCATGACTAAATTAAAACAAGAAACACGAAGAAGCAAGATAAAAACAGTATTTTACTAGTGCGCGAAATTGGCCTGAATTTGATACTAGGTGGTGCTTAGTCACGTCTTGTTCTAGATTGTAACGGTACAGTACACGCATAGTTTTATGCTCAATCTGGTTAGAATGGACTTTCAAAAAAAAAAGAAAATAAAAAAATAACCGGCCAAGTACGAGTCGGACCCGCGCACGAAGGGTTCCGTACCATTATCTAAAAAAACCGCAAAAAAAAAAAAATTGTATGGGAGCCCCCCCCTGAATATTAATTTAATTTTAATTTAATTATTTATTTTCTTAAGTAAATAATATACTCAATATATTGTGAACATTTTAAGCGTCTACCTGCTACCATTATCAATATCGAGCAAAAATGAGCAAAAAAGTCACGTTTGTTGTATGTCTGTCTGTCTGTCTGTCTGTCTGTCTGTCACCAGGCTGTATCTCATGAACCGTGGTAGCTAGACAGTTGAAATTTTCACTGATGATGTAGGTATTTCTGTTGCCTCTATAACAACAAATACTAAAAAATAATAAAAAAATAATCATGGGGGCTCCCATACAACTAACGTGATTTTTTTTGCGGCTTTTTATAGATAATGGTACCGAACTCTTCGTGCGCGAGTCCGACTCGCACTTGGCCGGTTATTTAAATACAGTGATGTTCTTGGCGTGTGTATAAGATGCCTGATCGAAATTTCTAGAGTTCCTCTAGAAATAGTCTTGAGCTTTAACAAAAAGCTCAGGATTTGATTTAACGAATTTACCGAATGTACAAATCTGAGGAACCTTTTTTGAACTTTTTTATAACAAAATCCTTAAAGCCCTCTCAGTTTGAAAGCCGCACCGAAATAAATAATTACCCGGTTAAAAGCAGCGGGACGCAACGGGTTAAAATTAAAAAGGATTTAGAAACTTTAGATGAGGTGTCTTGGGCTATACGGGGGCGTTTACGAGGGCTATTAAAAAGTAAGGTAAGACAGAAGGTTATCTTAAAGTTTTTAACTTAGATTGGTTAAAAACTGAAAGCCGCTCATTTAATCCTGATTTAATGTCTCTGTCGTGATTATTGTGGTTTTTGCTCCATCCCTAAGCCGACAACTTCCGAACGGGCGGTAGTATACAAAAATATTAATATTATATTGACGTTGACTAAGTAATATGTATGATTTTATGGTCAATAAAAATTTTGAACTGAACTTTGATTACTTATCATTTGTAATGAGTACTATCTTGTCCATCAATGCTCTGAGGAAGGCTCGATATTACTCGTGTGCGGGTAAAGGCCTGTACCCCTCGGTGGGACATTAATTAATTTTACTATCTTTTAACTCCTACGCTACGCAATGTCTGAAACTGGAGCTTTTTTAGCACTATTTTGTGTTTCTATTAAAACGTTCCTAATTTCTTTTGCCCTTGTTGATCCTTGCAAGCCGGATATCTTGAACCGGAAGTCCGGAAGCCCCGAGGATATAACAAATTAATGAAAACTTGAGATATAAAATAGTACATACTTACCTACTTATAGGTAAGTGTACCTATGTACTTAAATACCTGTTTCATAAATATATGGAAATATATTTTAGGAAAAGATGGAGTCTGAGTTAGGTCAATGGGATAAGGACTGGAGGGAGACCGCTCAGGATCGGATGGAGTGGAAGAGGCGGCAGAAGCCTTTGCCCAGCAGTGGGACAATAATAATAATACCTACATAATAATAATAATACATATATGATCACTGATCAGTTTCATATTGTTCCAACACAAGGCTTATTAAGGCAGTTGTGGCCTCCGTTTTTAAGGTTAAAGAAAACTTATCACTTTAAACCGCATTTTCTTAGGCCAAATTTTTGAGGTTATAAAAATCACTCACCTGTCACTAATCCCGCCAAAAGCAATCCAATCACAGCTGGTAACACCGCCATTTTGAAAACCGAAGCACTTTCGAATTTCGAACACTTCAATAATCCTAACACACCACACTATCACAGCATTCCCAACCGAAACAAACTAGAGAGAGCCCACAACGGTCACTTTGAAAAAATAAAATTAAAACTTGTATCCTTTCTGAACCGGTTTCAGAACTGGACGTAGCGTCTTCTCTTTCACTCCTGCGCGAAGATGTCTTCCGCCTCGCTCCCTCTGTAACAAAAAAGCAACTATGTAGCCTCAATTCTATTTTTCTTCTTATTTTTCTAAAGACAAGGTGTTTCTATGGGATTATTTAAGGATTACGTAAGTTGCTTGACCAGAGTTGAAAGAACTTAGTGAGGAGGGAATTGTATGTGGTTTGGGAGGAAACATGGAAGGCTCGCGGGGTCGACGTAAAATGGCGGTAAAGTTTGACGGATGGGACAATAAATTGTACGGACGGACGGCCGAAGTGTTTTTTTATAAGGGAAATTATTTTTTAGTACAAATAAAAAATGAACGGCCTTACGCTGCTGTCGCTTTTATTTGTATTTGAAATTTCTTGTGTTTTATTGCAGCTTTCTTTTCGTATTCAGTTACACGCTTCCCTGATAACGTCGAAAAAGTTAAAAATTTAAGTTGTCTTTTTTCTTTCCAGGCATATGCTCATTTGTATTTTTTTCAAAAAAAAAAAATTAAGCCCCTCAAGCATTTATGGGAAGAAGATCTATAACAAAATCAACAAAAAATAGAGTGAACGTACTTTTGTGTACACAACTGCTTGTTTCGACGATTCACATTATACTAACGAACGAACGCCCAATAACATTTAAGACAAGGCACCAATATTACAAATGCAAATCTTATGGGCTACCCACTGGACAGAAAAGCCGAAGACGTACACAAGACAGAGACAGAAGACATGGTGTTCCATGTCTTCTATCTCGTTCTGTTGAACGAAACCAATATGGGCATTCATAATTTCTTTATTGCACACAATTAATAAACCGAACAAAATAAACAAACAAAAAATGAATAAAAATAGTGTACAAAGGCAAGCTTATCTCTAAAAAGATATATCTTCCAGCAAACCAAGTTCCGATGAGGGAAGCATTCAAGCTTTCTCATTCTTTTCTTTGTCTTCTGTCTTGTGTCGTGGTCTTGTCTGTACAGTGAGGACTGCACCCTATAGTGATATCTTTAAAGTAGGTAAGTAATAAATTATGTAATCCTACTTAGATAGGTAATAATTTATTTAAATGTTTAACAAAAGCAGACGACATTTAATCGAGTCGAGCGAAATACAAGTATTTTTCACCACATTTCGTAGTCTGTTTCTGTACCACAAAACATGTTTAATAGCGAGAACGATACATTTGCATCATAGAGAGCCATACATCTATTGTCTCAAACAATGCAATGAATATACTAAGCATTTTTTAATTTGTAATACTGAAATTGATTTGAACAGAAAATGTCTATTTAACATAATGCCGAAGTCTAAACGGAAAATTTTAAATTAATAGTTACAGCTACAGCAGTAAAACCATTCAACTAAAAAAAAGTGGCCAAGTGCGAGTCGGACTCGCCTATGAAGGGTTCCGAGTATCACTGCATCATAATACACCTGATAAGTGCAATTTGGTAAATAATTACTGTAAGCCTTATTGTAAACTATTAAATAAATAAATAAATAATCCTAGCCCAAATATCACTATCATCCTTCACCAGCAAATAACTACTTTGTATTTCATAGTGTTTGCATGAATTACAAAGTTATCTTTGCGGTTTTTAATAAATGTTTTATATCTTAAAAACTGCTTATTTTATTTTCAACCGACTTCAAAAAAGGAGGAGGTTCTCAATTCGACCCGTATGTTTTTTTTTATTTTTTTTTTCTATGTTTGTTACGCGATAACTCCGCCAATTATGAACCGATTTGAACAAATCTTTTTTCGGCGTATAGGTAATACCTCAAGGGTGGTCCCATTGACACCAGGTCAGGATCTGATGATGGGATCCTGGAGAAATTGAGGGAACTCTTCAAATATTATAGGCAGACCTATAGTGATTTTTGTGATTTTCATAATAACTCGTGCAAATGCACATGGTAAGCATAATATTGTGATGCAGAACTGCTGATGAAGACCACATATGGCCTTCAGATCTGCTCAATACTAGGTACAAATACAATGCGTGGCTGACGGGCAGGCAACGCATAGCCTAAACCGGTGGACCTAGAGCCATGAAACTTTGTACAGAGGTTCCTTAGTAGCGTGGGGTAGTACTGAGATGGGATTTGACAAAATTAATTCCCCAAGGGTGGGGGGATAAGGGGTTACAGTTTGTATTAAACTCAATCTAATCAAATAGGGTTTGTGGAAGTCGGTTTTTTCTAAAGTTTACTTTTTGTTTCAATTATGTCCAAACCAATTTTCGTTGAAAGTCTGTATTGAGATACACAGCATGTATTTATTTTTTATTTTTTTACTCTCTTACTTTAAAAGCTAGAGGGGGGACACAAATGTTTCCACTTTGGAAGTAAAAAAATATTTTGGCTTCAGTTCCATGTAAAAACAAACTCAAAATTAGTATTTATCTCACTAAAATTGACGTTCTATAAATATGTACAACAAGAAACCATCTTTGAAGTTGAGTACAATTTTATACTGTACTAAGATGTTGTCAAGTGAATTCAGTGTATAAATAACAAATTCATCATTTCATTGTTATGTTTTGATTACTCAGTTTTGCGTGTATGGGAAATGCAGACGGCAATTCTAAACAACCTTGGACTAGTTTATTCGTGACAATTATGTTCTCCAGCTGCCATTTTATTAACCGTATTATTATTGTTCGTTACAAGCCTACTATGTCCCACTGCTGGGCGACGGCCTCTCTTCCCTCTTCCACTCTATCCGATTCTGAGCGGTCTCCCTCCACTCCTTATCTCATAGACCCAAGTCATCCCTCAGCCACTCTTTCTCTTATTATCCGTATGAGTTTAATTAACATAGTAACATTATAAGTTGCACATGTGAAGGTAGCTATTGTATGGAGTTGTGCATTCCCCGGTAATCTGTAGCTGATAAGCTATCGGTATCATAAAGGACTGACCTCCTAAGATGAGTAGTTAAGGAGATAAAAAAAATGTTAATCGGTATCATAAAGGATTGGCCTGCTAAGATGAGCAGTTACGGAGATAAAAAAATTGAATGTAACACACTTTCAGCGAGTTTTTCATTAGATTTCTTAATTTTATTCTACAGATAATCACTACAATTATATCTTAAACCATACTTATCTACACAACCGTCCAACGAGATAAAGTTCAAAACCTATGAAAAAACAGAACAAAATGTTTGGGTCCTTTGGGGTCGTTCGACGGTTGAGCGGTTATTAATGTCTACTACATTATTACATGCCATATTTATACCACAGTCGCGTTAATACATCTCATTATGTTTATTTATAACTCGGCCGATGTTTATTTTGTCTGTCTGCCTGCCCCCGTTCACACGCACACGTGATTTGGTACGGTTAGCAAAGCAACTCCGCTATTTTGGCGAAAAAAGAAGATATATTTGGCATATCCATTAAAATCACGCATTTAGAATCCTAAGCTACTCTAACAAAATCATGTAACGCATTTTTACGATTTAGTGCCGTTCTCTCATTCCTCAGATGGCGTTTATCTGCCTGTCTATCTGGGGCCTTTGACATTTCACACGTACAAAAAGTGTCAAAAATAGTTATCTGACTGTTATCCGTCTCTTGAGAGACCCGGGCTTAAGGCGCCCGTCCAGCTAAAATGCCCAACAGATTGAGTTATTCCAGCAGATTGAGACACTTTCTGAATCCAGAAAAAATATATGTTATAAAATAGTCCCTTTCCTAAAAATTTAGTGTTTGAAAAGATCATAATGTCATCATAAAGTATATGAAAAAAAATATAAACGAATAGTCCTTTTTTACCTAAATCGAGTTATTCCAGCAGTTCTACGAGGAATATTGGTTTGATTCTTGTGTCTAAAAATAGGTAATCGAAATATCTTAAAGTTTAGTGTTTAACATTTTAGAATTAATCGGCGATTTCGAATCAATCTTCATTTTATCACTTGCGCTGAAATAAATTGCATGCGGGTATGCGCGAAGGCGACGGGAGGCATTACCGCTTAGGCTCTCGAAGGGAGAGGTTGTGTCGCTCGTCTCAATAAAAGTCAGTCATAAAATAATTGCTACGCGGCATCGTCATGGCATAATAAAATACGGTTTTTCCTCCTCAAAAGTAGCCAAAGCCTAAAAAATTTATGGGATTCGTCTTGATACTCCTGAAAATTGGTAGTACGGTGTCTTACTGGTAGACAGTAGGATTGAAATAGTAGTTTATGAAACTGTTCCATAATGAGGGGTATTAAAACACGAGTGGGTGTTTTTGATAGTATCCCACGAGAGTTTTAATATCTAGTTATGTGTAGTTTCACACCATGTTTAGTTCATACACTATTTATCTACTCTCATACTCATCTCATTAGGTTCGTTGTGACAAGTCCTTTAGGAATATGGTGCCATCGAGCTAATCTGAATTTGGAGTTCATTTTGTAATATGGGTATGGTTTTCGAGGTATTTTAGGGTTCTAGTGGCGAATTAGGGGTCCATTTTGCATTTCCAGATGGCTGCCGAGCCAAATTTCTATTTTGCAATATGGGTATGGCGTAGTATCGGGTATTAGCTTACTTTTTGTTTCAATTATTCATAATAACTCGTGTATTTACTCATGATAAGCATAATGATATTGTGATGCGGAACTGATAATGAAGACCACATATGGCCACCAGACCTGCTCAATACTAGGTACAAATACAATGCGTGGCTGACAGGCAGGCAACGCATAGCCTAAACCGGTGGACCTAGAGCCATGAAACTTTGTACAGAGGTTCCTTAGTAGCGTGGGGTAGCACTGAGATGGGATTTGACAAAATAATTCCCCAATGGGCATTGATCAGGGAGGCATCGATTGTCGTAAAGTGAAAACCATTTAGAGGAATAGGGATACTGATTACTATAAGGGGTTTAAATAAATAAAATTAAAACGGATTATTAATATTTATCGCAAAAACTGTTAATTTCATTTTCTTTCAAATACGTCATCGTTGGCTCTAATGCGGTAGTTCCATTGCCTACAAATATTAAAAAAAAATACATTTGTCAACAACAACAACTGTCAAAAGTGTCAAACAGAGAAATAACCGCTGAAAATAACCTTCGCATCGCAACAAATAAACATCCGAATAATACTAAAATAATCATGGGATCTAGAGAGTGCTTCGTTCCAAACTGCAAAAACAATTCGAAAAATAGCCCAACTAAACTGTTTGTACGCATTCGAGAAGATTTGCGTCAAAAATGGTGTCGTCAAGCTAAGGCGGAATATTTCAAGGTGTACACACAGTATTGCTGTGAAGATCACTTGGAAGTAAGGATTCTTTAGTCTCTTTGTTAAATACTTACTTAAATACTTACATTAACGGATCAATAAACTCAATTCAATTCTTGGTTATTGGCAATTTTAGAAATTAAAATGTTATAACTCGTTACCGACATCGGATAACAACGACTTATTATTTAAATATTAACTCTTGTTGACATTTGTCAAACGTCAACGTATTTTTACTTTTTAAAAGCATGATTGAATGCAGAGGAACTTACCTAATTATGCCAGTGGTGACGTCATACTTACAAAATTCAGAAATTTTAAATAATTAATAAAAAAATAATGACATCAAAAAATTAAAAAATATTCAAATTAGTTTCTTATATTTGTCTATATTTTCGATTTATAGAATAAAAAAAATGGGTGTTACGATGCCCATTGGGGATTAGGAGTTACAGTTTGTATTAAACTCAATCTAATCAAATAGGGTTTGTGGAAGTCGGTTTTTTCTAAAGTTTACTTTTTGTTTCAATTATTATTCCAAATTACCTGCACAATCAATACAACGTAAATGCCCGCACGATCATATGCCAATATTCGAATCAGTTCTTAGTATCAGCAATGGCTCGGATTGTTATCGTTTTGGGCCAGCACTGAGTAACACAAGTGATCCAAGTTCGATCCTCACAGACAGTGTGGCCGATTCTCTAGGTTACACTCACTAAAATTACTTGACAATATTAAGTCCGACAGCTCTTATGCGGTCGCCATAGATTCCATTTTCGAACTCACTTTTGAATTATTTTAATGTTCTGATGAACTAATTCAAAAGTCAGTTCGAAAATGGAATCTATGGCAACCGCGTAAGAGCGTCGGAGCTAATATTGTCAAGTATTTTTAGTGAGTGTGCCCTAGAGAATTGGCCCCATTACCACTTTTTCATTCTTTGCTCATCGTTGTCTGAGTGCTGCCGTCTCTATATCAGCGGAGATCAGAAGAAACTTTATAAGGTTGACAGTGGCGCCCCTAGCGGTCGTCCTAAGCAACTTTACACAATGAACAACATGTGCTATGCCTGCCAAGCTGAGATAAAAGTTGATAAAAAAAGTCGCCGCCATCTTGAACTTTTTTGTTACTCAACCGATTTGCTCCAAAATCGATATCTGAGGATGCGGTTGGAATCCAATCATGATTCTGAAGTCAAATATTAAAAAAAGTCGCCGCCATCTTGAACTTTTTTGTTACTCAACCGATTTGCTTCAAAATCGATTTCTGAGGATGCCGTTGGAGTCCAATCATGATTCTGAAGTCAAATATAAAAAAAGTCGCCGCCATCTTGAACTTTTTTGTTACTGAACCGATTTGCTTCAAAATCGATATCAGAGGATGCGGTTGGAGTACAATCATGATTCTGAAGTCAAATATTAAAAAAAGTCGCCGCCATCTTGAACTTTTTTGTCACTCAACCGATTTGCTTCAAAATCGATATCTGAGGATGCGGTTGGAATCCAATCATGATTCTGAAGTCAAATATTAAAAAAGTCGCCGCCATCTTGAACTTTTTTGTTACTGAACCAATTTGCTTCAAAATCGATATCTGAGGATGCGGTTGGAGTACAATCATGATTCTGAAGTCAAATATTAAAAAAAGTCGCCGCCATCTTGAACTTTTTTGTTACTCAACCGATTTGCTTCAAAATCGATATCTGAGGATCCGGTTGGAGTCCAATCATGATTCTGAAGTCAAATATTAAAAAAGTCGCCGCCAACTTGAACTATTTTGTTACCGAACCGATTTGCTTCAAAATCGATATCTGAGGATCCGGTTGGAGTCCAATCATGATTCTGAAGTCAAATATCAAAAAAATCGCCGCCATCTTGAACTTTTTTGTTACTGAACCGATTTGCTTCAAAATCGATATCAGAGGATGCGGTTGGAGTACAATCATGATTCTGAAGTCAAATATTAAAAAAAGTCGCCGCCATCTTGAACTTTTTTGTCACTCAACCGATTTGCTTCAAAATCGATATCTGAGGATGCGGTTGGAATCCAAATATGATTCTGAAGTCAAATATTAAAAATGTCGCCGCCATCTTGAACTTTTTTGTTACTGAACCAATTTGCTTCAAAATCGATATCTGAGGATGCGGTTGGAGTACAATCATGATTCTGAAGTCAAATATTAAAAAAGTCGCCGCCATCTTGAACTTTTTTGTTACTCAACCGATTTGCTTCAAAATCGGTATCTGAGGATCCGGTTGGAGTCCAATCATGATTCTGAAGTCAAATATTTAAAAAGTCACCGCCATCTTGAACTATTTCGTTACCGAACCGATTTGCCTCAAAATCGATATCTGAGGATCCGGTTGGAGTCCAATCATGATTCTGAAGTCAAATATCAAAAAAGTCGCCGCCATCTTGAACTTTATTGTTACTGAACTGATTTGCTTCAAAATCGATATCTGAGGATGCGGTTGGAGTCCAATCATGATTCTGAAGTCAAATATCAAAAAAGTCGCCGCCATCTTGAACTTTTTTGTTACTGAACTGATTTGCTTCAAAATCGATATCTGAGGATGCGGTTGGAGTCCAATCATGATTCTGAACTCAAATATTAAAAAAGTCGCCGCCATCTTGAACTTTTTTTTTACTCAACCAATTTGCTTCAAAATCGATATCTGAGGATCCGGTTGGAGTCCAATCATGATTCTGAAGTCAAATATCAAAAAAGTCGCCGCCATCTTGAACTTTTTTGTTACTGAACCGATTTGCTTCAAAATCGACACAATTTTTCAACACGCAATGAACTGCAACCAACGGAACTACTGGGGAATAAAAAGTCCCATACCTACGTCAACACTGTTACCGTATGGGATTTTTTTTTTCATACCGTAACAGTGTGGACGGCGGGGTGTGTACTACTGGGAATAAACGCGAATTCGTTCGTCACTAGAACCCTAAAATACCTCGAAAACCATACCCATATTGCAAAATAGAAATTTGGCGCGGTGACCATCTTGAAATGCAAAATGGACCCCTAATTCGCCACAAGAACCCTAAAATACCTCGAAATCTATACCAATACTGTAAAATTAAAATTTGGCGCAGCGGCCATCTTGAAATGCAAAATGGACTTTATATTCGTCACTAGAACCCCAAAATACCTCGAAAACCATACCCATATTGCAAAATTGAAATTTGGCGCGGTGGCCATCTTGAAATGCAAAATGGACCCCTATTCGTCACTAGAACCCTAAAATATTTCGAAAACCATACCCATATTGCAAAATAGAAATTTGGCGCAGCGGCCATCTTGAAATGCAAAATGGACTGTATATTCGTCACGAGAACCCTATAATACCTCGAAAACCATACCCATATTGCAAAATTTAAATTAGGCGCGGTGGCCATCTGGAAATGCAAAATGGACTCTATATTCGTCACTAGAACCCCAAAATACCTCGAAAACCATACCCATATTGCAAAATTTAAATTTGGAGCGTTGGCCATCTTGAAATGCAAAATGGACTCTATATTCGTCACTAGAACCCCAAAATACCTCGAAAACCATACCCATATTGCAAACAGAAATTTGGCGCGGCAGCCATCTTGAAATGCAAAATGGACCCCTAATTCGTCACTAGAACCCTAAAATACCTCGAAAACCATACCCATATTGCAAAACAGAAATTTGGCGCGGCAGCCATCTTGAAATGCAAAATGGACTGTATATTCGTCACTAGAACCCTAAAATACCTCGAAAACCATACCCATATTGCAAAACAGAAATTTGGCGCGGCAGCCATCTTGAAATGCAAAATGGACCCCTAATTCGTCACTAGAACCCCAAAATACCTCGAAAACCATACCCACATTACAAAATTTAAATTAGGCGCGGTGGCCATCTTGAAATGCAAAATGGACTCTATATTCGTCACTAGAACCCCAAAATACCTCGAAAACCATACCCATATTGCATAATTTAAATTTGATATCACATAGCAATAGCTATAGCGGGGCTTAAAATACCAGTTTGAAGCCGGTGCGGCACAAAACTTCAAAATCTGACTTCAGAATCATGAATATACTCCAACCGCATCCTTAGATATCGATTTTGAAGCAAATCAGACCAATAACTAAAAAGTTCAAGATGGCGGTGACTTTTTTCAAAATCTGACTTCAGAATTATGATTCGACTCTAACCGCATTCCTAGATATCGATTTTGAAACAAATCCGTCTACAGTCTATTCGTGATAAGAATGTTGTGAAATTAAAATTAAAATGGACAGGACACAACCGTCGCGTTTGAAAGTTTGCCTTCAACCGGTCACTGTGAACTTGGCTTGATAAGAGGAAACGATTTGATTGGTTACGGGGCGTGGCCATTATTAATCTGTGGCGTGGCTAAGCCGCCGGACAGTGATGACTCCACTTCATTCTTATCACGAATAGACTATAGTTAGAAAAAGTTCAAGATGGCGGCAACTTTTTTCTAAATCTGACTACAGAATCATGATTGGACTCCAACCGCATCCTTAGAATCGATCCTGAAGCAAATCGGCCTAGTACATTACAAAAAAGATCAATATGGCGGCGACTTTTTTCAAAGTCTGACTTTAGAATCATAATTGGACTCCAACCAGATCTTCAGGTATCGATTTTGAAGCAAATCAGACCAGTAACGAAAATGTTCAAGATGGGGCGGCGACTTTTTGTCGGCGGCGATAAAAGTGTGTAGGAGGCGCCGCCACAGGAACGCCAACTTATACTTGCCACTCTGTTGCACGATTGTGAATAACAATCGCTAAGCCACTCGATTGTAGAAATCATTCAAAGTATTCGAATAATCCTAAAACAATCGATAATCGAGGTAGTCGTGAAGCGTGAGTGGTTTCATTCGTTTTGACATTCGATAGTTTTATGCTCATGTAAAAGTAAACTCTATGCTCTGAGAAAAAGTATCTAATTTTGTGTGGAAAATTCTATGAGAAAACCATCGAAATTCATGAATACTACCTAACGGAAACAACTACCTACCAAACGGAAACATTGTCACATGTTAGTTCTAGGTAACCAGTCATGAACTCTCTTAGCACATATCATAAGTTGCTCATCCTTATGAATATAGATTCATCTAAAAAGAACGCTGCAGTGGTAGGCGATTTACGCCAATTTGTCCATGCAGGTAAGGACGCTTGCCATGCATATTACCACATTCTTTTCCGCAAATTACACCAGTGTACCCATACATATAGCGTTGCCAGGCGTCCGGCTTTAGCCGGACATAGTCAGGCTTTTTGATTGCCTGTCCGGCCAAAATAAGCGTCGTCCGGCCTGTCCGGCTTTTGTTAGGCTTTTTAGATTTCAAAATTCGCGCGCATCGAGACCGAATTCGCGAATGAAAGAAGCCGGCGCCGCGCCATCGCCGGCGTTGATTAATATGTTATATGTTTTGATTAATAAGAGTAGAGATTTGTTTTGGTTATTAAGAGAAGAAGTTTTGTTTTGTTTTGATTATTTACAGAATAAGTTCTGTTTTGTTTTATATATTGAGAATTTAAGACACATAATTTAGACTGATGTTGCATTTAATTTGAATTAAGGAAAGAATTATTGAGACTGATTAATAATAAAGTACTTTTAGACTAATTTGGCATTAGTTTTATTGTAAATTATCAAAAAAGCTTGGTTTTCATTAATTTTCTACATTAATACCAAAAAATCCCCTAAAATGCAAAGTGTCCGGCTTTTTTACCAAAATGTTAGGACAAAAAATATAATATTTTTTACACGAATATTTAAAATTGTTGAAAATGCAGGATGTCCGGCTTTTTGACCCAAATGTTAGGCCAAACTCACAGCTCTGTCCGGCTTTTCGGTATGAGGACCTGGCAACGCTACATACATATAAGGAAGCTATTGCCATGCACCGCTCCATCGCCTCCAGCGTTTTTAGGGTTCCGTACCCGAAGGGTGCAAAACGGGACCCTATTACTAAGACTTCGCTGTCCGTCTGTCACCAGGCTGTATCTCATAAACCGTGGTAGCTAGACAGTTGAAATTTTCACAGATGATGTATTTCTGTTGCCGCTATAACAACAAATACTAAAAAACAAAAGAAATTTAATATTAAGGGGGGCTCCCATACAACTAACGTGTTTTTTTTGGGGTTTCTTATAGATAATAGTACGGAACCCTTCATGCGCGAGTCCGACTCGCACTTGGCCGGTTATTTTATGTGACGCAAAGTATACCTATATCCAAGATGTTTTCCTAAAAAAGCGTCATATTACAATAAAACATCACTCGGTAATACGCATAGCAGTTAGTAGATCAAATAGGTTATATATAATTGAGACTGTCTTCCTAAATGGAAACGGGGCGTAATGCTTTGATATATTTTAATTAGAACGATAGGTACGTACGTGTTTTATTTATTTATTGAACAAAAATCCACAGCTATACATAAAATTAAACAAAAATTTTGATTTAATAATTAAGTCAATTGAAGATTTCACTATGTAAAAAGTCAATTATGAACAAGTGAGGTTTACATTTCAAGAGACAGGTAGTCAGGTACATACATAAACAATAAAATCTGATGTGTAGGTGGGGTAGGTACATGTATCTAGATCATAATCTTATAATTATCATTGACACGCACTACCATACCGTTGTTCTGAAACTTTGGTTTCCGGCGTCGCGATCTCGTGATGCGGGATGAGGCATGGCTGCGCGGCGGGAAAAGCTAGGCCACGCCCAAACCATGAAAAAATCTGGCAACCACCAGAGCCTTAATGGAATAGTTCCTGGCTAAACGCGGGTACAGTGTGCCTCTGCCGACACGTATGGAAAACCCGTGAGGTTATGTACATTATTATTTTTTGGTAATTTCTTGGAATTTTCTTTCTGTTCCGCTAATTCCATCGAGGAAATTAACTAACGGGTCAAAAACTACAAAGAACAATGACAAATCAAAACTGCATATACAAGGTGTAAATGAATTAACGCAAAATGAGAAACTACGACGATGTCTCGCAGTATCGCAGGGAGTTAAAATGGCTGCCTATCCGTCTTCGTCGGGATATGCATATCGTCACTACCCTGTACAGCATTTTAACTAACCCTCGATACCCCAGCTTTCTACGTGAAAGATTTGTCTTCCTCCCCTCAACTAGACCTCATAGATCTCGCACGGCCTCTATTCTCACCACTCCAGGTCACAATACTGTCGCATACGAGCATGGCTTCCGAATGAGGGCTATTTCTCTATGGAACGCGCTTCCCTGCGCCATCACCATCAGGGACAGTCCATCTTTCTTTTTATTCAAGAATCGGTTGAAGGAGCATTATCTCTCTCTATCATAAATCTAGAAGGTATTTTAATATGTATTAGTTTATTTATGTTAGATTTATATATTTTTATTTTATGTAATATTCATGTACTTCTTTATGTAGTATATTCAGTTGATTAGTAATATTATGATTTATTTATGTTTCATTTTTTCTCTTAACTGAGCACATAGGCCTACCTGTTCTGTATTTTATTTTTCTCTGTCCATCCTGGGTTTGCTGGAAGAGATCTCTCTTTAGAGATAAGCTTACCTTTGTAAATTACTTCTCTGTATTTTCTGTTTTTTTGTCTTTTATGTGCAATAAATATATACGAAATATACGAAACTACTTTGTTAGGGACATCGTTCTGAGCAACTTTCATTACAAAACCGATTTGATCATAGCAACTTTATTTTTCACTTCCCTGTACATTTTGGGCTGAGTGGATCACCTGATTTGTATGGAGAAGTGGCAAATAAAGTTGCTCTGATGAAATCGGTTTCATAATGAAAGTTGCTCAGAATGATATTCCTAACAAAGTAGTTTCTCATTTTGCGTTAATTCATTTACACCTTGTATGTAGTATCCGTGCGTGCGTTTCTCACTATATAAATATCACACGTGTTAAGGCCTAACATATATTCCAATAAAATACTTATTTAGAAGCGTTTTGAATGTTTTATTGTTTAAAATCAAACTACGTATTCGCGATTACAGTTGTGATTGTCGTCTGCTCATCGGAGCGCCTTCGCTTTGCTCGGGGCCCGTCTTGCCCCCCGCCGCCTCCTCAGCCCTCTCTGTCATCTGATGCCGGTTATGGTTCGCTTGTGAACAACACGAAGCACAATAGTAGGTATAATGCGTCATGATTGCCACCTGCAAAACTGCATTCGGTAGTCACGTAATCTGTCAATGACTCAACACTGAATGCAGATATATTGCAGTCAAGTTACCAGTCTACGTGTACAAAGATTAATAACACTCTCGTAGCAAGTCTCGGACACTCCATAGAACGCTCGTAAAATAATCACCTATTACTACTACATAGCCTAATGACATTTGTACACGTGCAAGTGTGTGCGTAAACTCGTTCGTTTGTGAATGTGTGCGTTCAGCGCCTAAACAAAGTGTCTCCCGAAGAGGCTCCCCGACTCCGGGGTGAGGTGCGGTATCTGAATCCGCGCGGGGAAGGGAGTGGCCGTTCTGTACGTATTACTATTATCTCTTCTGTGCCAATAGTATATTTAACTTTCATTTAACATCTTCAGCAAAGCTTCAGCTAGAGATGTATGAGCTCGAAGCGGTGAGGCCTTTGCCCACCATTTAGGCTATATAAAAAAAATAACATCTATTATCCTTGCCGCCGTTGCTATCCCTACAACAGTACAGTGAACGGATGCGTTCAGATTCAGGAATAGCATCCTTTGTCCAAAACTCGAGAGGAACGAACTAAATTGAATATTGATACATTCACTCGAATTCCGAATAACCGCCCGATTTCTGTACACACCGGGGCTCGTGACTTCGATACGCCGCTGAAAGGGTATTGCGTTCCAGTGAGGTGCCTATTTAACTCGGCCGGTTTATACTTTGGTATGAAATGTATATTTCGATCGAGATGGTGAATTGACTTTATTCTCGGAGACAAAGGAGATGCTTTCAATACTTGGAAGTTTATAAAGACATGTCATAATTCATAATTTCTTTATTGCACACAATTAATTGCAATGACAAAAAGTAAATAAAAACAGTGTACAAAGGCGAGCTTATCTCTAAAAAGAGATCTCTTCCAGCAAACCAAGTTCCGATGAGAGAGTTTGATATATCAGCAAGGGTAGACCTTTGTGTACAACAATATACCTACGAGTACAAAGCTAGAATATACTTACATCCAAATACATCCTAAAATTAACTACCAAAATATTAAAGATATAATAGGTACTATTAGTAAACTGATATAATATATAAAGAAATTTTTACATACACACACATACTACACTAATAAATAGATACAAACTAGGTACCTAATCTCTAGGTGAGTTACTATTATTAGTTTATTAATGTGCTCTAGGTAACTGTCAGGTTTTGACTGGGAAGGTAATCAATCAAAATAGATCAAAAAGAAGTCAATAGGTCTATGATAGGCACAGGGGCCCGATTCTCAGCCATGCGAATTGAAAGCGTACACGTAAAATATTGTAATTTTCGTATGACATGTCTCGTAGACAATTTGCGTCTACGCTTTCGAAAGCTGGAAAGTGTCGTATACTATAAGTTCACCTTTGTACAGTACGGGGCCATTGTTTTGGCATGTTGGGGCGGGACCCGACGTGCCCCGAGTATGATACTCGGCGTTTGACTTGGCGGTAGAGAGAGAGACAGCGAGACGAGACCCGACGTGCCAAAACAATGGCCCCGTACTGTACACTATTTTCATGTTTCAGTTTACCAACTTTTTGATTTCTCAGTGTCGTGTGCATAAAGTAATTGTTTTATACCACAGGGTGCTCATCCCATACAAATTAGAATTAGTAACCCTTCGTAAAAAGAAATGGCGTGAGGAGTAAGATTTGTACTACCTTATAAACGCCATGGTTTCAGTTAACATACTTCTAGGTGGCGCTAATCTTAGAATAACTTAGCGCCATCTCGTGGTATTTGCAATTTTTCGATGGTGCTGCACCAAGCGATAATGGCCTCGAACTAAAGAAGCTCCGTAGCATTTCAGTTTACGCCGCTGTCATATTTTGTTCTAGGTGGTCTATCTGTATTAGTATAATATTATAGTATCTGTGGTTATACTAACATTACGAGTATGAAAGAGCCCTAACTGAATCTAGGTCTCAACTCAAGATAGCAGTTTTATAGACCTGCCCAGTAACTAAAACTCACGGCGTGAAGATAAAAACGCAGTAACTCTTACTCGAGAAAGTTGTGTTCGTGACTGTTGCTCCTTCCGTGGCCTGGTTATTTAATGCGGGTTTTATGTTAAGATTAATTTACTGGCACACCATTAGCCCTTTTATCCATGGTTCTAAGTTCCGTGGTCAAGTGGGTTACACGCTTGCCTCTCATGCAGGAGATGCAGATTCGAATCACGGTGCTGACCATGTAATGCACCAATGAGATTAATTTACGGAACACGGAGAATAACTATCCAGGGGATAACTTGTAACTTTTTCATAGACACCAGTGACACCTAGATCAGATCACCTCATTTTGAACTGTCATTTGTGATACAAGTTATCCCCGGGATAGTCATTCTCCTTATAACTTTTTCCGCCGCACTCAGAGAAATTTAATCAACCATTAAGTCAGTTCATAATTCATAATTTCATAATTTCTTTATTGCACGCAAAAAAAAAGTTAACAAATCATGGTAGGTAATATAAAGTGTACAATGGCGAGCTTATCTCTAAAAAGAGATCTCTTCCAGCAAACCAAGTTTCGATGAGAGAGGTGGATAGCTGAGCGGGGGTAGACCCATGTGTACAACAATAAATTTAAAATTTAAAAGGTTGCATACATAAATATATAATATGCATTCTAAAATTTACTTATACCTAAACATATTCCAAATTTGAATTTACATACAAAATCCTTTACTTAGTAATCCTTAATATCAAATCCCGGCTAAGAAAGAATAGCTCCCACTATCGCTACTCGGTAGATAAGTATGTAGTAGTTGTAAATTCCCTGAGCCAGTGAGGTGGAGTATGGCTCAATATTACCCGTATCCGTGTATACGGCGCGGCGGGGCGGTTTGTTGGTAAAATCCGGGCTAAGAAAGAATACCCACTATCGCTACTCGGTAGATAAGTATGTAGTAGTTGTAAATTCCAGTGAGGTGGAGTATGGCTCAATATTACCCGTATCCGTGTAAATGCCCGTTCCTCTCGGTGGGGACATTATTGGTTTTTTTTTTCTGTCTTCTTCCTTATGGAAAGGCAAAGGCAATTAAAGCCGTACAGCCATGTCTTCAGTTCTTTGTTCAATGTTTTGAGGTTTCATAAGGCCGAAGCCAAGTCTTATGTTTTTTGTTTCGTAAAGCCGAAGCCAAGTCTTCTGTTATTTTGTCTCGTAAGGCCGAAGCCAAATCTTTCTTGTTTTTGTTTCGGCCGAAGCCAAGTCTTTTGTATTTTTGTTTAGGCCGGACATCATTGGTATTGTATCCAAAGTGACGGCAAAGCAATACTGGCCATTCAGGAAAAAGGTAAACAACCTTTTTACTAATCAATCGTTGCCTAGCAACCAAGGGCCAACAATGATATCATACTTTAGCGCAAAATTGTCGACGCCTTCATTAGAACCCTCTGTGACCCTTCCCACATTGAAATAAAGGCGGTTTCAGTAATTTCGGGCGGTTTTAGACTTGGATTGGGGTGTTTTATGGAACTGGCTTGGATTTCCCTGAAAGAGTGTGGTGTGTGTTTAAATAGAAATAGCGAAAGAATTAATGAATCATTGAATAGAATAGTGATCGGATGGTTGGGTCTCTGCCATTACATTTGGGAAAACGAAGGGGTTATTTGAGTGTATCTAATCTACTGGGTACGATTTTTGGAAGCTTATTGTAGAGAAGAAACTACCATAAGTCTTGTCCGGCTCGAAGGACCATTGGGGTTTGGGTAACCTACTATGGACCATTGGCGTCATTTTTAGGGTTCCGTACCCGAAGGGTGCCAAACGGGACCCTATTACTGAGACTTCGCTGTCCGTCTGTCCGTCCGTCCGTCTGTCACCAGGCTGTATCTCATGAACCGTGGTAGCTAGACAGTTGAAATTTTCACAGATGATGTATTTCTGTTGCCGCTATAACAACAAATACTAAAAATCAAAAGAAATTTAATATTAAGGGGGGCTCCCATACAACAAACGTGATTTTTTTGCTCATTTTTGCTCGATATTGATAATGGTAGCAGGTAGACGCTTAAAATGTTCACAATATATTGAGTATATTATTTACTAGAAAATAAATGATAAAATAAAATAAAATAAATATTTAGGGGCGCTCCCATACATTTTTTTTTGCGGTTTTTTATAGATAATGGCACGGAACCCTTCGTGCGCGAGTCCGACTCGCACTTGGCCGGTTATTTTTATTCGCGGCCACCGATATCTTTGTCATTATTTGGTAGCAGTATCATAATGTAAGTATTATATTTAAAGAGGAAGCATTGCTGTAAACCACTTCGAAGCTGAGATAATAGAGCTTCAAGTAACACTTTTTGTACTGGAAAAACTTTAAAATGAGATATCTCAGCCCCGATATGATTTAGCTACATGTACACTGTAGTAAGATTAGCTTATTTTTAATTGCTCTCTCAATATTTATAACTTTCGTGAGTGGCCGCCAATACTCAAAATCGACCAAACTCTACCGAAACCACAGAAGAGATAATAGTACTCCGTACAGAACGGCCACTCCCTTCCCCGCGCTGATTCAGATACCGCACCCCACCCCTGGCGTCAAAGGATTGGTTAAAATATCAATAGACAGGGCTGAACGCTTGACGAGTGACGACGCGTATACTTTAATATCGCTGCATTTGCCGCGCCACCAGCCCTAGCAAAGTTTACGCACACATTTGCACGTATACAAACATCACTTGGTTATGTAGTAGTAATAGGTGATTATTTTACGAGCGTTCTATGGAGTGTCCGAGGTGTGCCGAAACTTCAAAATGACGCCAACATTACCCAATGCCATTTAGCGCCTGCATCGTTACTTATTTGACATTTCCCATATGAGAAGGGAAAGTACAGATTGTCTGCCACATACTGGTCACGTATTTTAATTAATAAACATGAGTAAAAACGTTAAATGTACCCACATAATTTATTAGGTCATAATAATATACCGAAAGTTAGAAACAATCATTATTGTTGATTTGATTTCCTAACAAAGGAAAGTCCATTTGTCGCCACTCCCAGGAGCCACCTGTTAATTGGCCCACTGGCTGTATCCCTGGAGCCACCAAACAATGGGTCTCGTACGTGTACCAAGAAACAATACCAAACAACTTAGAGATGGCTTAGTTGGCATACAGGTTTGTAGAAGTAATATAAACATCGTGAGGAAACCTTCAATACTCTATAGCTGCGGCGATGGGCCAGACCCCGTGCCGAGGTCCCGGGTTCGAATCCCGACTAGGAAGGAAGAATAAAAAACCCAAGTCGTGGATGTTTACATGTTTGTGATGTCGCTGTTTCACACATGACTACATGTGCCGTTCCCAGCAATATTGCCATTTATGGGAATATATTATTTATTATTTATTTATTTTCCAGACTTAAAAAGTCCAATATATTTCTATTTTCTTTTAAGTTTTGTAAGAATCTTTATTGTATTTGTGTGTATTCTTACAGTGAATAAATGGATTATCTATCTATCTAACTATATCAATATGATTACAATTCAATTAAATAAGATATAATGTATGGGGAAATATTGCCGCCATAATTTCATCCCTAGGCCCACAACTTCCGAACGGGCGGTAGTATACAAAAATATTAATATTATATTGACGTTGCCTAAGTACCTTACCTGTATGTTTTTATGATTAATATAATTTTTTTACTCTGAACCCTGCAACATTGCTCCCATACATTATATTATATGCCAAATGGCAATGTTGCCGGCAACGGTTCATCAGTATCCACGACACAGGGTATCCTAGGCTGAGCCCAGGACAGAGACTATACATATATCCAATTGACTGCGCCTGCGGGGGAATGCGGCTCGCCAAATATTTGTTGTATTCAACAAGCGTTCGCATACGCAACCTATGTACGATGACGGGCCGCCAGACAGTCTCGCAGCGGCTGACCAATCACAGCTCTCTTGCCTCGTCCCCCGCCGCCCGTAAATTGGTGAGTTGTGTTTCAAAGGAAAATGTATCTATGCGCTCTCCACTGGATAAGTGCTCCCTGAGCCCAGGAGCATTGTATGTGCCTGTATGTAAAGTCTTCCGTCTGCCCGACTTGCCAACCTCAGTCTACAACACGACAATAACCGGGCCTCAGCAACACGACACTTGCATACATATCGCGTGACCCGGTTCCGCTTATAGCAACCGCACATACACACACATACCATCTCGTTTGAGAAATTAGAGTCGCGATAAGAATACGTTACCATGGTTGGCTGGAAGAAATCTCTTATAAGAGATAAGCTCGCGTTTTACATGTTTTTCTATCATCTACAGAGTGTAACAGAAAGCTTTACTTTTCACTCCACCATACAGATCAGCTGAGCGCTAGGCCCGAAATGTACTAAGTTAATAAAAATAAAGTTGCTCTGATCAAGTCGGTCCCATAGTGAATGTTGTTCAAAATGATGTCCCTAACACCCTGACCCTGTATTGGTTATTATCGTAATTTCGTAATTTCTTGCACGCATTATGCCAGAAAAGCATAATGCCAGAAACGCATTATGTTATGCCTGAAAGAAGTACCTATCGTTATAAACTTATAACTCAAGATGTGAAATGTGCGTGGAGTCACAGATTAATAAACAGTGGAGTCCTCACCGAGTGCATCAAACTATAACGCCAACGTACTACTAACACAATAACACACACAAACACAACTGACAACTATACTTGAATAAGTGTATCAAAGAGGTAATATTCATGGAGGTTCCTTGGCGGTGTAAAGGTTGTTACTGGAATACAGAAGGTCCAAGATGTCGGAAACCGTATCACGAGACTCAAGTGCAGGTGGGCAGGACACTTGGCGAGGCGAGGTGATGACAGGTGGAGTAGATCCCTGACCGAGTGGTGCCCGAAAGAGGAAAAGAGAAGCGCGGGTCGACCGGCAGCCAGATGGGTCGACGACATTACGCATATTGCGGGGAAGACCTGGATTTGATTGGCACAGGACTGGATAAGTTAGCACAAAAGGGAGGAGGCTTATACCCAGTAGTGGGGGGGAACAAGCCGATGATGATGATGAGAACCTGTATCAAACGATCTCGATAAGCCTTATTCAACGGATAAATAAGAAAATGTTTTTAAAATTACAGATCAAACTATCACATAGAGCTTATCGATAACTTTTGATACAGAACCTTGTGTTTTGTTGTGTGTTTTATTTAGAACCTTTTTAATTTATTTTGTATTGATTTTCAACTGTCATTGAAACTAGGTCGTTTTCGCGCCAAACTTTCAGTTTGAACCCGCGAATTTTGGCAATGAAGTAAAGTGTTTCAATTTTTAGTTCGTGGTCTATTCGACATGAAATTCATGAGTATTAAAAAGCAAGAATAAAATTACTCCTGTTTTCTATTACAAAATCGACCTATCGATCTACTGTCTTCCAGCTTAGGCCGCTCCACACTCATTACCTCCAGTACCTCATGGCAGTTACTCACTATAGTAACTTGCTATAGCAACGCAATCTGATCTGCCCTTAGCGGAGTGAAAGGCAAACGAGCAACTCACGCGCATAGACCTGGAGCACAGAAGAGATAATAGTACTCCGTACAGAACGGCCACTCCCTTCCCCGCGCTGATTCAGATACCGCACCCCACCCCTGGCGTCTAGGAACTGGTTGAAATATCAATAGACGCGGTTGAACGCCTGACGAGTGACCGCGCGTATACGGTGAATAATAACCGGTAATATAATATGGTGAAGTTTTGTGCATTATTTGTGTGTCTGTCGTCAACTAGAAACAGCAAAGACAGGAGATTCTTTCGGTTCCCGACTGATGAAAGAAGGTAAGCAACAGCAACTCTATTGTTGTTCTTTTGAGAAATAAAAATTCTAATACCTTAACTCCCGGAATGTAACTTGGTCAGCGTTTGCTGTGTGTGTCTCGCTCTCTCACAAGGACAGACTTTGTGCGAGACAGAGACAGAGTTATATGTTTGTAGTACTTACTAGCTACTGACTACGATAATTGATAATAAGTCAGTGTCGTAATATTTTATTTTTAACCGACTTCAAAAAAGGAAAGGTTCTCTAAAGGTTCTCTTTCATATTTTATTTTCTAAGATACCTAGTACTAAACCTTCCGTAATACATAATTATATAATTATCAATAAAGTACATTTATTATAGGTATTCATTTCGTGCTATCCGTTGTTGGTGCGATTCAACAACGCGAACGAAGCACTTCGAGTTGAAAAGTAGGTAGTAGGTGGGTCAATCAACTATTTTACCCACACTTTGCTGTCCCCGACCATTTATTATTAAAATACGCTAAATGGTTAAATTTACACATTTTACGAATATAACAATAGTATCTAAGCTAGCAGGCACTACGGGGAACTTGATTACGTTCTCGAAGATCTTCGTTTGTGTTTTTTTTTGCTCACATGGCGCGGTATGGTGTCCTTTGATAGTGCCGTTGAGCTGCAGTCCTCGAAGAACTTTCAGAGAGAGTGCGTGCGTTGACAGAAAAGTGTGGGTTAAGTTGATTGACCCAAGTACGCACGCACTAACTTTGTCGCGGCGGCGGCGGCGCGCCGCCATTAGCTGGGTCCACATATAGCGAGCTTCGGCCGGGTCTCGCTCGAACCCTGTAGTCACGTAGTGGTTTGGTTGTTTTGAATCTCTCAGAGACTAGGTACCTACTTAACATAAAATTCGAATATTGTACAATCCTAACGATGTTTTTACATAGGTAGGTACCTACCTACAGTTCACGCCAAGTGTCTCTTACCTACTTCAGAATAAGTAATAGTAGGTAACAACAACATAACATAGCTTCACGCCTTTTCCCATAAGAGGTGGCAAAGGCACTGTGCCCACTTTTAGACAGTTATTCGATACCTACCTACTCTATTTTTGTAACTTAATGTATGAAGGATCAAAGTGAACATTAACATTTTTTAGGATTTCAATGAGAACCCGACTAGGTATGTTTAAACGGCAGCGCCCCTACAAAGTCACTTCATAATAATGCAAACGCTTGTGTTCGGGACAGTTCGGGTCGCGCCGTCGTCGTTCGGTTCGCCCGACGCAAATCGCTGCATTTGCCGCGCTACCAGCCCTAGCAATATTTACGCACACATTTGCACGTATACAAACATCATTTAGTCATGTAGTAGTAATAGGTGCTTATTTTACGAGCGTTCTATGGAGTGTCCGAGGTGTGCCTGGAGCCTAAATTAAAAAGATTGACTCCGAGTAGTCTTCCAAAGATCTTTTGGCTGATGAGTGACATTTACAGGGGGCGCCACTTCTACGCAACTTAGTGCAATGAACCTGTCATCAACACCTTTCATTCCTCATTGGTCATCAAGCGTTGGTTACACCTGTCATCGTTGGAGAGCTGTAACTTGTTTTTTGACATTCCAAATTCTTTCATTAACCTCGCGTCTCCGAGAGGCTGATCAAAGGTTACGATTAATTAGCTAACAGAGCAATTAACTATATTTTCAGCTAATCACGTACCGCTATTTTGAATTAATCATCGATTAGTTAATCGTAACCTATGATCAGCATCTCGGAAACCACCAATGACAGTCGTTTTAAATTACAGCTTTTGAGGACTCTGGTTTTGGCGAAATACATCAACTAAGGGGGGAAATGCACCCCCCCCTCATTTCCCCTCTTAGTTGATTACAGATTGTATGAAAATCTCGAAACTACTGGACCTTTAGACTATTGATAGAGTATATTGACTTATAGTTAGTTCTTTACGGAGAAGGAAGTTAAAGCTGAGATGGACTTTACATTGAAAGCACACGCGGCTAAGCCAATGAGCTAGTCCCCTTTGTCACCAGTCCACTCTCCGTTTGAACACGATAGCTTCCATGAAATAATTAGTCAACTAACAATTCTGTCAGCGTCAAACCAACCGCACATCGAAACTAGAACGAAGTCTGTTAAATCCAAAGTTGCGACCTACCACAAGCATTTAATTTGCACTGGCCGCCATTTTGAAATACCTACCAACGCGTGGTTGTATCTCTGTTGTTATCCTCTTTGATAAAGCGCGTTTCACATACCAAGTATTCAGTATACAGTATAGTTTATTGCCATAAATGTCATGTCATGTTACAATGTCATCTCCACTCGATTGATCCCTCTACGACTCACAGAAGCACTATATAGTGTATGACTTTGACAGTGACTACCAAGTCGTCAATTAATGTCTATTGCAAGGGGATGAGAACTTAATTTCCCCTAATTTTAATGTTATTTTTGTTTCCTTTTCGGCCAGGAGAATGTCAATCTCTTCACTGAAAGGGTGACTCATCAATTCATCATAAAGAGATTGTTGCACAAAATTCCTAGGACGCATAGAAATAAGTACTTATAAATACGGGCTTAGGATGTCTTAAAGTTCTCTTTTTGATTCAACTGGCTCCCGGCCTACGACAATGACCAGTTGTTCACGGTGAGTCCGCCATCTTGGATCTACCAGCGACCAGCTCGCGCGCAGTGAAAAGGATATTTTCGGTTTTGTGGAACAGTCAACGACCTTCCGGGAATTTCGGACACAAAAAATATAATTTAATAGGGAGAGGTGGTTAAAATTAGGTCTATAAAAAATCATTAAAGTTAAATGATTAAACTAAATTGAGTAAAGTAACTGCATGTGATTTAGAGCTGGCCGCTTGTCATAGAAAATGTTGAATACGGTATTTAGACATATTAGTATTTAGGTATTTAGTTAAAATAGATACTAGAACCGCTCTGCTCTTACCCGCTCCGAATCCGCAACGGACGGACGGACAACAAACTGATCCTATAATATTATAAGGGTTCTTTTTTAACCGACTTCACAAAAGGAGGAGGTTTACAATTCGTCGGGTTTTTTTTTAATGTATGTACAGCGATTACGCCTAGACGGATGGACCGATTGGTTTTTTTTAAAGGGTTTACCTTCCCATTGGTCCCATTGACACCAGGTCAGGATCTGATGATGGGATCCTGGAGAAATCGAGGGAACTCTTCAAATAATCTAGGCAGATCTATAGTGATTTTTGTGTTTTTCATAATAACTCGTGCAAATGCACATGGTAAGCATAATATTGTGATGCGGAACTGATTATGAAGACCACACATGGCCACCAGAACTGCTCAATAGATACAAATACAATCTTCTATGCGTGGCTGACGGGCAACGCATAGCCTAAACCGGTGGACCTAGAGCCATGAAACTTTGTACAGGGGTTCCTTATGTAGCGTAGGGTAGCACTAAGATGGGATTTGACGAAATTAATTCCCCAGGGGGGGGAGGGGGGGAATAGGGGGTTACAGTGTTTGTGGAAGTCGGTTTTTTTTAAGTTTTACTTTTTGTTTCAATTATTTTCTTTCATGGATCGGAACCCTAAAAATGATCTCGGAAGTTGGACCACACATTTGAAGGTTTCCTCACGATGTTTTCCATCAATTATCGCACTGATACAATGAAGTCGAAAGGGCTTTCACTACTCCACACGAATTGTTTGAGCCATTGAAAGTTGGATAAGGTCATTGCCAAAACCGGTTCGCCAATATCAAGGGCAGACATAAATTAATGATTAACGAGTTAATGACACGGCCGGAGGCGGACGCGACTGGCAACTTCTTTTAATGGCGGGAAATGTAAAAAAAACACTTTTCGGCGAACTCGTTAAGAATTTAATTAGAAAGACTTTTTTAAATGATGTGGTAAAAGTGAGATTTGAACTTTGAAGGAAGGAAGAAGGATTTTTCTTTCCTTCTTCCTTCAAGCCTCACTTTTACCACAGCATGTTAGGGCTTTTTTTTTACCTAGCCCTTATAAGTAGTTTTTAGGGTTCTGTACCTGAAAGGTGGGCTCCGCTGCATTTTGCTATATTTTTTTTTGACAAGTTTTTTTTAAATTGACATGACCATAATGTCACGAATGTAATTTTCTACTGGCGAGTAGTTCCCGTTTTGGCCACCGATTCAGTCAAGTCTGTATGTTATTTTATTATACCGTAATGTCTTTAACCTACAAAACCCGCCATTTGGTAAAACCATGAAAACATGCCGTCGTCGATTAAAAACGCATAAATAGTAACAGTTTATTTTCGTGGTGAAGAAAATTGGGACATTTCCATGCTCATGTCATGACTATTGTATTGACAACTAGTGTTTTTAGGGTTCCGTACCCGAAGGGTGCCAAAAGGGACCCTATTACTGAGACTTCGCTGTCCGTCCGTCTGTCTGTCGCCAGGCTGTATCTCATGAACCGTGGTAGCTAGACAGTTGAAATTTTCACAGATGATGTATTTCTGTTGCCGCTATAACAACAAATACTAAAAAATAAATGAAATTTAATATTAAGGGGGGCTCCCATACAACTAAAGTGTTTTTTTTTATTTGCGGTTTTTTATAGATAATGGTACGGAACCCTTCGTGCGCGAGTGCGACTCGCACTTGGCCGGTTATTTTATGACAGGCGGCTACGGTTAAGTCTGCTTGTAGCAGAATCTTGTGAGATATCCTTGGGGAACTATTGGCCCCTATTATTAACAACTTTAACATTTTGATAAAACATTTAAGAGACAATTTCATTTAAAAAAGTTGCTGTTGCTTTACTGTCAGTTTTAGTTCGTGCCAACAACTGCTTGGCAATCTATGCCAATCTTCGATGGAAACGATCAGAACCTCAGAACAATATCAGAACGAATATTATTGTGGCCAGTGAAAGTTGTTGAATAACTTATTAAATCAGATCGAGTTTTTTTTTCATCGACCATAGACAAAGAAATGGCCCAGATACGACTCAGCAGGGGGCTGAGACCTTAGCGATTCTACCTTCATGGCTTCGGATTTATGGCTCCATGAGCTGGACGTACATCTACCGACACGCAACGCAGGCAGGCAACGGATTTTAATTGTTGTCTATGAATTTCTATGGATCTGTCTTTGCTCATTTTTGCCGGTGACAGATGCGGGAGAAAGGGATATTGGACACGGTCCTATGGAATTCATAGACAACAATAAAAATCCGTTAATTGCATGCGTTGCGTGTCGCTACATGTACCTACGCTGCTTTTCAACCGACTTCAAAAAAGGTGGGGGTTCTCAATTAGGTTGTATGTTTTTTTATCATTATGATACGAAACTGGTACTATTTATGAACCGATTTCAATTATATTTTTTTTGTTTGAATGGGGAACTGATAAGCTTGGTCCAATTTTTTGAAAATAAGGGATCGGTCCAGTAGTTTGTTTACATACAACATGAAAATATCTGAAAAGTAGACTAAATAACGTAAGTATTGTTTCCTTTCTGTGACTAATATAATATTCGTCCATATTGTGTAACAGCCAGAATACAGATGTTGTAGGCTCATTTTCGTGTTTTAGACGACATTCGCAAAGCGGGCAGAGAGGATTGAGTAATGTCTCGAACTTTGTTAATTACCTATGTCTATGCCTAACTAGGTCTGACACAGAGTTTTGGCGGGAAATCGAAATGTATCATAAAAAAACGGCCAAGTGCAAGACTCCGGCATCCGGGGTTCCGCGCAAATCAAATTTTTCCTACATTTTAAAATACCCATTATACATTTTCTTTTCACGCCTGGTTTGATGGAAGAAATCTCTTTCTAGAGATAAGCTCGTCTTTGTACATGTGCTTTTATTAATGTAACTGTATAAATTATTGTGTGCAATAAAGAATTGTGAATTAGTACCTATTGTCTGTGATACGGTAATAATTCGTTGGCTAATGAACGACAAAAAATGTGCCGCTGCCGTTTTATTAGGGAGGAAACTAGGGAGACGAGTGAGCCAGCGTGGTGGAGTATGGCTCAATCTGCCTCGGGTCTTGGTAAAGGCTTCTTCTACCCTTTAGATTATTTTATGGGAAAGTATTTTTTCTGATAGAAATGGCATAAAGAAAGCGAAGCCGATACTTTTTGGAACTGTCAAAATCCTTATGAGTTCTATAACATCACAGATACTATAATATTATGCTAATACAGATAGACCACCTAGACCAAAATATGACACCGGCGTAAACTGAGATACTACGGAAGCTTCTTTAGTTCGAGGCCATTATCGCTTGGTGCAGCACCATCGAAAATTTGCAAATACCACGAGAAGGCGCTAAGATATATAGGATTTATTCTAAGATTAGCGCCACCTAGAAGTATGTTAACTGAAACCATGGCGTTTAAAGTACAAATCTTACTCCTCACGCCATCTCTTTTTTACGAAGGGTTACTAATTCTAATCTGTATGGGATGAGCACCCTGTCTGTGGTAACATTCAGGATTGTGTAGGTTAGGTCCCGTGGAATGCGTCAGATAAATTCCTCTCAATTACCCCCTGCGTTGCAATGTTGCTGTTGCCACACGCGCCGCCATATTGGAAAAATGGCGCCTAAAAATAGTTTTTTTGCGCCTTAAATCGGTTGCACTAAATGATTCGGCTAAATGGCAAAACCTTGTTTTAGTTTGCCTTAGTTTCCGAAACAAAAGTGAGGTAGGTACCTACCTACCTAGCGCGGTGATCGACTACGATTGTACTTTCAGATGGTTTATCGCTCTTTGTTGTTTTACGAGCAAAGTTTCTCTATTGCTTTATTACAGTTTACAAAGTTTAAAATTGATTTATATTTGGATGGTTTTTGAACGTGTCTCTTAAATGTTTTTTCACACGTAAGCAAAGTTTTGTTAACCTGAGACTTTCATTGTCCGATTTACTTATGATGGGACAGGAAATAAAGAAATAAAAGCAGACCTAGAAGAAGAAGAATCTCAAATTGATGAAACTCTATGGTGCTTTGCAACGTTGACAACTGCGATTGTGCAGATATATATTTTTAGAAAAATAGGATTCTGTCGCATGAAAGTTTGAGTCACCAATTCGCCACTGTGTTTACCTGTAACAAAAAAGAAATCATTTATTAGACTTATTCGTAAATATTAGGTACTAACAACACATTCAAATAAATCTACGAACAAGTTCTAAGTTGAAGTATTATGTACAAAATGGCTCGACATTCTCAGAATTGTATATTTCCAGCAGATATATTTTATAAAGTCAATGTTGTGCAAAAAAGACAGCATTTGATGGCACTTTTACATGACGTCATTCTGTTGTTATTTCATAGAACTCAGGAACAAAAGTTCCGTTTTGACAGTTCATAAAAAGTATCCATTTTGACTTGACAGGCCACAAGCATATTAAAGAAAGGGCCTGGCCATGGCGGCTTTTCCACGTTATCGCCATTTGCATGACATCAGTTTTTTGCTTATCAATGAAAATGACGTAACCGACCGAACCGTAACAATGACCGAAATCTCAAATCAAACCAATTTCAGCGAATTACGTGCTGCTATTTTAATAATATCTATTATTATTATTATCTACATAAATTAAATCCCACTAGCTACATATATCCATCCATAGTTCCTATCTAGTTTACTCTTGTCATGCCTCCCTACAGTAACCAGATCATGACCTAGCTTTTAATTTTATAAAACTACCCTCCATTCTTTGGTGGACTGAATTGTAATTATAATAAAAAGTGCCAACTATTGTAATACTTGGAGAAAGGTTCGTACGACGGTTTCACTGGCTACTACTTCACAGGTTTCCTAGTGTAGTATCCAGGGCACCTGATGCGTATTACTCACCTAGTGTTACTTTCCAACGGCTTTTACATTTTAAGTTCCCTGATGTAATTACTAGTTTATTTAAGTTGTTTTTGTAACACGGAAAAAAAATATAAAAAAATATATATACATATAATAAACCTTCGATTAATTAACCACTCTTTCAGAATCTAGGCGAATGCTAGGCTATCTAGGGAAATGGCGTGACGCTGTTCTTTGTTCGTACAAAATCTTAGCATGTGTGTTCACAGAATACTTTGTTCCGACCAACAAAGGCCTGGAAGTGGGTCGATGACTATCATTTGCGGCTCGCGTTGTAGTTACGATGTGTACTATGCCTTTGTAATGTATTTTTGAACTGTTGGGTAACTCCATTTGTTACTCCACAGCTCTTATTTGAAGCTCGAAAAAAAAAAAACCGCCGAATGCTTAAACTACTTCTCAAGTTAAGTAGAACTGAGATATAATAATTATTATTATTATTAGCCTATAGCATCCCACTGCTGGGCAAAGGCCTCTCTTCCCCGTTTCCATGCATCGCGCTCCTGGGCCGATTCCCACCAGTTCTTGCTGTGGTCCCTCAGCTCGTCACTCCAACGTTCTCTAGGGCGGCCTCGACCTCGCCTTGCGTTTTGTGGGACCCAGAGTGTCATTTGTTTGGCCCATCATCGGTCCAGTTGCATACGAGCAACGTGGCCGGCCCAGTCCCACTTCAATTCGGCCGCTTTTTCTGCTACGTCTTTTATTTTAGTTTTGGAGCGCAACTCGAAGATATAATAGCCGATAGTAAAAATAAATGTACTTCATTAGTGTTTGCAATCGAATACGCGTAAGATTGAGCTATACTCCACCACGCTGGCTCAGTGCGGTTGGTGGAGTGGTGTCAAGCTAGTGGCCGACCCGACTGCTCAAACTGCCCTATTAGGGGCTCCGACAGCTTTACGACTACTACCACCGAGTAGAGATAGTAGCTCAACGTGTCATCATAGCAGAGACTATATATCCAAGTGACTGCGCCTGCGGGGGAATGCGGCTCGCCAAACGTTTGTTGTATTCAACAAACGTTCGCATACGCAACCTATGTACGATGACGGGCCGCCAGACAGTTTCGCAGCGGCTGACCAATCACAGCTCTCTTACCTCGTCCCCCGCCGCCCGTCAATTGGTTAGTTGTGTTTCAAAGGAAAATGTATCTATGCGCTCTCCACTGGATAAGTGTTCCCTGCATCATGTAACGGACACCCATCTGTACACGTCTCGGTCAGATGTTGCTTTACCCGCACGATAGTTTCCGATGAGTGAAAACCGTTCGGCCACGGAGCCGCATTGTTTACATAATAACCGACCAAGTGCGAGTCGGACTCGCGCACGAAGGGTTCCGTAATATTATCTATAAGAAACCGCAAAAAAAAACACGTTAGTAGTATGGGAGCCCCCCTTATTATTAAATTTCTTTTGTTTTTTAGTATTTTTTGTAATAGCGGCAACAGAAATACATCATCTGTGAAAATTTCAACTGTCTAGCTACCACGGTTCATGAGATACAGCCTGGTGACAGACAGACAGACGGACGGACGGGCAGCGAAGTCTCAGTAATAGGGTCCCGTTTGGCACCCTTCGGGTACGGAACCCTGAACATTATCTACTCGCTTACATAAGCACTTTGATAAAGTATTATCCAGCGCCAAGTTCTAACTAAACTAACTAAAAAGCAATGTTAAATTCAAATAAGCTATAATTTAAGTTGTGGCTACGAATTCCTTTGATGTACCGACACAAAGGGGTTTATTAATAGTGTTTTAATGGACTATAATAATATCGCTAATGCTTTCTCTCAGAGTAATTCGGACTGGACACTCCTCGGCGACTTGTGTAACTCATTTATTAAATAAAGGGATTTGATTATCACGCAATCTTGACGCACTCTTGCTCTTGACACGCATTACGAATGTGGTGTTCACTTGTAATTGATTTGTGCATTAAGTTCTGTTTAGTCCTAAGTCTTATTAATGTAAGTAATCAGTGTACAAATTGTTAGTGAACCAAATAAAGAGAAAAAAAATAAAAATGACTACGCGACGGTACGCATACTTCTGTGCTGGCAATATTGCCATTTGTCCGGCAATATTGCCATTTGTCCGGCAATATTGACCCATACACATTATATTCCCACAAAAGGCAATATTTCCGGCGACAGCGCATCAGTTGGCACGCGCTAGTAATTCATAGAACTCGAGAACAACATTTACCGTTTTGACAGTTTCTCAAAAGTAAGTATAAGTATATTATTATTATTGAAAATCTCTCTAAAAGTGGACACAAATGTTCCTCTACCACCCTGTATGAATGCTATGTTTTATCTTATTATTTATACACAGACGATTTAATAAAAAACCCTGCTATTCCGTAGAAGGGCCAAACAATGCATCTCAGTTCTAAAACCTCCTTGTTCGATCCTCATAAATTGCTTTTTATAGCGTGTCCGATAATGGACTACTTTATTCGCAATTTTATCGTGAATTTCTTATGTTGGTAATTAAAATAGAGTTACTTTCACGGTGCAATCTGTCTCGCGATTTTTTGCTGCAACTTGTTGCTTTGCAACCGATTGCAGGTAGATTGCATCGTCAGTAGGCAGATTGCAGGTTGCATGCAACAAGTTGCAGCGACAAGTTGCAAGACAGATTGCACCGTGAGAGAGCCCTTTACTTTGCACAATAATAAAATTGTATTATGTAACTTAACAAACAATTACTGAACCAACCTTATAACATACGCTAAGCACAGCTCAATAATTAAGCATACAAATCATTAAGTTATTTCTAACTGTTATGACGACGTTATGTTATTCCTAGTTATTGTTAGTTTGTAAGCAAACATTGCTCACTCCTAGATTATTACTGGCCATAACTTTTTTCCACGTTTATTGGAAGATTATTCAGTATTGAGCTAAAAGCCGAAGCTCTACTCAAAAATGCGATGCTAACCGACCAACAATATTCAAAGAAGCGATAACTTGTCTCCTCTAAACACTGTAAAGTAACGTTCATTAACAGTACTTTCTAGTTACTACGTGCTTCTTTTTTGAAACATCTTGAACGCTTCTATAGTTAGGAATAAGGAGGTTTTCCTTTGACTATTTTCTAGACGGTAATTTAAAAATAAATTACCGTGTCTATTTTCGCGCCCTGTTTGTTCAACTTGAATATATTCAGTTCAGTGTTTTGTCTTTTGTAATAAGTAGTTTGAGTTGAGTTATCTGAAGTCTGGACTATTATGCAATAGAATATGCTTCGGTAATTTTCTAGTTCTAGCTAGACAGAGATCTAGACTTATGAACTGTTTATTCAATAGCTTGTTTTTATGCCGCTAATTATAGATTCTGGCCGGTTTAACAGGAAAGTCATTATGAAAGTCAGTGACATGTATGTATTTGATAGTAATGTTATTGTTTATCCATCTAATGAAAAATAACAAATATCAGCGATTAGGCTTTAGGTTTAGAAACTTGTAAATTCGTCAGATTTCTTGGTGTAAATATAAATGAAGAATTGACCTTTGAAAAGCTATTTTAAGATAGATTTCTCTGCGATAATGGCGGTCCGAATTTAGTAACCCGATAGGAAAAGTGAAGATAAATTAAAACCCAAGGTTATGTGTTAGTTTTTACACCTCTACGGACCGCGAAACCGCAGCATTTTGAAATATCTCATTACATTTATTTTTATTGTTTTGTTGCTTGACGTGGAATTGTGAAGTACTTGATGTAGTTGTTAATTGATTAGAGGCTGCCAATTATGAAAATGGAGGCCGATTCTTACGTGCTATATAAAAGAGGGGCTTGAAATCGTTGCTTGGAAACGAAGGACTAGAAAAAGTACTTTATAAGTAGAAACTAAAAAGGTAAAAGTAAGTACAAAATAAAGACGACGGTGGCGCGGCGGTTGTGCATCAGCCTACCATGCGAGAGGTCCCGGGTTCGAATCCCGGCTGGGGACAAAAAAAAAACATGTTTGTGATGTCGCTGTTTCTGGTTCCCACGGCAGAGGGTATCCTAGTGTGGGGACAGAAGCAATGTATGTACTTGTATGTAAATTTTTATGTTAAAGATGAAAATAATCAAGATCTTAACTCCAATAAAATAAGACTTTTAAGCGCGTTCGTTGATGTCTTTTGTATAAGTATTTGTTTCAAAGTCTTTTTTTACGCAGGTTCTTCGATAGGGATTATTTTTTTATTTAAGTAAGTACTTAAGTCATAACAATATTGAAACTAGTTCCACTGTTGGTGGATGGATAGGGACAGTTTTCATATAATAATTTGACTATTTGAAATAAATGATTTGGCCAGTTACCTACTGGTACTATTCTTGGTTTTTCACATAATCATCGTTTAATTTACAATCTTACCGATTAGATACATTAACCTCCACGCGAGTTCCTAGACATAATGTCCGTGACTTTGACAGTGGTTAGCAAGACGTCAATTAATCTCTATTGCAAGGTAATGAAAACTGAATTTTCCCTAATTTTAATGTCAAATACTTTTTCTTTTTCGGCCAGGAGAAGACAGGAGAAGAACGGAATAATTAAATAACACTAAACTAACCTACAAGATAAACTAGCCAGTTACTTATTGAATTCTTCCCCCTACTTGACCTGTTGTACGACTCTCGCACATTCCATATACGATGGTATCTACACCTATATGGAGTGATTTTGTATGGGAATCACTCAATATAGGTGTCGATATCCGTATATCGAATGCGCGAGAATCAAACCCCTGTGGCATGATTCTCGCGCCTTCGATATACGGATTTCGAGACCTATATTGACAGATTCCCATACAAAATCACTCGATATAGGTGTAGATATCTATATCGAATGCGCGAGAATCATGCCGCTGATATTTGAAGATCTTGGCTAATATCACAGTTATCAAAGAGACTAAGCAAAGAGCTAATTATAGAGAAGGCTGTCAAGGCTGTCAGTCATAGTGTGAAAATGTTGGCCTAGTGTATTGAATGACAAGTTCATTGGCTCAAGCGGCCTTCGCAACTGTACAATTCCTTTCATTATAATAGCACAAACAACTTATCTACCTACCAACCTACCACAGCGCCAAGAAAAAACCCTACAAGGTACCTAGCAAATGAAATAGAAAAAAAACCCCCAAAAAAACGCGACACCGGAGGTTCCTTGTTTTAAAATTGACTAAAAGGTACTCTATGCTCATATGACTTACAGTTTCAATTTGAATTTAAACTATCTGTTAGTCAAATCTGACTGAAGGATCAGTCCTACCGTCATTGACTGAGCTCGCATTTTTTTTAACCCGTAATTGCGCGCCCTAACGGTACGATCCGTTACACCTCACAAATTTAAACTCCGCACCAGTCTCAATGAAAAGTTAACTCTAATGCAGAGAAAAAAGAGTGATTGAAACTAAGCAGAGTTGTTAGATAACTTTGTGGTTACTAGTAGGTTAAAGACCTTATGTCTGCTGAGTTACGTTTACTTTCAGTTAAGGCCTTATTTATATGACAATAGCGTTGGTTTCTATTTGTGATCAGACAGCCACAGCTCGGCATTAAACTAAGCGATGGCTGTGAACTGTCTTTGTTTATAAGAAGCGTTTTTTGCGTTATCCGAATTTAGGTTACGCGATTTTTTGTCGCATAAAATCTACGTGCAACGAAACGCGAAAAATCCTTGCGTCTGACATAGTGACAGCGCGGGAATTTGCGAACGTTAAAAAAGATAAACGAAAAGTAGGATGTAAATTTTTTCACAGACTCTTGACGTCATGCGCATGCAAGGAGTCTAAAGCAAGGAGTGATTCCGAACGGAAGGAATATTTAAAAAGAAACGTCTTTTCCCGCCTGTCGCCGGCAGATGTTTCAAAATGGCGTCATCGAGGTTTTTTCAGAAATGATTTGTTCTTGCGGTCGTTGGAGCGGATAATGTTTTATCGTTGATATTTTTTTGTCTGTAAAAGAAAAGGGTTCAAAGATCAGCTTTTTCCGTCGCTTTAAAAAAAAACTCTTAAAGGAAAACTTTTGAAAGTATATTTTATCCTTCGGTTGTCTGTTTTTTTAATCAAAACAACGTTACAGCGTTACGTTAATAACGTTCGAAATCGAAACTAAACTTTTCCTCTTTCCCCCTTTTTGACTTCTCAACTTTAATTTTTAATAATTGCCCATCGACTTCCAATATAGAAATTATTTGGAAACTATTTCAATTATTATTCAAACAATATTATAGTGGTAAATATTTGAATTTTAAATTGAAATTGAAATTGAAAAAGACTTTATTAGCACACATTAGGTAGGTACATACATCAAGTATATAGAACAGACAATGGATTATAACGTCTCATAGTGCTAATAGGACCCGGCTCAGCAATGCCGAGCTGAGATGGTCTCAGCTCAGCGCTGGTTTTCAGCCGGACCTTTAGAACACGGGGCTACCACATACACACATAATTTTGACAAAGGGAAAAAGTAAAATTAAAAAAACAAATAGTTAAAAAACCAGCAAGAACAAATTATTCCTGCCAAATAGCACAGATACTATATTATACTAATACTAATAGTTAGGTTCCAACTTTAAACTAAATGATAGGTAATACCGGAGGAGAAGAGGTCCTAAACTGTGTCATAACCTTTATTATTATTATTATACTTTATTGCACAAAATAACACATTTTACAATTGAAAGTGGACAACACATTACAAAGGCGAGCTTATCTCTATTAAGACATTTCTTCCAGCAAACCTTTATATTATAAATGTCATTGTTCTAAGATAAATGTGTATACGAGTAGCAGCACCGGACAAGATAATTTTGTTTTGTACCTGTCCAAAGAGTTTTATTGATCTGATCTGAGTACCTACCTGCCAGCCACTCCGAAAGTGACCATAGAGATAGTTTTTCGTCCGACAAAAGGAGCCGAAGTACCTATAATACATTTTTTCGTGGCAAAAAAAGGTTCAATACAACACCTGCCAGTAACTTTTGAGGGTGCCTTTTGAGTTCACCTCACCTTCGCTGGCGCGTGTCTAAAGGGAAGTATTTTTAATTTTACTATCTTTGCAGAGTTCCAATGTTTCGGATTATTCGTTTCGGCAGGTGAAACGTCGATGTTTTTATGAGTTTAATGTATGTAGGGTTTTGAATATCAACTGGTTGAGTCGGGCATTACTTTCTTTTTCTAATAAATTAACATTGGTTATGTACCCGGCTTATTTACGGACGCTTCAAACATTAATCATGCTAGAACTACCGAATAAGAAGGGAAAATCCAAACCACGCAAAATAAATTAAACGATGAATTATTAATTTCCATTTGCTCCATTAAAGGAAAAGTGAAGTTAAGTTACGAAAACTATTATTTAACTAAATTATATAATCCCGTATTATACTCAACCATGGAGGTTGCATAGCTTGTAGGCACAATGCACCGGAACGACTCGGCCTGCTGATTCGCACAAAAAAAAACAATATGTTTTTCTACACGTTTTCCCAAGATACGTGGGAATTGGGCATTGTTCTGGCAACACTTGACTTGGCGGCTGAATGGCTAATTGTCTTTGCCTAAAAACATGTAGTAGAGACAGTGATTTTATAGGCAGTTTATTAATTTTATCTCCGTGCGTGTGTGTATGTTGCTTTTATAATTTCCTCAGTAAGGACACTTTTAAGAGAGGGTCAGACTACGTCAGGTTCCCTATCCTTTCAGTAAAACAAGGAAAAGTATCGTCAAGTATGAGTCAAGATTTACTCTTACCACACACCATACTTATTCATAGTCATTGTATGGATTACTTTTAGGTAAAAACCCGGTCGTTTAAAATTGTTATGCCCGCGTTCAGACTCAGTAAGGTTGCTCACTCTTTCATGGGAGTATGTGTTAGTTTTTATAATAAAATACCTAATGAAGCAACGGACCTACCAGAAAGGAGGTTCAAAAACTATGTCAAAAACGGCCTATTGAAGAAGTCTTATTACAGTGTAAAAGAATATTTAGATGACAAAACTGCATGGTCTTTACCATCTCAGCGCACAGAAATCCAAAGAGGGGCGATGGACTGAGTCAGTACGTCTCTCCTCGGTGTATTTCCTTAGACTTAAGTAGAAATACATAACATTGTATTTTTAGGGCTCTGATATTTTAAAAGAGGTACGGGGGAGTTTCTTGCCCTTCTTTGCTCCATCCCTAAGCCCACAACTTCCGAACGGGCGGTAATATACAAAAATATTAATATTATATTGACGTTGACTAAGTAATATGATGTATGATTTATGGTCAATAAAAATTTTGAACTGAACTGAACTTACAGCAATTCGCCGAAATAAATATTGTTTGAATATAGAGCTTGCCTGTCTTTTAATGTGAAAGCAGCGTTTAAAATTTTAATTAGTGTAAGCCGAAGAACGCTTGCGGCTTAAACTAGAGTGCAAAGGAAATTCAGTAAAATGCTGAGCTTTGTACAGTGCACTTCACCGGCGGGTTATGGGCTCCACTCACGATGCAACCTGGCTTGCAATCTGTCGCTGCAACTCATAGAAAGCAGGTTGCACTGCAATTGTAACCGCTAGAGAAGAACAGGACAGGAAGATAGACAGAGAGAGAAACACAAGTTGCAGCAACAAATCGCAAGACAGATTGCATCGTGAGTAGAGCCCAGGGAGCACTTATCCAGTGGAGAGCGCATAGATACATTTTCCTTTGAAACATAACTCACCAATTTCCGGGCGGCGGGGGACGAGGTAAGAGAGCTGTGATTATAATGCCAAGTAAATACAAAACCAAGGAGTGGGGCGCGTCATTTCAGCTTCTACCTTCCAAAATGTTTGGGCGTCTCTGTCTCCCCGTTTGGGACCAAACTTGTATTTTTTTGTATGAAATATTTGACAAGTATGGCCCCTTACTCCTTGCGGTACTATCTATATAGTGGGATAGTATAAAAGATAAATCTCAGTTCGCTCAACTTCATTCATTCATTTCGTTCGTTCATTTCAACAGAGTGGTAAACCTGGAACGCTTTGAGTTTCAGAATGCTTATCTGTGTTTAGTTTCTTTAACCTGCTCTTCGTTTCTTATTCCTGGAATTTGTGAGTAATTGGATTTCAGTCAACCTACCGACTCGCAAAATAGCCAGTGGTTTTGAATATACAAAAATAAACAAAATTTTCGCACTGTTTAAACTTTAAAGCCATGTAAAAGTGTGAACTGTTATGAACTTTATTTTAATGTGGTTATGTCCAAAAATTCAACCAACACAAATCGAGTCGTTGCTTAAAGAATTTCCTCTAGACACAAATTCTTTTGCGGTAGCTTAATTTCCTTTTGAATACTTTGACTTAACTTTTTGAAAGCTTTTAAATTGGTTGCCTTTTCAAGCGATGCGCAATTAGACGCATTGATTAAAAATTCGTGTGACGCATTTAAAATTTCTTTCCATTGCCATGTGAAAAGATTTTTGGTTGCGTATATTTTATTTTTATAGGTACGGTCGCCTGCGTCTAAAAGTATACGGGCAGGTCATATTAACGAGTGAATCCCGCTTATACTGCTTGTATACTTTTAGGCGCAGGCGACCGTACTTATTGCAATCTTGATGAAAATGTTAAAACCCCAATTACACGGAAAATCAACGCAGTAGTAATGATAAAGAATAATTTATTCAGAAATATAGGTAATAACAATGTATGATAGGTCTCTATGTTCTGACATGGGAGGGCATATATGAATATTTATATTATATTAATTGACCGAGCGAGCGAAGCGTCTCCGTTTCAGGTTTGGGCAAAAATGCTTTCGTATGTCCGGTTGTTCTCCTCTACAGGTCGCAATTATGAACCGATTCTCGTGAAATTTTGTGAGCAGGTTGGAAAAATAAATAGAATTTTTTACTCAAGCCAGTTTTTAGATTTTTTTCAAAATGGCGGAGATATGGGGTTTTAAAATGTAAAAAAATCGCTACAACCCAAACGGCTCGATGGATATTAACAAATGAGGTGTCGTTGGATTTGTAAAGACCATGAGAGTGAAACAAACTATATAATTTTAGTAAAAAGTCAATAGGTTGTATTAAAGATCGCGAAATGTAGTTTACAAAGTTATTGGTGCGGCTACTTTCATACTGCATGTACGTAACCAGGTACATTCATAAGTTTGTATGTGTTATTGAAAGAAAATTATTTGGATTATTTTTTTTATGTGTGTTAGCAGTTCAGCTTTCCCACCGACATACTCGCGAGGTCTACAGCTCACAGAGCCACTAGTATTAACATTATAAATTAGAATTATAACTTATATTGTAAGTAACTTATAGGTAGAGCAGTCAGAGGACAGTAAATGATAAATTGTCGTCAATGAGGAACGCCATTCACCTTTCTGCAATTTATCTTTTTATTATTACCTGTTTTAATACCTCGTCCGAATAAGGGCCCCGGTTGAACTAAGCTCATTGGAATTCTTAACAGACATTTAAAATTCGAAATTCAAAACTTGTAAACCGTGTTCCAAATCCCTTCCAAACCGAGACCAGCCAAAATAGACTTTAAAGTCCTAGGCATAAGTGATATTGTTTGATTATTGGTAAAGTTCGTTACAAGGAGTTAAGATAGATGGTTGCAGAGTTTAAAAACTAATTAGACGAGCTGTATTTTCCGGGTTAAATATTAGGGTTGGTTAAAATAAAAAATAAAATCAGAGGCTGCAAGATGAAGTTGGACAGTGAATTTTATATAACAAGATAGCGATTTCGGAAACAGATTACAAAGTTACGTAAAATTAAAACGAATCTATATGTATTTATTTGGTAATAAAACGAACGTCAGTGTCGTCACAAACGGTAGTAACAGTAACAGAGGAGGCATCTTTTCTTAGGGTTCCGTACCCGAAGGGGGCCAAACGGGACCCTATTACTGAGACTTCGCTGTCTGTCCGTCCGTCCGTCCGTGTGTCTGTCACCAGGCTGTATCTCATGAACCGTGGTAGCTAGACAGTTGAAATTTTCACAGATGATGTATTTCTGTTGCCGCTATAACAACAAATACTAAAAATCAATCAAGAAATTTAATATTAAGGGGGGCTCCCATACAACAAACGTGATTTTTTGCTCATTTTTGCTCGATATTGATAATGGTAGCAGGTAGACGCTTAAAATGTTCACAATATATTAAGTATATTATTTACTTAAATAATAAATTAAAATTAAATTAATATTTAGGGGGGCTCCCATACAGTTTTTTTTTTGCAGTTTTTTATGGATAATGGTATCTACGGAACCCTTCGTGCGCGAGTCCGACTCGCACTTGGCCGGTTATTTTCTTTTCTTTTTAAATTTTACTTACAGGCACATACATTGCTTCTGGCCCCACACTAGGATACCCTGTGTCGTGGGAACCAGAAACAGCGACATCACATACATGTAAACATCCAAGACCTGGGTTTTTTTTGTCACCAGCCGGGATTCGAACCCGGGACCTCTCGCATGGTATAGGCAGATGCGCAACCGCTGCGCCACAGAGGTCGTCATCTGGTAGTCACGACTTTGAAATTATTAATTTAAAATTTCAAAATATAGATATTATGCTCAACCAAGCCGAAAAATAATTCATAAAGTAATAATATTAATATTAATAAGGTACGTACCAACCCTGTAACGTGAACCCAGGGTTTAAATGAATGATGGATGAACAATGCAACAAAAACCGGCCAAGTGCGAGTCAGACTCACGCACCAAGGGTTCCGCAAAAAATAATTTTAATTTGTGAAAGAACCACAGATTACGGATATCAGATTTTTCTTTCCTCGTGCTATACTTGTCAAGCATCAAGCAAATTCAGCAATTTTGTGGAATAAACGGGCGTATCTCTTGATTGCGTTAACTTATATTTTTTTACAGTATCGAGGGAATTCATAGATGAGTAAATGATATTAATGTCAACTTCACACATCCAAGTGTTTCTGAAAAAAAAAAACGGGCCTTAACTTGACAGACGGAGGTGATCTTGGGGTTCCCTGTTCCCTGTACGGATCCCTAAAAACGGAAAACTGGCTTCGATTTTTACTCGAGCAGAGCTAATTTATCATACTTTTGACAAGTCTTGGCACTGGTTACTTTAGGATATTAGTAAAATATTGAAAAATATAACAAAAAGTATGTATAATACAATACAGAAAGATTAATATAGCATTTTACAGAATATAAAAAAATTAAAAAAAAACAAACAAACAAACAAAGCGTCACGCTTTTTCCCATACGGGGTGGCAGAGGGGCAATGGAATAACTGGCTTACTGTGGTCTGCCACCCTTGAAGGTTATGGAGTATATCGTGTTTAGTAAAAGTCGTGCAAGTGGATCTAAGACAGTACAAAGGACACCGGTAAAATAATACATCATCTTACTAACGCGTCGTATCAAAACAATTTTTCGTAGTTTTATGGAAGACATAACAGACCACATAAAATATATTGTAAAAATAATAATAATAATTGGAAATTCAAATGACTTTCTTCGTTTTTATTCCGAGTAAAAATGCAAAGGCTAATGTCACAAAGTACCTACATTTTTGACGTGACAACGTCTTATAAATTGGTTTGCCGGGTGACACTTCAAGAAACTGCGTTACGCTCCGCTCACGTTATGCGCTCACAATGAGAGCGAGTGAGAGGCACGCGTCCCTTCCACTCGGGCATGGTTAGCCCGCCTAAGAGCGAGAGAGACAGACATATTTCATCCTTCTTCCTACTATACGAATGAATATTCACATTAAAATTATTTTACCACTCAAAGTCGTTGTCACGTAAAACTTTCGCCCGTATACCGACTTTACAGGCAACCAATTTTTTTTATTTGACGATCCATCAGAAGGAGATTGTTTCCAGCCAGTATTTATATTATCTATGGTTGTCTCGTTCGAGTTTTTCTTTGGAAATATAACCCGATATCTTTACGAAATGTCCTCCAAGAACAAAAATTCTCACAGTATCGACCTCATGAATAAAAAAATCTATCTTAAATAGACGTGAAATGATAGGCAAGTCTTTACCGTGGAGGCGGGGTATTGGGGGGGGGGGGGGGGTGTTGTCATGACTACGAGGGGTCGTTTTGATGACGCGCGGTGTCATGTTACTAATTAACGTACATCCAATATGTTTGTTGATCAAATTGTAAAACTATGTCTACTTGGATATTAGATGATATTAGTTTTGGGTTTGTCGCAGAACAGCTCAAGAGACAGCGCCGCTATTTGTACGATCTCTTTTTTAGTGATAAGCTCGCCTTTGTGCGTATCTTTTTGTAAATGTTCCGTGTTTCTTATTTTTTTGTGTTTTTGTGCAATAAAGTATAAATGAAATGATTAACGCAAGCTTAGCTATATATAGCTCAATATATAGAGAATTCGAATGTATAGGGATATAAAAAAAAAATTGGTTGCCTGTAAAGTCGGTATACGGGCGAAAGTTTTACGTGACAACGACTTTGAGTGGTAAAATAATTTTAATGTGAATATTCATTCGTATAGTAGGAAGAAGGATGAAATAATAGTAACAATTTATTTATACAAAGAATTATATTTAAAACATTAATTTATACAAAGAATCTCGCACTGAATTTCATATTAACAAAATTTTATTTTTACCTTTACACATACATACGTATTTATATACAAATATACATACAATAACTTGCAATACATTTGCGTGCGACGCGTGCCTTTCACTTTTTATGTCTGTCTCTCTCGCTCTTAGGCGGGCTAACCATGCCCGAGTGGAAGGGACGCGTGCCTCTCACTCGCTCTCATTGTGAGCGCATAACGTGAGCGGAGCGTAACGCAGTTTCTTGAAGTGTCACCCGGCAAACCAATTTATAAGACGTTGTCACGTCAAAAAATTGGCTTTGTTGGAATTAATGTAAGGAAACACCTATATAATATTGGGCTATATGACAACCTGTTAAATTTTATTATGATCAGGTTGTGTATAGTTATCTGATACTTGTAATTAAATATTTATTATAAGCTTGTATATAATTGTAACTTAATTTTACCAAGGTTCTAGCAGAATATCAGAGCGTTGCAGATCTTCTGCAACACTTTGCCGAGTCAGAGCCTTTTCTCTGTTTGCAATAAATGTTTTTGATTTTTGTTTACTGCTGCTGAATGAATTGTTTTTCTGTCAAACGTGTATTGTAAAAAGTTAATAAAGTGATTATTATCTATCTTATACTCTTGTCAAACTCGTTTTAGCCAATCGCGTACCGTTATTTTGAATTAATCTTCGATTAATCGTTTATCACTTTTGTTTACTCTTTCAGAAACTGGGGTTGTTATTTTGATTGCACGCCAGAAAATATCAAAAACCGGCCAAGTACGAGTATCTCTTTCGAGTATCTAAAATTCTCGTGTTTGGTAAAAAAAGCTTAAATGTATCTTTTGGTTGCATTGACCTACAAGTTTGATTTTTTTCACAGAACCTAAGGATAACTGCCAGCTTGATCCTCGTTCATATTGAATCTGAAATCGACCACAGGAATAGACAATTTTTAAAAGACAGTTTTGTCCCAGAGACTATATATCCAATTGACTGCGCCTGCGGGGGAACGCGGCTTGACAAACGTTTGTTGTATTCAACAAACGTTCGCATACGCAACCTATGTACGATGACGGGCCGCCACACAGTTTCGCAGCGGCTGACCAATCACAGCTCTCTTACCTCGTCCCCCGCCGCCCGTAAATTGGTGACTTGTGTTTCAAAGGAAAATGTATCTATGCGCTCTCCACTGGATAAGTGCTCCCTGATTGGTCCAAAGAGGGAATAAAGTAACAGCACAGCTACAGTCGAACCTCAAGCTTACAAAGTGATATGTAAATCGGAATCTTATCTTACTATCAAAGGTCAAATATTTGAACTCCATTCCTCATCTTACAATGCATAGTACGAGGTACAGTGCAGCTACGACTGTTTTGCTGAAAACATCAGTGTTTTAAGAGCGTTAGTTTTGAATCTGAAAGCGACCACAAGAATAGGCTTGTGACCAAGGTAATCCAATAAATCTAGGAACAAGTCTTAAGTTGAAGCATTATGTACAAAATGGCTTGACATTCTCAGAATTGTATATTTCCAGCAGATATATTTTATAAAGTAAATTTTGTGCAAAAAAAAGACAGCATTTGATGGCACTTTTACAACGTCATTCTGTTGTTATTTCATAGAACTCAGGAACAAAGTTCCGTTTTGACAGTTCATAAAAAGTACCTATCTATTTTGACTTGACAGGCCACGAGCCTTTTCACAATATTTTCCCGTGTTTAACCCATGGAACGGTAAGATAAATGCAATCCGATAGGTACAACAAATCAACAACGGTGATTGAAAACAACGTGAGGACCTCCATACATCCATAGCTTCTTCGGCGACCGACGATCCTGTCACAGGGACAGGTTCGGCCGTCATACATACAAAATTTCAGATTTATCTGTTATCGGGACTTCATGAAACAGGCACAAACTGTACTGTACTTAAAAATAGAGGAACCGCATAGTTCATTCAAAATGCATTCGAAGTTACACAATGAGTACTGTTATTCATACCTCACGCAATCAAATACTCTTTGTAAACAAAGAAGGCTTTACTTCGAAAAAACAACCGACCTCTTTGACACTCTAATTATTAAAAACCTACCGTTGTGCTTCCCTAATTAATATTAATTAGAGCTAATTGACTTTCTTTGTATTGGAAATTGGAGTTTTTAGAGTGCATTTATAAACAATTTTATACATAGACTAGACGACGGTACATAGGTATGTTTTGAACCAAAGACGGACGGATCGAATATGCCTAGCAGTGGGACACAAACCAGGCTACAAAAAAATCTTTAAAAAAACTACTCTTAAAAACTTCCACCACTACCATATTTCATTGCGCGGGAAAGTTCATAAAACAGTGGTAACCGCAGTACAACATGGCATAACTCAGGCGATATCAAAACCACATCAAATAAAATAACAAAATCGGCCAAGTGCGAGTCGGACTCGCATATCGAACAAATATTTTTTTTTGCTAAAAAGTTAAAATGTTATGTAAATCAATGTAAATGTGATTTATGTATGTACCTTTTTATGTAGCCTGAATGGTGTCCCACTTCTGGGCAAAGGCCTCACCAGTATGTACCTACTTAGCTAAAGTGTTTCTGTTTTCTGTTTATTTTCTTTAATACGGGATTGGCCTCATTTTGGAAGTAGTTTTAAAATAAATGTTATTACTTTTTAAGCGCACTTCATTAATATTTCCGGGATATCTTCTGTAGTTTTAATAAAAAATAATAATATAGTAGGATTTGAAAAAAACGCTCCAAAAACGCTGTATTTTTAATGGCGCCCGATACATGACTCGGGTGACGTCACGGGTGGTCACGGCTCTTGAGTGAACGCCCGCTTCAGTCAAGCCAGATGTCAGAAACGAGCGTGTGACGTCACCAGAGAGAAACGTCAGACAGAGCGTTTTCGTCATACATTTTAATTCCTGGTATCCGCAAAAAATAAACATATCTTACTCTAAAATACAATGAAATATACATTTCTACGCTACAACCTGATAGGATTACCAAATTTTGTCGAATAATTTTAATGTTTTCCAATACCGTATTGTGTGCTGTAAGATTGCTTTGTGCCTTTATGATTCTAGGTCAACATGAAGTACCCTATTGTTTTTAGTCCTTCGGAGAGTATGAGGCGAATTCAGCTTAAATTGAAACCAAGACCTGAGTAATTGATATTAATTTCAACTTGATATCACCAAGCGTTCTTGAGAAAAAGGGTCCATTTTTCCATAGGCACGGAACCCCAAAAACGGCCGACGATTAAAAAACACCACGCGTTTGAAGATTTCGAATTAGGTATTTCAAGATGGATACGGTTTGATGGGTTTTTAGGTGAGTGTGTGTACGATTCTTTATCTTTGTCTATGGTCGGGTGAAGTGTTAGGCAACGCTCACTTAAAACTAAATGTAATGCATAATTGGACTATTATTTATAGTTGCTCGGAATAAAACGGTTTTACACAGCAAAATCCGTATCTTCTTCAGAGATCACGGTGAGATGTATTTTTAACTAACATTTAACATTTCCTTTGAAACACAACTCACCAATTTACGGGCGGCGGGGGACGAGGTAAGTGACCTGTGATTGGTCAGCCGCTGCGAAACGGTCTGGCGGCCCGTCATCGTACATAGGTTGCGTATGCGAACGTTTGTTGAATAAAACAAACGTTTGGCGAGCCGCATTCCCTCGCAGGCGCGGTCAATTGGATATACAGGGTGTAACAGAAAGGTGTTGTCATATTTTAGGGGGTTGTTAGGGACATCTTTCTGAGCAACTTTCACTATGAAACCGATTTAATCAGTACAACTTTAATTTTCACTTCTCTATACAAATCAGCTGACCGCCCGGAGCAAAACATATGGCACAATGAAAAAAATAGTTGCTCTGATCAATTCTGTTTCATAGTAAAAGTTGCTCAGAATGGTCTTCCTAACAACCCCCTAAAATATGACTACACTCTTCTGTTACACCCTGTATATTATACTAGGCCAGAGACTATACAGTGTATAGTCTCTGGCCAAGCCATATCCGTGGTACGCGACTCGCCACTAGTCGCCACCCAGGCCCAGTAATGCGTCATCGACATTTGCAATGATGTGATGTCTTGGGAGGTCCTAACGACGACGATGCCACACACAGTATAAGTACTTTATCACATAGAAAGATTCATGCCCGGTTTCCTGGTCACATAGTAGTTATGTGAGAAAAACATAACTATGTTCTGCCTGGCACCACATCCGATATCCGTTGAAAACCAACCACCTGCCCCCTTCGCTAATTTAACCGGCTTATTTTGATATCTTTTGGTTACACGATAATTGAACGACACCAATAGCTTCTTAATTTTTACGGATCATCATTGAGTGATCATCATTGAGTGATCATCAATGAGTTAGCGAATTGGGGGGCTGATCAATGATCCTGTCAAAAAGCGTTAGTTTCTACCTGTCACCGTACGCCAAAAGATCGTTGGACAGCTACGTAGTCTTCACAAAATAAAAGGCCTGTTTTGACAGTTCACGCCCATGACGTTTTAACCCCTAACGCGTAGGTAATAAAAGCTAACTGTTGCGTACAAGCAAAGCGTCAAAGTTGCACCTAGGAAAAGCGCTTCTATTACCTACGCGTTAGGGATTAAAACTTCATGGGCGTGAACTGTCAAAACGGGCCTTTTATTCTGTGACGACTACGTATCATTGTCGTCGCATCAATGTCACTGAGCGCTCATTGCTGTATTGGAATCGAGGCCCAGTTTGATAGGAAAGGAACCTTAGGGCAGGATTTACGACTGCCAAATATAAATCACGGGGGATTTCCATTCTTACAGGCTTCAGACTTTCTCGGATCGCGCCATTTTTGCATAAAAATGATTTGTAGGTTGCGCGGCGGCAATATTTTTCTCTAGGCTTGTGCGGGATTTGAAAATTGTTAAATGATTTCCCTGCCTGCCTGTCAGCGAAATGTCAAGAAAAAATCGGTCAAGTGCGGGTCGGAATTGCACACGAATGGTACCGTACCAACGTACAACAAAACTTAAGCACTCAAAACAATAACACAAAAAAAAGGAAAATTAAAAAAGATTATGCCCTCACGGTGATTTGAACCCACGACCTACGGATTGAGGGCCTACAACATACCGGCTGAGCTACCACAAGATGTGGGTTGAAGCGAAATTAATATACCTACCATCATATTGAAATGCGTGGGTGTATCAAAACACGTCTCTTGTATGGAGACCCCCTTTAATTTGTAATACCTACTTATCTCTCGTATTTCAGTATTTATCGTATCGTATATATTTGTTGCACATAAAAGGCAAAACACAAAAAGATACAGAGAAGGAATGTACAAAGGCAAGCTTATCTCTAAAAAGAGATCAGTATGTGTTGTTGTTGCGGCACAGATATACCTACATATTCTGTGAACACCTTTCTAGCTATTTACGGTTCGTGCTCTAGAACCCGCTGACGGACGGACGGACGGACAGAGACGGACAGCGGAGCCTTAGCAATAGGGTCCCGTTTGGCACCCTTCGGGTACGGTACCCCAGACACAGAACACTTTAAAACGGGGTTCGTTGTTAAGATCTGGCTTTATTAATGCATTTTGGTTAAAATTTGTGCCGCAGCAACCCCATAAATGGGGAAATTAGTGACGCTATATTTTTCATGCAAATGATTGTTTCTCGGGGTTTCCCCCGTTCTCGTTATGTCGAACGAAACCATCCGTAACCTAACAGGGAAGTAGACGTAGAAGTAGGTAGGTAGGTAGGTAGAAGTAGGTAGGTAGAAGTAGGTAGGTAGGTAAAGGTAGGTAGGGTCCTACTCTACTCGGTAGGTAAGTAATGTAGTGTACAACTACCTACCTGTTACCTATGTAGGTATCTATAAATGTATCTATTCTCATAAAATATTGATTTTCAAATTGCAAATAGATAGGTACCTACCTACATAGACATAGATGCAAAGGAGGTACCTACCTAGGCATTTGACCGTCCCGTAGGTATACAGACAGACAGAACACATTCTCCTACGAGTGGGGTGGGGATAGCCCCATTTGCATAAAGGCACAAGAACATTGTATATGTATTTTCGTACCAAGAAGGGACGATGCGTCACCCATCCCATCCCTCGTCCACCTACCTACAAGACCAATTAGAATTTCATTGGATAAAATCAAAGGAATCTTGGTCTTGTGCGCGAGAGGAATTAAAAATAAAAATAAGTTCTATTTTTAAATCACAAAGAAACAACAGGCAGAGGCAACATTCGTAAAAGGCTTCTTGACTACCCACGCTTGACGAAAAAAATGCAGGTAGCTAGCCAGGCACCGGCCAAACCCGGCGTTTTATATCTTAGGAATCATAGCCTTGTAATTCTATCGATAACAACAAAAATAAAAGATAACAAAGATGCCAGCATTTTATCTACTCACCTCAATCGGATGATAGCGTTCAGAAATCCAATGGAACGTACTGAGTCATGCACACACTTTTACTTCTTCTGCAGCTAAAAAGGCGCACTAAAGTCGTATTTCACGGTTAAAAGGATAAAAATATGGTGGAAACCGACCGGTGGAGGCACTATAATCGCCCACGCCACACCTAAGCCACTTTCGAAACCGGTTCTTTACAACGGTCGCCGCGGAGAAGTAGTTTCGTATGTTTCTGAACAGGAGCGACACAGCCTGCTGGCGTCAACGCTCGACACGAACTGAAGAAAAAGTTTAGCGGTGTTGCTAGGGCGGTGTGAAGTTTTGCACTCAAACTTCTGTGTTTTTTAAAATATATTTATGGATGGTTTTAATTAAAATAATAGTTTCAACATTTTGTATTGCAATTTTATACTGCTATCTGTTCAATAAACAAATTATTTTCTTAGAACGAAAATTAATGTTTATTGCAAGAAAACATTGAATTGTTTTATTTTAGGAAAGATAAAATAAAGAATATAGATTTTATATACTAACGCAGACATGTATGTATTATGTTCATACACAAAGAAACGTCTTTTCTCATATTTGACTACGCTTAGTCAGGTTTAATTTAACCCTCTATCAACATTTTAATTATCCATAATTAATTAATTTAGATAAAAAAAGAAAATAAAGATTCACACCTTTTCCCATACGGGGTGGCAGGTGGCAGAGTTGGTGGTCCCTACGGTTAGACAGTTATTTATAACATAACACACAACATATATTTAAATAAGTTAAATCAAAATCATCTTAACAGTATAACAATAAAATTGTATTCGCAAAAATATTGTACTGCTTATTTTGTTTGCTGTTTAAATAAATACACCAATCGAGGCTCCCTATAAGTGAGCAAACTTATCGAGCCTGCAACACAAACTTTCGAGCACACTTGCCTCCACTCGGCTGCACTCGGAGCTGTTCGGAAGTGTTCGGGACCTCTCGGTTTTTACGGTTCATGGCGGTTGACGCGCCATGGTGATGGTAAAATTAAAGTTTTGAAAAAAATATACATTCTTTTTTTTATAGTCACTTTTCATGATCATTTTAGATACTTGAGGAACAAAGGCATGTATGATACAACTACTTTATAATAATAATAATAAACGTTTATTTCAGGTCATTGAGTAATACCCATAGAATAAAAATAAAAATAAAAATGGTGCAAAAGCAATTATACCTTTTAAAAAACTTAGGTACCTAGGTATATTAAAAAGCAGATAACTATTTTTTGTTTGATAAGTACTCAATTTTTTCTTCTCGTACTTGCACGGTTACGCCTAAGATCTATGTAGTAGTAATAAGTAGTAAGTAATTCAAAGTTTTTTTTTTTAAATATGGATGGACATAAAAGGATTAAAAAAAAACTTATGTTCAACCCAAAATTATCAAATAAAATACTTATTGTAAGAACATACAGCTCAGCATTCAACTCGCGCACAGACTGTAATTTTTTAGGGTTCCGTACCAGAAGGGTGGCAAACGGGACCCTATTACTAAGATTTCGCTGTCCTTCTGTCTGTCTGTCACCAGGCTGTATCTCATGAACCGTGGTAGCTAGACAGTTGAAATTTTCACAAATGATGTATTTCTGTTGCCGCTCTATAACAACAAATACTAAAAAAGAAAATAAATTTAATATTAAGGGGGTCTCCCATACAACTAACGTAATTTTTTTGCGGTTTTTTATAGATAATGGTACGGAACCCTTCGTGCGCGAGTCCGACTCGCACTTGGCCGGTTATATTTAAATGTTTGCGAAGGTTTCTTCGTGATAATAAGAGACCTTCAAAATTAAAACCATGTGTCGGTAAACATCAAAAACAATTTACTTGCAAGCAGCAATAACATCAGAAAGTACCTACTTACCAAGGCATAGCCGGTCAACTTTCTACGAAAGCTGTCCGGTCCATTAAAATATATTTTATTAATCAGCACCATATTGTTTCCACTCACTGAGAGTGGCACGGATCTTAAACTGCCTATAAAATTAATATCTTTGGCGCGTTACAAACTCTTTTTTGTCAGAGAAATTAAAATCTTGATTGATTAATTTAGTTAGGCTTGTTGCTCTTTGTCCGCTCTTGCGCATGTCAATTCTTGCAATGGATATGTCGTCGTAGCCATATCGTCGACTTGGCCAAAATATTAAGTTATTATAATGATAATGAAGCCCTTTATTTACCATTGTAAATAACATGAAATTATTTTATTTTAGTAAATTAATCATTCCTATTTTAAATTAATTTATTAATATTGCATGCAAATTATATAAAAAAGCAATTAAGATTAATTTATTATTAATTAATTTCACATTTGTATTTATGTTTGACTTGTATTTATGTCTTAATTGTAGTTATGATTTAATCGTATTTTTGTTTTGATTGTATTTAGGTTTTAATTGTATGATATTATTATAATTAGTATTTACTATAATTAGTTATTGGTGCGGCTAATTTCATAATCCATGTACGTAACCAGGTACATTTATAAGTTTGTATGTGATATTGAAAAAAATCGAGTCGAGTTATTTGTTTTTATAATAATTCCACTGTTCATCCGATAAACTTCAAGTAAGCGGTGAGGGGATGGAAAATAATGTAAAAAAAAACTCTAATTCCCGGTGTCGATCGCGAGGTGTCGCTCGCGAGGTCTACAGCTTACAGAGCCACTAGTGTGTTTTACTATCGATTCCTCATTCATTACAAACATAATTACTCGTTTGAAAAAATAAAACAATTTCGAGTTATGGCTTTAGCTGCAATAAATATTGGAGTTTATGACTCAACAAAAATCCTAAGGGCTCACTCCAATGTGTATGATTGATGAATGACATACCTAAATATAAACAAAATTCCAACACAGGAACGGCCACTCAGTTATTTCAAGTGGAACCGAGCATCCAAACATATTTTTTTCTATCCACCCGCCTCAACAATGTACAGCCATATTTTTTTCATTGAAACCCCAAATCCCATTCAAACTAATTATAAAAAAATGTGAAAGTACCTTGTTAAGTTTGTGTCTTATAAATAAGCATACTTACCTTTTCACATTTAGCGCTATAGAATTTTTTGGGATTATGATATTATGGAGATAATATATTAATACTAGCTGCCCCGGTGAACTTCGTACCACCTAAAATTGGACTCACTCATTATAAAATAAGTAATACTTACTCCCGTATTGCCACCATCGCTTTACCTCAAATCTTTATTTCCGCCTCACAACTTAACTCACCAAATATAAAAGCAAAATCTCCCCAAACAAGTAGGTACTACTTTTCGCCCCCAACTTGACCCACCAACCACATCACCTATTTGAAGCAAAAACATATTTTCTCAAGATAAAAATTTATTAATGAAATGGCCCAAACAAACAATTTGATTGGATTGCTATGTACTATAAACTGAATCCTACCCATTGAAGTTATGTTTATTAGTACCTAATTGATTACAATATTTGGTTCCCACACTAATTGGTACCGCAAATGTGGAGCTAAAGACAATGTATGTATACGTATTCTAAACGTTTACATTTAATTAATACCCTGAGTCACTCCAACAAGCTGCATTAAATCATTTCATCAAGGACATCTTGCAATTATATTATGCATATGCTCAATCATTTCCGTCCATGTGTGGCAGAAAATAATTTATTTATCAACGACTGTGTCAGCGTTTGATACCGGGACGACACGACGACGCCATCGCCATGGGGCGTGGGGGAATAAACAAAGATTAGTTTATTGCGTGATTGACAATTATGAAGCTTTGTTTTGTTCTAATTAAGTACCTAGTAAGAGTTTAAACGAATCCATATTTGATATTGTATTTTTAGAGACAAAAACACAACCGATAGGTTCGATTCGAATGAGGCATTGCTTCTCCCACAATCCCACTCTAAATTAAGACATTTTATAAATATTATAATTAAATTAAATTAAATTAAATTAAATTAATTAAATTAAATCATTTTATTTCCAGACATAAAGTCCAATACAATACAAATTATAAGTAAAATAGAAAGTTAAATGTCAATGATAAAATAATCTTAGAAAAACCAAAATAAATGTCAACTTAATATAAAATAATGTCAATAGAATAAAAACTAATTATAATTATGAAACAATTCAATGATTTGACGATTAAGTACATTAGATTAAATGGGAATAAATAAAATAATGTACAACATGAAAAAATCCTCTGGGTTGAATAACGTAAACGTAGAATTCACAAATAGTAGAGGTAAGAATGTTACGCATATTTGGGCAGGTGTATAATATTGATTCTAGCTGTCGTAGTTTTTTTTTCTCCTTGCGAAGTGTAGCAACGTTTGCTATGACTTGTGGTTGCTGTGACCTAGTTTACAAGTTTTTTGTTCAGCTGCTGTGACTTTTCTTTTCAAGTTTCTGACTCATTGGAAATGAGGTAACTTTTCGACTAAAACTTGTGTTATTCGAATCTACACTGAGATTGGGAAAGTTTTTTTGTACTTATTAGTGACTTAACAAAATCACTTGGAGTGGGGCATAAATTGATATATAATGGCTGCCTATTATTTTTATGTCTATTTTCTATTTGAATTGAAGACCACTATTTAAGAATTTATCAAAAGTATGCCAAAATTGGTAGGTTCCTCATCCGCCCCATATACCTAGCAACAGAGTCCAGTGAAAAATAGTAATTAACCGACTTCACAAAAGGAGGAGGTTTAGAATTTGTCGAGATATTTTTTTTATGTATGTGCCCCGATATCGCCTAGATGGATGGACCGATTTGGAAAATTATTTTTTTGTTTGAAAGGGTTTACCTTCCAATTTGTCCCATTGACACCAGGTCAGGATATGATGATGGGATCCTGGAGAAATCAAGGAAACTTTCAAATATTATAGGCAGACCTACAGTGATTTTTGTGTTTTTCATAATAACTCGTGCATTTACTCATGGTAAGCATAATATTTGAAAATAAATTAAACCTTGGATTTTAGTTTAGCCTAAGAGGACAGGCAGGACTGTTAAGCATTTGAGGTAGCTAGATAATGTTACGACGACACGTGCCTTTTTGAACAACTCACTCACAATATTTTTAATCCTATACAAAATAAACGGTCAAGTGCGATTCTTAAGTTCGCGAATGCATCTTGTCTGCCCTGGACTTTTCTATGATCTAACAAGCCAGGGATATAGGTAGGTACAAGCTTTATGACTATATCTATATAAAATGACTATACCAGTAGGGTATCTGAATGGCACAATACAAAAAGCGATAGGTTCCTTTTAACAAAGATGGTCCATTAATGCAACTCTCACTTCTTCTCACGGAACGGTTTGTATGGTGGTGCTTTCACACATTTGCTGCACCCCATAAAGGCAAACAGCGAACATTTCAACGATCGATACTTCCCCAAGTTGAGCCAGTCGTACCATCCTTTACAGAAAACCATTCAGGGCATTTTCGACCCCCGGTAACTTCCTTGTAGATAAAGCTAGAAGCCTGAATCTTTTATGGAAAAGAAAACTTAACGTATATCCTCAAGTTACATCTGTTTAGACACTAAGATCAGATCTTGCGTGCATGAAAATTATGTTTTTGGTATGGCGAAACGTTCATTGTGATCTAGCTGAGACAAATCTCATTTTGTCACGTTTGTTTCCGATTGCCAAGCCTGTACTATTCCAATTAACCGACTTGGTTTTACATAAGATCTCACAACTTTTTACGATAGAGTGATCTGCCCTGCGAGACATTGACTGCTTTTTATATGCAAGCATATTTTTGGTTAGATTTGTTTTAGCGGATGTATACAGCTTAAATAGTGGTTTTTATTTTAACTCATGATTGAGCGTCTGTCTGCTTGTCTGTGTGTCTGTTCGTAACACGGTCGCTACGGTTAATTTTGATACGGATTTCTGTAAACGGGAGTAGACTTCCCTATATGGATATAAGATACTGTATTTTATTATATTCTAGCCAGAAAAGGGGTTAAAGTCGCTATTCACGTACATCTGTAAAAATATTACACTATTTATTTCAAACGAACGCACGGAAATTCACCGAGAAGACGACTTTAAGGTGTAAATGATATGGTAAGTTATGCCACATTAAAATGTGGAAAGCAAATCCATGTGGTGCGGATCGATGTTTAAAAGAACAAGCGCAGCGAACGTGTAAATGCTATAGCTGTAGACGCCGCCGCCGCGCTATTGAGTTATTACTTTTAATCGCCCTCGCGGTCGATATGAATCAGAAACGTGAGATTGAAGTGGCAATTTCAACAGTTTCTTTATCTTGAAATATATGGCAAGAGAATCTAGAAGTAGAAATATTAATTGCCTTTATAATAATTATCCTAGTTAACTTAGTTATAAGTACACAGTTTAATGGGATCAGATAATATAATGTCTCCTCTTATTTCAATCATAATTTATTTGATATATCTGGTACCCGCAACTTCGTCTGCGTGTACCTAGGAATTATCATTTACCGAGAAATCATTACCCTCCTTCTGTTGCAGTCGGATAAAAGTATCCTATATCAATTTGTCTAGTACGTTATAGAATTATAAATTATATATTTTATTTTTATTCTTTTAATGTAAAACTAAAGTAATATAGTGGATATGGTGGATATATTTAATCCTCGCTACCCTGGTTTCTTACGTGATCGATTCGAATTTCTGTCCTCGGATAGGCAACGGAGATCGCACACTCGGTCGCTACTTATAACTCCGCAACACAACACTGCCGCCTACGAACATGGGTTCCGACTTCGCGCCATAGAACTCTGGAACAAACTCCCCAACAACGCTATTAGAGACAGTCCGTCACTCAACATATTTAAAAGTCGGTTGAAAGAACACTATCTTTCTCTACCGTATTAAATTTAAGTACTTTTATTTAGGTATATTTGCTTAACATATTTATATCTATAAGTCTGGTATTTATGTACGTATTGTTAAGTAGTTTATTGTCTTATCTTATTTAATGTTGTGCACATGGGTCTGGAAGAAATCTCTTAATAGAGATAAGCTCGCCTTTGTCATGTGTTGTCCACTTTCAATTGTAAAATGTGTTATTCTGTGCAACAAAGTATATAAAGTATAAAGTATATATTACTTATTTAAACCAGAGTGTGCACCCTAGTTTACTTACTAGAACCTTCCATAGCAAGTATTCATTTGTTTCAACTATATGCGAAAACTTGTAATTGGCTTAGACATAAGCATTCACCTTTAATTAAATAACAATTATATAAGCTGTAACTGAGCCAGCGTGGTGGAGTATGGCTACTAAAACAATATTATTATTTTACCCGACAAATTTTTCCCCATCATTAAAAAAATATCACATGTGGCAACATAAAGCCAAGAAATGTCATTCTGTGACATTGTGCCATCATGCCAAGTCATTTCTGACATTTCTGTTGTTGTTTGGAGAGGAGAAATCGTGTTTTTCAGTAAATATTTGCAATAATTGCTCTACTTTTGCAGAATATCACTAGCAAACTGGTACAATAACTAGTCCACTTTCAAACCGTGATGTGAGAATCCTCGGCAAGTCCCGAAAACTTAAGTTTTGGCTGTAATAAGTGGATAATTAGATGCAAATGATAATGCTTGGTATCGTCTGTATTTGCTATATGATAAATTCGCGATAATTGCTACTTTTTTGCTGTACTAACGATACGGCGGTGCTGTATGGACGTTTCAGAGGCCAAGCGCCTTAGACTCACTGTCCTCTATGAATAGAAAGTGTGTAAAAAGCGTAGTTTTTTTTGTTCATGAAAGTATTTTTTTAGATTGTGTTTTCATTCAGTCGGTGCTTGTGGTGCCAAGTAGACGTTTTTTTACTACCAATTGAAGTCTTTCTTGTATTAATTTTATTCTTATTCATAGTAAGTGTGTTTGTTAGGTGAGTCTTACTCAAACTTACTTCACTATACTATACAAGGTGTAACAGAAGGGTGTAGGGTCAGTGTGTACATAAGGGGACGGAAGCCCCTTATTGTGATTTTTTTGAAAACTTTGAGGCCTACACATGTTAGCGTTAGGGTGTAAAAAAGGGGGCGGGCCCAAATTTTTTTTTTTTAAATACTTAGAAAAATTTCAAAAAGAGTTTAATTTTTTTTTCTGTTTTTTACTTCGGAATCGTGTAGTGCTCTTTGCCATCACTTTTGGTCATATACATTTTCCGCGTACACCTCACCGATTTCGAGATATCCGTCAAACTATATTTGCCTATCGATATCTTTGTAAATAATGGTCCTAGGGAAAACATGCATATAATATAGACATATTTAAGGGGTTTTTATGAAGACCATTCTGAGCAACTTTTACTATGAAACCGATTTGATCAGAGCAACTTAATATTTCATTACTCCATACGTTTTGGTCCTGGTGGTCAGCTGATTTGTATAGAGAAGTGAAAAATATGTTGCTGTGATCAAATCGGTTTCATAGTGAAAGTTGCTCAGAATGATGTCCCTAACAACACCCTAAAATATTCCTTTCTGTTACACCCTGTAGAAAGGAAATAAGAGCTTATTACATTACGCTGTCGGCAGGGCACAATTTGTATAGATGTCTCACTCATGATGGAACAACTAGAAAGAGACAGTGAGTCAGACAGGGCCCTGCCGACAGCGTAGTGTAATAAGCTCTATATTCTAATGAAGTACCAGAACTCCCGTTCTGACTGAGCCATATTACATTCATATCCTTGTTTGCAATATTGTTAAAATTACATGAATAGTTATACAATGTGCAAAAGCAAGCTTTTCTCTAAATAGAGATTTGTTCCTGCTAACCTACACAGGAAGATAATGTTAGAGAGAGATAATGACTGAGATTAGAAATCTCATTTCATATTACCAAAAATACCATCACACAATACTGTAAAATTTTGTTTTAATCAGTTTTCTCGCGGACACATGCTGGCCAAACTAACAATAGCAAACAATATCTAGTTGTGGGAGCGGAATTATAAAATGATCAAAAAATTTTTAAACAAGCAACTAAATTACTGACTGAGTGACAATCCCAGCAACTTGTCGTATTCTGGTTAGGTTAGGTTCAACTTTTTATGTCACTTGTTTAAATACTATTCTTAAAATCACCCCACAATATTGCAAGTGTAAAATTGTTGATGTCGCCAGTGTAATAACAAAGTCACTTTATTGGTTCCAGCTCCGCCCACCATGGAGAATGGGACGGAGGCTCTTCGGTTGTCGGCAGGCGAGTGGAGCCTCGCTGGCGACCGACAACTACTGGATATTCTGCAGACTATACACCAGGTAATTGGGTTGCTTCCAGGGTAATCAAATAAATCTAGGAACAAGTCTTAAGTTGAAGCATTATGTACATAATTGAAACAAAAAGTAAACTTTAGAAAAACCGACTTCCACAAACCCTATTTGATTAGATTGAGTTTAATACAAACTGTAACCCCTTATCCCCCCCCCCTTGGGGAATTAATTTTGACAAATCTCATATCAGTGCTACCCTACTAAGGAACCCCTGTACAAAGTTTCATGGCTCTAGGTCCACCGGTTTAGGCTATGCGTTGCCTGCCCGTCAGCCACGCATTGTATTTGTACCTAGTATTGAGCAGATCTGGTGGCCATATGTGGTCTTCATCAGCAGTTCCGCATCACAATATTATGCTTACCATGTGCATTTGCACGAGTTATTATGAAAAACACAAAAATCACTATAGGTCTGCCTATAATATTTGAAGTGTTCCCTCGATTTCTCCAGGATCCCATCATCAGATCCTGACCTGGTGTCAATGGGACCAATGGGAAGGTAAACCCTTTCAAACAAAAAAATAATTTTCCAAATCGGTCCATCCGTTTAGGCACTATCGAGGCACATACATAAAAAAAAACAAACATCCGGACGAATTGTAAACCTCCTCCTTTGGGAAGTCGGTTAAAAATGGCTTGACATTCTCAGAATTGTATATTTCTGGCAAAGATATTTTATAAGGTCGATTTTGTGCAAAAAAAGACAGCATTTGATGCCACACTGCACATGATGTCACTTTGTGATATTTCATAGAACCACAGGGTGCTCATCATCCCATACAAATTATAATTAGTAACCCTTCGTAAAAAAGAGATGGCGTAAAGAGTAAGATTTGTAAAACACCATGGTTTCAGTTAACATACTTCTAGGTGGCGCTAATCTTAGAATAAATCCTATATATCTTAGCGCCATCTCGTGATATTTGCAATTTTTCGATGGTGCTGCACCAAGCGATAATGGCTCGAACTAAAGAAGCTTCCGTAGCATCTCAGTTTACGCCGGTGTCATATTTTGTTCTAGGTGGTCTATCTGTATTACCATAATATTGTAGTATATGTGATAGAACTTAGGAACTAAAGTGCCGTTTTGACAGTTTCCACAAACTATCTATTTTGATTGGCAGGAAATAAACCTATTGATTTGATTAATTGTCACTTCACATACCAACAAAATAGCGTCACTTTATTTTCCATACAGGGTGGAAAAGGCACAATTGTGCCGACTTTTAGCCAGTCATTCAATTACTTTATTACTCCATTTTTATACAACTTACCTTACAGGCTTGTTTGCCTACCCTACTATAAATAAAACTTGCATGTAGCACAGATCAATGAGTTAGGAACATGTAGTGGTCAACTAAAATATGCACGAAAACTCATAAAAAGGGCCAAAATATGCAACAGAAAATGAAAATATCGTATTCGAAAGGCTTTTCATTTTAAAAAGCTATTTTTTTTTCAATGATAATAATCGTATTTGCGGAGATATCAAGTACAAAATTAATTTAAGAAATTTACAATTTAAATTTGAAAATTTATTATGTTTCCAATGTTCTATAGACAAATTGTGTCTACAATCACTTTATACATTTTTGTAAGCAGAAAAGGAGCGTTTTATGTCCAGTTTGAGATGGAAATCGGGTAATATATTCATAATTTGGAAGAAAATGCTAAAATATCCAACTACTGCTGAAAAGGGGCCAAATATGCAAATGCTATATGCATTTGCATATCCGGTCTCTAATAATTTACAGTACCTATAGGAAAAGGTGTACTTAATGCTATTATTTTTCACAACCTAAAGATATGTGTTACAGAAAATCATGACGAAATGCCACGAGACAAACAGTAAGCTGGAACAAATGGTGACTGATTTGGACAACGCGAGTGTTTCACTGCAGAACGTCAATAACAGGTCAGAATATACCACAAATATTATGGGCACAGGATATTTACTGCTGTAATAAAAATAAATTCCAAAGAAAGTGTGAAAGAATAAGTAGACTAACTGCAATTAAGAGCAATTAGGAATCTGTGCAATATTAACATTTACATATATTCATGTAAATGCTCTGTTAGATCTCTTAGATGAATATTTAATATAATTCTTGAAACTGTAATTAATTACGTAAATGAAAACCTGCAAACTGGCCTTTCAGTTTTTATTTACGTAATTTCTGTATTATATTTAGGTCTCAAAATATTATTCAACGCGATAAATATCTTAACTCAAGCCTCTCTGTTAATTACTCTGTGATTAATTAGCTGACTTGCAAGGCCAGATACAATGGGGGTGATCTGCGAGGCGTCAACAAAACCACTAAACTAAGGGACTAACTCTACTGACAACCTTAAATCCGATAACTTGCGCGGTGGCCACAGATTCCATTTTCAAACACACAATTTTAATAAGTCTTTCAACGGCCTTTTGGCGCGTGAGCGACGTTTACAGGGGGGCGCCAGCTCTACTCAACTTAATGCAACGAACCTGTCATCAACACAGACCTTTCATTCCTCATTTGTCATCAAGCGTTAGTTCCATCTATCACCGCGCGCCAAACGATCGTTGGAAAGAGGTTGGAAAGCTGTAGTTTGCTTTGTTTGGTTCGTCCCGCCTCCCGAATCGCAGGCAACGTTGGCAACATTTGCAGACTACTTCGTGTTTTCTTTAATGACATATTTGGCCTGACAATCAAAATACGCAGTGGTGCCCTAATATGTCACATTTGTTGCAATTTTTTTAGGATTCCGTACCCGAGGGTGCCAAATGGGACCCTATTACTAAGGCTCCGCTGTCCGTCCGTCTGTCCGTTATCGGGTCCTACAGCCTACAACACGAACCGTAATAGCTAGAGAGTTGAAATGTTTTATTTTTATTTTATTTTTATTTTATTTATTTGGGACGAAAAACAACTACACAATACATAGATGTAACTAACTATTACAAAAACAAAAATGTTTTATTGTGAAGCCCACAGCATCATCCACAGGTACATTTTAGTTGGGGCTGCTGTTAACAAAATAATCATGATTTAGGTAAATGTAAGTGTTTTTACATTTTATATAGATATATATATGTATCTCAAGCTTGTAAAAATATGTGTTTACAAAAGAAAAAGAAAAAAACAGGAATCTAAAACATAGATAAAAATTAAAAATTAAAAAATTTAGTCCAACGCGCTGCAAAAATATATTGTAATTAAATTTTTTACAATTCAGTAATTCGAAATGTGTTTGAATTCGAAATTCAAATATGTTTTACAGAAATGTGTATTTCTATTGCCGCAACTACAACAAATACTGAAATACACGAAAAAAAGGGTGTTGAGAATTAAATAGTGGGTATTAAGTAAATTTCAATACAATTGCGCCGGACATTTTTTTAATAGCATGAGACGACTGACGGCGAGATCGAAGATCTTGCCGTTTTAGGCGGAGACGACGATGGTGCGGAAGCCTTCGTGTGCGAGTCCGACCCGCACTTGACCAATTTTTTTCTACAATTTGCCAAGGTGTATGTGCGTATTTGTGAAGTTTAATGTCTGTTTCTCAGGTTCATGGCACTAAGCAACAGTCAGTTTGTCGAGAGCAGAGTCTATGAAGACGATGCCGATGTCTGCGTTGAACCGCCTCCTAATAAGGTAATCTCTATTTAATAATCATCTTCAATACTCCATTTGCGTCACAGGGGGCTAGCCCATCGCCGCATCTATAGAGAATGAAAGTTTCACACCCACTGTAGCGTAAGGACAAAAGAGTCCTTGGAACAATATTGACAATAAAATTATAAAAAAAAAATTGTCATTAAAATTATTTTGACAGTGGGTACCAAGACGTCAACGAATGTCTAATTTTTGACGTTGGTACCCACTGTCAAACTAATTTTAATGTTTTTTTTTTATAATTTTGGAGAATGACAATGGCTCGACTTTGGGGGTTAAACTAATTCTTCGTCTTCACTCACTTTTAAAGTGCGAATCGCCCTTGGCCATTTTCCCACGACTCCACGCGGGCTGCCACATAACAATTAACGTGACACCCCGTATGGGAAAAGGCGTGACCCTATTTATTTATTATTTTTTTATTTATAACATAGCGTCATGCTTTCACGGAGCAGTATAGGCACATCAATAGCCGCAAAACTGATCCCACTTTTAGCAATAAAGAAAAAATAAAATGACCGGTCAAGTGCGGGTCGCACTCGCGCACGAAGTGTTCCGTACCATTATCTATAAGAAATCCGCAAAAAATCACGTTAGTTGTATGGGAGCCCCCCTTAATATTAAATTTATTTAGTTTTTTAGTATTTTTTGTTATAGCGGCAACAGAAATACATCATCTGTGATAATTTCAACAGTCTAGCTACCACGGTTCATGAGATACAGCCTGGTGACAGACAGACGGACAGCGAAGTCTCAGTAATAGGGTCCTGTTTGGCACCCTTCGTGTACGAAACCCCACAAAGCATTTATTTGACACACGTCAGAGAACTCTATAGTTACATTGAACGTTTCAATACTCCATTGTGCGTGACAGGGGGTTGGTCCATCGACCTCGACGCTTGTTACCTATTTGCCACGAGACTGGAAATCCGTGTTTGTTGAGTCCGTAGTGTGCATTCCTACCGTCAGGCATTGTAAACACGAGTGTTATTTGTAAATATGAAAACAATTGATTATAATTATCTCATACCAAAACAAAATCAGTATGTTTTGATATGCTTGAAGTAATAGAAGCAACAAAACATATCCTATGATCGTTTTCGTGCGCAGTTGGGTAATCAGTGTCTTGGTCGATGGCTGTAAGTACCTATTTTTCTCTGAGCGGTTCTTCAGGAGTCGAATTCAAACAACACGGCCATTTTGTATCGTTCAATCTGACTGCTACAGCTTGTGCGGTAGGAAAAGATTACATTGATCACCGACTTAAAAAAGGGGTTCTCAATTCGTTTGTGTTGCATATTTTCCTATATTTTGTAATTTATTTATTGTACTCCACAGAACAGATATGTAGAGACCGTATTATATGCAACATAAAAAGCTCACAATATGCATGCAAATATGCAAGACAAACAGCTAAAATATGCACGGAAATCCATGAAAAGGGCCAAAATATGCAACATAAAATGATAAAAAAGTCGAATTTTAAATATTTTTCACTTTAAAAAGCAATTTTTTCTCAACGATATAAATATGATTGTTAATGTTTGCGAAAATGTCAAGTGCAAAATTGATTTAACAATGAAATAGTTATTTATCCAACAAGTGAGGAAAGTTCGTTTTTCCTATGAGTTTTGATTTTGAGTCTTGAGCAAACGAAGGATTGAAAAATAGAATCACGAGCGCAGCGAGTGATTATAAAATTCAATCCTGAGTAAGCGAAAGACTCAACAAAACGAATAGCAAATGAACTTGCTCACATGTTGCATACAAAACTTTTCACCACTCCCAGCAAGAAAGTATTCAGTCACCATAGGTAAATAAATTATTGTACTTCTTCTAATGTACTTCTTTCACAGGATTCTTTCACAGGCTTCTTTCACAGGCTTCTTTCTTTGAGTGCGTTCTAAAATTATAATCCTAAATTTGACGATGTAATTTTTACAATATTTTATTTAACGTTTTTAATGTTTCTGAACTTACAATAATTTGATAAATTTTATAAAAAACATTAATCTTAACTTATAAGTATTTCTATTCTAAGTATAAAATTATTTATTTTTTAAAATATCTTTAAAACTTAACATAAAAATCAGGCAAGGTTAGTTAGTTTCTGAACGGGATCATTACTTTCCTCACTGTTCAAACAGTGAGGAAAAACTAACTTTCCTCACTGTTTTCGAAGAGGAAAGACACTTCTTTCGTGCGGGAGTGGTGAAAACAATTTTCCTTTAAAAATGTGTCCAATTAATTGATGTTTTCAATGTTCTGTGGACAAATTTTGTCTATGATCGCTTTATAAATATGCAACTCTCGTTGAAAATTGGCTGAATATGCAAATAATCCGGTCTCTACAGATAAGTAAGAAAAACAAAGTACAAAGGCGAGCTATATTTGTGATGGAATCTCAATGTTACTCGTATCCGGGTAAAGGCCTATGTCCCTCGTTGGCCACATATGGATTGGGGCGCTGAAGGGTTAATGGGCTATATTAATCAATGTATTTGGTGTAGTTCAGTTTTCCCCGTAGCCTCTGTCCCCACAGAATCGGGACAACGATGTTGTAATAAAATAGTTTTAATCCCGATGTCATTGTCAACATTGGGGACAGCAGCCATGGGAACAACGAAACTACACCATTTATTCATGAAAGATAATCATGTTTAACCCTCTGCCCCCCCAGGAGCCCTCACAGCCCCCACCTCAACAGTCCCCCCTACCCGCGCTTGCGGCGGGGCTCCGCCGGCTAGGGGCGCTCCACGAGGCTGTCGCCGTGGCGGCCGACAGCGACAGTGGCAGCGACAGCGACAGCGGCCAGGGCGAGAGGTGGGTTAGCGAAAAAGTGTGTTGAAATCGGTTCAGCTAAAAAATAATTGGTCTGTGGTTGTTGTGAAAAATACATTAGAATCGGTACATCAATCGCAGCGAGGTTTCAATTAGTTCTGACCATATGCGTGTAAAAGTTCTGTCCAAGCATACCCCACACTACGATAATAATTCAGAATTTCTTTATTTCCCACGTATAATTGTCAAAAAAATATATTTAAAATAGTATTCGAAGGCGAGCTTATCTCTAATTAGAGATTTCTTCCATGCAAAAGAAAGTTCTTCACTAAGTTAGACCTTTCCTCTTATTGCAGCGTTATCCTACGGCCAAAGGATATGTACTCGGACCGCCCTCTACCTTATATTATCGGCTCATACGATTGGCGGACGAAATGGCATGCAGGTTAGTACAGTACACATACACACACACACACCCTCACACACGGAACACACAGAACGCGGGAATTCGATAGCTATATTTGAAGCTACGTCAAAATATTGTGCGGACGTCCCCGCAATGAAGTCGAACCGCACAATGAGGATTGTGGACCATCTACAGACCGCACAATGTTAAAGCCGCGAAGACACACACACTCACTCACACATACAGGTAATAGACATATTTGAGAAGATTTTTCATAATCACAATTGAGCAACGTTGAAATAAAAATAATAAATAAAATAAAAGTATATACAAATCGATCCAGGATGTAAGGTTTAGCACCGCACATTATTGTACTTTGTACCATAGACACACCTCGGACACTGCATAGAATGCTCGTAAAAAAAAACAAATGATGTTTGTATACGTGCAAATGTGTGCGTAATCTTTGCTAGGGCTGGTGGCGCGGCAAATGCAGCGATATTAAGTATACCCGTCGTCACTCGTCCGGCGTTCAGCCGTCTATTGATCCTTTAACCAATCCTTTGACGCCAGGGGTGGGGTGCGGTATCTGAATCAGCGCGGGGAAGGGAGTGGCCGTTCTGTACGGAGTACTATTATCTCTTCTGTGCCATAAAGTAACTTTTATTATATTTTGTACTGACATTGTTCGCCTGCACTGCATTATATGTAAACGTGTATGTGACATACCTATTAATAAACTAGTGCAATTGTGGTAATCATCCTAACTTGTAGGCCGATCCCTACATGTTTTGGTTTGAGGTAATTGCGATGACCAACATATAATATTTAACGAATCGTTTGTATTCATCATATTTATATGAATTTTAACCATAACGTATTAAAGAAATCTTCATCGTCAGGAAACCTTCCTCACTCCATAGCTGTGGCGATGCGCTAACCACATAAAACGCAAAATAAGTCCACCCTGTGTATGGGAAAACCCGCCGGTAAGTTAACTCTCAGGATGGTTCCAGGTCTCATCAACGAGGATAGCGATTCAGACAGCGATATGTCTAAACCGGACGATAAGGAGCACGCCCTGTACAGTGAGTCGGAGAGTGAACCGGAGCGACCCAACAACCTCGCTGAACCCAGGGCTTATGGGGTGAGTGGGTTCTTTGGGTCTCGTGGGACCTGTCTTAAAACTTAAAAACTTCCTGTTAAGGGCGGGCCCTAGGCAATCAGAACTTAGAATTTCATCCTTATTTTTTGAGGAAATTAAATAAAAAAAGGTTAAAGCCAAGCTAAGCAAGTCTAACTGAGGAACATACTGTGCCAATATAATGATTAGATAAATAACAAGAAATTCAGATGCGGTGCAAAATTGTAAAACAAAACATTGTGACGGACAGATTTTCTGGCAACTTCAGGATTTCCCATAAAATAACGTTTATGGGAAAGCAAAGTCACGCTGACACTCGTGATAAACAAGCTAGTGAAAAAACGTACAGCAATAATACTCATCATTCCGCAATTTGTGTTTTGCTAAAGGCTGTTTTTGCCTAGGGCGTCGTCTTAAGGTAAGACCGTACTAGCGGCAGCGGAGCGACGCAATGCGACAGTTTTGAATGTCGCTGAGAAGAGAGGAGAGAGGGGCGGGGGCAGTGAGATAGCGGCACTATGTGACAGTTTGCCTATAGTGTATCTAATCAGGAAACTTGACAGATGTCAATCTTAGCCTGTTAATGAAGGGATATTGCTCATTAAAATAGATTAATCAAAATAATCGATACACCCTTTAAACATTTGTGAATCGGGAATAATTTTACAAGATTTGCAAAGAGACATTAGAATAGACAATATAGTTGAAAATGAACTAATTATATCCCTAAGTGCGGATAGCAGTGACGACGATGACAACTCTTCTGTTAGTTCAACTGAATAAACAATTTCGATTCTTTCCGATTGTTTTGGTAACATCCCTAGTGTTTAAAAAGTGGATTTTATGAAGTTTTAGGTTAGCTGTCAAGTTGCTTCTAAGCATGGATAGAGTATTGTTGTCCAACTTTGTCGCGCAGGGTCGTGTGTGTCGCTCCGCTTCGCTGTCGCCAGTGCGGTCTTACCTTTAAGGAAAGAGAGGAAGTGTAACCTTAGCTCTTGCTGTCTCGCTCGCAAACACACGCGACACGTAGTCATGTAATTACGTTTATTATGCAATAGTAATATACATATTTGCTGTCACCAGGGATCAACAACCAGCTCAGAGCGTTCAGAGGAGATCCGACAGACCACAAACATACAATCATCGGACATACAAACAGCAAATATACAAACATCGCCGCCGTCGCAGGCTGACATAGCGGCGGAGCTTGCGAGGAGACTCGGTGGAGGGAGTGAGGTAAACTTGGATCCTAGTGTGGGGGAAGAAGCAATGTATGGCATAGTAAATTTAGCCCATTAATGTCGACACGTGTAAGATTGAGCACAGGGTGCTCATCCCATACAAATTAGAATTAGTAACCCTTCGAAAAAAAAAAAATATGTCGTGAGGAGTAAGATTTGTACTTTGAACGCCATGGTTTCAGTTAAAATACTTCTAGGTGGCGCTAATCTTAGAATAAATCCTTTATATCTTAGCGCCATCTCGTGGCATTTGCAATTTTTCGATGGCGCTGCACCAAGCGATAATGGCCTCGAACTAAAGAAGCTTACGTAGCATCTCAGTTTACGCCCCGGTATCATATTTTGTTCAAGGTGGTCTATCTGTATTAGTATAATATTATAGTATCTGTGGTCAAGACAGATCGTGTAACATGTGAAGGTTACAATAATAAACTAAACACTCTTATACCTGGTTCCCACGACACAGGTTATCCTAGTGTGGGGCCAGAAGTAATGTATGCGAGTTTTTACAAACGTGTTTGCTTTCAGGTGCCGATAAGGTCGGAAATGGAGGACGATATACCGCAAGCAACTCAGAGAAAGATTTATAAACCACACCAGCCGTCAGCAGGTATGTGACATATTGGAAAAAATATCCACTTAAGGGCGGGCCCTAGGCAATCAGAGTTTAGAATTTCATCCTTAACTTATTATTAGAGGAAATTAAATAACAAAATAAGAAAAGGTTTTTTTTTTGATAAAATAAAATAAAATTAAAGCCAAGCTTAGCAAGTCTAACTGAGGAACATACTGTGCCATTTTTGTAATGATTAGGTAAATAACAAGAACACAAGTTCAGATGCGGTGCGAAATTGCAAAATAAAACATTGTGACAGACAGATTTTCTGGCAACTTCAGGAGACGTTTCTATCGAGCAAAATTAATAAAATTACGTTTATGGGAAAGCGAAGTCACGCTGACACTCGTGATAAACAAGCTAGTGAAAAAACGTACAGCAATAATACTCATCATTCCGAGCGATTTGTGTTTTGCTAAAGGCTGTTTTTGCCTAGGGCGCCGTCTTAAGAAATCAGCCAACTTAACTGTGAAATGACGGGTGTCGCTAGTGGCTTTCTAGCATTGCCATATTTGGGAATTGCTTCCGAGAATAGAATGGAATTTGATAGATAGATAGATAATTCATTTATTCATTGGACATGGTACACACACATAATTAATAACAACAAAAAACAGTAGGTACCTACAGCTGTGTGGTTATGTGACTGTACCACGGCAGTGAAATGGCCCTGACTCAGCAATGTCACAGACGAATCTGTGACGCTGGTATTCTGCCAGGGCCAAAACGGACGCACAACAGTGGCTCAAGTACTTACACAATTTCAAAGATGGCAGTCGTACTTCTGAATTCTGACATTTCACAGATAACTTGGTAGGTCTTTACAACTTTCCTGCGATCTGTTGGCGCGCGGTGACAGGTGGAACTAACGGTTGATGACCAATGAGGAGTGAAAGGTCGTTGCGCTAAGTTGCGTAGAGCTGGCGCCCCCCTGCAAACGTCACTCATCAGCCAAAAGGTCGTTCGAATATTGTGTTCTTCTTCGTTCCAAAACATTACAGACTAGAAAGTAATAAATACATGTACAAAAGCCAACTTATCTCTAACAAGAGTTTTGTTCTAGCAAAGCTTGGCTCGAAAGGATTTAAATAAATTTGTTGTTGCTTTAACAAAATTATTCAAAGAGTACGGAACCCTTCGTGTGTGCAACTCAGTTTCGCGCTTGACCGGCATACTGGTTTCCCAGGAACCGTATTCTGCGACGAGCCGCCACCGCTCGACCCTTCATCCAGCGAAGAGGACGATATATTCGCGGAGATCAACAAAAATACACCCTACACCAGTACACACAAGGCTCACAGTCGCGGTACCAGCCTGGGCGCGGACCGAGTGGACTTATTCGATGACCTCCAGGGCGTGGAAGCGAGCGGATATACGAAGGTGAGGAAGGAGTTCGTGTCTTCTGAACTAGGTGGCGCTAGTGTGGTGAAATATATTTCTTATATTTCTACATCGCGCAAGCAGCTTGTGCAATGTTGTGAGAAGTAATACTGTGCAACCTCAAATGTTTCTCTTATACACACACGCAAAATCACAGCAACCAAAAATACCTTTGCCATGCGCAAAAACAGCTTTACTCATACCAAAGGAGTTTTGTGTTATGTTTTTGGTTTAAGAAGTGATATTTTAGGTATTTTTCGTGTGGATTCCATACTATTTCAAATGTGATGTGAGCTATCATTGCTTGTATAGCTAACGTTGACTCATTTCGTCTCTCTCTACTAAGTATGTACAAACTGCAAACTGTATAACGTTTTTCAGCCACCAACTCAGCCGGCCAAGCAAAACGCGACCTTATTCGATGAGGACGAAGACTCGGATATGTTTGAAAACAAACCAAAACTACTGCCGTCGAAACCTCCTACGGCGGAACCAGTGACACCTGGAGTCAAAGTAAGTCAACGTTGTCAGCACTAGATATCTGTCCCGTTCACTCGCTAGATCACTAAATCGATATCTCGCTCAAACACTAAAGCGACATGTCGTCTGCAGTTGCGGTCGGCGTCGAACCACCAGAAGTACGTAAATATTGATACCTGTTTTCCCGAAGAAAGTGGTAGCACGTTCGTTATACAGGGTGTAACAGAAAGGGGTGTACAGTACAAGCCGAAAGAGGGTTCTTAGGAACATCATTCTGAACAACTTACTATCGGACCGACATGATCAAAGCAACTTTATTTTTATTAACTCAGTACATTTCGAGCTTAGCGTTCAGCTGATCTGTATGGTGAAGTGAAAAATAAAGTTGCTCTGATCAAGTCGGTACCATAGTGAAAGTTGTTCAGAATGATGTCCCTAATAACCCTCTTTTGGCTTATACACCCCTCTCTGTTACACTCTGTATTTGCTCGTATTGACTGACGACCTCTGTTGTGTAGCGGTTGAGGCTTTGCATTCCCCGCGAGAGGTTCTATACTCGGATCCTGTCTGGAGAGAAAGAAAATTAATCCCAAGTCTTGGATGTTTACATGTTTATGATTATATCACTGTTTCTGGGTCCCACGACGGTAGAAGCAAGCAGGGGCCAGAAGCAAAGCGTGTGGCTGTATGTAAATGATATGTTATGTTAAATACCTTTCTCCATCTCTCAGAAACCCGTGGGAGCGATATCGGTGTTCGGCAACAACAAGGGTGCGGAAAGCATCGGAGCGGCCATCTTGAAACGAAATCAACGCAAATCCTCGTCATCTGACGATGAATCGAGTCACAACATCGATGAGAAAGAAAGAACATCGAAAGAAAAGAATATATTTGATGATCTATTCGCGAAATCTGATAAAAGTCAAAAACTAGCAGCACCGAAGAAGAATGAAAGTCCAGTAGTTAGTAAAAATCTTAAAGAAGATGTCAAAAAGGTCGATCTGTTTAATGATGACATATTTGATGATATTGATGATATATTTTCATCAAACATACCTAAAGTACCCGTGAAGGAAGTAACTAAGAGTGTCAGTAAAGTGAAATCACTGTTTGATGATGATGATGATGATGACTTATTTGCTAATATTGTTGTTAATAAAAGCGACGTTAAAGATTTCAAAAGTGATAAAAAAGCAAAAGGTCCCCTTGATAGTGATGAAGATTTGTTTAGTGAAAAACCGGATGGAGCAAAAGTAGCTACTATGGAAAAAGTTGCACCAAAACCTTCAATTACAGCGAATGTTAGTCAAATAGACGAGAAACCTAAACAATCATCAAGAGGATTATTTGATAGCGGCGACGAATTGTTTACTAAGAAAAACAATGAGGCAACTATAAATAATGATGATGGAACAAAACCATTTGAAAAGGTTGATAAACCAAAAAGAGTATTCGACAGTGATGAAGAGCTAATTACAAGCAATAAAACATCCATTGTTTCATCATCCAAAAAACAACAAAAAACTGTACCTCTTTTTGAAGATGAAACCGAAACTAATGACACATTTTCTGATACAAAAACCAAAAAGCCACAAACTGGATCTAAGAGTGGAATTGAAATCTCAAGCAGTAAAACTGGAGAAACATCTCATATTGAAAGTGAAAAGATACATAATAATACTCTAGTAGATAAACAAAGAGTCGAAAATACTCCTAAAAGTATATCTTTGCACACGAAATCGGACTTGGTATCTGAATCAAAATTAAAATTCAGAAGTCCTTCGTTATTCGGTGAAGATGAAGATGATAATTTATTCAAACAAATCAATTCCAAAGACTCTACGACTGAGAGCAACAAGAGTATAGAAAATGTAAACAATATCATCAAACCATCAACAGCTAATTTAGAAACTGAAAAAGCGTCTAATATTTTAAAATCAGCTAACGTAGAAAGGAAGTCCGTTGAAGATAAAATATCTAGTCAAACGAAAATCATCAACTCACCGAATATATTTGGTAGTGATGATGATGATGATGATATGGGAAATAGTTTGTTTACTCAAAATACAAAACCTCGAGATCATTCTACGGAACGGAAAGATGTATCTTCAAATATTCAAAATAACAGTAATGTAAGTAAAACTGATGCTACTTCAGATATTTCCAGAGTTGAAGATAGTAATATAAATGACACAAAGGACTCGTTTGAAACAAATACTCAATCTTTACACGATAAAAATAAATTACTAGATAATGAACAAACCAACCTAGATGCAAATAAGAACGTAGAAAAAGATACCGTACCTACTACAATAAAGAACACAGTATCAAATGAACAAACAATTGGCGTAGTTCCCGATATATTTGCAGACCTACCACCGGCTTTTGAAAAACCTAAAGAGCCTAAACGGTCAAAAAATATTAACGCACTTTTCGATGATGATTCCGATGATGAAGCGTTGTTCTTGAGAAAAGAAGATATTATAAGTGATGAAAAACCTACTGATGTTACTAATATCAACAAAGAACCAATGTTTGCACTGTTTCACGATGAACCGCCGGCCATTGATATTGATACCAACACTTTGACAGTAAAGCATCCCAAATCTACTGAAACTTTAACACAAAGTAATGAAAATGTACAGAAAAAACTTGAAAGTCACAAACAAGAGTCACCCGATAATCTAGATGGAATCGCACAAAGTAAAAAAGAAGAGATTAAGCTTATAGGGAAATTAAAACCAATGAACTTCAATATTAACGTCAACACGCTATTGCCCGGAGCGTCACCCAAAAAGGCAGTGAAACCCAAAAGCGATACAGCAGAATCTCCACCCGAATCCCAAGAAGTTAAATCAAAGTTAGTAAAATCAGCTAGTTTTGAAAAAGATATTGACTCACCAGTTCTTAATACTAAGATATCAAAAGAAAGAGCTAAAATACAAGTGAAACGAAGACCTTCAACTAGAAGAGCAAGAATTGAGGCTGTCAAAAAATCTGCCATTGATATTGGTGATGACGTTGATGGAAATGAGAAACTAAATGATGACGCCAATGATAATACTAGTTCTAAGTCACCGCATCCTGATAATGTAGAAACAGAGAGTATATATAGTGAAGCAAATGTAGAAAAAAATCCTAACGATGATTTGACTAAAACCAATGAAACTCCAATGCCACCACAACAGGTCAAAACTCAAGTCTTAGCTATTAACGATGATGACATTTATATATTTAGAGATCCAAATATACAAGCAAAGACGGCAAATGATGTACAAGTTTCACATCATAAAACCGACATTGAGAAAGAAGCTGGTATAAAAACTCTTGGACAAGTATACGAAGATAGAAAAGTAGAGCCTAAGTCTAAACAACTTAATATTGTCGATGATGATAGTGATGATGACTTATTCAAGATTATAACGAGATCAGCAACCGTGAATACTCAACCAGTTGTGTCATCAACCAGACAGACCAATGTCTTCGGCGATGATGATGACAATGGTGGCAGCGATGTTTTTAAATCAAAAATTCCTATAAGTAAAGAAGTAGATAAAAGTGGTGATAATGCAACTAAACCTTCGAAAGCTGGTTTTTTCGATGATTCTGATGATGACGATATGTTCAAAAGTAAATTGAATACTACAAATAAATCAAAAGCAAATGACAGTAAATCACACAAAGATACTGAACCAATAATATCATCAAAAACCGTAGCAATTAGTACAGTTGATGACGATGAGATCTTCAAAACAATGAAAGTGAATTCCAAGCAAAGTGATCAACCAAAACTTGCTAACACCACACCGAAAGATGGTAAACCTAAAAATAATGAAGAAACCTTAAAACCTGTTGCATCATCAAGTATGGGAGTAACCAAAGTAAAACACACTAGTGTTATTAAAAAGACAGAAAAAAATACAATATTCGATGATCTAAGCGACGATGAGCTTTTCGGAGGTAAAAAGAAAGCTTTAGACAGCGACGAAGAGCTTTTTAGTAATAAGAGTAAATCGTTTCCAAAAGCTGACGTTACGAAAACCACAGAAGCTAAGAAGGTTGAGGTGAAGAAATCATTGTTTGATGATGATGATGATGATTTATTTGGCGTGAAACCGAAGAGTGCAGGTTAGTAAGTTAACACTTTCCTCTATAACTGCGGCGGTGGGCTAGCCCTCTGTTACGCAATGTACTGAATACCTGCATGAACGTGGGTGCAACTATGCCCTGCCATCCCGTATGGAAAAAGGTGTGACGCAATGATTCTTTGTGATGCTTTCTTTATTGATGAATTTAGGAATGCAGTATTAACTGTACATCAAATAGACCCCCAGACTCAAAGACAGTCATTTTTTTTATTGACCTTAACCACAGATTATAATATTATACTAATACAGATAGACCACCTAGAACAAAATATGACACCGGCGTAAACTGAGATGCTACGGAAGCTTCTTTAGTTCGAGCCATTATCGCTTGGTACAGCACCATCGAAAAATTACAAATAGGATTTATTCTAAGATTAGCGCCACCTAGAGTATTTTAACTGAAACCATGGTTTTTTAGAAATATTACTCTTCACGCCATCTCTTTTTAGGGTTCCGTACCCGAAGGGTGCCAAACGGGACCCTATTACTGAGACTTCGCTGTCCGTCTGTCCGTCCGTCCGTCCGTCCGTCCGTCTGTCACCAGGCTGTATCTCATGAACCGTGGTAGCTAGACAGTTGAAATTTTCACAGATGATGTATTTCTGTTGCCGCTATAACAACAAATACTAAAAATCAAAAGAAATTTAATATTAAGGGGGGCTCCCATACAACAGACGTATTTTTTTTGCTCATTTTTGCTCGATATTGATAATGGTAGCAGGTAGACGCTTAAAATGTTCACAATATATTGAGTATATTATTTACTTAAAAAATAAATAATTAAATTAAAATTAAATTAATATTTAGGGGGGGGCTCCCATACATTTTTTTTTGCGGTTTTTTATAGATAATGGCACGGAACCCTTCGTGCGCGAGTCCGACTCGCACTTGGCCGGTTTTTACGTTTTTTTTTTAAATTCTAATTTGTATGGGATGAGCACCCCGTGCCATAACATACATATTGCTTAGTCAACGTCAATATAATATTAATATTTTTGTATACTACTTATTAATTCTATACTACAGGGGGTCAGGTATCTGCTTGGTTGACTGGTACATGTGTCTGTCTCTCACACATCTCGACCGACTTGGATATTTTTTTTCTAATATTTCTTTTTTCAGCCCCAACTACGAAACCTTCGAAACCGGCGAAAGAACCGACAAAAACCACAGAAGCGGTTTTCGACGACCCCCTCTCTATGCTCAACGACGACGAAGACTTTTAACTCTGCCCGACCCCTTATTCACAAGCTTGATGGTACAGTCTAACTACACTCATTTTTTTACAGGGTGTAACAGAAGGGTGTAGTCATATTTTAGGGAGTTGTTAGGATTCTGAGCAAATTTTACTATGAAACCGATTTGATCAGAGCAACTTTATTTTTATTGCTCCTACGTTTTGGTCCAGGCGGTCAGCTGATTTGTATAGAGAAGTGAAAATTAAAGTTGCTCTGATCAAATCGGTGTCATAGTGAAAGTTGCTCAGAATGATGTCCCTAACAACCACCTTAAATATGACTACACCCTGTATAAACATACCTTAACGGACGAACTTTTGAGGCGTAGAAAGAAACTAAACAACGTGAAATCCGACAGCCATGACGCCTTTGGAAACATGTTATGATAGCTTCTACTCAACTGTAATTACTGATCTGTGATCTCTTAGCGAAAAGGTAAACATTGGGCAGCAATTTTTTTGACTTTGACGTTCATATTTTTTTTAACTGGGTATTGTGCTTCTGCCACCCTGTATGGGAAAATGTGTGACGCTATGTTAAGTTGTTGTTTGTTTACCTTTTAGCTACGATATTAGTAATTCAAGTATACTTTTGTATTTTTCCTAGTGGTTTCACATCCCAAAAGGAGAATTTTGCTGTCCGCTAATATTAATGTCTAAATAAGACATTAGGTACAAGTCGGCCTTAGACAGTCTAAGGCCGACTTGTACCAGACTGTTTATTATTTCTTTATTATTTTGAAAGAGATTTATGTAAGAAACAGTACATTCCATTTTAATGAAGATTACGTAATTTATTTTGAGATTTTATTAATGGTAGTTTTAGCTTTAAAACTTTAAATTAATTATCTATTCTATACGCTTTTTATGGCATCTATTCTGTTTGCCAGATATTTAAGAAAAGCTGTTGTTCTATATTATAAGGAGTTTACAAAGTTCCACAAACTCGAATGTGAGAGAACTAAACTAGCTAAACTCTGAAGTAAACTGTGACAATTTACAATTAATTATTATTATTTAAGAAGAGCTCCGTGGTCTAATGGGTTTCATGCTTGCTTCACACGCAGGAGATGCAGGTTCGAATCCCGGTGCTGACCATGTACCAATGAGATAAATTATTTATGTACAGTCGAGTAAATTAAATGAGCAAAATCAAGGCTTCAAATATACATTAATATCTGAGCAGATTCATCAATAAAGCTTAATGTGAATCTGTCCAGATATTTATTTACCATTCCTTTTACATTTATATTGGGACCCTTGGTTTTGCTCATATATTAATGAACTTGACTGTACGTTATACGGATGTTTTAATGGTGATGGAAATCATCGTGAGGAAACCTTCATTACTCCATAGCTGCGGCGATGGGCTTGTCCCCTGTCACGCAAAATGGAGTATTGAATCACTGGCTAAAAGGAAGCATAGTTGAGCCTCTGCCACCCCGTATGGGAAAAGGCGTGACGCTATGTATGTAACTTTTTTATTTGTACGAAGTTGTCAGAGTTAACTAGAGTTTGGTGTTAACTTGCGTTCCTACTATTAGCACTTAGGGCCCGTACGCACAGCTATTTATTTACGCGCGAATCAAAAATACGCGGAAAAAAATCGCTAAACTGTATGCAGAAATCTGCGGAAAAAATCGCCAGTGCGGCCACTCCCGCACTACTGCATATGGCATGTGTTACAGAATTGCGCGAAAACAATCGCTGTGTGTACGGGCCCTTAGCTTTGTTCTAACTACAGTGAGCGCCGACTGTATACACACGCCGCAAACAAGCGGTGTGTCAAATTTATATACAGGGTGCCCCGAACTCAACGCTAGCAATGAACAAATTCTAATCACAGTTTATGGGCATATTAGACTACGCTGTCGGTAGGGCCCTGTCTTACTTACTGTCTCCTTCTAGTTGTTCCATCATGAGTGAGACGTCTATACAAATTTTGCCCTGCCGACAGCGTAATGTAATATGCTCTTTACTGACAGAAAAGGGGTCTCTGAATGCGTATAGTAGAAGGTAAATTGGAGCACCAAGTACCAACGTTGGGCCACCTGTAGACGGAAACCAAATAGTCGACGGTGACATCCAGTCGTATAGTCTTCTAACAGTCTTTTGGCGCGTGAGTGACGTTTATAGGGGGGGGGGGGGGGGCACTTCTACGCAACCTACGGTGCGTTCCGCGACATCGCTGTCAGCGCTGTAATCGATTACAGCGTCTACAATGCCATTCCGAGTCAGTTTTGACGTGACAACGATATCTCAAAATGGACGCTATGACGTCATGAGTGACATCACCAACTCCGCCATGTTGGGATATCGGTGACCATCGTCGAGAACGTGAGCACTGACAAATCGTGACAGCTGTCACTCTGACAGCTAACAATCAAACTAAGAACAGCAACCAGCAGACACTCCTGAAGCTCCGTAATTGTTGATTTCCTCACTTAATCACTCAATACAAAGAAAATTTAACTGCTACGACTGTCTACGACACAAAATTCAAAAAATTAACAAAAGTTTGGTTATAATGGTTTGACATCTGTCAGTGTCGACGTCTACTGTCGCGTTTTATCGTTCCGAATGGATATCTGTGATAGACGCTCTGGTGGTCGTGATTTCCCATTCGGAACGGTCATGATGGTCGTGACGTCACGTGAGCGATGATAGCGCTGATAGCCTGTCGCGGAACAGAAGGCAAATGCGACGAACCTGTCACAAAAAGTTTTTTCCACCTGTCACGGCAAGCCAAAAGATGGTTGGAAAGCTGTAATCAGAACAAATCCTATCTCTTGTCATAAAAAAATAATGTCAAAACTGTTTACATTTTTGTAACATGCTGTATATAAAATCGGTGCCTAAAATTAGCCTATAACACGTAATAACCAGGAAAATTCTGAGCTTCTAGGTATATTATTATTTATATTGAATTGAAATAAATGTTTTTTTACAAAATGTTTTTATATTTGTCCTCTAATACGTAAGTTTTTGGCCCCGTGGTCTAGTGGTGTCACTCTTGCTTCTCATTCAGGACATCAGGGCCCGAATTCTACTGTTCACAAGCATACGACAAGGCTGGCAAAAACTTCATTTTTAACCGACTTCCCAAAGGAGGAGGTTTACAATTCGTCCGGATGTTTTTTTTTTTTATGTACGTGCCCCGATAGCGCCTAAACGGATGGACCGATTTGGAAAATTAGACCGATTAGACCTATAGTGATTTTTGTGTTTTTCATAATAACTCGTGCAAATGCACATGGTAAGCATAATATTGTGATGCGGAACGGCTGATGAAGACCACATATGGCCACCAGATCTGCTCAATACTAGGTACAAATACAATGCGTGGCTGACGGGCAGGCAACGCATAGCCTAAACCGGTGGACCTAGAGCCATGAAACTTTGTACAGGGGTTCCTTAGTAGCGTGGGGTAGCACTGATATGGGATTTGACAAAATTAATTCCCCTGGGGGGGGGGGGGGATAAGGGGTTACAGTTTGTATTAAACTCAATCTAATCAAATAGGGTTTGTGGAAGTCGGTTTTTTCTAAAGTTTACTTTTTGTTTCAATTATGAACTATCATTTGTCATACAAGTTATCCCCGGGATAGAATTATTCTCAGTATAGCTTATTGTTGGCAAAATCCAGAGTTCACGACTTTATAGACAAACTGTAGCAAATCTGCACATCACAAACAACCAGAATAATTGGGAGGAAAACTGTCAATTTCTCACGCTAGGTGGCGCATTCGCGACTGTACCTTAGTATGACTATTAGAGTCTGGCCAGCGAGTGCTGTCATCTCAAAAGCGCGGGTTAATTTAAAAAATCTAAATGTGGCCACATTGACTATACACCAAATTAATTGAGTTGATACTTTTGTTTTTTTTTTTTAATTTAATTTTCGATAAGTACCTATTTTCTCTCATGACTTGGTTGATTGGTGGAAAAAGAGAATATTATATTAACACGCTGGGTAGCGTAAGGACAAAAGAGTCCTTGGAACAATATTGACATTAAAATTATAAAAAAAAAATGACATTAAAATTATTTTGACAGTGGGTACCAAGACGTCAATGAATGTCTAATTTTTGACGTTGGTACCCACTGTCAAACTAATTTTAATGTATTTTTTTTTTTAAATAAAAAAAATGGCTCCATTCAACCGGTTAATAAAAACGTGCCTTCGTAAATTCGGGATGGGTTAAGTAGTTACCTATTAAATATATTTTTACCATGCCTATACAGTCTCCCACTGCTGGGCAAAAGCCTTCATTTCGAGTATAAACTAAACATGCTTAATTAATAAACTAATTATTATTCTGTTTTATAATCACAATCAGACTCAAATAATTCAAAACCCATATTTAAGCCACCTAGAAACAATTATGAGTAATTGCAATCAACCACATTTAAATAGATGTATAATCAGAAGAACAGAATAGTAGCTGAAATTAAAGAAAAATAATAAATGGTCTACTTGAATCAAAGTATCAAAATGTTGTAAACCAAGTATAAACAAAGTAACAATTCGTTAGACAAGTAAATAATGTTGCCAGCTTCAAAGTTTGAAAAACTACCAAATGACAGAACTCACTGGCCAGACTCTAGTTATTCTGTGGTATGACCATTGTACGACACCGGAACTGTCAAATTGTATGAAAACCTACACTTGACACTAGCTTAAACAAGGTACAGTCAAAGAAGCGCCACCTGCGTTTAGCTTTCAGTTTTCTTCTCAATTTACACACAGCCAGTGTCAAACACAAGTACGGCTTGTCAACGATCTTTTGGCATGCGGTGACAGGGTGGTAATAACGCTTTTTATTTTAACAAGTTCGTTTCGTTACATAAGTTGCGTAGAATGGCACTCCCCTGTAAACGTCACTCACCTGCCAAAAAGATCGTTGGTAGACTAAACAGGCAAAGGAGGATGCAAACTCTATGAACTAAACATACTTTGTACAGTACGGGGCCTGTTTTGGCACGTCGGGTCTCGTCTCGCTCTCGCTCGCTAAGTCAAACGCCGAGTATCGATACTCGTGGCACCTCGGGTCCCGTCCCGACGACATGCCAAAACAAAGGCCCCGTACATGGATGTTGACATCGTTTTCGCTGTGCTAGATGTTTCTGGATGATATGGATGTGTAGATCCATTTCAGTAGCTTGCGGCTCATATATATTTGACTCTGACTGTACATGAGAATGTCTATACGTACCAAGGGGTTCCCCGACAGGATGATTATGAATACAAATAAATTCCACCTTAGCCTATTTATTTCAGAATTCATACAATACATACATCTTATGTACCTACAACACAAAGTCACCTCCTGAGACCCGGGGTAGATTTTTTCGAATTTCTATTTGAAACTATTTTGGCATGGTACAGCATATTTCGAAAATAATGAACTTTTTGGATGTCCTAAATTTAGGACAAAAATCCAACCCCCGGGTCTCAGGAGGACATTTTCTCTATAGTCTAATTGATAAACAAAGGGAGGGCGCTGACAGGTCCGATGTTGCCGCTTTTTTGTGAAAAAAAAATAGTGATGGGTAAAAGAATGATTGATTAGTTTACCTTATAGTCTCAAAATAGAATGATATCTTAAAGATGCTACGATAGCTATTATTATTATTATTGCCTGCCTGTCGTAAACTCGTAACGTAACTATTTGTATCCGAATTATTATTTGTAACTGGCCGCCGCCGCCATGAAACCGGCCTGCTCGTTTGGGGATATCGTAATTTTACCTTATATCAAATTAAAACGCTCAAATCATTATGTGATTTGTAAAATAACATAATGTAAAGTAATATTAGAACATATTTACCAGTATTTCATTCTATTTAGAATGAATGAGAACATCACTAGCAAACTGTAGATGGCAATATTATTTCGAGAATTGACGTTTGAAGCTGTCAGCGCCCTCCCTATGATTAGCAATTAGACTATAGCAACTAACATCAACAAAGATTATTAACATAATTTGCACCAATAATGCTCCCCCTGCACAAGAAGCTACTGAAGTTCAGTTCGTTTCACTTGCTGATTTTAAACTAAATGGAATGGAAGCCACACACGGTGCTACTAGTTGAGGATTAGTTTGTAACTCGTTTCCTTGTTTACCAGTTACCAAACGGTTTCTTTCCAGTAGCGTGTGATGTAGCTGTTGCCTTGTTACCCCACAATTTGCTAGTTTACGAAATTCCATAGGGTTTTAACTGTAACTCGAAGGAAAAAAGTTTAGTCGTAATGCAACAATAAATCGGCGATTATTAATCTGAGCGGCGGAATTTGACAGCTGTCTAATGGCCGATCTCAATAACCTATCTCTATCCGTGATCTGAAGATTACGCGTTACATTTGACAGTTGCGCTATGGGATTTATGTCAAAATTGACACTAGCAATCTCAAATCTGCAGATTATGGATAGAAGATAGGTTATTAATTTCGGCCGTAAGGGGGTAAAATTAACATTGTAACACTATTAGCTCGTCTTTGTACACAAAGTATGTCTTGTTCTGTCAACTGTTTATGTGATATAAAGAATTTATCTATTGGTGATTGACATATACCCGACAAGGGCCTTAGTTGACCAGTTGAGCAGTTAATTAATTATTCTACCAATCGAAACTCTACTTTTTGAGTCGTAGCTTCTTTTTGAAAAACGGATTGATAGGCGACGGTGTCGAATTTGGCTTCAAATTAGTTTTCGTAGGTTTTTTGCTCGAATCATAAGGGATATTAGGACTTTGTCGGACGCTCTTATAGTAGTCCACCGGTTTCTGATGGGAGTTATATTTGAGTACAAACTTGACCTTCTTGGGTGTGGAGAAGTCTGCCTTTTTTTCTGGAGTCTTTTCGTCAGTTTTGTTTGTTTTTTTGTCGACTTTTTTGTCCTTTTTCGACGGTGATGTCTGCTTTTGGAAGTTTTTTACTTTATTCACAGCTAGTAAAGGAGACGTTTTTAAATCTTTCTTCACTTGTTGTTTCTTCTTCCGTTTTGGTGATTCTTGCTTTGTCTCCGTTTTTTCGGTCTTTTTCTCCTTTTTCGGGCTGTCCGTTATAACGATCTTGACTTTCGGCGATTTCTTCGGACTCTCTAGTTTCGGCCGCTTACCGTCGTTTTTGTCTTTCACTATTATCTTAACTTTCATTTGCTTATCTTTAGACTTGTTTTCCTTATTTTTACGATGTTTCTCTTCGTGTTTCTGTTTCTTACTCGGCGAGTCTACCTGGTCTGTTTGTTTGCGTTTCTTGGACTTCTTGTCTGCATTATCTTTGTTTGCCGTTTCGTGTTTCTTTGTGGGTTCAGCTTCCTCTACTTGCCAGCCACCATTCTGTAATTTATAAAAAAAAGGTCAAGTGCGGTTCGGAATCGCATACGAAGGGTACCGTACTATCGTATAACAAAACTTAAGCACTCAAAAACAATAACAAAATAAAAAAGATTATGCCCTCACGATGATAACTCACGGCCTACGGATTGTGTGCCTCCATCATACCCGCTGAGCTACCTCAACGATGTAGTTAGTTGCGAAATATACCATCATATTGAAATGCGTATATGCGTATGCGCATAATATCTCTCGTATTTCATAAATTCTGTGAAAATTTCAACTTTCTAGCTATTACGGTTCGTGCTGTAGAACCCGATGACGGACAGACGGACAGAGCGTGGGCTTTGTAATAGGGTCCCGTTTGGCAACCTTCGGGTAAGGTACCCTAAATATACATAAGTTTCACTTAGCCACTTGCTACGATCCTGGCATACATATCCGCTTCCTGCACATTCACATGTCTCTTCACACATGCTCGCCGGTTACAGGTATATGTGTCGTCATCTAAAAATAACGCTCAAAGCGCTGAGCGGTGGCAGGCGACTTACGCCAGTGTGCCCATGCCCGTATTGCCATGGGCCGCTCCTTCGCCTACATCGTTCTTTTTACGTGGCGCGAAGTGTATTTTTTATTTGCCCTTTCATCAATAAAAAGCCAATTTGGTCTTCTTGGGCCTCCCGACCGACTGTTCCATTCACTCTCGCTGTATTAATCTGTTTAGTAACATGTTTGTCATGTCGCTGTTTCTGGTTCCCACGACACAGGGTATTACTCTATCCATGCTTAGAAGCAACCTGACAGCTAACCTAAAAGTTCATAAAGTCCACTTTTTACACACCAGGGATGTTACCAAAACAATCGGAAAGAATCGAAATTGTTTATTCAGTTGAACTAACAGAAGAGTTGTCATCGTCATCACTGCTATCCGCACTTAGGGATATAATTAGTAACTATATTATCTATTCTAATGTCTCTGCAAATCTTGAAAAATTATTCCCAATTCCCAAATGTGTATCTATCGATTCTTTTGAATAATCGATTTTGCAATATCCCCTCACTAACAGGCTAAGATTGTCATCTGTCAAGTTGCCTGTCATATTAGATACACTATAGGGTGGCGCCAGAAGCAATGTATGTGCCTGTTAGCATGTAAATGTTTATGTTTCGTCAATCTCCTGTCAATGAAGAAGTAATAGAAATACGAGAGAGATCTCACCGTGGTACAGTTGTCGGGCGGTCGCCTCGCGAGCGCGGCCAGTTCGTCTGCGATACTGTGTCCCTCGCGCGAGCGAGCCAGCAGCCGCTTACGTTGCTTGCGAGGTATGCCTGGGAAACGAGGGAAACTGCAATGTAATCCTCTCTATAGTCTTCAAAAAATAAAAGGCAGGTTTTGACAGTTCACGCCCATGAAGTTTTAACCCCTAATGCGTAGGTAATAAAAGCCAACTGTTGCGTACAAGCAAAGCGTACAAGTTGCACCTAGGAAAACCGCTTCTATTACCTACGCGTTCGGGGTTAAAACTTCATGGGCGTTAACTGTCAAAACCTGCCTTTTATTTTGTGAAGGCTTCCGCACTTAACAGTAGGTACCTACAGCTGTGTGGTTATGTGACTGCACCACGGCAATGAAATGGCCCTGACTCAGCAATGTCACAGACGAATCTGTGACGCTGGTATTCTGCCAGGGCCAATGTGACGCTGGTATTCTGCCAGGGCCAATGTGACGCTGGTATTCTGCCAGGGCCAATGTGACGCTGGTATTCTGCCAGGGCCAATGTGACGCTGGTATTCTGCCAGGGCCAATGTGACGCTGGTATTCTGCCAGGGCCAATGTGACGCTGGTATTCTGCCAGGGCCAATGTGACGCTGGTATTCTGCCAGGGCCAATGTGACGCTGGTATTCTGCCAGGGCCAATGTGACGCTGGTATTCTGCCAGGGCCAATGTGACGCTGGTATTCTGCCAGGGCCAATGTGACGCTGGTATTCTGCCAGGGCCAATGTGACGCTGGTATTCTGCCAGGGCCAATGTGACGCTGGTATTCTGCCAGGGCCAATGTGACGCTGGTATTCTGCCAGGGCCAATGTGACGCTGGTATTCTGCCAGGGCCAATGTGACGCTGGTATTCTGCCAGGGCCAATGTGACGCTGGTATTCTGCCAGGGCCAATGTGACGCTGGTATTCTGCCAGGGCCAATGTGACGCTGGTATTCTGCCAGGGCCAATGTGACGCTGGTATTCTGCCAGGGCCAATGTGACGCTGGTATTCTGCCAGGGCCAAATTCCCAATAAATACCCAAACGCGATTATTATATTATTTTTTCATTGTACGCTGCGGAACCCTAAAAGCTCACCTTTCAAAGCCACCTCCAACTCGTCTCCGCCCTCCACCAGTTCTCTCTCGAGTCGCGCGAGCTTCTTCGCCACCTTGGTCGGCTTGGGCGTCTTCAGGGTTCCGTAGTCTTCGATGCCGAGGTCGCGCGGCGGCAGCGGGTTGCAGCCCGCGGCTAGCTGCTCGAAGCTGCGGAAGACATAACACGGGTCAAGAAACTGCGGAAGACATAACACGGGTCAAGAAAATGAAAATAAATATTTCAAGCAGGGAACACTAAAGAGTTAAGCTATTTCACTTTATGCTATGAATTCGGTTTTATTTAGAAAAATCTCCCTGGGCCCGTAACCTGTTTAATTCCAGGGAGCACTTAAAATCAAATCAAATCAAATCATTTATTTGTGGAACATAGGTAGTTGGTTTACATTTAGGTGGTATTATTAATATTATGTCTCTCTATGTTGAGCCATGAGGCATACAAATATTTTACACATTTATGTAGTTAGTATTTACACATTTTTTTAGTTTTCGAAGTCAGATAATATGTTTAACGTCATTGATTAAATGGCGTGCCCAGAATCAACCTAAGCACCTTAAGTCACAAGTTTTTATCCAATAAGTATTCAGATATGGAGTAGTATATTTTATCAATCAGTAGCTTTCGCAGTTCTCTTTTAAATTGAAATGTGTTGTCTATATTACGAATTCTATCCGGTAAGTTATTAAAGATTTTGGGTGCCATGCCAAAAATACTATTTTTAAATAAAGCTGTTTGGTGTTGCGGCATACAAATTTTGTTGGGATGTCGTTTGCTTTGATATTTAGTGAACAGATGTGTGTTTGACTTTACAAACATTGCTACCTCAAGTATATATAAGGATGGGACTGTTAGTATATTGAGCCTCTTAAATTGTTGCTTAGCGCTATCCCTCCGACCAAGACCACATATGGCCCTGACACATCTTTTTTGTGCAATTAAAACAGAACAGAAGTATATATGTATAACTTATCCAGTGGAGAGCGCATAGATACCATATTGATACCGTATTCAAAAAGCGTTCGCATACGCAACCTATGTACGATGACGGGCCGCCAGACAGTTTCGCAGCGGCTGACCGATCACAGCTCTCTTACCTCGTCCCCCGCCGCCCGTAAACTGGTGAGTTGTGTTTCAAAGGAAAATGTATCTATGCGCTCTTCACTGGATAAGTGCTCCCTGGTTTAGGCTCACCGTTGCGCGCACATCTTCACTCTCGTATGCGCAGCCCCGCTGCAGCCCTTCATGAGACCACGCAGCATGGCAGCGATCGGGGCAGCCGGCACCGGCAGCGGGGCTAGCGACACGTTGACCCGACCGGCGCGCGGGTCGAGCGCACCGCTGGGGGAGACGGGAAGATGTTAAAACGGGGCAGCCGACTCTGGTAGCGGGGCTAGTGGGGCGCTGGGGAGGGCGGGAAGTGGCAGTTAAGGGACGTGTGTGATGTGTTTAAATGCTTTTACCTGAGTAAAGTATTTTTTTATGTTATCTACCTCCTATTCATAGCTATTGTGAACATATAGCTTTGGTTTTGCTGCAGTCGGATTATTGGAAAAAATCTCTGTGTAGAGTAAATGTCCAATTGTAAATAGATTAAAACTTTCAGTCAACGAAGAAATCTTTAAGGGCATTAATGATGTCTATGTAGGTTCTGTGGTATATCCACGACACCATTAACTACACAATCACACCGACACATTCCACTCAACTTTAAGATGATGAGGTGGGACGCCCGCTGAACACAGGCGGGTGATCGCTCCTCTATTGTGACTAAGTATTTCACCCAATTCCCAGTGTTTGAGCGCTGGTTACTGTTGGTTCAGCTGATTTCCCTCCCCAAATCTACCCATTTTTCTTCTAATTAATTCTAGTATGAAGCTCTGTTTGAGGTTTGCTAGGTCGTCTTCCCTAATGTTACCCATCGCTAGTGTTCGCCATCTTACGTTTGAGTACGTGACACATTCTCCCAAAAAGTGTTGGCTGGGATCCTCCAAACCACAACGAGACAACGAGGGCTTGAACGGTTTTGTATGCATGAACTCACTCATCATCGTCAACGTCCGAGTTGTCATCATCCGAGGGTTCCTCCCCATCTTCATCATCAGACACCTTCTGCAGGGCCTCGGGACCGCCCTCCGGACACCCCATCTGTGGAACACATTGCACAATGTATATTTTGCAGATTTATGGGCCGATTTCCGGTCACACAAATGAGATCTCATCTCATCAACCATTTTCTCATCTCATCAGTGTGACATAAAAATTCGTAAAATCGGCATTCGTTGAAGATTCGTAACGCTTGCAACGCTATTTGCAGCGTGCGTAACAATGTTCGTAGCAGATTCGAAACGCTTGCAACGCTATTTGCAGCGTGCGTAACAATGTTCGTAGCAGATTCGAAACGCTTGCAACGCTATTTGCAGCGTGCGTAACAATGTTCGTAGCAGATTCGAAACGCTTGCAACGCTATTTGCAGCGTGCGTAACAATGTTCGTAGCAGATTCGAAACGCTTGCAACGCTATTTGCAGCGTGCGTAACAATGTTCGTAGCAGATTCGAAACGCTTGCAACGCTATTGCAGCGTGCGTAACAACGTTTGTAGCAGATTCGTAACCCTTGCAACGCTATTTGCAGCGTGCGTAACAATGTTCGTAGCAGATTCGAAACGCTTGCAACGCTATTGCAGCGTGCGTAACAACGTTTGCAGCAGATTCGTAACGCTTGCAACGCTATTTGCAGCGTGCGTAACAACGTTTGCAGCAGATTCGTAACGCTTGCAACGCTATTTGCAGCGTGCGTAACAACGTTCGTGGATCGAATTCACGTCACACGAATCTCATTCTCTCTCGTTTGATACAAGGAACCCCAGTGTGGGGCCAAGGTGTGGAATTACTATACACTAGTGTGGGGCCACCGAACTCTACTGCGGAGCTCCTATGTCCTGGTGCGGAGCTCCTATGTCCTGGTGTGAAGCCACCCTATCCCAGCCTGGAGCCTACGTATCCTAGTGTGGGGCCCACCTGCTCCCAGGCGCGCGTCGCCTCCTCCCCCTCCCTGGCCGGCTCGCTGTGCCGCAGCAGCTGCGTGAACACGCGGCGGCAGGCGGCGGCGGCGCGCACGTCGGCGCCCGCGCACATGTGGCACGCGAACGCACGCAGCAGCGACACCATCGCCTCGTCGGGGATTGTGGATTTTGACACCTGCGGCAGGTAATATCACAGAATAACTAATAGTACTACCACAGATACTATAAAATTATACTAATACAGATAGACCACCTAGAACAAAATATGGCACCGGCGTAAACTGAGATGCTACGGAAGCTTCTATAGTTCGAGGCCATTATCGCTTGGTGCAGCACCATAGAAAAATTGCAAAAACCACGAGATGGCGCTAAGATATATAGGATTTATTCTAAGATTAGCGCCACCTAAAAGTATGTTAACTGAAGCCATGGCGTTTAAAGTACAAATCTTACTCCTCACGCCATATTTTTTTTTACGAAGGGTTACTAATTCTAATTTGTATGGGATAGCACCCTGTGGTACTGCAGCGTACAGCAAGTTCACTCCCGAACAAATGTCAAGTTTAGGTGCAAAAGAATATTTATTTTGTCTTTGCTACTGCATATGCTTGCATGCGAAATTGAAACTTATCGTATGATAGGAGCGTTCATATTCCATTAGACACCACTGACACGATGCCGATCACACAGGGTTGCGAATCGCACTCAGTTGTTTTCGGATCCATTGTTTTCACGCGGCCGACCGACCGACGCGTATAGCCGGCCGTAGATACCTACTCAGCGAAGTGAAACCCGCCAGCCCCCCCTAGACAAGATGCAAAACGCTATTATCGTTCGCACGAAACGCTAAGAATAGCGCTAGCGTCACCAAATGTCAAATCGCATACATTTAACCGACTTCCTAAAGAAGGAGGTTTGTGCCCCGATTGTGCCTAGACGGACGGACCGATATGGAACATTTTTTTTTTTTGTAATGGTTTACCTTCCCATTGGTACTATGGACCACCAGGTCAAGATCTGATGATTGGATCCTCGAGAAATCGAGGGAACTCTTCAAATATTATAGGCAGAGCTATAGTGATTTTCGTATTTTTAGTAATAACTCGTGCATTTACTCACGCTAAGCATAATATTGTGATATGGAACTGATGATGAAGACCACACATGACCACCAGTACTGCTCAATACTAGGTACAAATACAATCTACAATGCGTGGCTGACAGGCAACGCAAGCCTAAACCGGTGGGTGGACCTAGAGCCATGAAACTTTGTACAGGGGTTCCTCAGTAGCGTGGGGTAGCACTGAGATGGGATTGAACTAAATTAATTCCCCAAGGGGGGGAAAAAGGGGGTTACAGTACTAAACTCAATCTAATCAAATAGGTTTTGTGGAAGTCGGTTTTATCTTAAGTTTACTTTTTGTTTCAATTATGTGTTTTCGTACCGTTATTAATTTTGTCTAGGCCTACTGGTAATATGTTGATGACTTGACAATATCCCAGCTATCTTCTAACGATATTTTGTCGGAGACCTTTGGGCCATTTCATGAGAGAGAGGAAAATACCTCAAATTTCGAATTTCTCAAATTATTTCTAATGAAATGATAAAAAATCAAATAAAAATAAATCAATAAAAAATCGATAGCTCTTTAGATCAAAAGAGTGTTTTAGTTTTTAATCTCGACTCGGCCTTACCTTGGCGAGCTCCTCGATGAAGCAGTCACTGATGTGGAGTAACAAGGAGAGAGCATTCCGCGCGTACGCCGGGGTCGGGGACGCAAATAAGCCTGCAATCATTTTACAATAAACATTTACATCCCTGTACAACCCCTCATCAACCCGTGGTTGAGTAAAGTCTAACTCAATATGGGGTGTAACCAGGGAGCACTTATCCAGTGGAGAGCGCATAGATACATTTTCCTTTGAAACACAACTCACCAATTTACGGGCGGCGGGGGACGAGGTAAGAGAGCTGTGATTGGTCAGCCGCTGCGAAACTGTCTGGCGGCCCGTCATTGTACATAGGTTGGTTTGCGAACGTTTGGCGAGCCGCATTCCCCCCAATAGTCTCTGGGTGTAACAGAAAGATGTAGTCATATTTCAGGGGGTTGTTAGGGACATCATTCTGAGCAACATTCACTATGAAACTGATTTGATCAGAGCAACTTTAATTTTCACTTCTCTATTCAAATCCGCCTGGACCAAAACATATGAAAAATAAAGTCGCTCTGATTAAATTGGTTTCATAGTAAAAGTTGCTCAGAATGGTCTCACTGACAACCCCCTAAGTTATGACTACACCCTTCTGTTACACCCTGTATTACTAGTAACCGGGTAAAGGCCTGTGTCCCTCGGTAGGAACATTAATGGGCGTTAACATTACTTTTTTAGGGTTCCGATCCGAAGGAAAAAAAGGAACCCTTATAGGATCACTTTGTTGTCCGTCCGTCCGTCCGTCCGTCCGTCCGTCCGTCTGTCTGTCTGTCTGTCTGTCTGTCCGTCCGTCACGACCCCTTTTCTCAGGAACGAGTGGAGGTATCATGTTGAAATTAGTATCGATTATCATGGAGGTATCATGTTGAACAAACTCGAGCGACTTCAAAATCTCGGGATTCGGTTCATCTTCGGTTTGCGAAAGTTTGACCATGTCTCGCAGTATCGCAGGGAGTTAAAATGGCTGCCTATTCGTCTTCGTCGGGATATGCATATCCTCACTACCCTTTACAGCATTTTAACTAACCCTCGATATCCTAGCTTCTTACGTGAAAAATTTACCTTTCTCCAGTCGACTCTACCGCGTAGAACCGACACGGCCTCTATTCTTTCCACTCCACAACACAATACCGTCGCATACAAACATGGGTTCCGTATGAGGGCAATAAGTCTTTGGAACACGCTTCCCTGCGCCATCAGGGACAGTCCATCTCTCTTCATTTTCAGAAATCGTGTAAAGGAGCATTATCTTTCTCTTTCATAAAGTTAGTAGGTATTAAATATGTATTAGGGTTTATTTATGTTAAGATATATATGATTAATATGTATTCATGTAGGTACTTAGGTATTTATTATATTCAGTAATTTAGTAATATAATTTATTTATATTTTATTTTTACTTTAGCACATAGGCCTACCCGTTTTGAGTTTTAAAATTTATCCTGTCCATCCTGGGTTTGCTGGAAGAAATCTCTTTTTAGAGATAAGCTTGCCTTTGTTCATGCCTTTTCTGTATTGTTTGTGTTTTTTTTTCTGATATGTGCAATAAATATATACGAAATATATATATACGATTACTCAGGTCTAAGGTCCCTTGGAGCTGTGAAAAAATTAAACTTCTAGGTCCACGCAATCAAAAGATACCGCGATATTATGTCATAATTTTGCTGAATTTGTATGAACTTACGTGGAACTCGAAAGGGAATCAAAACCTAGAGGGTACTTCCCGATGACCTAGAATCATGAAATTTGGCACGAAGCAAGGTCTTATAGCACAAGTAAAGGATAAAATCTGAAAACTGAAAATTTCTGTCTTTCTAAAAAAATATTCAATTTGGTTATTTTTCTGAAGGCCCTCTTACCGTCATTTAGCAACAGCATGTCTGAGAACATCTCGCAGTGGTCGGTCGACCAATCGGCGCGCGCCACGCATCGCAGGCACGCGCGTAGCACGCGGCGTACCAACTGCAGGGAGAGGAAAATCATCTACTTAATAAAACGCTGGTGATACTGATAGCGCAGAATAACTAACAGTACTACGTACAGAAGGTTCACTCACTCCCGAACAAAAGTCAAGTTTAGGTGCAAAAGAATATTTGTCTATGCTACTGCATACGAAATCGAAACTTATCGTATGACACGAGCGTTCATATTCCATTAGGCACCGCTGACACGATGCCGATCACGCAGGGTTGCGAATCGCACTCAGTTGTTTTCGGCGTCATTGTTTTCACGCGGCTAGCGAGAGCCGAGCGACAGCCATGTGACAAAGCCCGACTGGCGCGTATAGCCGGCCGTAGATACCTACTCAGCGAAGTGAAACCCCCCTGCTGATAGTGACTAATACACCTTTCCAACAATCTTTTGGCGCGCGGTGACAAGATCTGTGTTGATGGCAGGTTCGTTGCATCAGAGATACTATAATATTATACTAATACAGATAGACCACCTAGAACAAAATATGACACCGGCGCAAACTGAGATGCTACGGAAGCTTCTTTAGTTCGAGGCCATTATCACTTGGTGCAGCACCATCGAAAAATTGCAAATACCACGAGATGGCGCTAAGATATATAGGATTTATTCTAAGATTAGCGCCACCTAGAAGTATGTTAACGGAAACCATGGCGTTTAAAGTACAAATCTTACTCCTCACGCCATCTCTTTTTTACGACGGGTTACTAATTCTAATTTGTATGGGATGAGCAGAGCACCCTGTGGTTGCATTAAGTTGCGTAGAGCTGGCACCCCCCTGTAAACGACAATCAGCCCAAAGATCGTTGAAAGACTGTAGCACAGCCTAAACCACTAGACACATAGCATAAACCTAACCTAACCTAACTTACTGTAAGGATGTGGTGAATAGAATATCATGTTTTAAGGGGGGGGGGAATGGGGAGGGGTTAAGGTTATGAAAATCAATAATCTGATGCTGACTTTATATATGTATTAGAAAATCATCCTCACTTACAGCAAATAAATATTATCTTTGTTGTGATAGAGCATCAGAATTACTAGCTAGTACATTGGGAAAACCTATCCTCAAAATCACAGAAAAACACAATTTGTTGTGAGTGACACCCTTTTATTGAGCAAGTGATCAATCCTCATCCTCGTGACACAGTGCAGCGGAAGCAATTGTGCCAAATCTGGGAGGAACAAAGGTAAGCCTAAGATAAAACCAAAGACCTGCAAAAACCTTAACAGTAATGTTATTAGTGCATCATCATCATCAGGGAACAGTTTTAAAAATAGACTTGACAATTTTATAAAACAAGTGCAGTGAATTGTGAGCTGATATGCACACAACAGCTTTAAGCTGCTTGTGCATCAAAAATAATAATAGTAATAATAACCCCCCTAAGAGGGCCACCTTGACGTGGTGGGGGGGCTTACGGGGAAGAGGAACTAAATAAATGTAGTCTGAACATCCTGACTAGATATACCCTTTTAAATGTAGTCTGAACATCCTGACTAGATACCCTTTTAAATGTAGTCTGAACATCCTGACTAGATATACCCTTTTAAATGTAGTCTGAACATCCTGACTAGATACCCTTTTAAATGTAGTCTGAACATCCTGACTAGATACCCTTTTAAATGTAGTCTGAACATCCTGACTAGATACCCTTTTAAATGTAGTCTGAACATCCTGACTAGATACCCTTTTAAAAGGAGATGCAGATTCTACGCCTGCACCAGCTTGGCATATTACCTTCCCCAAACCCACGGTTCCCAAGCCGGGTGGGATAGGGGATAGTACCACAGATTACTAAATAGTTACTACGTAACAGATACTTCACTCAGTAGGAAATTTCCAATACCTACTGCTATAATAGCCTACTCCGTCGCGTCAGCAACCGCTGCATGCTAAAATGTGCCTAAATGCTCAAGCGTACAGTTGTGATCGCCTCGCACCGCGCGATCTCACACTAATCGCAGGGCTGGCAGACATCGCAGATACTCGTACGATACGAACATAGTTCAAAACGTGCGTGCGCTTGGCTTGCGACAACCATACTGACGTTGGGCGCCGGGCCATAGCCGGGCAGGCAGACCGAGAGCTCGGGCGGGCGGTAGGTAATAATAGCGCGCGATTACATTCAGTGACGGAGGCCTGATAGTACTATGGACGAGATTTTAAATGTTAATATAACTCAGGAGGGTTCCGGCATTGCCGGGGAATCCCTCACCGGGCCTGGCGAGCCTGGCTCGTCGCGCCTGGTCAGCTCCCATTCGTGTCTGACGGGTGCAAAAGTCTCGCGCTATAGTCTACGGCCGCTTCCCGGGTGTCGCCGGGGCACACCTGGAGCCGGTGCTGGGTGTCGCAGCATGCGAACCATCGGTGAGGAGGAGGAGGACCAGAAATATACCATCCGCCATTCATCCACCTTCACCCTCATCATCATTCTCATTATTTACATCCCCATGTTCATCACCATTCCGCCTACCTCATACATCATCTTCGTTATCATCATCCCCAAGTTCATTGTCATTAGATGTTGTGCAGGAGGCAAATGTCAATCATCCTGCACCCACTAATGTTAACTAAATAGCACGAGAATAAGATGGACACCTGAAATTAATAAAACCATCTGGCGTGCATATCTTACAACATCTTTAGAAACCAAAAATAAAAATTCATACCTACAACAAGTTCACGAAGATTTCTCATCGAATTTCCCCAACGACAAAGAGTAGGTGATCAACGAAGAGCTATTATCCGAAACAAACTACTGTCCTAACACTCTTGAAGAAATCAGAATTGAAGTATCAGCCACCGAAACAGACAACAAATACACTCCATTAGATTTAAGCAGCAGAGCAACTCAAAATAATGAAAAACAAAATAGGCCAGTAGACAAGATAGCAGCTTGGAAAGAGAAGGAACTCCACGGAAGACATCTGAAGGACCTCGAACTATCCCATATTGATAAACAGAGCTCCAACACATGGCTGAAACGAGGCGAACTCTTCCCAGAAACTGAAGCCTTCATGATAGCAATAAATAAGAAATAAGAAATTTATTTAAAATAAGGGTAAAAAGGTTCTTACATACAAATAGAACTCCTTAGTCAGCTATTAAATTGTAGCATGCAAATTTTGAGATCTATTCTCATCAAGTTTAGTCTTGTTATTTGTTTATATTAAAAATATAAAAAGCTACACAGGACCAAGTCATTAACACTCGCAACTACAAAAAATCCATCATTAAACAAACAAATCTTCCGACTGACCAATGCCGACTCTGCAATAGCGCCTCGGAAACCATACAACACATTACTGGAGCATGTAAATCCATTGTACAGACCGACTATAAACACAGACACGACCAGGTAGCATCTATCAGCCATCAACACTTTGCACATAAATATTGTTTTATCACAGAAAAAGAACCCTACTACAAATACAAACCAGAAACAGTTTTAGAAAATAACAATGTAAAGATCTATTGGGACAGGACAATAATAACTGATAAAACTATTAATTTCAATAGACCAGACATCACCATTCATGACAAGAACTCAAGCACCATATACTTAAATGATATCGCTGTACCAAACACCCACAATCTAGCAGCAACATACACAACAAAAATTACCAAATACACAGATTTATCCATAGAGCTCAAAACGCAGTGGAAAGTCAAAACAGTGCTTACAATATCTATACTAATTTCGACGACAGGAGTCATACCAAAGACGCTACACAGTAGCCTGAAGTTACTAAATATCCACCCATCTGCGTACCTTTTATTGCAAAAAGCTGTAATCCTTAATACCTGCAGAATAGTACACAAATTTCTAGGAAATTCTTAGATCTTTCTTAGCACTTGGCTATGGCTCGTGCTTAAGAAACTAGACCTCCTAGGAGTGAAAAATAAAAATAAACGATAATAATAATAATAATCTTCTCTACTTTGGACCACTGTAGGAGATGATCACTCACCATAAGAAACTTGTCCATCCGATGCTGGTCCAGCCCGTACCACTCCGTAGCCAGAACCTGGAAGCCGGCCTTCATCATCATCAGAGCATGCCGGAACTGGTCCACTGGAAACTCATCGAGGATGCCGGCGATACTCTCACAGAGCTCCTCCTATTAGCAACACAAAATATGCATATAGGGTGATGTACCAGTAAAAAAATATGATAAATAAATGATTTTGTTCTGGTCATTATTTTTGTAATTATTAAATTCATAGGCTAAGCTTCCCAAACAAGCAGGGTTGGAAAAATCATGATTTTTTGAAAAAATCAAATAAAGCACGATATTTTTTTTAATCCTAATCAATCAGGTTTTTGTTTCAATTCATTATTTCATTTGCGCAAAACGGAACACACCCTCAAGGGATTCCGCGGACGGACACAGCGAGGGGATTTCCCTTTTGTCTGACATGTAAAAAAGGGAAATCCAATCAAAAGCAAATTAAGAAAGGGATGCTAACATGTTTGTGATATTGCTGTTTCTAGTTCCCACATCATAGAATATGCTAGTGTGGGGACAGATGCAATGTATTGCTTGAAGTATGTTTTTGGTCTTTCAGGATTACAGTCAAACTAATGATAACATACCAACTAATTATAAATTAATTAATATCTCACTTGCACAAGAGGCTTGTCCGACATCCACATAGCATAGAAGAGACCCTTCCACACTCGAATGAAGTCATTTTCTTTGAACTCTGGAAGAAGTTGGACAACAAACCATCAATAATGTGGTAATAATGGCAAGATTAACTGAATATCTCTTTGCTACACCAGTAGCAGCAGCTGAGGACAAATATGCACGCAAAACTACTCTGTTTTTACTAATTATTTGTTGAAATATGCTATTTTGAGGTTATGTTTTGATACATATAAAATATTATTTATCAGACATAAAACCACCAAAGAACCTTATTTATCGTTAATATCCTACCGTAGCCTTTGACGAAGCAGTTCTTCAGCCACTTTTTCAGTGCCTTCAGCACACGGTCTCTAGTTTTCTTCTCATTTCCTGAAAGCAGTCTTGCGAACTTCACTTCTTGCGCGACTATCATGACCTTCTGTTTGGGAATCGGTTTATTCTTGCCCTTCGACTTTTTGAATTTCTTCTTCTCAGTCGCCTTCATGGTTTTTGCGTGAGATTTTTTGCTAATTTTCATGATAACCCGTGAATAAACGCATGTGCGAAAGCTGTGACTGTGAGTTTAATCAGCCCCGTCCAACTGTTGTATGGAGAGAGTGCAACACCTAACGGGGGTCCCGAGCGGTGATACCACTAAACAAAATATACATTAATTAATTTTTTACTGTGTCCACACCAAAACCGCCAACAGAAAAATGGCGGAACGGAAATGACCACAGAACAATTTTTACGAAATGACGGAGTTGTCTCAAATGTCTGTTTAGTTTTGATTAAAAACTTAACTTAAACTTTCTTTCACGTAGTTTTCATGCTGCTTTGTACGTTGAGTTGATTATTATCCTCCGTACAGACAAGTGCAAGTTGCTATCCCAGTGTTTTGAGACAGGACTCGCACAAAAGCCCATTTTATAACATTCAGTTGAATTTTGTGCTCCAGACTTTGGACTCCAGTGTTATTGAGACAGGACTCACATAGTGCCATCTCCCCAGTGTTTTGAGACAGGACTCACACAAAAGCCCTTTTTATTACATTCAGTTGAATATTGTGCTCCAGACTTTGGACTCCAGTGTTATTGAGACAGGACTCGCATAGTGCCATTCTTGGAAACAATGAAGGAAAATGAGCGTAAATGTTGGAAGTGTGGTTTATCGCCAGCTAGAGACAGTATTAAACTATATCGTTATCCAAGGCCAGGAGTAAGGAATGTTCTGCGGTAAGTACGTAGTTTAGCTACAATAGATTGTCAGCTACTAAGATGGCCTGACCTACATTGGGGCAGGGCGCCACGGGTGTCAGTTGTTCCCACTTTTAGCCAGTTATTCAATACTCGGTTTTGCGACAGGGGCTAGCCCATCGCTGCAGCTATTGATTCCTTAGATTGTAAAAGTGTATTGTAAACTAAACAAACCATTTATTATTTTTCAGTTGTGAATTGTGGGCAAAGTGGTGCTTTCCAGATAAAGCATGGTCTTCATCCGAATTCCAAAGAAAGCTTCATATGGATCATTTGATGCTTTGCAGTAAACATTTTCATAAAAATTCTTTCATCAACTTTGATGAAAAGAAGCTACACAGACATGCTGCTCCACAAGCAGAATGTAATGAGGCATGTATTTTTTTTTGTTACAGTTAGGGAATGAAAAGAAAAAAGTTAGTATAAGCAAAAGAAGGCACAAGCTTCTTATAATAATAATGCGTCACGCCTTTTCCCATACTGGGTGGCAGAGGCAAAATTGTGCCCACGTTTACTCATTTTCAATTCTCCATTTTATTCAATGCTCTATTTTTGTGTGACATGGGGCTAGCCCATCGCCGCAGCTATACAGAGTGAAGGTTTTCTCACGATGTTATCTATCACTGTTTGAATGTCCGAAAAATGTACTTAAGATAAATTACAGACCTCATTGGTACATGGTCAGAAATCAAACCCACATCTCCTAGATGAGCAGCGAGCGTGAAACCATCAGACCATGGAGTTCTTTTACAAGCACATCAGTTATGAATAAACTGAGCTATCTAGATAGATGTAGATCTACTATTAGCTTAGACAGAGCACTATACTATCAGTATCATATTTAATTAAACACAATAAAAAATATACATATTTCAGGAACCTACAAATCAATCGTCAAGATGTTTCATGGACATAACAAACACCGTTTCTACAAACAAGAGAAAGGTATGTAAAAATTCCTAAATCAACACTAGATCATGCATCTAGATAGAACTATGTCATCATCATAGCACAGTCCACCATCTCTTGGTCAACAAGTTTTTAAAATTTTGGAAACAGCTGCTACTCTGTTGGCAACAAAAATAAAATATTAGTTTTTAAAATGAATCTACAACTGTCACTTTAAAAACTCATAGGTAAAATTATGTTTTATGTATTCAAAAATATTTTGTTTCAATTTCAGGTTGAACTTGAAGCTGGCTGTAGCTATGACCACATAAACCTTGCTTCGGCAAAGAAGAGAAAGGTGATTGCATATACTACTTTATTAGCACTTAGAGAAAAACACATGGAGCGAGATATAAAACAGACGTATGGTACAACAATTACAATATTTGATATGTTTTATTTCAGGTTGAACCTGCTGAAGCTGGCTGTACCCATGACACCATAGACATTGCTTCGGAAAAGAAGAGAAAGGTAGGGATTTATTTTCACGTTTGATGAAGCTCCTTGGTCTTATCAAAATCATCTGACGAATTCTGTACCTACCTAATTCATGCTCAATCACAAAAAATAGGGTCTCCCATAGTAACATGTATTTTGTATTGTAATGTTTCACGTCACCTACTAACTAACTGATCTTGATCAGCAGATTCAACCAAATTTTTATAACATTTAGTGGCGGTTTTTTACTAGCCAGATATCTTTTATTTGCTTGTTTATCTAGGGAATTTGTCAGGATTTGTACGTGTGAAATGTCAAAAAAAGTTAAACTAATCTTTGTATAGGCAAAAATTAATAACTTCTGATATAAGCCTGTTAAAAAAATGTTTAAATTTCAGGTTGAACCTGAAGCTGGCTGTAGCTATGACAACGTAGACCTCGATTCGGCAAAGAAGAGAAAGGTAATTAAGGCCTACTACTTTATTTCCACTTATTATGGTTACCAGAGATGAAGGATCACAACGGCTGAGTTCAGATATTTTATTATAATATTGATATGTTTCATTTTAGATGGAACCTGCCAAAGCTGGCTGTAGCACTTCCAAGGATGCTAAAAATACTACAGACACCGTCTCTTCGAAGAAGACGAAGGTAATTAAAGTACCGATACTATTTTAAATATTGGATGTGACTCCGCAGCCGGCGCTGGCCGCAAATTCGGCAGCCGGCGCTTTTTTAGGGTTCCATTAAAGAAACAAGGAACCCTTATAGTTTCGTCATGTCTGTCTGTCCCTCCGTCCGTCCGTCCGTGCGTCCGTGCGTCCGTCCGTCTGTATGTCACAGCAACTTTATTCCGAAACTATTAGGACTACACAGTTGAAACTTGGTATGTAGATGTATTCTGTGAACCGCTTTATGATTTTCATGCAAAAATAAAAGAATAATAAAAATTAAGGGGGGGCTCCCCATACATGGAACTAAAACATTATTTTTTTCATCAAACTTATATGTGTGGTGTGTCTATAGATAGGTCTTCAAAAATGACGTTGAGGTTTCTGAAACCATTTTTCCTCAAAGTAAATCGTTAAAGAGACAGACCTTTCCAAAGTGGAAAATTAAAATCGAATCTAAAAAAATTTCATCTATTCAAATATTTTGTTTAGATTTTTCACTATCTTACTTAAAAAGTTAGAGGGGGACACTAATTTTTCCACTTTGGAAGGTTTTAACGAAAGTTGACAAAATTTTCGAGTTCTTTCTTTATCGGGTGTAAGAAAACTCGAAAATTTAATCAACTTTTAACTAAAAGTTGACTCAATTTTCGAGTTTTTATTCACCCGATTTGGAAAATTGTGCTTCTAATACACCAACCAGGTTTTGGCTTTAGAGTGTCTTAATATTCACGGTGTATTATTATTATTTTTCAGACTGAAATGACTGCGAAAGTAGAAAGTAAACCACGTGTAAAACCGACACAAACAAAGAAAGAGCGAAATTTGTACCTAAAATGTCGAAGATATCTACATTATAAATGGAATATTCCACATTTGTGTAAAACGATTCTGTACACTTCGTAATCGTGAGTTTGCAACACAAGCTAGCATACAGGCACTGAAGAAAAAAATAATATATAAAACATAAATGAGTCTCTTTGGTGAAATTAAGATATTATTAAATTATGTATTTACATACATGTTTTATTTTTCATAAATCTCGTTCATCAGACGTATGCTACGTTACTAACTTATCTATCTATCTTGGTTTTTAGCAATAATAGCATAATTATCGAGATTGATCGACTAGTATATATATTCCTGTCACGCAAACGGAACGCTGGCTTCAATACATTTTGTATGGAATCCAACGCTCTTAGCTAAAACTAGGCCCATTGTAACAGGTCACATTTGACATCTGTCGGAAAGGAGGGACAGAGCTATGCGTCAGCAGGTATCGTCCTTTTCTAGAGATTATCGCATAGCTTTGTCCTACTGTGTGACTCACAATCTTTCGGAGGATCAGAGGCTGGTTTGAATTTCGCGCGCTAGGTAAATTTAAATTTCCCGCTCTAAAGGCAGAAATTCGCCGCCAGGGGCTATCAATAGAGGGCGTCCGCTACATTAACTGTTGCACTTTTTTTTCTATTGAGTTGTTCTTCTTCTCCCTAGAGTAAAAATTGTTCTGTGAGTATAATATTCCTTGTGCGAAACTGCGAAAGCCAAACGAACGACTAGTGTTGCCAACTCAATAACTACAAAAAATGCCAAAAATATGCTGACGTTCTACTAAAAATGCTAAAAATAATGCCAACGTAAAGAGTAAAAATGTTTATTAACATTGGATTACTATTTCTAAATCCTCACCTAATCTTATAACTAAATAAATACCTAGTATTATCAAATAAAATATAAATGCCTTCGATAATCAATTAAAAAATATTAATGTCTTCGTCATCTTCAGCAACGTCAACAGGCGCAGCTGATGTTGAAGGCTGAGAGTCAAAGTAACTATCTTTGGTACCAATGCTGCGTAGTACACTATCTGGCACTTCGTAAGAATAGCAACATTTCCCTGCTCTCTTTAGTCTAAATCTCACGTATATTATTGCATTGAGCTGAGCGTCTCGATCTCCACCGCCAATCGATTTCTAAGTTTGGTTTTGACCAAACTCATGGCTAAACACGCGTTCAATATGCGCGTTTGAATATGGCAATGTCAAAAGAGATATTGCAAATTGGCACAAATCTTCAAACGGATTGTTATTAGCTGAATCTTTGTGATACATCACTTCCTGTCCTAGATTTTATTGCTTCGCATTTAACTTGAACTATATTTCTCCACTGAGATACAAGTTTTTCAATTGTAGCTGCATTTGCAGTACCTACTTACAATTGGCTTTCGCCGCATCGTTTTCAACGGGCTGCATGCAACCACTCTTTGAAATCTGTCATTTGCTCCCAGTCTGACCGATAATGTTGATTATATTTGGGCGGCATAGTTAAGTAGTAATCAAAAGTGAATCACTTGGAATATCGGACGTAGTAGTTACCCATAGTAGGCGACAAAACGATAGTTGACAAAACGAATGAGTCCACACCACAACAAAGGTACTTCACTTCAATATAATAAGCATGTTTAACCTGTTAATAAAACATATATTTAACATACTTATCTTATTCGAAGCCTAATAAGTAAATGAGATATGCCTCTCGTTTTCCGTTCCGTTTCATCCCTTTCTGTCCTATAGCGCCATCTCTTTCCTTAGCCCCACCCCTTTCCACCGCCACCTGCAGTTAGCCTTCAGGTTTTTGAATCGCGGTTTGGCCGTCATTGACGTCTTCGTTCCCGTTCTGACAACAGGCTCGGTCAGACCGAAGGCGCTATTTTATTTGGTTGTAAAAATACCCTGATTTTAATTTAGATTACAAGTGTTACTTGTTGAAGAAATCAGGTGAGTGTTTCATTTCATTAATAATATCCCTGTTTCCTAATTTTCATAGCGTGAGTGCTTATAACTGAGCTACCCGCATAAAATTCCAACGCTTTTCATTGTTTGAATATCAGGCTAATATTTTTTCAAGACCATCATTTGTGCGCTATTTTTAGATTTAGATTAGAGGTAGCATTCGCTTGCTTATTAATTTCAGACGAGAAATTTAACAAAATGAGCGATCAAGTTTCGGCTAATCATGCCCCAAATAAAATACGTAGTAAGTAACTATTTAGTAATCTGTGCTGCAGGTGGCGGTGGAAAGGGGTGGGGCTAAGGAAAGAGATGGCGCTATAGGACAGAAAGGGATGAAACGGAACGGAAAACGATAGGCATATCTCATTTACTTATTAGGCTTCGAATAACGGTACAGTTGTTTAATAATAAGCTGTATTGTGATTGTCTATGATGCTATACTAAGGGAACCCCACCTATGAATGACTCGTTCTAAAAAGTGTTAACCGTTTGAAATATTAGTCATGTGATGAGTTACGTTCAGAAACATGTTTATAATATGAAATAATATACTAAGCAATTATGCTATATGCTAACAGCCAAATATTTATGCTAAATAGGAAAAAATGCCAGATTTAGCATAAAATATGCCAAGTTGGCAACGCTGCGAACGACGCGTTTTATTTTTGACGGCGAGATGGGCGCAGTCAGGGGTGGGGGGGACACTTCCATAGTAGTCGTTTTAGATAGACGGCAGCGCCTCTGGTAGCGAGCCCCGTAGTTATCTTATCTTTAGTTTTATCTTGTCGTCAGCAGATGGCACTACAGACACTGGATAACTCTCAGGGATAACTGGAAAACTCGGGCCAGGCAGGCAGCAGAAAGCTCACTAGGCGTGTACATGAACACACCCACCAGAAAATATACAAGGTGTAACAGAAAGGGGTTGTACAAGCCGAAAGAGGGCTGTTATGTTAGGGACATCATTCTGAACAACTTTCACTATTGGACCAACTTGATCAGAGCAACTTTATATTTAGTACATTTCGGGCCTAGCGCTAGCGCCCAGCCCCAGCTGATCTGTATGGTGGAGTGATAAAGTTGCTCTAATCAAGTCGGTCCCTTAGTGACAGTTGTTCAGAATGATGTCCCTAAGGCCGGCCGCATACAGCCGGAATTTTTCCGATTCGGAATTCCGAAACGGATTCAATCCCATACGAATCTGCAAAAATTCCGAATCGGAAAAATTCCTTATGTATGTGGTAGATCCATAGATTTGTATGAGTTTACTGCGTTCGGGATGATTCCGTTACGGAATTCCGAATTGGAAAACCGACTTTATGTGGCGGCCCTATCTAACAACCCTCTTTAGTCTTTCGGCTTGCTTGTCTTGCACAACCCCTTTCTGTTACACCTTGTATATTTTCTGATGGGTGTGTTCATGTACACACCTCGTGAGCTTGCTGCTGCCTGACCCGAGTTGCGTACCTACCATAAAAGGATTGGCTACTTTGATCATCGAAGATTGGCTATCAAAAATCAATACAAATCTTCATTATTGTTTATCTCATCGCACCAACTCAATTCATACGTTCGACTGATTTATTTGCCAATCATGTACCTAGATCATAACATAATATTTAAAATATGATTCAATATCATTTGGTCGTAGTCGTAAACCATGAACGCCGCGTGTCAACCCCTTGACATTTGAATTTTAGGTTTTTCAATGCGCGTGACTTGATAAACCCCTCAATTTTATGTTAGATAAAATAAAACGTGAAATTGATTAAGGTTTGATGATTATTTTGCTCATCATTATAAAGAAAAATAAAAACTGATAAATAATGATTTTAAATCCATACCATTAGTGATTTAGGTCTCAAAAAGCCTAACATTAACACAACACATGCGATTTGATTCTCTAAATGAGTTTGTTGAAAGACCTTATTGATAACCTCTTCTTGTCTTTGTACTTTGTTGATTGTTGATGAGAAGAGAAAATCGGGAAACCCCGAGAAAGTTAGAGATTAGAGAACATAAATAAAATAGGAAAATGCCGTAAAATCTCATTGTGTAGAACATAATGTTTTCATTATTAATAATTGTGAGTGTTGTAGTAGTACTCGTAGATATTAAGTGCGCTGAAGTTACGCAAGTCGTTGTTCCTGAGAGGACCTTTGTTTATAACAGGTACGTATTTATTTATATCATTGTTATCACTCGTCTTTATTCCTAATATCAGATATAGTTGAATCATCAGTGATGACAAGTTAGTTGTGACAACTATGACAAGTAGGTAGTTAGGCGTCACATCTTCACCCATACGGGGTGGCAGAGGCACATGGTGCCCATGTTTAGGTGGTTATTCAATACTCCATTTTAGCGTCAGATGGGGCCATTGCTGTAACCATGCATGGTGATCATGAAGGTTTCCTCATATTCAAGAGTTTTCAAACAGTAGCCCGCAAAAAAAGGAGATTGAAGATTTCCTTGGGCCATGATCCTGTACATGAATTGCATGGTAATAGTTATAGGGAAGGTGCAAAATTCCGGTTTTTGGTTGTTGACGGCACCAAGACGCACCTAGTACAAACAAACCATTGTTCATGCCTTTTCTGTATTGTTTTTGTTTTTTTTTCTGATATTTGCAATAAATATATACGAAATATATGAAACCAGTTCTTCTTCTGTTCTTCTGTAAGGGGGTAGAGGTGCCTGCACATGGCCCACATGTGCGGGGCCTTTGTGCATGTCCCCTTCTCCCACTCTCTTATCTCAGCCAACCCAACTCCTGCACCAGCTGGAGTAGGAGTTATATGAAACCAGTATTTACCCTTGCTATATTGCCATGCAATTTGCATACAGGGTGTAACAGAAAGGTATAGTCATATTTTAGGGGGATGTTAGGGACATCATTCTGAGCAACTTTCACAATGAAGCCGATTTGATCAGAGCAACTTTAATTTTCACTTCTCTATACAAATCAGCTGACCACCCGGACCAAAATGTATGGAGCAATGAAAAATAAAGTTGCCCGGATCAAATCGGTTTCATAGTAAAAGTTGCTCAGAATAGTCTCCCTAACAACCCCCTAAAATATGACTACACCCTTCTGTTACACCCTGTATAAAACCTGGTAGAAGTTGAACTTACCCTGTCTCATAGCGTAATTTGTTTCCAGGTTCAAATATGATGAGGCATTCAATCTAACATTGAACAATACTGTAGAGCATTTCCTCGACTTTGATGAGGACAATGAATTATATCAGGGATACCCAACTAGAGTGCATGTCTCGAGCAACGAATCCATCACAGGCAATCACCCGCTGTTCATAACGGCAACACAACAAAAAGGTAACTTATAACAATTAGTTACATTTGATTGTTTTTTTTTTGTATGATCATCACATACAAAATATTCTAATGGTTAGGTGTCACACTTCTATCTAAATTTTATTTTATTGCCAACCAAGTATACGAAAGATGCCTGGCTACCCATGGCACAGGGTATCCTAGTTTGGGAGCCAAGAAGCCAAAATGTAAACTAAGTAGGCAAATAAAACGTTTTCATTTCATTTTCATTTCATTTCATTTCATTTCTCCATGTTGCTATTTAATTTAAATGTTTTTTTTTTTTAACATTGTGTCTGATTGTCTTCTTTGTGCAACTTAAATCTTTGGAATATAGATATAACCACAGGGTGCTCATCCCATACAAATTAGAATTAGTAACCCTAAGAGAGGCCTTTGCCCAGCAGTGGGATATTACAGGCTCATAAAAAAAAAAAAAGAGATGGTGTGAGGAGTAAGATTTGTACTTTTTAAACGCAATGGTTTCAGTTAACTTCTAGGTGGCGCTAATCTTAGAAGAAATCCGATATATCTTAGCGCCATCTCGTGGTATTTGCAATTTTTCGATGGTGCTGCACCAAGCAATAATGGCCTCGAACTAAAGAAGCTTCCGTAGCATCTCAGTTTACGCCGGTCACATATTTTGTTCTACATGGTCTATCTGTATTAGTATAATATTATTTATAGTATCTGTGATATAACTAAACATCTAAAATTAAATATAAAATCATTGATCAAATTACTTGAATGTTTCCATTACAGGTGTATCATCATGGGAGTTGCCTCTAGTGGTACAGACAAGTAAATCAACAATTCAGTTTGATGATATGTCCAGAACACTATGTCCACACGATGCTGGTCCTAGTAAGTACTATTTATATCTGAGTAACATACAAAATATAGTGGATCAGGTTGGCCCTAGAAACGGCGTAATAAAAGGAAGCATTTACTCAACTGTGGGGGTAGCTGAATAAGCCCGGACTTTACCAACGAAAGAGTAACTTTTACTCGAGAGTATCTTCTACTTTTTCATAGACACCAGATCTGATCACCTCATTTTGAACTGTCATTTGTCATACAAGTTATCTGTTATCCCCGGGATAGGTTATTCTCGGTATAACATTTTGTTGGTAAAATCCAGCCTAAATAAAATAGATAAAATATAACCTGTTTTAAAATAAAAAATGTTTTCGTTTATTTATCATTTTACATAGTTAAGTATGGTCGCTTGCGTCTAAAAGTATACGGGCAGTCATATTATAAAGTAAATCCCGCTTAGACTGCTTGTATACTTTTAGGCGCAGGCGACCGTACATAACTTATTTAAAGATGTTTCAAGATGTCTACGTCCAGCCCCCCCACCGCGCAACCGCTGTCGGCATCGGCATCGTGTTTCAACGTGAAAGAATGAACTTTATCATTATGACAATATGGCAAGTCAAACACGAAGCCGATGCCAACAGCGGCTGCGCGGTAGGGTCCCAAGTCAGACCTAGGCCCTATGTGACAGATAAAATTTTCGCATGTAAAATGACAGACGAATCAGATAATTGAGCTACACATTGTGAAAAGGTCCCTTAACGCAGCGGTTCCCGAATTCTTTTGGCTACGGAACCCTTTTTGGTTCACCTTTTTTGTGCGGAACCCAAGTAAGAAGTAAACTAACTTAGAACAAAAATATATTTACTAGATCAGGGTTTCTTAAACTTTTTGCCGTCACATACCACTTTCACATTTTAAACAATTCCACATACCCCTGTCAAAAAATATTTTAGGACATGTGAAAAAAATCCTTATTTACATCAGCAAAATATACTTTTACTTGTACTCGAACAACGAGGCTGTCCGAAGACAGGCGGCGCGAGCCGCCCCAAAAAATTCATATAGCTAGCAAGTTGAGTAAAGCGAGCTTTTCGGAAGAAGGCTAGCAAGTTTAGTAACCAGTGTCTGACAAGAACTCATGTGCGGCAAAAGCCGCCATGGAAATTACACATAGCTAGCAATTACACATAGCTAGCAATTACACATAGCTAGCAATTACACATAGCTAGCAATTACACATAGCTAGCAATTCGAGTAACGAGCTCTGCTTCAGAAGAACTCGTGGGCGGCGTAAGCCGCTCCGGAAATTTTAGATGGCTAGCAAATCGAGTAAAGAGTATCTCACATGAACTCTAGAAAGTCGGGTAACGGGTTTCTCAGAAGAACCCCCCGAAATTTTACATGGCTAGCAAGTCGAGTAACGTGCCTGTCACAAGAACTCATGGGCGAACATTTTCATAAACCGTCAAGATTTAGGCAATCTATCAAGTTGGCGCAAATGATCTCGGACCGCCACTGTACAGACTGGCCTACTGCGGACCCATTTTAATTAAGACAACATTTTAAAATAAGATCATTGAAACTAGATAATAATTACGTCCATTTACAAAATTACCGTGCCTAAATATATCAAAGTTAAAGCGATTTACAATATCTAGCTAGACTCGAAAAAATATAATTGAAACAAAAAGTAAACTTTAGAAAAAACCGACTTCCACAAACCCTATTTGATTAGATTGAGTTTAATACTAACTGTAACCCCTTATCCCCCCCTCCCCCCCCTTGGGGAATTAATTTTGTCAAATCCTATATCAGTGCTACCCCACGCGACTAAGGAACCCCTGTACAAAGTTTCATGGCTCTAGGTCCACCGGTTTAGGCTATGCGTTGCCTGCCCGTCAGCCACGCATTGTATTTGTACCTAGTATTGAGCAGATCTGGTGGCCATATGTGGTCTTCATCAGCAGTTCCGCATAGTGATGGGTTTTTGCCCGGACATTTACGGACGTATTGAATAAACGCCCAATAAACGTCCGTTTATGCCCAATAAACGCCCGATCACAGGGCATTTACTTTATTTGCTAATTATCTCAAATTGTTACTTAATGCTTTGATAAAATTATTTCTAGAGTTGTTTTAATGTAAAGTAAAACTTTAATTCGCGCTTCAAGTAGGTACTTGGTTTCTAAAACAACCATTTATTTTCAATCGATCCTAAAATCGATTCATCATCGGACATCCATTCCTATTTACGATAGTTTTAATTTAGGATCGTATGTCGTACGTGTCTATATTGTCGATGGCTCCCTATTTGGTTTGCTGGAAGAGATCTCATAGTAGAGATAAGCTCGCCTTTGTACAAGTTTTCTGTTTTTTATTGTCCTATGTATCTGTTGAAAGAGAGCTATTTCGGACGAAGGTCCAATTTGGAGCCCGTGCGAGCGCAGCTCGCAAAGGGCGCTAAGGATCGAGTCTTCCCGAGATATTTAGACGCCAGAGCGAGTGAAGCGAGCGAGGGTGAATATGGTTCGAGGGTGAAATAGCTACTTACACCCCGAGGGAACCGTCGGAAGTCAGTAGTTTTAGAGTTATATTTTTAATAATCGCCATTTCAAGCATTCGGGACACGTGGAAATGTGGGAGTATTAGGGTGGGAGAAGACAAAAATGGCTGATTTTATATCAAAAAAGCTGTTGAAAGTTTACTGACCTCAAGTTCAAGAAAAACCGTCTCGTGTGCATGAGCTTTTACTCACTAAACCAGTGCCGGTGCCGGGCCGGGGCGTGTTAAAAAACGGCAAAATGCGGTTTTCCTAACAATTTATGAAAAAAAAACTGACTCGTCCATATCACCACACTGTCAGGCATAGTGAGTGGTAGTCGCCATGACATGAACCATTTATACATCAGAGTGTGTAATGAGTTCGAAAATGGAACGATTTCTAGTTTTCATTGCCCGGCTTCGGAAACGCGAACTTTCACGGACTCTTTTGACAGCAGCAAAACCTCTTTCCTGAGCCAGGATGATGTAAAGAAATAATGAAGTATGAAATTATGGTTGGGCTCATTTGATTTGTCTTGACAAGTACGATGCTGGAGCCGGAAGGTGGCCAATTGGCCATGGGAACTCTGTTACCAAACAGCGCAATCCTATTGTGTTTGGGCTCATTTGATTTGTCTTGATAAGTACTTTGATCCTAGAATATTTTTTATGACGTGAAGCTGATCTGATGCTGGAGCCAGAAGGTGACCATGGGAACTCTGTTACCAAACGACGCAACCCTATCGTGTTTGGGCTCATTTTATTCGTCTTGACAAACACTCTTGTTCTAGATAAAATGTTTTGTCCTGTCATGATAAAGACTAAAAAGTTAAAAATAAATAAAAAATAAAAAAAAACATTTTTCATAAAGCTTTTATTTCATTCCCTAAAAAGAAGAAAATTACTTTTAATTTATTACAATTATAAGCACTGCATTGAGGTAGTTACTGTTGAAAAGTTTCAAAACTTTGTTTACAAAAAACTAGATACAATTTGATAGTTTCCGTCAAATTTTAGGGTATGGTCCCAGATGCGCCACCTAGCGTGAGAAATTGGCAGTTTTGCGCTTCATTATATATGAATGACCGATGCACATAATAAATAAAGAATTAGTGATATTTTAGATTATAGATGACGTATAAATATAGAAAATTACAGTAATTAACACTATTACTTGAATAGGTACTTGTTTTGTTTTATAAAATCGTACAAATAAAAAAAAATGGGCTACACTTTATTCCTAAATAATATAATTTGGTATAAATACGTAAACCTTATCAATATTTAACGATTAAGTCTTGATTATTCTAAATTTTGTGAAATTATGGTTTCTGCCCTGTAACTGGGCATTTATTTGGGCATAAATTCGTTTTTGCCCTATTTGCCCAGTTTATGCCCTTTCCGCCCAGTTGGGTTTAAACCCTCTGCCCATCTCTAGTTCCGCATCACAATATTATGCTATGTGCATTTGCACGAGTTATTATGAAAAACACAAAAATCATTATAGGTCTGCCTATAATATTTGAAGAGTTCTCTCGATTTCTCCAGGATCCCATCATCAGATCCTGACCTGGTGTCAATGGGATCACCCTTGAGGTATTACCTATACGCCGAAAAAAGATTTGTTCAAATCGGTTCATAATTGGCGGAGTTATCGCGTAACAAACATAGAAAAAAAAAAAAAACATACGGCTCGAATTGAGAACCTCCTCCTTTTTTTGAAGTCGGTTGAAAATTGAAATCTTGAACTTTCCCGGAACCCCTGAGAGCCTTTCACGGAACCCCAGGGTTCCGCGGAAAACCATTCGGGAACCGCCCTTAACGGAATCCGTACGGAATCCTTCGTGCGCGAGTCCGACTCGCACTTTTTTAGCCGGTTTTTATTCGACTACGCCGAAGGCAGGGTAACGTTGTTTTGTTCCTGTTTTCAGACATCACAACCGTCAATCGACCGTTCATGCAGATAACCACGTCTAGTCCTGTCAACGTGACCATTTCGATTAAGCTGCGAAGAGTCGAGGACTTCTTTGTTGAAGTCGACCATAGTGAGAATGAAGCCAATTACACGGTAAAAATAGTTAATTTTTGGGGTTTCAAGGAACCCTTATAGGAGGGGGAGAGAGGCCTTTGCCCAGGGGCCTGATGCTACTCTGAGAAACGCACTTATACGATTTGCTTGCAATCTATATACGATCTATTTGCGATTCTTTAGGAGCATACCAAATGACGCCATTTTGGGTGTTTACGATGCGATAGCGATCCAATATAAGTGCGTTTCTCAGAGCAGCATCGGGCCCCAGCAGTGGGACATTACAGGCTCGTAATAATAATAATAATATAGGATCACTTTGTTGTTCGTCTGTCCCATGTAATGTAATCTTAAAAACACCAAAATTTTGAGCCTTCACTACAGCCACTGCTATGCGATTCCGCGACTTATGGCCTACACACACTGGGACGGCATGGCAATGGACATTGAATGTCTATGTGTGTTTGAATGTCTATTGGCAAACACTTGCTGTGATCGCTAGATCACGAATTCAGGGCTGAGAAGGGCGGATATGGAATTTTAGGTTAGAATGAGAAATGTAGGTCAAGGTGAGGTTAGGAACGTGAACCAATTAGGTACCTGGTGACTTCTTGGGCGGAGTTCCACAGCTGGCAATCGTTGGCTGCACAGCTGGATGACAAGGGAGCGGGCGGAGCCTCGCTTGGGTGGAAATTTAATCACTAAATGTTCTGCGTGGCACTGGCGTGCACTATCACTCGCGAATTGGGTGGGACCTGCCAGCTGGCGGTTTTTTAGGTACAAATGCGCGGAACCAGCTTCCGGAGCTGATAGGTTGTATGGGTGGCCCTGTGCTGATGAGATGGAAACCTGAGAGCAATTTCAACGCGCGCCGCTGCTCGATCTCGGTCGTAGACGTAGATGCAATGCGGCGTCGCCTCGCTTCGACGATGAGCGCGCACCCTGGCGTCTGACGTCACGCACTACTTTGCGTGAACACTTGCCATACCGTCCCGGTTTGCGTAGGCCTTTACGGGCCAGTTGTCATGGACTAACATGGTACCACATTACATTGCACAACTGCTTTAGAATTTTAGTTATTTTATTTATTGTTTATTTTATTTATTGTTTTATTTATTGTTTTTTTTTTTAAGATTTTTTGTTTATTCCACAGTGGGTATCGCTTAAAGTCAAGCCCAGTACACCGAAGTATTATTACTTCTCGTTTGACAGTGCGCCATGGAATGTCACCGGCGGCGGTCTAGCACACAAGCTATTTAGGTGAGTGAGTGAGATTTATTAATATAAGTATTATTGTCTGCGTGTATAACTACCGGAATGTTACTTGGCCAAGCGTTTGCTGTGTGCGTCTCGCTCTCTCACAAAGTCTGTATTTACATACAGTAAAAACGTTGGCCAAATTGTTTTCCAACCATACTTTGCCTTAGTGATCGCCAACCTCCGATTGGAGATGGCACTCAAAGAGGCAGACTCAAGTGTACCAAGGAATTATCATTTACTTACCGAGAAATTACCCTCCTTCTGGTGTCGTTGGTTAAATACATAGTATCCTAGGTATATGTTAATCTAGCTCATAAACTATATGCATGTAACATCCAAATCCGTCCAGCGCTTTCAGCGTGAAAGAGTAGCAAAAATAAACAACATATACACACACACCCTCACACTTTTAAATTTATTATAAGTAATAGTAGTGGGATGCGATTCATGGGAATTTAATTCAATCCCAATAATGGTTGTGGTCAAGCGGATGTATTTCACATGTGTGTAATAATAATAATAATAAAGTTTATGGGCAAAGACCATGAACTGTAATGCACTTGGCGTAAGCCCGTGCCCAAAGACCCTCTCTAGAAGAGTGACATAAAAAAATATAGGCGTGTAGCACCGTACACGTGTTAGAAGTAAAACTTCTGTAGCTAGATCATTAAGGTCATTCTGTAGCTAGGTACCTATACTATACACCTATACCTACCTATACTAAAAGAGATTTAAATTTCCAATTTTGAGATCCAATCTCTGCTTCAAGTTACTTTTATGTTTCAGACGTCCGATTATTTGAAATTATTTTATACTTGTACTTACTTTTAATACGTCATGTCATTTATTTCCCACCATTCCTTATCTACAATTTGTCGCGCTCGTGGTGATATACTTAACTCATTCAATAGTGTCACTACTATTTGCATCTCGCTCAGATTATATACCATCTGACGTCACGTCTTTAAGCCGTCTCGCTCAAATGTATGCATTGCTTTGCTTGTCTCTGTGCCCAGTCCCTTTATTTAATTGATCGAGTACGTATTTTCAACTATTCCAAGTTAATGTGTACCTGCGGGGCTACCATAAGGCTTGCCACTCACCTCAGTCGCGCAGATAAATGACAAAGAAGATGGCTGAATCAATATATGGACGACTGCCCCAGACATGTACAAAGACTTCTCAACAGCCAATAGCATTTAAATATTCATTCATAAATTTAATTTACTGCGTCTGTATTTAGTTTGTAGAACTAAAAGAAAAAAATAATATATAGGTAAATAAGAGTTGTTACTCAATACTCCGTGATTCCAATATGATTCCGTGACTTTTGCCGTCGCTAGAAATAAGCACCATTTTGCAATAACATGCAACATAACGCCATCTAGCCACTCCTCTGGAAACCTCCTGTTTTCAACAGTTTTGCTAGTTGGCAATTGGCAATTATGTTGCATACAACTCTTAATTATTTAATCATTTCCTTCAAGTTCTACAAACTAACTAAAGACGCAGTAATTTATGAGAGAATATTTAAATGCTATTAATTGGCTGTTGAGAAGTCTTTGTACATGTCTGGGGCAGTCATTTTGCCAAATTGCCAACTCCTTTCGCGTCTCAATGATGTTTCTCCATAAAATAGCGCGCATTCATTATGATATGACATTAAATTGTGACAAAATGCGTGGCTGGGGTGACTGGCGTGCCTTATGCTACCCCCGCTAACCTATACATACCTACTTTGCTAGGATTTTTTAGGGTTACTTCATCGCGAAGCGATGACGTAACTCTTATTTAATTTTATTCTTGACATTTCCTTAGTCCGCCGTACGACATACCTCGATTTTGATATTTTACTTCAACATTATTGACTGGCATGAAGCATTAACTTTAAAATTACAAAAGCTTATTAAAATCAAAATCGTATAATTTCAACAGTTATAACAACAATTCAACTTTAAAATATGTATTACAAAAATTACATACAAACAAATAAGCGAAACAATAAGCCATTAAACTTATGGCTCTTAGCCGTTTACTACAGATAAACATTAAATAGGTAGGTATAACACGTACTTAGTAGCTAAACTGCTAATTTGTGACTTGTCTGCACTATATAATAAAAAGTGGCTTTAGAACAGTTCTAGGTACCTACTTATTGTTTTCAAGAAGTCTTAATGCAGCCATCCATCACATCGGAATTTGCTTGAAAACTAAATATCACATTTGGATGATTCTAAGTGACTTTATGCGATTACTAGCTGCCCGTTGCGCGACTACGCAGCGCGTTTTAGGTACCTATTCCATAGTTACCGGCCACAAAACGATTCGTTCATCATTTTAGAAATCCATATCGACCCGTGTGACATTGATGAAACTCTTTTCTTACAAACTGTATGGATCGCATCGCACAACTGTCAAACATAAGTTCCGGTTCCAACAAAGAGGTTGAACGAAGTAGTTTTTGGTCACGTCACTGGTTTTGGCCATACCGGAAATCAAGAACTCGTGGAAGAATGCTTAAAATAATTTTTATTTGTTAACGTTTCATCAGGTTTTTCTCTCACTAATTAACATTCTTTATTGTACGAATGTATTATTATCTTATCTGATTAGTTAAAAACCGTATTGAAAATAGTTGCGGTTTTAAAAGTCTTCAGCCGACCCTGACGTCACCGATTCCAATTTCCGTTACATTTCTTAGCCACTCGTGATAGCACCCGGCTAGTAGCAATTGAAAAGCAAATATATGAATAACCCACAGTTGAGAGGTTAAATAAATTTTACCCCCGTGCCCCAAGAAGTTTTACTTCAAAAATGAATAACAATAATAATATTTATTTATTCAAAAAGAAAAACTGAAAAAAGTTTAGACAATTTGAGGAACTTAGCTAAAAAGTGACACCTAATGATGGCGATTTGTCTGTCTGTTCCCACTGGTATGCCAGTGTACGCCCAGAAGCATGTGTATATGTTTCCACTGGTATTCCAGTGTACGCCCAGAAGCATGTGTATATGTTCCCACTGGTATTCCAGTGTATGCCCAGAAGCATGTGTATATGTTCCCACTGGTATTCCAGTGTACGCCCAGAAGCATGTGTATATGTTCCCACTGGTATTCCAGTGTACGCCAGAAGCATGTGTATATGTTTATTTTTGGCTAAGGTTTATAATGCGTTGGTTGCAGTTTCAACTATACGATACCGAAGAGTGTTATCCTGATCATAGAATCGGACAACGATCTTTGCGCTGTTGTGTCCATACAGAACAACTCGGTGAGTAACATTTTTAGCCCTCACTACAGCTGTTGTAATACGATTCACTTACAGAATCACGACCCTGGCTGTTTGTGCGCTATGGCTATTGTCTTGCGATTCCTTGTGCGACACTGCTGTAATAACTACTTCTTTTTAACTCGTGTTCTACCTCGTCGCACTTACAGTCTATTCGTGATAAGAATGCAGTAAAGTCATCACTGTCCGGCGGCCTAGCCACGCCCCGTAACCAATCAAATCGTTTCAAGTTCACAGTGACCAGTTGAAGGCAAACTTTCGAACGCGAAGGTTGTCCTGTGAGTCTGTGTTAACAGATTTAAATTTAAATTTCACTGCATTCTTATCAAGAATAGACTGTAGTTATTTATTCTCGTTTTTTTAAGCCGTCTATAGGTGCCGCCATCCACGACGACGCGTGACGTAGCTATTTGCATCTTTCTCTTTTATCGGGGCACTCTGCTGAAAGACAAAGATGCAAAAAGCTACGTCACGCGACGTCGTGGATGGCGGTACCTACATATATTTGCATAAGTGTGTGAGGCCCGGTTTCTCATAGACATTTTTCTTCAAAATTGCGCGACAGATTGTCAAACTCCGTTTAAATGTAGTTTGGGTTGCTGGAAGATTCAACTGACAGACTGTCAGCAGTTTGTCAAGATCTCAAATTCAAACCTCAGATATGAAACTGTTGAGTTGTTGACATTGACAGTTTGTTGAAAAGTTGGAGAAAGGAGGAACAAAGAGTTTCATATCTGAGGTTTGAATTGGAGATCTTGACAAACTGCTGACAGTCTGTCAGTTGAATCTTCCCGCAACCCAAACTACATATAAACGGAGTTTGACAATCTGTCGCGCAATTTTGAGGTACGAGAAACCGGGCGACGATCTGTCGCGCAATTTTGAGGAAAAAGGTCTACGAGAAATCGGGCTTTCTAACGCAGTTTATTAGAAAATGTAGCCCATTAATGTCCCCACCGAGGGGCACAGGCCTTTAACCGGATCCGAGTACGATTGAGCCATATTCCACCACGGTGGCTCAGTTTTACGACTACTACATACTACGAAGTAGTGATAGTAGCCGGGACCTACGTGCCATCCGAAACACGGAGCGTCCGATAATGTACTTAAGACAAATTAATCATCTCATTGGTACATGGTCAGCACCGGGATTCGAACCTGCATCTCCTTCGTGAGACTTTATTAGTAAAGACTTTATTTGTTTGTATTTATTTTCCCAGTGTCCAGTGTTCGACAACGAAGCTGACGTACTATACCAGGGTTACCACTTAACGATGACTACCAAAGGAGGGATAACTCTCACGGTAAGTACAGTACAGACACGGCCGGATGCACACACCCTTGCTCAAACTAAGTGCTGCTTGAATGTAGAAGGAGACCTGGTAAATGCGTTTATTTTTAGCATATATCAGCTATCAAAAGCTGGCATGTTCAACACATTGAAACTTTGCGCTTGTGTGTGTAGGTCTGTGAATAAGCGCGACGTTGCAATATTATATTTTTCTGGTCCCCACGAGTTTCTCAGTGTGGGGCCACAAGAAAAAAATGTGGCATTCACAAAATGTATGTTAATTAATTGTTATTAAATGATGTATATTTGTTTTTCCGCAGCAATCCATGTTCCCTTCCGGATTCTACATCGTGTTCATCGTGAAAGAGACAGACGACGAGTGCACGGGAGCGAGCGAGACAGCAACAGTCGCGGTGGAGGGGGGGCGGTGGGAGGAGGGGGTGCGGCACGCGGGGGGGCAGGACCGGCTGAAGAGTTTCAGGTGAGCTCATCACATCTAGGGTTTGCAAGATCCGGAACTTTTTACTATCCGGATATTATCCGTTTTGAAATTTGATTATCCGGATATCCGGATAATATCCGGATATTTAAAAAAATAAAAATACAGAGTAAAATGTATAGAAATAGTTGTTTATTTAACTAAATGGCCTGCGGATATTTAAAAACAAAATAAAATGCATGGAAATTGTTGTTTATTGAACTGAATGGACTGATGTGATCGTATGTAAAACAGCTTAAGTAATTTGGAAAGTTAAATCTTAACGAAAAAGTGGCGAATTTGACGAAGTGGTGAGTTTGACGAAATGGTGAGTTTGAGAAAGTTGTGACTTTCAGAAAGTGGTTAGTTTGAGACACGTCCTTTCCAATGACACCCCAAGGGATGACAACAGTACAGTAGTGCCTGTAGACAAACGCTAAGAATAGCGAAACGATACAATCAACTTTTTATGTATGCGATTTGACATTTGTAATCTTAGCGAAGCAAAATGGAAAATCGCATACATAAAAAGTTATCGTTTCGTTTCGCTAGCGTTAGCGTTTAACATTGTCTAGGGGGCAGGCATTATTCAATACTCCAATTTTTAGGGTACCGTACCCGAAGGGTGCCAAACGGGACCCTATTACTGAGACTTTGCTGTCCGTCTGTCCGTCCGTCCGTCCTGTCTGTCACCGGGTCCGTCTGCACGAACCGTAATAGCTAGAAAGCTGAAATTTTCACAGAATGTGTATATCTGTTGCCGCACCAACCACAAATACTGAAATACGAGAGATATTGCAAATTAAAGGGGGCCCCGATACAAGAGACGTGTTTAGATACACTTACGCATTTCAAAATGGAGATCTTGACTGAAACTGTTTATTTATTGTCATAGCAACCATGTCATAGACTACACATTTAAATATGATAGCATATTTCGCGTCAACCCACATGGTTGTGGTTAGCCGGTGCGGTATGATGTAGACTCTCAATCCGGAGGTCGTCGGTTCAAATCTCGTGAAGGCATAAACTTTTTAAATTTTCTTTTTGTTTATTTTTTTATTGTTTTGAGTGCTTTTGATTTGTTGTACGATGGTACGGTACCCTTCGTGTGCGATACCGACCCGCACTTAACCGATTTTTTTTGTTGCAGATTTCGGGTAATAGCAACGATATCCTACAAAGAGTATTTGACAGCTGCTTTGGTCGCTTTGGCTCTGACCTTGCTGTTCTACATCCTCGCGGTCATGCTGACCTACTGTCAGTGTGTGTGGAAAGGTGTGTATTTAAAGCGTACAGAGATTCATAATTCATTATTTCTTTCGTATTTTTCGTATACAAGGTGTAAATGAATTAACGCAAAATGAGAAACCACTTTGTTAGGGACATCATTCTGAGCAACTTTAATTATAAAACCGATTTGATCAGAGCAATTTTATTTTTCACTTTCCAGTACATTTTGGCCTGAGTGGGTTAGCTGATTTGTATGGAGAATTAAAATCTGTGATGGTCTATTAGGTTTTACGTTTTCTTTTAACGCAGAGATTGCGGTTTCGAAGCCTGCGCTGACTATGTACGAATATAGTATGGATATGGCGCATAAGCATGTACAGTACTATACCCTATCCAATATCACAGCTAACTTGACAGCTAACCTAAAACTTCATAGAATCCACTTTTTAATCACTAGGGATGATGTTACCAAAACAATCGGAAAGAATCGAAATTGTTTATTCAGTTGAACTAACAGAAGAGTTGTCATCGCCATCACTGCTATTAGCACTTAATTATTATTATTATGAGCCTGTAATATCCCACTGCTGGGCAAAGGCCTCTCTCCCCCTCTTCCACTCCATTCGATCCTGAGCGGTCTCCTTCCACTCTTTATCCCGTAGACCCAACTCATCTCTCCATCTCTTCCTGGATGCACTTAAAGATATTATTATTTCATTTTCAACCATATTTAAGGTTAACTGAAGAATCAAAAATAAAATGTTAGACAACTTTCCGATTCACAAATGTTTAATGGGTGTATCGATTCTTTTGAATAATCGATTTCAGTCGATTTCAATGGATTTTTACTAACAGGCTAAGATTGACATCTGTCAGGTTGGCTGTTATATTGGATAGGGTATAATATAGGCCATTGTTTTGACCCGAGTATGATACTCGCGGCGTTTGACTTCACGGGAGAAAGGGAGAGCGAGACGAGACCCGACGACCGACGTGCCAAAACAATGGCCTAGTACTGTATGTTTATGTTTGTCCTCCAGAGGAGGTGTTGGTGGTGATTCCGCCCCTGCCCACCGCCGGCCCTTCGATGTCAGGACTGGGGCAGCCCGGGACCAGCGAACAGGACCTTTTGCCGAGTGAGTGGTTATGCTGTGGCTTTTGAGAGGTGTCATATTTTTTGACGGGTATCATGGTTTTTGACAAGTGACATGGATAATTACATATTTTTTCGGACGATTTAATAATCAACAGCGCCTGCGATGGGCTAGCCACCTGTCTCGCAAAAATCTATATGAGAAAGGACATGACGGTATTAGATGTTATTTTAGCATTCGTCAATAATTTAACAGGTTTTGATATTTGACAGGTGTCAGTATTTTGACAGCTGTCAATATTATGACAGGTGTCGATATTTTGACAGATGACGATATTTTGACAGGTGTAAACATTTTGACAGGCATACCATTTGACAGATTGACATTAACCTTCCCCCCGACCATGCTCTAGGCGGGCGAGCATGGTCGGGGGGAAGGTTACTGTCAATCTCGCCGGCAGTCGCTCGGGCTCCGAGTTCGAGTGTGAGACGCACACAGACACGGTACGCACAGTCGCACACATGTGTACTGCAAAGCTAAGCGTAGTCGCACACATGTGCAGCTGCGGCGATGAGCTAGCCACTGGTCACGCATAATGGAGTATAGAATATATGGCTAAACCTGGTCGTAACCGGTTCGCTAAGGCACATGCGGGCCAAAATAACAATAGCCACAATAGATGTGCGAGCGAGAGAGTTAACTGTGCACCGCCACCTGAATGGGAAAGGACACTATTGTTTTAGTAGCAGCTATCAATAATATTGACACTATCGATATCGATATTTTGACAGATGTCGATATTTTGACACCTATCGATATTTTGACAAGTGTCGATATGTTGATAGGGTGTCAATATTTTGACAGCTATCGATATTTTGACAAGTGTCGATATGTTGATAGGGTGTCAATATTTTGACAACTATTGATATTTTGACAAGTGTCGATATGTTGATAGGGTGTCAATATTTTGACAACTATTGATATTTTGACAAGTGTCGATATGTTGATAGGGTGTCAATATTTTGACAACTATTGATATTTTGACAAGTGTCGATATGTTGATAGGGTCTTAATATTTTGACAACTATTGATATTTTGACAAGTGTCGATTTTTGACAGGTTAGAACATTTTGACAGGTGTCGATATTTTGACAGGTGTTAATATGTTGACAGGCTCCTTAAGCGTTTTGACAGAAACCCTATCTTTCCACCCAACCAGGCTCGGAGGCTGGCGAGGGCGCCCCATTGGTCGCCGGCAGCCGCTCCGGCTCCGAGTCCGAGTGTGAGACGCACACGGACACAGTGCGCACGGTCGCACACATGTGTACCGCCAAGCAGAGCGTGCAGGCTAGACGCTCGGACAGGTAATCATATTCATATTCTTTATTGAACTGTAACTTAAAATTAAAACTTAAATAACATTTAGTGCGCAAAGGCGAGCTTATCTTTAAAGAGAGACTTCTACCAGCAATCCTAGGCAGGACAGGAAAGATGGTGCTGAGAGGATAGTCCTAAAAGATAAAAATAAACTGGATAAAACTACTTACACTATTGATGTACAATTACTTTGTAAATAATACAGCCTAAAACATAGATAATAATATAATAAATAAAGTTATACATAGTGTAAATAAGAACTACTCAGCATACATGCACATACATAGATATAATAATAATACCTATTAACAAAGAGAAAGGAAATGCTTTTTTATTATTTTCTTAAAAATATAAATAGTAGGACTGTCCCTTACATATAGCACAGGGAAGAATTCGTTTATTGCTTATCCATTCAAGAGCAACACGGCTTCCTCACGGAGGGAGACGGCATATTGCACTTTTACGGGGGGCGCCACTTTTACGCAACTTAATGTAACGAACTTGTCATCAACACTTTCATGTCTCATTGGTCATCAGGCGTTAGTTTGTGATTTGTAATTTCTTTATTGTACTCAGATGATGACCAACAGATATCTTATAGAAAAATCGTGTGCAAAGGCGAGCTTATCTCTAATAAGAGATTTCTTCCAGCAAACCATGTTGGGTAGGAGACGTGGTACCACATGTCACCGCGCGCCAGAAGATCGCTGGCAAGCGTGGCATTTAGGGGACACGTTCCCTTTATTGTGTAGATTTATTAGATTAGATTCTGGCCTAAATATCTTGCCTAATCAGAAGAAAATTCAGAAGTCTCTTCATAGATGCTCATAATTTGCCACTTCAGGAAACTCCTTACTCTTAAAACAGGACAGTACTGTCCTGAGATCAGAGCAGGGGGCCCTCGCCCAAGGCGACTTTTTGTAGCTAGCTACTAACGCGCGTTAGTCGCATCTGCAACGCGCTACAGAAGCGATGCCAACGCGCTACAGCATCGCGACTGTATCGATGCAAACGCGCGATCGTGTCGGACGACATCGGGGAAATCGCAGGCATTGCCGTTACTGAGTCGCGTTTGCATCGCGACGGAATCGTGGTTACGTGGGCGACGGTAACCAACTAGCGACCGCATCGCGACTGTGTCGATGCGAACCCGCGACAGCATCGCTGCAAAAAGTCGCCGTGGGCGAGGGCCCTTAGGTTCTGTTTTGTGGGATTTGTGATACTTTTCGTGAATATAGTGTTGTGATTTCAGATATTTCTGGAGCGCGCTGACTGTGGCTGTGATCTACGCGTTGCCTGTTGTACAACTACTGGTCACCTATCAAAATGTACGTTTTATGTTGTTGTGTTGTTGCCTCCGCACAAATCGCGGCTACGATGAATATCCTTGAACGATCTATTTTATTCAGGGTATACTCGTAACAGAGGTTGTTAGGGAGACCATTCTGAGCAACTTCAATTTCAATTCAATTCAATTTATATTTATTGCAATAAACAACATGTTATAAGGTCTTAAATAATTACAGTTCAGTCTCAATGTCATTTTACCCTTAGGGCGTAGCAATATTAAGGTATTAAGGATGAAAAACGTATGGAACAATGAAAAATAAAGTTGCTCTGATCAAATCGGTTTCATAGTTAAAGTTGCTCAGAATGATGTCCCTCCCTACCAACCCCCTAAAATATGACTACACCTTTCTGTTACACCCTGTATGGACTCGGTCCCATGTCCCTTACAAAGACATGTTTTGCCGCTGACCGGCTGTTGGATGTTTTAACATCGTCCTGTTTCAAAGTATGTTATGTAAGTAAAGACGATATCTGTGGCGCAGAGCGGTTGTGGCACTGCCTACCAGTCTTGGATGTTTAATTGTTTACATGTTTGTGATGTCACTGTTTCTGGTATCCACGACACAGGGTATCCTACTGGGTCAGAAGCAATGTACGTGCCAGATTCTGCAAGGGAATCGCATGCCAATATCTATAGCGAGAGCGCGAAACACCTTGTCACCAATTCTACAAACGGATGGCATGACGGTTGCTGATGCGAGGGCGCGGAAACCCGTTTTCGGCTTGGCGACGTCCGAGACGTGCCGCGCCGGCTACAAACAAAACTGCCCCCCTACCGCGCAACCGGTGTCGGCATCGGCATCGTGTTTAAACGCGCAAGAATGAACTTTATCATTATGACAATACGGCAAGTCAAACATGAAGCCGATGCCGACAGCGGCTGCGTGGTAGGGCCCCTGGTTTTTGCGCCCACTGCCAAGCCATCCTTTTGTAGATTTTAATAAAAAAATAATAATAAAAAAAAATATTTTATTAATATCTACTTTATTTTATGCAAGTAATTTGTGAATATATTTTTGGTTGAGCCTAGTACCCACGACACAGGGACAAGTGTGGGACTAGTACAGCTTCTGGCATAACGGTTGTGTAAAATAAAGATTTTCATTTTCATGTATGTTTATATCTGTGTTACCATTACCAGATGGTGTTCCAAACCGGAAACCAAGACCTCTGCTACTACAACTTCCTGTGCGCACACCCGCTGCTCGGACTGTCGGACTTCAACCACGTGTTCTCGAACTTTGCGTACGCGGCGCTGGGCGCGGCGTTCATAGCGCAAGTCAGGAGGCGCCAGAAGAGGGGACACAGTGTGAGTATACTGCTGGCCCCACACTAGGATACTGCTGGCCCTACACTGGGATACGCCGTGTCGTGGGAACCAGAAACAGCGATAGCTGAACGTCCGGCTCGAAGGTCCAACTTGTCTATTTAGTATCTACTAAAGGGGCGATCTTTTCAAACTCAGATAAACAGTCATATAGGTTTTTTGAAATTTCAAGTACATGTAAAATGTCAAATTCTTCAGGTAAAAAGGCAGATAAACAATTCAATTTTAGGAGTGAATTCACACATATCAGTGATCCCTCCCACCGATCCGGCACCGTACCGGCACCGATCCAGCACCGGTCCGGCACAGTTCCATGTCAGTGATGCCTCCCACGGATCCGGCATCGGTCCGCCACCGATCCGGCACCGGTCCGGCACAGTTCCATGTCAGTGAAAAATATTCTTTCATACATTCTCTATGATTGACGGACTTTTGCGAGGGGAAAACCCACTCCTTAGAAAAGAAATAAAAGCGTAGTTGTAAAATACATCGTAAGTCTTGTGGTGCTTGGGGAACAAATTTTTAAGACGGGGGCACAGAAGAGGTAATGATACTCCGTACAGAACGGCCACTCCCTTCCCCGCGCTGATTCATATACCGCACCCCGCCCCTGGCGTCAAAAGATAGGTTAAAGGATCAATAGACAGGGCTGAACGGCGGACGAGTGACGACGCGTATACTTTAATATCGCTGCATTTGCCGCGCCACCAGCCCTAGCAAAGTTTACGTACACATTAGCACGTATACAAACATCATTTACTCAACAAGTGTGCTCGACACAACATGGTCGGACGGGAAGGCGCTGTTAACCATCACACAGGTTTTACACCTAGCTTGGTTAACAACGCTGTACCGAGAGATATTTGTCAATGTACCCACAATAAAACACATACTTACTTGCTTGCACTGAATAAAATGTACCGATGTCAGTTATGCAATAAATTTTCATTATTTCATTATTATCATTTGGTTATGTAGTAGTAACAGGTGATTATCTTACCAGCGTTCTATGGAGTGTCCGAGGTGTGACGGGGGGCTATGATAGAGATATAAGTGTAGTTGGAAAAATATACCAAGTGGCTTTGTGGTACCTCGAAGATTGATGAATGACGGGGGCTTGGGGGGCAGAGCAAGTTATGATTTAACTGTTAGATTTTTTTCCATCCAATGAACCCCCAGACGTGGGCGAAGCCGCGGGTTACAAGCTAGTTATTTATATAAAATCACTGAGAATGATGACAATGGTGACCGCTGTCCCCAGGAATTGGGCATCCCGCAGCATCACGGACTGTTCTACTCCATGGGGCTGGCGCTGATGATGGAGGGCGTCCTCTCAGCCTGCTACCACCTCTGCCCGAATAAGATGAACTTCCAGTTCGGTGAGATGTTCCCTCCACGCTTGACTCGACCCAACTTAAGAGTTTGTTGTTGCGTTCAAATTGAAATGAACTCTAACTTTCGTGTTGAACTTCAACTTTGAACTTGATTTTGTACTTGAACATTGACTTTTATCTTTGATTTCATTTTTAATATTGCACTTTGCACTTATACATCGGACTTTACCTTTGAACTTGAACGTTAACCTTCCCGCGAGTCCGTGACTTTGACAGTGGGTACCAAGACGTCAATAAAAGTCCATTGCAAGGAAATTAAAACTGAATTTCCCCTAATTTTAATGTCAAATATTTTTCTTTTTCGCCCTTCCGAAGAAGACAGGCGAAGAACGGAAAGGGTTAAACAGTTCTTCACAACACAAGTTTTTTATTGAATTTAGAACTTAAAATTTGAACGCTCAACTTAAACTTGAACTTTAAATTTGAACGACAATGTTAAAACTTGAACTTGCACATGCATACACTATGAACTTGAACTTCATCGATCTTGAGGTTTGAAGTTGAATTTTGAACTTGCACTTGAACTTTGAACTCTGTCCCCGCAGACTCGTCGTTCATGTACGTGATCGCAGTGCTCTGCATGGTGCAGTTGTACCAAAACCGGCACCCGGACGTGAATGCGCGCGCGCACGTCACGTACATGCTGCTCGCCGTCGTCATGGCGATCGGTGAGTGACGTCATAAAAAATAAACGGTCAAGTGCGAGCAGGACTCGCGAAGAGTTCCGATCACACTTGTAGAGCGTAATACGTGGAAATAAAAACTAAAATATTATGTCATCCATGTACTTAAATTAAATATTTTAGTAGAAAGATAGTTTGTTTATTCATTCCTCAAAGTTAAATGTACTGTGTAATAATAAGTATGACCTGAATTGACCTGTAATTGACAATTATAAATAAAAAAACTGAACTGAACTAAACTGTTTAGTTTTTTTTTACATATTTGATCCTTTCGTACTAAAATATTTTAATTATTTAAAGATAGAAACCAACCTGGGTTATGCGTTAATTAAGGTACTACAGTCTATTCGTGATAATAATGCAGTGAAATTTAAATCTGTTAACACACACTCACAGGACAGGACACAACCTTCGCGTTCGAAAGTTTGCCTTCAACTGGTCACTGTGAACTTGGCTTGATAATTGGAAACGATTTGATTGGTTACGGGGCGTGGCTAGGCCGCCGGACAGTGATGACTTTACTGCATTCTTATCACGAATAGACTATACGTTACAATGTATGTAAAGCTTAAATTTCATTCAAGGTGTTTGCGGCATTATGTACCCATCCATTGGCTTCTGGGTGATCTTCACGATACTTCACCTCACCGCATGCACCTACCTGACGTTGCAGATCTACTACTTCGGAAGGCTGAAGCTGGGTGAGTTGATGTTGATGATGATGACGTCTCTCATTAGAGATAAGCTCGCTTTTGTACACTTTTACTATGTTATTTTGTCCTGTGTATTTTGCTTGTGTGAAATAAAGAAAATTATGGCGATGATGATGATCCAGTGTCCCAGTAGCTCTTTCAAATTCAAATTACATTCGTTTTAATTGACTTTGAACTTGGACTTATTTCTTGAACTTTGGGCAATCCACTTGAACTGTGATCTGCAACTTTGAACTTGTACTAGAATATTGAAACTTCAACTTTGAACGCGGACTGGAATATTGAAATTTTAACTTTGAAATTGAACTTGAATGTTGATGCTACGTTAAGAATGTGAAGTTTGAACTTGGACAGGTCGTATAAAATATCTCTCTCTGATTGGTCGGCGTCATTTTAAAGTATTTAAAAAACCTTCTCAAGGGTCTCATCTAATAATTGACTCTATTCCGTGCGTCACAGAGTGGTCTCTCGCCCGACGCTCGCTAACAGCGCTGCGTGCTAACCGCGCCGGCGCCTGTATCCCCGGCTACCGCGCGCGCGCCGCGCTGTTAGCGCTTGCCAACGTCGCTAACTGGGCGCTCGCTATTTACGGGTGAGTTTTCATTTATTGTCTTGTAAGAAACCCTAAATTCCATTGCTACAGCCCCCTGCACTAGCTGAATGCGAATAAGTAACTGGAGTAAAATCACATAAATAGTCTTTGGTCACACCTCGGACACTTCATAGAACGTTCGTAAAATAATCACCTATTACTACTACATAACCAAATGATGTTTGTATACGTGCAAATGTGTGCGTAAACTTTGCTAGGGCTGGTGGCGCGGCAAATGCAGCGATAATTAGTAAACGCGTCGTCACTCGTCAGGCGTTCAGCCCTGTCTATTGATCTTTTAACCAATTCTTTTGACAGGGGTGGGGTGCGGTATCTGAATCAGCGCGGGGAAGGGAGTGGCCGTTCTGTACGGAGTACTATTATCTCTTCTGTGCTTTGGTTCAAATCTGGAATTGTGCAAAATTCGGCCTTCGGCCTCGCAATACACTAGTATCGGTGCATATACCGGCTTTCGGCCTACAGAAGTGCGGAATTCTGTTGCTCAAGCCATCATTGTGAATACTTCTAAATGTCCGGAACCTTATATTAAAGATAGATCTAAATACTATTTCTTACTCACATATGGTTTAGGGATGATTTATTTTACAACGGGGCGTGTCCGGGTGCGGTTTTGCACAAAATGTGCTGTTTATCTATAAAGTCGTGACATTAAATAATGGCAACATATTTATTTATCATTACAGCTAATGCCAAGTCGGCACAAATATACAAAATTCAATTATTTCTTATTAAATTACAATAACCTGAATACAGGTAACAAATTCATTCAATAATAATAGCGCAATACAATAGTAGGTCATAATTTCATAAAATAGAGGAACAACACAGTCATACAATCACCTCACAGAACCTGCCACATTCTCTCGCTAAATCCCTCCATGCATCCCCAAACACATCATTCTGCGGTGCTGCAGCCAACAGTGCGTTGAGGCTGTCCCTCGCCCAAACCAGCGGAGACTGCCGGCGCGCCACTGTGTGTCGCGTGCCGCCCGCTAGCAGCTGGTGCCTGCGCGCGCGTCGGTAGTTGTCAGGCGCGTTGGTAGTTGTCAGGCACGTAGAGCGCGCATACGGCACTGACAAGCGCTGAGCAGTCATTGTCGCCTCGCAACCAACAGACAGACAATATATGACTTACTAGGGCACCACTGCGGACACTCCCAGTTTTAAAATAAATCACCCTCATACTGGTGCTCTCCCCAGCGTGGTGACCCACCGCAAGGACGTGGCCAAACATCTCCTCGCGATCCTCATGGGCAACGCCATCCTCTACATGGCGTTCTACGTGTGCATGAAGCTGCTGCACCGCGAGAGGATCGCCGTGTACACGTGGCTGTACTTCGTGCTGGCGCATGCGGCGTGGTTTGTGGCCGGTGCGCTGTTCCTGCAGTCCAAGACTAAGTGGTCGGTGAGTTGTTATTTGTTGAGGGAAGCGCGGAAGACATGAGAAACGCTGACGTTGCACATGAGTTCTTCTGCAGGGTGTAACAGAAGGGTGTAGGTAGTCATATTTTAGGGAGCAACTTTTACTATGAAACCGATTTGATCAGAGCAAGTGTGTAAGTTTTTATAATAAAATACCTAATGAAGCAACGGACCTACCAGAAGGAGGTTCAATAACTATGTCAAAAACGGCCTATTGAAGAAGTCTTATTACAGTGTAAAAGAATATTTAGATGACAAAACTGCATGGTCTTTACCATCTCAGCGCACAGAAATCCAAAGAGGGGCGATGGACTGAGTCAGTACGTCTCTCCTCGGTGTATTTCCTTAGACTTAAGTAGAAATACATAACATTGTATTTTTAAGTATTTGTAATTTTAAGGCTCTGATATTTTAAAAGAGGTACGGGGGAGGTTTCTTGCCCTTCTTTGCTCCATCCCTAAGCCCACAACTTCCGAACGGGCGGTAGTATACAAAAATATTAATATTATATTGACGTTGACTAAGTAATATGTATGATTTTATGGTCAATAAAAATTTTGAACTGAACTGAACTGCAACTTTATTAATTTTGGTCCGAGCGGTCAGCTGATTTGTATAGAGAAGTTAAAATTAAAGTTGCTCTGATCAAATCGGTTTTATAGTGAAAGTTGCTCAGAATGGTGTCCCTAACAACCCCCTAAAATATGACTACACCTTTCTGTTACACCCTGTATAGAGCTCTTTACTCCACTTGCTAGCTCTGTGTAAATTCCGGATTATGGTCAGAGACTCGTTAAACACGACGGTTTCAGTTAACGTACTTCTAGGTGGCGCTAATCTTAGAATAAATCCTAAATATCTTAGCGCCATCTCGTGGTATTTGCAATTTTTCGATGGTGCTGCACCAAGCGATAATGGACTCGAACAAAAGAAGCTTCCGTAGCATCTCAGTTTTCGCCAGTGTCATATTCTAGGTGGTCTATCTGTATTAGTATAATATTATAGTATCATTGGTTTACCTCACTCCCTCCACCGAGTCTCCTCGCAAGCTCCGCCGCTATGTCAGCCTGCGACGGCGGCGATGTTTGTATATTTGCTGTTTGTATGTTCGATGATTGTATGTTTGTGGTCTGCCATCTCGTGGTATTTGCAACTTTTCGATGGTGCTGCACCAAGCGATGGCCTTGAACTAAACCTTCCGTAGCATCTCAGTTTACGCCGGTGTCATATTTTGTTCTAGGTGGTCTATCTGTATTAGTATAATATTATAGTTATCTGTGGTACTAACACAGTAAACACTCCGCCCGCAGCAAACCCCGGCGGGGTCCCGCGTGCACAACGCGCAGTGCTCCGCGTTCCGCTTCTACGACTCGCACGACCTCTGGCACATGTGCTCTGCGGCCGCGCTGTTCCTGTCCTTCAACGTCCTGCTGACCATCGACGATCTACTGGCGAACACCAACAGAGAGAACATACCAGTCTTCTAACTGCTGCCAGTGTTCGGACTGTTTGATTGGAACTGCCAGTGTTCGGACTGTTTGAATGGAACTTCCAGTGTTCGGACTGTTTGATTGGAACTGCCAGTGTTCGGACTGTTTGATTGGAACTGTCAGTGTTCGGACTGTTTGTGTAGAACTGCCAGTTTTCGGACTGTTTGATTGGAACTGCCAATGTTCGGACTGTTTGATTGGTTCTACCAGTGCAGCAGTGTTTTAACTGTTTGATTGGTTCTACCGGTTTTACAACTTTTTAATTCAATAAACATAATTAACAAATACAAGTAGGTACAAAGGCGAGCTTATCTGTCAGAAGATATATCTTCCAGCAAAGCTCGGAAAGACGAGATATAACTAAGCAACAGGTAGAACTGTTCTGAGAGGGAAGGGGTTAAAACTAGACAAGTGGAACATTTTACGCAGCTTATAAATACTTTACGCAGCTTTACCCACTTAATAATTTATAAAAACTTTAGTTTAATTTTACTTTAACTTAATAATTGTAGTTTACTTTCAACATAATAATATTATTTAAGTACGTTGTTAAAAGTTAGCCCTATCTATTATGCTACATGTGGATGATGTTGTGGGCTCCACAGGTCATACCATTGTTACCACTGTATTGTGCGGCTGTTTTTCATCCCAAATGAATAAAATAAAATAAAAGAGGCGTGTCCGAAGGGCGACCTCACAATCGTAGTACTTACATCTACAGCACATGGCCTCGACCAGAGTGGTGGCTCTTCTGCGGTGGCGACGCCGGCCGCGGAATATTGAACATATGAAACGACCGCTTGCGTCGATACTGAAGTGACAAGGAAGTGAAGGGTAGTGCTAAAGTGTGGCCCGCCCGCCGCGCACGTCAACGCGATGTCACTCTGCCCGAGGCGCATGGCTACAGAACGAGCTACGGTAAATGCGAGGCCGAATGCCGAGACATGTGCTCCAAAGTCGGTCATGGCCCAGTGTGGGAGGCCGGAGGCAGAGCCGAATGTGTCACTGTAGTTATGATTATAGATGTGCCGAGCCGGCAATATTGCCGCAATGTTGCCGGCACATCTATAGCTATGATAAACGCTGGTGTGTCGTGTATACCTACTACTATAAACGTTGCTGCGATAGTTTTGCTCTCAGTCGAATAAGTAACAAAAAATTGTACATTTTATTGTTTTATTAACTACCAAACAAACTGTTTACCGAGCTGACGTCCACAACAAACTGTTTACCGAGCTGACGTCCACAACATAGTTGGCGTGGGTTCTGTCTATTTAACCATTTTCTTAGATTTCTTTTTTTCCTCCGTTCTCCATAAATGCGATGTTCTTGTAATGTTTTCTGAAAAATAATGTTTTAGTTGATTAGTATTTTTCAATAAATCTCCTATATTGTCAAGTAATAGTTTTAAACTCAAGACCGAAACTGAGTGAACATGAACATGAGACAGAACGAGTTTGTCAGGTCGTCATCCTGTATAAATAACTAAATAACCGGCCAAGTGCGAGCCGGACTCGCGCACGAAGGGTTCCGTACCGTATCTATAAAAAACCGCAAAAAAAACATGTTGCATGGGAGCCCCCCTAAATATTAATTTAATTATTTAGTTTTTAAGTAAATAATATAGGTACTCAATATATTGTGAACATTTTAAGCGTCTACCATTATCAATATCGAGCAAAAATATCACGTTTCTTGTATGGGAGCCCCCCTTATTGAATTTATTTTGTTTTTAGGGTTCCGTACCCGAAGGGTGCCAAACGGGACCCTATTACTGAGACTTCGCTGTCTTCTGTCTATCACCAGGCTGTATCTCATGAACCGTGGTAGCTAGACAGTTGAAATTTTCACAGATGATGTATTTCTGTTGCCGCTATAACAACAAATACTAAAAAACAAAATAAATTTAATATTAAGGGGGGGCTCCCATACGTGTTTTTTTCCCCGTTTTTTTATAGATAATGGTACGGAACCCTTCGTGCGCGAGTCCGACTCGCACTTGGCCGGTTATTTAGTATTTGTTGTTATAGCGGCAACAGAAATACATCATCTGTGAAAATTTCAACTGTCTAGCTACCACGGTTCATGAGATACAGCCTGGTGACAGACAGACGGACGGACGGACAGCGAAGTCTCAGTAATAGGGTCCCGTTTGGCACCCTTCGGGTACGGAACCCTAAAAAACACGCTTTAAACGGATATGCCTTGGCCTCCTTTCGGCTCCATCATCAGACCCTCGACCTCATCCGGGACCAAAGTACTTATAGACGATTCAGATGAGCCCAAACTCGATAGGGTTGCGTCGTTTGGTAACAGTTCCCTGGCCACCTTCCGTCTCCATCATCAGATCAGCTCCATGTCTGTACAATATTGCATTGTCAGCCAACTTATAATACTTATAACTTCTACATACGTATGCAAAATTTCAGCCCAATCGGAAAACGGGAAGTGAGTGGGCCAAAATAGCGTACGAAGATTCCGTAACAATCACACATACAAGCTTTTATTAGCATCACTTTTGTTTATTTAACAAATCGAGGTAACCGTCTTAATTATGTACATTTACATCACATAAACCACGGAGGTTTGTGCGTGATTCTGGCATTCATGCGAGCCGGGTACAGTAATTGTTAAATATACGTGGGTACACGTGGACATTTCGTGAAGTATCGTACAATTCAAAACGGCTGGAAAAGAAGACGTTCAGGCCGTACGGCTTTGATTGCCTTTGCCTTTCCTAAAATAAAGATTAAAAAAATGAGCCTGGCGTCAGACTAGCGCCAGCGGACAGTAGAATACGAAGTAGGCTGGCGTCACGCTGGCATCACGCTGGCGCTTGTGAGTTTTAGTAGAATACCAAATGCGTCGTATTAAAGTTTGTGCCAGGCTTGTGGTATGCTTGTGTACAGTAGAATACGGGCCCAGGTTGTTTGTAAGAAAAGTAACTGGTAGGTAACTGGCTAGGGAGTCTGGCTATCCTAAGTTTATTCTTGTTTGTCTATTTTTGTGTTGATTTAACTCGGGGACCAGATGGAATGGATGATGTTGATGAATGATGTTGTTCAGAAGAATGTAGGTGACATACAAGTGATGCTAATAAAAGCTTACGCAAATTTAAAATGGGCTTTTTAGACAGAATGTGCTGATGAAAACCGGGATTTTAACAACTAGTCTAGAGCCCTTTTGTTTATAGGAGAGGAAAAACTGAAAGAACTACATGTTAATTAACGGTTCTTTATTTTAATTAATTACTTACTAAAAATAAATAAATCATTACCAAATATAACACATCACTATCACTACACAAATGGTAACAAAATTTGCACATATACGTTACAGATCAAAATACATAGTTTTGATATTTAATATCAGTGGATACAGTTGTCTAATGAATTATTATATAAAATATTTACATACTCATGAGTGTATTTTATTCAGGACACCATATGAAATATATTTGGTATAGCGGGATGCCTACTAACGCCCTTATTGGCTTTTAGAACTTTTTGTTTATTAGCCGACAATCTCTAGGAGCCGTAAAACGAGATTATTGGGATAATGCGATAACATGAATGCAATGTGTTACATATTGTATGGATATTACAAAGAAGTAACCAAGGCCGACTATGGATTCCGCTAATAAATCGAACGACAGTGCCCATTAATATAGATATCATATCACTGGTTTGAAGGTATCCTAATACTTTTACCACTGCGTTTTTAAAACAAGTTTATTCGACACTTTGGCGTGATTAGGAACTATTATAGCCCACAGCTCTAGAGATGTTAAAAGTAAACATTTTTAAAGATATTATTGTCCAGTAAACCTAGAAATTAACAACGAGAATATGGCGTCACGCTTTTTCCCATATGGGTTGGCAAAGTTAACATTAATTTCTCGCAAAGACGACTTCCATGGCGTTGCAGTGCGAGGTTGTGCCTCTTAAGTGAGAGGTCCCGGGTTTGAATCCCGGTTGGGGAAGAAACCCCAGGTCTTGGATTGTATGTGTGTGACGTTGCTGTTTCTGGTCCCCACAACACATGGTATCCTAGTGTAGGACCAGAAGCATATGTATGTGGTTGTATATAAATGTACATGTTTAGTTTAATTGCATTGTTAGACAGTGCATTACATACATTATTTGCTTGACAATGTTGCTTAGGGACTATACATAAATATAAAAATAAAATGATAAAACTAACAAATAAATGAAAATAATCATTATTGGTTTCTCTAATACTGTGGTATAAAAAAAACTAATAAAAAATACTGATCTAAATCCAACATAATTTTTACATGATTGTCCCTAAAATTCAAAATAATGAAAATTACGGCTGTTTCGCTAGTTTTATGGCAACAAATAAATACAAACTTACATTCATTTTGCTATTGATACCATCCTCAACTAAGATAGCAAAGTGATTACTTATACTTTTCATCTTAGGCTGGGCGCCCACCTACGCAACTGGACGCCGCGCCACGATACTTCAAACTCCAAAAGCCAGATTGTAAATACCTAAAGTTTTCGCATTAATCTAGCGAAATGGACCCCCAGGTCACACGGGTTGCGCAGACGGGCGCCCGGCCTCAGCAGGCTTAGCATGCCGAGTTTTGTCGCGAGTTGATGAGGGGGGGGGGGGGCTTAACGCGCTAGTCATGCTAAGGCTACATGTGAACAATAATAACACCCGTATGCTTATTCGTTTCCTCCAGCCGTTTTATCCTCGACTCAATCTCATGATATGGTTTTCAGAACTTGCATTCAACTTGAAATCTTTTGAGGCGTTGAGATAAGACTAACGTCCAGTTGCCGAAACGAAAATTATTGACAACTAGCCAAACTCTTGTTAACTTCTCATCGGTGGGTACTTTATAACATATAGCCTGTGTTGACCAGTCTTTCAGAAACTGTTGGTGATTCGAGGTGCTGTGAAACAACCGACTAAGCACACGTGTGTAACGGTCTGCAATGAGACCGGTCTAGTGCCCGTGCTCGGAGTGGTCCCCAATGTTACCGATGATGGACTGCACCACCTCCGTGGAAGAGGCCGTGCCGCCGACGTCTGGAGTCACGATCCTGCGGGGTGCGCAAATGGGAGGTTAATCTATGTTGCTGAGCTCAATAGCCAGTGCGCTGAGGCCGAGTCTGACGTCAGGTTTTGTCGCGGTTTTGCCTGCTAGGCCTCTAAAATGTATTGGAGTGCATGTTCCGGCTTTCGGCGTTGCACGCAGTGATATATCCAAGTCGTTTGACTCGGCCTCGGCATTCGACATAGCAGGCCTCTGGAATGTTTTGTAGTGCATGGTTTTGCCTTCGGTCGGCGACATGGATTCTAGAGTTCTTGACGAATGGCGTCCGTTTTGTTACGAATGACGTCCTACTTTGTGACATCTGGCTAGTTCCGCTTCGTAATGACCTGTCACATTTGATGAAACGCGGCTCTTTTATTAGACGTAACGCGAAATGCGTTTATTCCCAGTCGTCCACACCCCACCGTCCACACTGTTGACGTATGGGAAAAAATCCCATACGGTAACAGTGTTGACGCATGGGACTTTTTATATAAAAGGCCAAACTAATACAACCATAAATCGAAAAATTTCCAACGGCCTGTCACTACCTATACCACAGAAGAGATAATAGTACTCCGTACAGAACGGCCACTCCCTTCCCCGCGCTGATTCAGATACCGCACCCCACCCCTGGCGTCAGAAGATTGGTTAAAGGATCAATAGACAGGGCTGAACGCTGGACGAGTGACGACGCGTATACTTTAATATCGCTGCATTTGCCGCGGCACCAGCCCTAGCAAAGTTTACGCACACATTTGCACGTATACAAACATCATTTGGTTATGTAGTAGTAATAGGTGATTATTTTACGAGCGTTCTATGGAGTGTCCGAGGTGTGCCTATACATAGTATGCTATGATCGCGGAGGCGCTACGACGGGGCGTGGGATAAGATTTTTAAATAGTTTTTCTGAATATTGGGTCCCTAGATTTTCGGGAAAATCGGTCTCTTCTCGGCCACGCCCATCACTGTCCTGTCACTGACCTGTCGATGTTGTCGATGTGAACAGGGTTTGGGAGCAGATTATTAACCGCCTAACCATTTTCGTCAAAAACTAGGCCCTCTCTAAGTTTCGTCACTGTCCTATCGCTGCCCTATCGATGTTGAGGGTTTTGTGCGGCACTATAAGGTCAGTGGGAGCGGATTATTAACAGTCTTTAACCATGTTCCCCGAAAACTAAGGCCCTCTAAGTTTTCGGGAAAAGCTGTCTGGCCAGTCGGGGAACTGTATGAAAAATGTACTCCGAAGCGTTCAGGGAACTATATCAACAATTTTCCGCCGTCGGCGAACTATGGGGAACTCGCCGGTGTTGCTGGTGCCGGGCTCGAAGACCGCGTAGTGAGACCTCTGTCTGCTGTCGGGGAACTGCGTCAATCTACCTCTCATGTGAAAGCGGTATAAGTCACTGTCTTGTCACTGACCTGCGATGTTGACGGTATTGTGCACGCTGGCACTGTAAGGGGCGTAGGAGCAGATTATTAACCGTCTATCCATGATCCCCGAAAAGTCAAAGTCAAACTAAGGCCCTCTAAGTTTCGTCACTTTCTTGTCGCTGTCCTCTCGCTGAACTGTCGCTGACCTGTCCACGTTGACGGTCTTGTGTATCGCGGCGCGTATCAGCCGCGCGTGGTAGAAGTGTCCGAGGTGCTCCAGCATGTCCACGGACGCGTTGATCATGGCGATCGGGTTCGCGATGTTCTTGCCGGCGATGGCCGTGCCTGCGGGGAGGACGGAAACTGTTACGGAAAGTGTCCTTTTGAAAGATTTTTGGTAGGTGCATTGTTGGGAAAGTATATTTTTAGGTAAGTGTCTTACTAGGAAAGTGTATTTTTGGGAAAGTGTATGTTTTGGGAAATGTAACACATGATTATTTGGTGCCTATGCAGAGAAAACGCAAAGTATCCTTTATGGAATGTTTATTTGGGCAATGGTGTGTTGAATAACTGGCTAAAAAAGGCACAATGGTGCCATGGGGACGGGTATGGGAACGGCGTGATTGTTTTGTCATTTGGGAAGTTTCGTTTTGGGCAAGTGTCTTACTAGAAAAGTGTCCTTTTGGGAAGTGTCTTTTTGGAGAATTAATGTAGGGTTCGTCAAAATGTTTTCCATTACCGTGTTAGAACGTCCGTATTATGTTATGAGAACATTAACTTCGGTTAGGCAACTATAAGAACGATAAGAAACACCTATTCCTTTTTCCGAGGCTATCGGGGAACTACATAATAAGTCTTGAGCTCCTTCCAAACGGTCGCGGCACACAACGTATCCATATTCTTCAAAATACTACGCTAGTACAAAATGCCAGCCTCGCCTTATACTACAGCAGTCACGCAGGGGTAAGGGGGTTGAAATTAGCAAAAAATGGGTCACGTAGTATGGGTATGTTCCCTAAGTTTTGAGCTCCTTCTAAGACGGTCGCGACACTCACCGGTTTTCCTGGTGCCGGGCTCGAAGAACGCGAAGTGAGACCTCCGAAGCTGTCAGGGAACTATAGGGAGCTATGGGGAACTGACCGGTGTTCCTGGTGCGGGGCTCGAAAACCGCGTAGTGGTTGCCGCAGTTTATACCGGGAACCATATTAACGATTTTCGCCGCCGGGGAACTATAGGGTTAATGGCTAACTGCCCGGTGTTCCTGGTGCCGGGCTCAAAGACCGCGTAGTGAGACCTCCGAAGCAGTCAGGGAACTATATTAACAATTTTCGCCGTCGGAGAACTATGGGGAACTGACCAGTGTTCCTGGTGCCCAGCTCGAAGACCGCATAGTGAGACCTCTGAAGCAGCCAGGGAACTATATCAACAACTTCCGCCGTCGTGGAACTATGGGTAACTGACCGGTGTTCCTGGTGCCGCTCGAAGACCGCGTAGTCAGACCTTCGAAGCAGTCAGGGACCTATATCAACAATTTTCGCCGCCGGGGAACTATGGGGAACTGACCGGTGTTCCTAGTTCCCGGCTCGAATACCGCGTAGTGGTTGCCGTAGTTGCGGCCGGAGAGCTGCCCCGCGCCGCCGAGGATGCCGCACACCATGTTGCTCACACGGGGAACTATGGTGACATGGGGAACTGACCGGTGTTTCTGGTGCCGGGCTCGAAGACCGCGTAGTCAGACCTCCGAAGCAGTCAGGGAACTATATCAACAATTTCCGCCGTCGGGGAACTACGGGGAACTTGCCGGTGTTCCTGGTGCCCGGCTCGAAGACCGCATAGTGGTCGCCGTAGTTGCGGCCGGAGAGCAGCCCCGCGCCGCCGAGGATGCCGCACACCACGTTGCTCACGATCGAGCCGTACAGGTTTGTCATTAGCATCACGTCGAATTGGTGCGGCCTGCGACAAAATCATTGTCTCAATACATAGTCTAAGTTTTACTAACTAAAGGCGTGCAGTAAAAACACCGCGACGCAGTTTCATATGAAACTGGGCTATCGGAACACTAAGGCCATCTATCGTACCGTCCGACCTGTGCGCTTAGAAATGCCACGCTCGAGAAAGGTCCTTGTCTATGCACAAATGTCATTTTCTCTGTCGAGCCCGAGATGTCTCGATGTGTCTCGCTCTCAACGCGATGCGGGAGGGAGATGGGCGATGTCTCTCTCGAATGCTAAGCGTACTGGTGATGAGCTGCATGCAGCAGTTGTCATCGTGTCGTTGTGCTCAAAAAATACTTTATACTTTATTGCACAAAATAACACATTTTACAATTGAAAGTGGACAACACATGACAAAGGCGAGCTTATCTCTATTAAGAGATTTCTTCCAGCAAACCTAGGATGGACAGGAAATAATACCTAGCTATATGCTTAATAATAGCCCAATAACGACATCTGTCTCATGCCTGTACCATACGCATGGCAAACCTTTTCAAGCGTAGTAGTGTGTAGAACTATACTCTGGCCGCTGAGAGAATGCGATCCTGACACATGTATATGTCCCACAAGTGGGATAGAGTGAAAAGTAGCGCGGGACAGACAGGGGTAGTGTACGTTAAACATCGATAGACTATCGATAGTATCGATAGTAAATGGCTATCGATACTATCGATAGTTTTTCTAAACTATCGATCGATTGTTTACTTGAGTAATACTGTTACATCCCTAGAGGCGAGGCATGCAGGTTTGAGATTGTGTTCTATGGTAGGGGAATAACCGTACGTAAATCATTTATTTACACGAAAAAAGTCAGTTTGTGGATGTTTTCTCGCAACATTGAAGTTGTTATTTGTTATAACAACTTCAATGTTGCGAGAAAACATCCACAAACTGTTTAAAACGCAGAAATAGGTTAAAAGAAAAGAGATTAAACGAATTGTTGTTTAAAAACAAAATAGCTGCTATTTTGATGATTGATTTTAGACTTTAATAATTAAAGTCACAAATCAATCATCAAAATAGCAACATAATTATTATGATGAATGCTGATTTTTTTATTTCTATTTCGAATATATAAAAATAAAACTCCGTTTCGTGTAATTTTTTTTTTGATATCACGCTTAGCCAAAAAAATGAAACTATCGATAGGCTATCGATACTATCGATAGTTTTTAGTAAAACTATCGATACTATCGAATTACCAAACTATCGATGTTTAACGTACACTAGACAGGGGCATACACATGTGTCAGGATCGCATTCTCTCAGCGGCCAGAATATAGTAGTGCATTTTTAGTTGGTAAACAAGTACAATCACTCGCCTAACAGCCCAGTAACGCCATCTAATTTACATCCCAAAACACAGCGAGGAAGGTTTGTATGAAATTTCCGATCGACCCACTAGACTGGCGCTATCAGAGACGATACAGGATCTCAATGGATGCGGTTGGCGCAGGACCGTGCGGATTGGCGCTATTGAGGTCATTGCCCAGCAGTGGGTTGATGTAGGCAGAGTATGATGATGATGATGACACTAGCGCCATCTATCGCACCAACCTGGCAACCAGCTGCATGCAGCAGTTGTCGATGATCATGTCGTTGTGTTCGATCTCGGGGTACTCCTTCGCGATGCGCCGAGAAGTCTCGAGGAAGAGGCCGTCGGATAGCTTCATGATGTTCGCCTTGTGGACGCAGGTCACCTGGAAACGAGTGAGTCAGTTGAGAGAGGGGAAAGACCTGGAAACGAGCAAGTCAGTAGAGAATGGAAAGATGCTGCAGATATTCATCAACTCTCGAAGTAAATAAACAGTCGAAAATAGCTGACAAAGTCACTGTCAACTGTCACAGTTAAGCCTCACCTTCTGTCACTTAGCCTCACCTTTTATAACTTAGCCTCACCGTCTGTCGCTTAGCCTCACCTTCTGTCACTTAGCCTCACCTTCTGTCACTTAGCCTCACCTTCTGTCACTTAGCCTCACCTTCTGTCACTTAGCCTCACCTTCTGTCACTTAGCCTCACCTTCTTCCGGTTGTTCTTGCGAGCGAACTCGAAGGCGAACCTGGCCACGCGCTCCGAGTTGCTCGCGGTCACCACCTTCATCGACTCGATGACGCCATGCACCGACTCGTGTTCTAGCATCGCGTACTCGCCTTCCGTGTTCTGTCTGCGGACCACATCAACATTCAGGTGGTGACCTAACAGAACGCGTCAGCGCGTATATCGCGACTATATTACACCTAAAGAGTGCCCAAGGGGGGGGGGGGGATAAGGGGTTACAGTTTGTAACTCAATCTAATCAAATAGAGCTCCGTGGTCTAGTGAGTTTCACCTTGCTTCTAAAGCAGGAGATGCAGGTTCGAATCCCGGTGCTGACCATGTACCAATGAGATGATTAATTTATCGGACGCTCCGTGTTTCGGATGGCACGTTAAGCTGTAGGTCCCGGCTACTATCAGTACCTCGTAGTATGTAGTAATCGTAAAACCACTCCACCAACCCGCAATGAGCTAGCGTGGTGGAGTATGGCTCAATCTTAATCGGATCCGGGTAAAGGCCTGTGTCCCTCGGTGGGGACATTAATGGGACGTCGATTTTTTCTAAAGTTTACATTTTGTTTCAATTATTGTGAGTACCTGACAATAACCACGTCGACGTCCTTGTGCCGGGTCGACACGCCCGGGAATGACTTGCAGTTCATGACATACACATACATGTCGAGCTCATTGCGCAGCGCCACGTTGCGTGACGTCACGTATGACATTTCGCTCTTTGTCTCTATGTTGCCCTGGTAACAAATAATAAACATAAACATTTACAGTGCCCCCAACTTAGCTGTTCAGGTGGGAAAAATTGGTACTACGGACTTGTCATCCGCCATCAGAGACTTTATCTTACATTAATGATTTGCCGAATGTTTTTAAGTATCCTACGGTATTATTCGCCGTCTCAACTGGAAGACTCACATCCTGGCCAAAAAGGAAGAACTCACATTGAGATACAGGGACCTCCAGTGGCTCCTCAGTGGACCATCTAAACTCTCCCTCGAGAACAAATTGCTCATATACAAAACCATTCTCAAGCCTATCTGGTTGTATGCCATAGAACTCTGGGGTTCTGCCAGCAGCTCAAACATTGAGATCCTACAACGGTTCCAGAACAGGGTCCTCCGCAACATTGTCACCGCACCCTGGTTTACGAGAAACACCGAAATTCACGAGTACCTGGAGATGCCTACCGTGAAGCAGGAGATTGAGAACAGGCTGAAACACTACAAGCAACGCCTCCAACAGCACTCGAACCCACTAGCACAAGACCTGCTCAACACAAAGGGAGAGGTGGTGCGGTTGAAACGACCCACCCAACACGCTGATGCACACATCTATCGTCGTAAAGCCCTGAACGAGGCTGCATCAATGGATGGGGCCTCCACACGCCACGCAAGACATATAATCTGATAAAGGCTACAAAGAGCTGCTTGCAGATGGAAAACACAATGGATGAAAATAACCGGCCAAGTGCGAGTCGGACTCGCGCACGAAGGGTTCCGTGCCATTATCTATAAAAAACCGCAAAAAAATTGTATGGGAGCCCCCCCTAAATATTATTTTAATTTTAATTTAATTATTTATTTTTTAAGTAAATAATATACTCAATATATTGTGAACATTTTAAGCGTCTACCTGCTACCATTATCAATATCGAGCAAAAATGAGCAAAAAAATCACGTGTGTTGTATGGGAGCCCCCCTTAATATTAAAATTCTTTTGATTTTTAGTATTTGTTGTTATAGTGGCAACAGAAATACATCATCTGTGAAAATTTCAACTGTCTAGCTACCACGGTTCATGAGATACAGCCTGGTGACAGACAGACGGACGGACGGACGGACAGACGGACAGCGAAGTCTCAGTAATAGGGTCCCGTTTGGCACCCTTCGGGTACGGAACCCTAAAAAAAAGACTTTAGTCTATCTATACTCTCTATGTATATGTATACATATACTATGTCCGCTATTATGAAGACTACTATGACACTAGCGACTGCTATCAACTGAACAGATAAGTTGGTGGCACTGTACAGTCTTTATCCCAGCCGAGAATCGAAGCTGGGAGTCCTGGGACCTCTCGCATGGTAGGCAGAGCGACAACCGCTGCGTCAGAGAGGTCGTAATAAATAAATAAATGTAGCCCATTAAGGCTTGAATTTACCAACAAAAAGTTATCCGGAGAATAACTATCCCGGGGATATAACTTGTAACTTTTTCATAGTGACACCTAGATCAGAGCACCTCATGTTGAACGGTAGTTTACTTTATGTCATTTTTAGGGTTCCGTACCCGAAGGGTGCCAAACGGGACCCTATTACTGAGACTTCGCTGTCCGTCTGTCCGTCCGTCCGTCCGTCCGTCCTGTCTGTCACCAGGCTGTAACTCATGAACCGTGGTAGCTAGAAAGGTGAAATTTTCACAGATGATGTATTTCTGTTGCCGCTATAACAACAAATACTAAAAATCAAAAGAAATTTAATATTAAGGGGGGCTCCCATACAACAAACGTGATTTTTTTTGCTCATTTTTGCTCGATATTGATAATGGTAGCAGGTAGACGCTTAAAATGTTCACAATATATTGAGTATATTATTTACTTAAAAAATAAATAATTAAATTAAAATTAAATTAATATTTAGGGGGGGCTCCCATACTTTTTTTTTGCGGTTTTTCATAGATAATGGTACGGAACCCTTCGTGCGCGAGTCCGACTCGCACTTGGCCGGTTTTATTCATACAAGTTATCCCCAGGATAGTTATTCTCCATATACCTTTTTTTGGTAAAATCCGGGCTAAACCAACTAAGGGGCACAGGACTTTAACAAGTAAGATTGAGCCATACTCCACCACACTCAGTGATGGTTGATGGAAGGGATTTCTATGAAACTAATGAACAGCAACAGTAAACATGGGCAATTTTTCACCAATTGTTTCCATGACATTGCTTCTAATTGCTCCATATGGCGTGGCTATCTCTAGCTACAATACCTATTGTTGCCATTGCCGTAAATTGCTTGATGTTGAAGGCAAATGCAATGCTGGCTTTATATTACACTAGGTTCGTCACTAGACATCACATCACAAACACATTTGAAATTTGTTAATACTGCTTGGAGTAAAGTTACTACTGTTTTAGTCTGTGTTTATTAACAAGACAACTAGATATTTAAAGCTCTGTGATTACAAGATTTGCCCACCTTTAGGCCTACACCATTCCTTTTGATGGTGGTGATGGCATACTGCACATCTTCGTCGTTGTCTATGTTGGGATCAATGTCGACAACCTCAAAGTCTACCGGAGCACCAATGTACCTGAAATGAGCAGACACTTTATTGACCGAGCGAGCGAAGCGAGCGAAGCGTCTCCGTTTCAGGTTTGGGCAAAAATGCTTTCGTATGTCCGGTTGTTCTCCTCTACAGGTCGCATTTATGAACCGATTGTCGTGAAATTTTGTGAGCAGGTTGGAAAAATAAATAGAATTTTTTACACGAGCCAGTTTTTAGATTTTTTTCAAAATGGCGGAGATATGGGGTTTTAAAATGTAAAAAAATCGCTACAACCCAAACGGCTCGATGGATATTAACAAATGAGGTGTCGTTGGATTCGTAAAGACCATGAGAGTGAAACAGACTATATAATTTTAGTAAAAAATCAATAGGTTGTATTAAAGATCGCGAAATGTAGTTTACAAAGTTATTGGTGCGGCTACTTTCATACTGCATGTACGTAACCAGGTACATTCATAAGTTTGTATGTGTTATTGAAAGAAAATTATTTGGGTTATTTTTTTTATGTGTGTTAGCAGTTCAGCTTTCCCACCGACATACTCGCGAGGTCTACAGCTCACAGAGCCACTAGTTGTAGTATATGTAAAACAGATATTTCTGTTGTCTAGCTAGGTGTTTGTTCACACAAATAAACAAATGGAGCAAACAAGTGACACTATGGTATCCGAGAGGTGGCAACAGAATAATTGAAACAAAAAATAAACTTTAGAAAAAACCGACTTCCACAAACCCTATTTGATTAGATTGAGTTTAATACAAACTGTAACCCCTTATCCCCCCACCCTTGGGGAATTAATTTTGTCAAATCCCATCTCAGTGCTACCCCACGCTACTAAGGAACCTCTGTACAAAGTTTCATGGCTCTAGGTTCACCGGTTTAGGCTATGCGTTGCCTGCCCGTCAGCCACGCATTGTATTTGTACCTAGTATTGAGCAGATCTGGTGGCCATATGTGGTCTTCATCAGCAGTTCCGCATCACAATATTATGCTTACCATGTGCATTTGCACGAGTTATTATGAAAAACACAAAAATCACTATAGGTCTGCCTATAATATTTGAAGAGTTCCCTCAATTTCTCCAGGATCCCATCATCAGATCCTGACCTGGTGTCAATGGGACCACCCTTGAGGTATTACCTATACGCCGAAAAAAGATTTGTTCAAATTGGTTCATAATTGGCGGAGTTATCGCGTAACAAACATAGAAAAAAAAAAAAACATACGGGTCGAATTGAGAACCTCCTCCTTTTTTGAAGTCGGTTGAAAAGGGGACATCCAACAAGAAGATGGGAGGACGATATCCATCTAACGTTGGGACCATATTGGACAAGAGTGGCAACAGATAGGAAAGACAGACAGATGGCATGGAGACAGTTGGAGGAGGCCTATGGCAAGAGGCACACCAAATTAAGGGACACCATATATTAGGTCACCTAATTGAGAGGCCATATCCGGGTTCCAATTTCCATCCAAGAGAGGAAGACATTATAGTCTATTCGCGATAAGAATGCAGTAAATTCATCACTGTCCGGCGGCCTAGCCATGCCCCATAACCAATCAAATTGTTTCCAATTATCAAGCCAAATTCACAGTGACCAGTTGAAGGCAAACTTTCGAATGTGAAGGTCGTGTCCTGTCCTGTGAGTGTGTGTTAACAGATTTAAATCACTGAATTCTTATCACGAATAGACTACACAGGATATTCTAGTGTAGGGTTAGAAGTGTATGCCTAGGCAAGAAATGAAAATAAGAAACATATTAGCACACTATTGCATGTTGTAGTGAACCAAATACTTAATTTATTTTTCTAGTCTCCCAATCTTTTTCTAATGTGCATGGTGCCTGCATTTATGTTTATGTCTTCTATACTTATTTTAAAAATTGTATTTACCTATCTAAAGTTACATTTGTGAACTCTTTCTGAAAAATATCAAATAGATTGACCGAGACATGGACTTATTTTTATTTATTTGCTGTACACAGTGTCAGTCACGATTTGTAACATGTGTGTTGCAGTATTTAGACTGAATGATAACCGACTGCGTCACATGAGAGTTTCCAAGACCAAAGAAAAATATTTATAACCATTGGCAAAATACTCACTTGAAAATTTCCTTCACATATCCCATGACTTCGGGGCCAATGCCCCCACCAGGAAGCATGGTCACTGTATGCCTTCCACCATATAGGGCCTTCGGAATCAGTTTTAGTTTCCTAATAACTGGTGATTTATGCTGCATGTCGAAGTCAGACAGTTGAGCGGCCGCCGCGGCCGAGCTGGAGCGAGCACCGGCATAAAGCTCCGGCACCACCTTCAGTTTAGACAATAGCCTCACTGCCATGCTGTATTCCTTTCTGGTATTGTCACGAAACCCTGATTTTCAGGTTCTTTCACGGGCACAGCTGTTGAATAACCACAGGAAAAGGAAGACGAGGATTAGTTACAAAAATGGACGCGAGGGGGCGCTGAACTGTCAAAGTTTGGGAATAGAGGGCGCTATTGAGTGAGTAAAGCTGAGGTAAAGCTGATATGCATGAAAGGTACATACCATAATCAAACATGATGATTTGTTGAATATTGTTTGAAGAAAGCACGATGAAAAGTAGTGATGAATGCATTTTTTTATTGAATCTATATTTATATAAATTTCAGCATAATTTTGCCGATTTTGTACTATAAAAAGAAATAATCTTTAATTTATTGGCAACTATTATGATCTATATGTGGCAACATTGATAGTGGGGAAAATATTTTTACGACTCATGCATGGCAGGCTTTACCTTCTCCCTGTCCACGAGCGGGCGTCCATTTTGCGTCGCCATATTGAATTTGGTCGGACATCTTTGGACGCCATGTTTAGTCGGACATATTTTATAAACATTTTCGCGTAAATTTCAAATATTTTTGGGCCTAAATAGCGAACTTTTTTTCACTGAAGCCCGGTGCAGTGTTTGCGGTAAATATTACGCGAAAGAAATCTATGCCCACGCCGTAATCCAATCTAGTCTCCAGTGGGTCGCAGAGCATTGTTCGGAGATAAATAAAGGTAAACGATTTCGTCTTACAAAAGTACTTTCGTTTGACACCTAGGAGCAAGTGTTTTGTGTTTATTATGAAATTACGCATCGAAGGTTCTCCTCAGGCCGAGGGTATGAAGGTCACGCCCTGGGGGTTCCGTCGAACGGGCGTCTGGTGTGGTCCGGTGACAATAATCAAAAAAATCCCTCACTATCCTACGCCGGCCGCTCACCGCTCTTCAAGCACTCCAAAAGTGTTTATTTCGCTTCCAAACTCCAATTCCACGCCGAACTAGACTACCCTTGTATTGCATGACACTGTACATCGAACAAAGATCAAGTTACAGAGGCCGTCAAACGTCTGAAGACATCATTTATGCTAATTTGGCGTCAGTCAACAAGTTTTCAATACAACTCACTCACTTTATACATTCTTTCTTCGGTTTAGCAACAGGCCAACAGCTGAACGAAATCTGTAGTAATTAACTTATGCATTGAATATCAATTGCATTTTTATTTTATAATGAGCTTTATAATTGCCTTGGTTATTTACAAAATTAATTTACCTAATGAGTTGTGTTTTTTAGTACAGTAATCATGTTACTGGTAACTGCTGCAACGGGCTAGCCCCCTGACACGCAAAATGGAGTAGGTATTGAATAATAGGCTTGTGGCCTGGGTAATCCAATAAATCTAGGAACAAGTCTGAAGTTGAAGCATTAGTACAAAATGGCTTGACATTCTCAGAATTGTATAATTCCAGCAGATATATTTATTTTATAAAGTCAGTTTTGTGCAAAAAAAGACAGCATTTGATGGCACTTTTACATGACGTCATTTTGTTGTTATTTCATAGAACTCGGGAACAAAAGTTCCGTTTTGACAGTTCATAAAAAGTATCTATTTTGACTTGACAGGCCACAAGCGTATTGGCTGGCCACTTTGACTTTGACAACCTCTGTGGCGCAGTCTGCCTACCATGCAAGAGGTCCTGGGTTTGAATCCCCGCTGGGGACAAAAAAAACCCCAGGTCTTGGATGTTTACATGTTTGTGATGTCACTATTTTTGGTTCCCACGACACAGGTTATCATAGTGTGGGGCCAGAAGCAAAGTATGTGCCTGTATGTAAATGTTATGTTTACTGCCATATTGGAAAAGGTGTGACTCTATCTTTATGTTTTATGTTATTAGTAAACTGTCTTTTTCATTGGCTATTTCTACTTGTTTGTATCATTTTACTATCTGAATTACACAAACATACAACCAGACCAATACCTGTTATGATTTATCACCATAGCAATAAAGTCCAATCTCAAATGCAGACATAAAACTTATCTTTCTGTTTGTTTACCACCACATCTTTGAATCATTATTAATTAACAAAATGGTTAGTTTTTATTTAAGTACCTATCCTATGTAATAACAATGGACATATTTTGTACCTCTTCCACCCTGTATGGAAACAGGTGCGTGTGATAGCATTTTGTTTGTACCTAATTAACTTACTTGTGTATGACTGACTGACTTCAGATTTGCTACTAGGGTATACTGCCATTTTCAAACATAATCATAATCGTTTATATTCAGAAAGACATGTACATTATAAACTTGTTTAGCATAGTAAACAAGGGATGTATCGCTACTCCCTAAAAAAGGGCGAACCCTGTGTTTTAGGATAAGTTGCTGCTACTTCCCACTAGAATAAATGGCTCAGATTAAAATACTACACAGTGACCACCATTTAATTAGTTTAGTTAAAGCTAAAAATATAATTTGATATTAAACTACAGTAGGGACACCACATAGAGAAATTAGTAGGTTTGCAGCATAGACTTTATTCCTAAAAATCACACCTAATTCATGTTCAAGAGATTTAAAAATAAACATAATTCTTCGTTTTTTTCTTCTCCATGAGATTGAAGTGCCTGCACCTGACCCACTTGAGCTAGTATACCTTTGGCATTTCCCCAGCTGAACATAACATAATGTTCCCATACATTCTTCTTCTTATTGTGTGGAAGCGTTAAATTGTAAAGTCAAACTAAAACATATCTTTCCAAAAATTTGCCACCACTATGGCATTCGCCAAAGCTTCTTTAAGATCCTCTTTGTGACATTTGGGTCCGTCCGTTCCCATACATAATACTGATGCTGAACGTCCTCCGCAGGCGTTCTCCGGCCTGCATCGGCAGCATGATGAACCAGGAGATCATGTGCGAGGTGGAGGTCGGCACCCATGGCATGGTGGAGATCCCAGATGACCAGGTCAGGGTCAAGGTGAGATGACATCTCACCGCCCATCTCATCTCATCTCACTTTACTTAGTGCTTGTTCAGACACAGCGGGAACCGCGCGGTTTCAGAATCATCAATCACCAAGGGTCTTTATGAAAATCAAATATGTATTAGATCGTCCAGACATAACCGCGTAGATTTCATGTGGTATGTAACCGCCTGGTTCCCGCTGTGTCTAAAAAAGTTCTTAGCCGTCACATAAAAATAAACTGAGCGATAGGGAGGGGTTTGTTTGCGATGGCTATAGTTCGCGCCCGAAAGTAAACTGAGCGATAGGGAGGGGTTTGTTTGCGATGGCTACAGTTCGCGCCCGACAGTATTGTGGTACGTACATGCATCCCTGTCCCTCAGTTTCTTTTTACGTGACTGGATCTGTACTTTAATTTAATCAAAAATTCAGATAGGATTTTCTAACGGTGATGGAAAATATTGTGAGGAAACCTTCAGTACTCCATAGCTGCTGCTGCCCCGTGTCACGCAAAATGGTGTTGAATAACTGGCTAAACTTGGGCACCACCCCATGTAAGATAAGGCTCTTTACTGGAGTCCATACGAAGTAACATGCTAACATGATTCCATCCAAGCCTTTATATCTAGGTGCTGTCCATCAATTATGTAATATGGTTAAAGGGGACAGCATGAGATGATCATCTCAGCGGCAGCTAATGTCAATAAATGCAACCGCCTTAAAAAGCCATCGACTTACAAAAAAAATCTATCGACAAAGTTATCCGCTTGATAAAGAAACAAGTCAGGGCCAAATCCTTCAGTTCACTTCATCCAGATTCCAATTTCGTCCACTTCCTATCTAGTCCACATTCCCAACTCCATCCACTCATTTATTGTGTTGCAGGTTGCTTAAATTTATCTGCACCCCTAGACAAAGTTAAACGCTAACGAAACGAAACAATAACTTTTTATGTATGCGCTTTGACATTTGGCTTCGCTGAGGTTACATAGTGATTCCAAATGTCAAATTGCATACATAAAAAGTTATCGTTTCGTTTCGCTATCCTTAGCGTTTAACATTGTCTACAGGCACAGAGCACCTAATCCATAGTCTTGTACTCTCATCACAATATGTCTCATTAATTTCATTTCATTTCTACTTGATTCGTTCGTCGGCAGTACGAGGAGATCGAGGCGTCACAATACGAGGAGTACATCACTGACGACCAGTACGAAGAGGTGGAAGAGCAGGTCATCGGTATGCAGCACCTCGAGGAAGGTAACGTCATCATCATCAGAGTGTACTGTAGTTAAAACATTTACAACAATATTTACCAATTTACCTTTTAGAAGCCGCACAGCGCACGAAATGGCGGTCATTTGGGGAGGCATTATGTCCAGCAGTGGACGCAAAAATGCTAAATAAATTAAAAGTAAAAAAAAAAACCTTTTTAAATAAAGGTTTTATTTAATTCCCTAAAAAGAAGAAAATAAAATTTAAATTCAATCAAATGCGTCATTTTATTACATTACACAATTTATACGATAAAAAAGATTGCGCCGTTTGGTAACGGAGTTCCCATGCTACCTTCCGGCTCCAGCATCAGATCAGCTCAAAAAATATTTTAGGACCAAAGTATTTATCAAGACGAATCGAACGGGCCCAAACATGATGGTGTTGCGATATTTTATGACAGAGTTCCCATGGCACTTTCCGTCTCCATCATCAGATCAGCTCCAAGTCCAAGTCAAAAAAATCAGTAAATGTACTATATCTATCTATGTATATCCAAGCTAACATTCTTGCAGTGGGCAGCGAGGAGGTGATCCTCCCCGGCATATCCGGTGACGAGGGGCTCAACTCGGGCGCCGACAACCCGTACGACCCCATCTACCCCACGCCGGCCACCACCAGCCGGTATGTCAACATTTACATACAGGCACATGCATTGCTTCTGGGCCCACACTAGGACACCCTGTGGTGACCAGAAACAGCGACATCACAAACATGTAAACATCCATGAACTGGGGTTTTTATTTCTTGCTACCCAGACGGGATTCGGACCTGGGACCTCTCGACTCTAACACCCATATGATGTCCCATTTCACCAACAGGACATACGCCACTTCCACGTAACCCCATTCTTTACGTAACTCGCAGCTATGTCTGTGCACCCCCACATGGCTGGTCCGGCCTTATTTTTAACCGACTTCAAGAAAGGAGGGGGTTATCAATTCAGTTGTACTTATATATATATATATATATATATATATATTTTTAATGTTTGTTACATCGAAACTGAGCCAGTGTGGTGGAGTATGGCTCTCCGGGTGGAGTATCTTACTTGGATCCGGGTAAAGGCCTGTTTTTACCTGGATGACAATATACATGCCCGTATACATACAATACATCTGCGTGTCCCCTTCCCGCCTCTCCCCATTCTGGGGGGCGGGGGAGAAGTTTAGAAACGTCCCCGGCCTCTTCAATTCAGGGGCTACCCTAGTAGCCTAGATGACTCCTAAACTTAGGTCAAGGCGAAACAAGCGCTAGGTGGCATCTGAAAGGAAATAAAGTGTCCCCTAAAAGATATGGATTGTTTGTGAAATTAGTACGTTATATATTACATTTTTATTCTTTCAATGTAGGTAACTAAAGCAATATGGTAGGTATATCACTTATTTAAAACAGTGTGCACCCTAGTTTAGTTTAGCTACTAGAACCTTACATAGCAAGTATTCATTTATGTAACTATAGGCGAAAACTTGTAATTGGCTTAGACATAAGCATTCTCCTTTACTCAAATAACAATCATAAGCTGTAAGTTTTTCAAATAAGATAAAATAAAATTGGCCGGTTTGAAGTTCGTCTGCTCATCAAGTTTTTTAACATAACTTCATTGAAAGAGCCGCAACATTATGATAACAAACCGCTGTCCGCTTGAGAGATGTCTCAAGAGCTTATGAGAAACCTGCACCGTGACTATGACATTGCTCAGACAACTCGCACTTGAGAGTGTCTTATTATAACGGGTCCAGTTTGGAGCCAAAGGTAGGCACAGTTGTGCCTCTGCCAGCCAGTATGGGAAAAGGCGTGACGCTACTTATGTTTGTTAACTATAGTGTTTGTTTTTCTCAGAAGAGGTCGCGGCAGGCCGAAGGGGTCTACCAATAGTACTATACAACACCTCATGCCGATTGGTAAGTTGTTGATATTGCTGGTACCTACTGTGTATTTGTATTTTAATATTGTTATCGCGTTTGATTGACCTTGAAATGATACAAAAAATATTAAAATGTACTAAACTAACTACATTATTTTGTAAGACGCCTGCACCATTTAGATAAGCAATATTGTTTTGCAACGCTACGGGAAAATGCTATTGACTAAACGCCAGGCGCCTACTCGAACCTATTTACTGTACTGGCACAGAAGAGATAATAGTACTCCGTACAGAACGGCCACTCCCTTCCCCGCGCTGATTCAGATACCGCACCCCACCCTTGGCGTCTAGGAACTGGTTGAAATATCAATAGACGCGGTTGAACGCCTGACGAGTGACCGCGCGTATACGGTGAATAATAACCGGTAATATAATATGGTGAAGTTTTGTGCATTTTGTGTGTCTGTCGTCAACTAGAAACAGCAAAGACAGGAGATTCATTCGGTTCCCGACTGATGAAAGAAGGTAAGCAACAGCAACTCTATTGTTGTTCTTTTGAGAAATAAAAATTCTAATACCTTAACTCCCCGAAACTTGGTCAGCGTTTGCTGTGTGTGTCTCGCTCTCTCACAAGGACAGACTTTGTGCGAGACAGAGACAGAGTTATATGTTTGTAGTACTTACTAGCTACTGACTACGATAATTGATAATAAGTCAGTGTCGTAATATTTTATTTTTAACCGACTTCAAAAAAGGAAAGGTTCTCTAAAGGTTCTCTTTCATATTTTATTTTCTAAGATACCTAGTACTAAACCTTCCGTAATACATAATTATATAATTATCAATAAAGTACATTTATTATAGGTATTCATTTCGTGCTATCCGTTGTTGGTGCGATTCAACAACGCGAACGAAGCACTTCGAGTTGAAAAGTAGGTAGTAGGTGGGTCAATCAACTATTTTACCCACACTTTGCTGTCCCCGACCATTTATTATTAAAATACGCTAAATGGTTAAATTTACACATTTTACGAATATAAAAATAGTATCTAAGCTAGCAGGCACTACGGGGAACTTGATTACGTTCTCGAAGATCTTCGTTTGTGTTTTTTTTTGCTCACATGGCGCGGTATGGTGTCCTTTGATAGTGCCGTTGAGCTGCAGTCCTCGAAGAACTTTCAGAGAGAGTGCGTGCGTTGACAGAAAAGTGTGGGTTAAGTTGATTGACCCAAGTACGCACGCACTAACTTTGTCGCAGCGGCGGCGCGCCGCCATTAGCTGGGTCCACATATAGCGAGCTTCGGCCGGGTCTCGCTCGAACCCTGTAGTGGTTTGGTTGTTTTGAATCTCTCAGAGACTAGGTACCTACTTAACATAAAATTCGAATATTGTACAATCCTAACGATGTTTTTACATAGGTAGGTACCTACCTACAGTTCACGCCAAGTGTCTCTTACCTACTTCAGAATAAGTAATAGTAGGTAACAACAACATAACATAGCTTCACGCCTTTTCCCATAAGAGGTGGCAAAGGCACTGTGCCCACTTTTAGACAGTTATTCGATACCTACCTACTCTATTTTTGTAACTTAATGTATGAAGGATCAAAGTGAACATTAACATTTTTTAGGATTTCAATGAGAACCCGACTAGGTATGTTTAAACGGCAGCGCCCCTACAAAGTCACTTCATAATAATGCAAACGCTTGTGTTCGGGACAGTTCGGGTCGCGCCGTCGTCGTTCGGTTCGCCCGACGCAAATCGCTGCATTTGCCGCGCTACCAGCCCTAGCAATATTTACGCACACATTTGCACGTATACAAACATCATTTAGTCATGTAGTAGTAATAGGTGCTTATTTTACGAGCGTTCTATGGAGTGTCCGAGGTGTGGTACTGGTGTACTCCTACCACTCCAAGCTGACTGCCCCTGCGGCGTGAGTATCCGGCTGAAGGGCGGGCCCTAGGCAATCAGAACTTAGAATTTCATCCTTGACTCATTAGAAAAAGGAAAGGAAATAAAAAATTAAAAAAGCCAAGCTAAGCAAGTCTAACTGAGGAACATGCTGTGCCATTTTTATAATGATTAGATAAATAACAAGAACATAAATTCAGATGCGGTGCGAAAATGTAAAATAAAACATTGTGACAGACAGATTTTCTGGCAGACTTTTCTATTGAGCAAAATTAATAAAAATTACGTTATGGGAAAGCGAAGTCATGCTGACACTCGTGATAAACAAGCTAGTGCAAAAACGCACAGCAATAATACTTATCATTCCGAGCGATTTGTGTTTTGCTAGGCTGTTTTTGCCTAATACGCCGGCTTAACGCAGTGGCTTGTGCCGCAGGCGAGGTGCCGCTGGGGCTCATGGACGGCGTGGGGCGCGGCGCCGCGCGGCGCTGGGAGCAGAAGCAGGTGCAGATCAAGACGATGGAGGGGGAGTTCAGCGTCACCATGTGGGCCACCGGCGAGGATGACGGTAATGATAATGAGCATTGACAGTAATGAGCAATGGTGACCCCATATCACCGAAGAGATGATAGTACTCCGTACAGAACGGCCACTCCCTTCCCCGCGCTGATTCAGATACCGCACCCCGCCCCTGGCGTCAAAGGATTGGTTAAAGGATCAATAGACAGGGCTGAACGCCTGACGAGTGACGACGCGTATACTTAAATAAGAGACCGGTGACCGCGTGAATTTCCCATACAAACGTAATACAAAAGTAATACAAAAATGATTTGAATTTGAGAAATAGTTTAACGTATTTAGACTGTTAATCGAATTTATACACTGTTTACGCACTTATACATCCATAGGTATTATTTAATGCAGTCTGATGATATGAATATAATGTTTTAATGTGTTTGTACCACCAACCTCCGAGCCAGATATAAATTTGTTATTTGCAGACGACGGCTCGAACCCGGAACCGGATCCTGACTACACGGAGTACATGACCGGCAAGAAGAACATCCTGACCAGCGAGAGCATGCCAGGTGAGGACTAGACCTGACTATTCTTCTATAAGGCGGTTGAAGTACCTGCACGTGGCCCACATGTGCGGGGCCTTTGTGCATGTCCCCTTCTCCCTCTCCCTTATTTCAGCCAACCCAACTCCTGCACCAGCTGGAGTAGGAGGCCTGGGTGTTCAAGGGTCGATGATGCTTCTCCCAGAATCGCCAGTCTGGTTTCAATTGTGGATGGACATGCCAGCAACATGTGCTCGACCGTCTCCTCCACTTCCATGCAACCCGTGGGGCTGTCGGTTGCACCTGTAATTGTCAAGTGTTTGTTTAGTGTACAATGGCCTGTTATAAGGCCTGTTAGTATTTTGATTTTGCTGCGTGGCAGCCTCATTAACTAGACCTAACTCACGACCAGGTTCATGATTCTGCAAGCGAATCGCATGTCAATTGCTACAGAGAGGGCGACAAAATCCGGTTTTGACAAAAACGGAATTTGGCGCTCTCACTATAGCTATTGACAGGCGATTCGCTTGCAGAATCCGGCCTACCGACCGGAGTTGCCACGAAGTCTTATGCCGATACGGTTTAGATTTTTCATCTATGAAAGAATTAATGAGAATGTCACCAATGGGGCTGTTATTTAACCCCTACATTCAAGAGATTGTCTTCTTCTTCTTCTTTTTATTAATGGCGTCCTAACCTCTTTTGAGGTTAATTTTGCCAGTGTCAAGTGGTCACGGTCAGGTTCTCATTTGAGAACCTGGAAATTATAATGTCTTGAGATGATTTGATGACTATGATGATGATGATGATGATGATGATGATTTGTCGCTCGTTCGCTCTACCCGGGGAGGACGTGAAGGGCTGTGGGTTCCAAGTAATTCCTTCGGACGTGAGCGACTGCCTCCCCAAGATATTGTCATTCTCCTGGCCGAAAAGGAAAAAATGTTAGGATAACAGAGACGCAGAGAATATTGAGAATTGTATTTATTTTGTGTCCACTCGGCTCGACACCCATCACACGACAACACATCACATCTTATTATCCATAGAGTAAACCTCAAACTACAACAAAAATTGACATTAAAATTAGGGGAAATCAAGTTTCTTAAATCTTGTTACGCGTCTCACATGTTTCGTCATCACATGACACTGGCATAAATTGTCTGGCATAAGACAGATTGCCATGAACTAAAATTGAAGTTGAAGTTGAAGTTCTCATCCCCTTGCAATAGACATTAATTGACGTCTTGGTACCCACTGTCAAAGTCAAAGGACTCTTTAGTGATTACTTTCTCTGTGGGACTCTTCTGTCCTCAATCGAAGCGGCGGCGTGATGCCCCATTCATATTTATCAAAACAATTAATACATTAATAGACAAGAATGTGATTCCTAAGCACGTGCTGTGTAAAATATCTCGACTTCCCCCCAGGCCTAGACCTCTCGGACCCGAAGCAGCTGGCCGAATTCGCGAGGCCCGGCCACAAGATACGCCTCAAGAAACCCACCGCGGAGTGCCCCGACCGGACTATCGGTGAGTGGGGTTAGTACTACACCACACTAATACATAATAAATCTTAAACCCTCGCCGACGGGCACAGGCGGTGAATGAGAGTGCGTTTGTTTGTCGCTGCCGTCGCTGACCCCTTACGACGATGGTGGTGGTACAAACGGTGTAAGATTGAACCATACTGCACTAAGTTGGCTCAATGGTCAAAAAAACACCAGCTCTTGGATGTTTACATGTTTATGATTTCGCTGTTTTTGGTGCCACGACACAGGATATCCTAGTGTGGGGCCAGAAGCAATGTATGTGCCTGTATGTAAATGTTTAAATGGTCGACGGAGTAGGGTCTTGTTACAAACACTTGAGAAAACTGTGAAGTAACAGACCCTGGGCCGAGTTTAATTAAAATAATTACCTTACTAATCTGTAGCAGACTTGTCTTGGATGGTGATAATTAGTAGATTGTTTTGTTTACCAAGGGTACTCCCTACCTCCCTTTGTTTACTAAAGTACTATTTGTAATCGGTATTGTTTATAAGGACATAGGCCAAACAAACTTACAATGGAGAACGATAGACGTCGGAGCGAGTGGTTTTTTGAATCCAGACCGAGCGAGGGATTTATATGTAGAATCCTGAGCGAGCGAGGAATTCAATGTACATCAGAGCTAAAATTTGTAGTTTACTCGGGTGTCCGTGTCGTGACTCTGTCTCTTCTGTCCAGTAGGGATTGCGCCTACAGTATTTGTATATTGTATAGTGATTTACTCAAACAATGCGAGTAAATTGTATTTAATCGTAATTTATTGTACTCCACAAAACAGACATACAGAAAATACATGTACAATGTATTGTATTTGTGTGTATTTTTACAGAAAAGTATTGTCTACATAACACATTCTCTCTCTCCAGCGTGTCCGCACAAGGGCTGCACGAAGATGTTCCGCGACAACTCGGCGATGCGCAAGCACCTACACACGCACGGGCCCCGCGTGCATGTGTGCGCAGAGTGCGGTACGTACAGACTCACACTCACACATACATACACAGTGGCCGCCACATTTCAGCGCGGGCCGGCTGGGCGCGGCTCGGTGTGGTGCTTCATGGAGTTTCTTGTATTTCACAGCCGCTAAATGGAGTTTTTGGGTACCTGGCTAATAGGCTTGTTGTCTGTTAGCCAGTTTCCCCACTCAACAGGCCTCTTGGTGTATTTGACAACGTAACTTTGCCGTGTTGTAATGAAATGGCGTTGTAACTGTATTTAGCGGTTAAACTGTATTTATTCTGGTGTAAGTCACACTTTTTACTTAGGGTTAGGTCGGCCTTTTTTTCGCCCGTTGTAATACTATCTTAAATTAATGCTTTTGCTTCTTACAGGCAAGGCGTTTGTGGAGAGCTCCAAGCTAAAACGCCACCAGCTGGTCCACACTGGCGAGAAGCCCTTCCAGTGCACCTTCGAGGGCTGCGGCAAGCGGTTCTCGCTCGACTTCAACCTGCGGTCAGTGTCTCCAGTTAACTCTTTAGTCTCCAGTTAACTACGTCTCCGGTCACTGTAGTCTCCAGTTAACTACGTCTCCGGTCAATGTAGTCTCCTGTTAACTACGTCTCCGGTCAATGTAGTCTCCGGTTAACTACGTCTCTGGTCACTGTAGTCTCCAGTTAACTACGTCTCCAGTCACTGTAGTCTGTAGTTAACTACATCTCCGGTCACCAGTCTCCAGTTAACTACGTCTCTGGTCACTGTAGTCTCCAGTTAACTACGTCTCCGGTCACTGTACTCTCCAGTCACTGTATTCCCCAGTTAACTACGTCTCCGGTCACTTTAGTCTCCAGTTAACTACGTCTCCGGTCACTGTAGTCTCCAGTTAACTACGCCTCCGGTCACTGTAGTCTCCAGTTAACTACGTCTCCGGTCACTGTAGTCTCCAGTTAACTACGTCTCCGGTCACTGTGTTCTCCAGTTAACTAAGACTCCGGTCACTTTAGTCTCCAGTTAACTACGTCTCCGGTCACTGTAGTCTCTAGTTAACTACGTCTCCGGTCACTGTAGTCTCCAGTTGACTACGTCTCCGGTCACTGTAGTCTCCAGTTAACTACGCCTCCGGTCACTGTAGTCTCCAGTTAACTACGTCTCTGGTCACTAGTCTCCAGTTAACTACGTCTCCGGTCACTGTAGTCTCCAGTTAACTACGTCTCCGGTCACTGTAGGTAGTGTCCAGTTAACTACGTCTCCGGTCACTGTAGTTTCCAGTTAACTACGTCTCCGGTCACTGTAGTCTCCAGTTACTCTAGTCCCTGTTCACTCTTGTACCGAGTTATCATAGTTAGAATAATTTCCAATTACCATGACCCCAGCTACTATTGTCTCCAGTTAGCTTAGTCCCAAGTTATCATAGTGTCTAGTTACCGTTGGCCCGAGTAGCACATAGTCCCCAGTTTGCAGTGTCCAGATACTGTAGTCCCCAGTTAATACAGGGTGTAAACGAATTAACGCAAAGTGAGAAACTACTTTGTTAGGGACATCATTCTGAGCACCTTTAATTATGAAACCGATTTGATCAGAGTAACTTTATTATTCAATTCTCCATACAAATCAGCTGACCCACTCATTCCAAAATGTACTGGAAAGTAAAAAATAAAGTTGCTCTGATCAAATCGGTTTCATAGTTTGCTCAGAATGGTCTGCCTAACAACCCCCTAAAATATGACTACACCTTTTTGTTACAGCCTGTAGTACTCAGATACTATTGTTCCCCAGTTGCTTAAAACTGCGCTGCAATTCTCGCAGCCCATATGCCTAGGCTGTTTGTTGATGAGTTATGTCTATGTGCGCAGAACACACGTGCGCATCCACACGGGCGACCGGCCGTACGTGTGTCCGTTCGATGGCTGCAACAAGAAGTTCGCGCAGAGCACCAACCTGAAGTCGCACATACTCACGCATGCGAAGGCCAAGTGAGTACATGACTATATAGAGCGACCTTAGCTGTTCAGATGGGAACAGCTGTCAAACTCAAAACTGTCATATCTCAGAAACTACTGATCCTAGACCACTGGTTTGTATGGGGATGTGACTTAAAACTGTCATAACTCGGAAACTACTCATCCTAGACCACTGGTTTGCATGGAGATGTGATAGCTCTCGGAGAGATCTTCATTTCGGATGACAGATGTCAAACTTAAAACTATCATAACTCGGAAACTACTCATCCTAGACCACTGGTTTGCATGGAGATGTGACAGCTCTCGGCGAGATCTTCATTTCGGATGACAGATGTCAAACTTAAAACTGTCATAACTCGGAAACTACTCATCCTAGACCACTGGTTTGCATGGAGATGTGACAGCTCTCGGCGAGATCTTCATTTCGGATGACAGATGTCAAACTTAAAACTGTCATAACTCGGAAACTACTCATCCTAGACCACTGGTTTGCATGGAGATGTGACAGCTCTCGGCGAGATCTTTGAATAGTCTTACAGCAGCATCCGAAAAGAAGTTTTAAGTTTGACAGCTGTCATCCGAAATGAAGATCTTGCCGAGAGCTGTCACATCTCCATACAAACCAGCGTTCTAGAATGATCAGTTTCCGAGATATTTATTTATTTATTTAGTAGATTTTAGGGAAGCCATCGACTAACAACAACTGATTACAAGGCAACTTATAAAACAGAAAGTCACTTATAGGCTACCACTTATAGCTACTTAGTATTATATGCAAAACACGTAAAACAAAAGTTTGCTGCCAGGGTGGGTGACAAACCTATCTAAGAAAAATATAATGATAAAATAAAGGATAAAGGAAATTCGCCTGCTCACTACTTACTCGCCTCCAAAGAAGTTCAGTGTTATTCGTCGCCTAATCGTTGCAATACTATCATGATTTATGTCAAAGTCAGTGCTCGGGTCACGGATTAGGTTGTTGAAGGCGGAACAGGCTCGTAACGGTACGAGTTAGTTCTGTAGTTCCTTGCAGCCTGCGGTACGAGGAATGTGTACTTACGCCTGAGGGTTCTATTAGGTACGTGGAAGTTGATTCGAGATAGCAACTCTGGGCAATCGATGATGCCTGTGGTAATCTTTAACAAAAATACTATGTCTGAAATATGGCGTCTCTCAGTCAGGGGGAGAAGGTGCATGGAGCGACAAGAGGGTAAATAATCGTTAGTAGACCTAATGCGTCGGTTTAAAAATTTAACAAATTTCTTTTGGATCCTTTCAATTCGGTTAACATATATATCATACTGGGGGTTCCAGATTTGGGATGCGTACTCCAGTATGCTTCTAACATAGGTACAATACAGTAATTTTACAGTCTTAATTTTTTTGAAGTCACGTGAAGCGCGCATCACAAATCCGAGGACCGAGGACCGAGAATATATGACAGTTTTAAGTTTGACAGCTGTCATCCAAAATGACTGAGTACGTTGAGTACGACAACACGCAATGAACTGCAACCAACGGAACTACTGGGAAAGTCCCATACGTCAACACTGTTACCGTATGGTTTTTTTCCCATACGGTAACAGTGTTGACGGCGTGGTGTGGACGACTGGGAATAAACATACATGTCTCCCCCGCAGATCGCGCAACTCAGTGTCCCGCGGCGGCGGCGGCGGCTCGTACGAGTCCGCGCGCACCACGCCCCAGTACGTGCAGCTCGAGATGTCGCCCGACGACTCCAACCCGCAGCTGGTCTTCTACACGCACGAGTGAAGCGAGTGATTCAAGCGGCGCGCCCTGTGGACCAGTGGCGGTGGCAGCTCAGAGACATCTAGTGGTGGTTAGTACTGCCACTGTGAGTGTGATATTGGCATGACCGTGTGACCAGCGGTGGTAGCAGACGTCTAGTGGACTAGTCTTAGTACTGTCACTGTGAGTGTGATAATAGTGGCAGTTTGGAGACTAAAACGTGCAGTGATGGGTAGAAACTGCTGAGGACTAATGTAGTGTGGGTAATAATGTTAATGGTATGCCCGGTGGTGGCAGGCTACAGACCACTCGGAGGCAACCTAGTGAACAGTGGAGTGACTAATTGTGGCTGGCGGTAAACCGGTGGCAGGCCAGACATATCCTTGGCTGGCAGACATAACAATTGGTGGCAGATAACGTTTTGCTGTAGCTGCTGCGAGTGGCAGTTGTGTTTGAAAATGTTGTGAAAATAAATTTCGAATGTGTCGTCGGGCGGCCACAGATTTAAGTAATTGAGGTTGGTGCGATAGAGATAGACGATGTGATTTATGGTGCCGGATGTGCAACAATAAATAGTCTTCTAAACAAAAAATGGGCCCATTTCATAAAGCAAATTGGCACCAACAAATCAGACTCGTAAAATTGTATCTTGTTGCATAATCAAACGGGCTCTTCTTAGTCAAGTTCTCATAACGTAAGTGTAAATAAAGGTTGTCAATCAGTCATCAATTGGCCACCGGTGGCGGTGGCATGGTGACACTAAAAAGTGGCCGGCTAGTGACTTTGTTCAGAGGATATGCTGATAGATAACAGTCTAAAGAGGTGAATTACTTTGTGGTATCACAATTATGTTTTCTGGCAACACTATTCCTTTGTGACATCACACCGCGAATAGTTTTGTGAAAGCAGAAAACATACAGAGGGATTACCAACGCAGTAACAGACCAGAGTTGAGTTGTACATATGTTCACGCCTGTCTCCCAGAACAGGGGTAGGCAGTAACAGTTGCGTTGTCTTTGCTTTATTAAGTCCTACTTGTTACATATAGTTACCTATAATTGATTCCTACGTGCGCAATACATTAATAAAATATGACATACTGTCAATCAAGTATTTGATAAATCTCCTACCTACATAATAGGCTTGTGGCCTGTCAAGTCAAAATATATACTTTTTATTAACTGTCAAAACGGAACTTTTGTTCCCGAGTTCTATGAAATAACAACAGAATGACGTCATGTAAAAGTGCCATCAAATGCTGTCTTTTTTTGCACTAAATTGACTTTATAAAATATATCTGCTGGAAATATACAATTCTGAGAATGTCAAGCCATTTTGTACAAGTTCTTCAACTTAAGACTTGTTCATAGATTTATTGGATTACCATGGCCACAAGCCTGTTGGCTTTTGTAAATGTTAATTTTCAGCAACATGTTGAAGGAACTGTCAGATTTACCTATTTTCTGTCAGTTTGACAGACTTTTGAAAGCATGCATGTCAATCTGACAGTTGAAAGAAAAGTTTACTAACAAATAGGTTTTTTTCCTTATTCTGAGAATTTGTGCTTCGGTTCCTTGTAC